>CM056720.1:17664749-18864749 GCA_029844215.1 Przewalskia tangutica | reverse complement strand
TTGTAGAGAATGTGAAAGTTCGCAAGGGATTCAACTTTCTTTGCCCTTGTAAATACTTCAAGGATTTATGATTTGAGTATAAGACAAAAGATTTTGGCCTCAAATAATGTTCTCATTGGACAAAGGATCTCACAATAGCATAAAACTCCTTGTCATAAGTAGAATAATTGAGTCGTACACCACCCAATTGTTCACTAAAGAAATCAATAGGTCATTTGTCTTGAATCAAGACAGCACCAACACCTACCCCACTAGAATCACATTCAACTTCAAATAGTTTCTCAAAGTTTGGAATAGCTAGAACTGGTGCTTCACATAACCTTCCCTTCAAGGTTTCAAAAGCTCTTTCTACTCCTTGAGACCATTTAAACTCACCATTTTTCATTATTTCAGTGATACGGGCAGCAAGGGTACTAAAATCTTGAATGAAATGACGATAAAAAGAAGCCAAACCATAGAAACTTCTTACCTCACTTACATTTGTAGGCTCGTGCCAAGTCTGGATAGCTTCCACCTTGGATGTATCCACATAAAAGTCCTCGGATGATAATATGTATTCTAAGAATGGGGATACTAGTAATCATAAAATAACATTTCTCTAACTTTCCATAAAACTTTACATCTCTTAACTTCTCAAATAAAACTTCTAAATGCGACAAGTGAGATTCCCTATCTTGACTATAAATTAATATATCATATACGTAAACTAAAACAAATTTACCCATGAATGGTCGTAGTACCTCGTGCATGATCCTCATGAAAGAGCTTGGAGCATTACACAATCCAAATGGCATCACAAACCATTCGTACAAACCATACTTGGTCTTGAAAGTCGTTTTCCATTCATCTCTCTCTTGTATCCTCATTTGATGGTAGCCACTCCTCAAGTGTACCTTGGAGAACAACTTGGCCCCACTCAATTCATCCAAAATATAATCCAATCTCGGCTTAGGAAACATGTACTTCACGGTGATGTTATTGACCGCTCGACTATTAATACACATGTGTCAAGTCCTATCTTTATTTGGAACCAACAAGGTGGGTACCGCACAAGGACTAAGGCTCTATCGGACAAAGCCTTTGTCTAGTAATTTTTGCACTTTTCCTTGCAACTCCTTAGCCACTTTTGGATTGCATCTATAGGATGGGTGATTAGATAATGAACTCCCTAGAATAAAATCAATAGCATGTTCAATACCTCTTATTGGTGGTAATCTGGGTGCAATATCATCTAGAAATACATTCAATTTTTTTTTCAAAAGTTCCTTTGTTACACCCCGTAATTTCAGGACATGTATATGAGAATAGACGTGAGAACACAAGACTTAAAAATTTGAACGAAAGGAAGGTTTGTTATTCTTAAGGAAAATCTTCCGAACCTCGGGAAGGAAAAATGGTTATTAATGAGAATTGGGTTCTCAAATTTGTTATTTGAGACTAATAGAATTTATCGGAATTATGAAATTTTATTCTCGAATTTGTCTACGTGGGGCCCACTCAGGAAATTTTACGTTTATGTGGGGCCCACAAGGTTTTTTCGATATTTTGACCAATTATGGAAATTTCGGGAGATGAAATATTTTAGACCAATCGAAGGGCGACACGTGTCACCCTTCACATGGGCATGTTGGAAGAAACTTGACTAAGTCAAGTAGCCAAGTTGGCTTGATATTGTTGACTAAGATCTCATCCACATTTTGTTTTAATCTTAGCCCTTGGTTGTGTTATATATATCTACTACTAGTGCAAGACTTCTCAACACTTAGAGAAAATTCAAGACTTGTTGCACATAGAAGATGGCTCTCGGTTTTAGCATCCAAAGGAGAACAAAAATTCTTCAAAAGTTGTTGATAAATCCCCAAACTCAAAATATAAACAACCTCTTAAATCCCGAAAATACTACGTTAATCCATTAGTCGCAACATGAAACCCTAAGGTGTTCTTCACATTTTGAGTTAAAACTTGAAGAGAAGTTGGTTATAAACTTCTAAGGGTTGCTTGGAGAGGATTGAAACATCAAGAAGAGGAGCTAAAGTTGCTAAGGATCGACTTTAGATTTTGGATTGTATTTGGGCTTAAAGAGGTAATAATCTCCGTCTTCCTATTGTAATTCAAGATTTCATGTTGTAGTAGTTGATAGATGAGCATGTGATATTTAGAATGAAGGTTTATCATTGTTATGGAATTAGGAAGCCTTAAATCCTAGACCTAGCATGCTTGGTCATTGAAATTGTAATCAATTTAGTTGTTAGTTACGATCATCGCATGTTATATAAGAAAGGGATTACAGTTGTTATAATTGTTTGCGACTATATAACATGTTAGAATAACAATTTGGATTGAAAAGGAATTGGAAGAATAGATGTGGTGTTGTCCTTGTGATTGCCGAAAATGGCTTTGGAATATTGGACAGTTTTATATTAATTGTGGGGCAAAATTTTACACGTCCTGTTAGACGTGTAATCATCTTTGGTTAGCTGAATTGTTGAGCCTAAAATGTGGCGTATTGGTTGTTGATTTCGGGCCTTGAAAAAGGTGGAAAAGTACGTAGAAACAAAAGAAATGCTGCCCAATTTTCCGTAAAGATAAGAGACCTTACACTTAGTATGATTCTACCTTAAAAGGCTAGGAGTTGATAGACGTATTATGGTCCTTATAGGTTGAAGTACTACGAGTAGCGTATTCTACTTGAAGGGTGGATTAGCTAACAAGGTTGAAGTACTTTGGAGCATATTGCTACGTGTCGTTAGTCGTCACGAGGTATGTGAACTTCTTCCTTCTATCGACATGACTATCCTTGAAGTATACTTGCCTTGTTTTGGAGTATACATGACTTATTCTTGAAGTATACTTGCCTTGTTATTTGGAGTATACGTGACTTGTTTTCTTGAAGTACTTACCTTGTCATTAGGAAGTATTCATGTTATTGATTTTATGCTAAAGTCATGTCTAAAAGATTCCTAAGTTCTTGTCATGTCTTATGGGGGATGTCGGTAAGAGTCGTTAGGAAGTATTAGAAACAAGTATAACCTATTCACGGTTCAAATGAGTATTGATTTCCAAGGTTATGAGACTTTATTCTCAAGTTATGAGACTTGATTTCCAAGGTTATGAGACTTGTTTTATTTAAATGATTATGAGACTTTATTTTCAAGTTATGGGACTTGATTTGAAATTTTGTGTGATTTGATTATATGAAGTATAGGTGAATTGATTTTGAAGTATATGATACTTGAATTTTAAAGATAAGAGACTTGGTTTATTTTGAAAGTTATAATACTTGAATTGAAAAGTACAAGCTTACTTGACTTTAAAAGATAGGAGTAACGTCATTGGAAAAGAATGAGTTACTTGATTTAAAGGAATAATTTCCTTAAAGGTTGAAAGAAGAAGTGACTTGATTTTAAAAGAAGAGAAGTAACTTGATTTAAAGGTATACGTTACTTGATTGATTTAAAGATAAGTCGCTTAAATTCAAAACCTTGAATGGAAATTCTAAAGGTGTAGTAACTTGATTTGAAAAGTATAGATTACTTGATTTGAAAAAGTATATGTTACTTGATTCAAAGAGAATAAGTAACTTGATTTGAAAAGTATATGTTACTTGATTCAAAGAGGATAAGTAACTTGATTTGGAAAGTATATGTTACTTAATTTAAAGAGCAGAAGTAACTTGATTTAAAAGGTATAAGTTACTTTATTTTGAAAAAGGGAGTTACTTTATTTAAAAAGTAAGTTCCTTGAGTTTTGAAAGAAGAAGTGGCTTGATTTAAAGGCATAAGTTACTTGGTTTTAAAAGTGTAAGTAACTTGGTCTTAATAGTGAAAGTTCTTTTGGGTTCAACTCCCTAAACATTGCATAAAACGATTCTTTTATAAAGAATAAACGTACATAGTACTTTGAATTCAAATTCCGTACATGATAGGGTAGTGCTTTAGTTTTCTAAAATGAAAGTGTTATAACGGCTTTATGGGAAGTTTGTTATAACAAGGTTTGTGGAAAGTCAAGAAATGGTTTAAAATGTTGTAAGGAAATCATGGGAGAATGTCCATGGTTAAGTCCTTAATATAGTACACGATATGTGGCACTTTGATTTTCAAAGATGTTTTAAAGAAATACGTGATGTCTATTGCCATGATTTGTCAAACCATGTCTTAGAAAGATACTTAGTACGATAAGTGTCTTGATGATGATTTCAAAATGATACATGTATTGGATTTTACTTCCTAGTGATACATGTAGTACTTGGGCTTTTCTAAAAACGGAAATTTAGTTTATAAAGTGAATGTACGGCTCACGTACATTGTTGTAATGGACTTTAATCCTTAGTGATGCAAGTGTGATAGTGCCTTAGTGTTATAAAATGAAAGACTTGTTAGTGTCTTGTTTGTTTTAGAAAAGGAAGACTTGTTGATCGGTGTATTTTATATACACCTTTTGAGTCATTTTTAGTTAGTCTTTTGTCCATTTTTGTACAAATATGTGTCGTGTTAGGATAGATTTTCTTTCTTTTGAGTCACAATGGTTTAAAGTGGCACATTGGCGAGAAGGAGCGAAAAGAGGGCAGAAACAGAGGTTCCAGAGCTCAAAAAACTAAAAAGTTGGCAACCCGGGCGAGAAACAGAGCGGCGCTGCGGCGCCAACCAACCAGCAGCAGCAGAGCGCCACGGCGCCCAAGAAGCAGAGAGCCGCAGAAGTTTCGGCGCCGCGGCGCCAACGCGGGAAAATTGACAGATCCGAATAGGAATGGGCCAAGGCCAAGAAGGAAAAGGTTTGGGACGTTTTTGGTGATATAAAAAGGACCTTTAGGTCAGATTTGAAGGAGTTCCACACCTTACAATTCATCACAACTTGGAGATCAAGATTAGAGACTTATTTTTGAGTAATTTCTTGTTCTTTATTTTATTTCTTTTTAGTATATGTTGGATATTATTTTAGTTCTTGGCATGTCTATGGCTAGGAACTAACTTAATTTAGGGCTTTCCATGTCGAATCTCTTGAACCTCGTTCTTATGAATTAATGCATGTTTTGGTTTCTTCTTATTATTGTTGAGATTTATTCAATAATTGTTTTGATTGCTTGGTAATTAATTGATCACTAATTATTATAACTTATATGATTTCTAATCGAAAGTCGAAAGGGGAGATTGTGAAATGCTTGAATGAACATAGGTTTAAATCGTGGACGAAAGTACCCCGATACTTGTGTAGCTTAATAGGTTATTGCTCTTAATCTTCCTTTGTAGTCAATCTTGTCATCGAAAGATAGAAGGGTTCTACATTGGGGTTGAGTGTTTATATTACCTTAACAAGAGTATAAAACGGCTTAGCTAACCTGTTATCTCAAAATAGAAGAAGAACCACAATTATTTGCATTAACGAGTAAAGCGAGCGGATAGTTGAGGAGATTTGGAAGCCCTATTTCTACCATATCTGAAGTAAAGTAAAGTAATTTAGTTAGCATCTATAATCATAGCTATAAACAATTCATCAAATTATCGGTTACCAAATAGATACTACAGAATAGAGGTTGATAATTGGACACTAATCCCTGAGGACGATAACTCGGTCTTCTATACTATATTACTTGTCACGACACGTGCACTTGCGTTTAGTGTGTGCATAAATCGCGCATCAAGTTTTTGGCGTCGTTGTCGGGGATTGGCGTAGTTCAATATCATTCTTTCTATTCTTAATTTCTAATTTGGTTTTTTTTATTTTTCTTTTTATTAATTTTTTTTTTTTTGTATTGGTAAAATCGTGCACCGTGATCCGTTTGTTGGTTTTGATTTATCTCAGGGACCCTGCAAACATGGATTACCACTATCAAGGGTTACAAAACTATCAACAGCAATGTAATCCCCATGCCCCACAGGAAGAGCAGGATGGGCTACGAACAGCCATACTCAGGCTAACTAGGAACCAAACTCAGTTCATGAATGAGACGAGAGTGTCCCTAAAGAATTTGGAAACGCAAATAGGACAACTCGCGGGCATGCTAAGCAACAGAATACAAGGGAATCACCCTGAACATATTGGAAAGAATATAAAAAAGCAATGCCATGCGATTGACCTGAAAATTGGCAAACCAGTGGAAGCAAACTCACCACCACTGTATCCAAAAAAGAAGGACTTAGACTTCTCGCAAAAGTTGCAGCGCCACGGCGCCGATAATCCTGAGACAATGCAGAAGTTTGGGCGCCACGGCGTCGAATCTCAGGGTCGTGGCGCCCAGGGCACAGAGGGTACAATGAGTTTGGGAGCAGTTCATATATATATAAGAAGGGGATTGTATGGTTAGGTTGGTTGGAGTTGTTTTAGGACTGGACGGACACAAATATGGGAGTCAAATGGATATTGGTGGAACAGGATGGTTTTCGGATGGTTTAGGTTTGTGGGACGTGTATGGGTGGCCTTATGTGTTTGGAGCTAAGGTGTTTGAAGAGGATGAACTAGACACGTTGTATATTATATTAGTGGTTGGTATTTTGTGGTTGGATGGTGGTAAGGTGGTGGAAACTGGACAGGATAGTAAGGTACGAAGGTTGAACCCGGTGAGGACGGTAGAGTAGTTGGTTGGGTTTTCTAGTGTTTTTGGGGGGAGTTGGTTAACGACCGTTTTGGTGTAGGTTGGGAAAGTGTTGTAGTGTATTGGGGTGAAATGGATTAGGCAGTTTGGACAATGATTGTGTACGAAATTGATAGACAAGTTTGGGTACGATTAAGGTGATATAGGCCGAGATGACCTTCTAATGTATTTATGACAAAGTAATCGTATAGAACCTTGGCTTTTATAACTAGACTTACACCTAGGGTTTGGGCCACAAAAGGATCAAGGGTTGGACCACAAAAGGACCGAGGGTTGGACCACAAAAAGACTAAGGTTTGGACCACAAAAGGTCCAACTAAGATAACAACACAAAACTTGAATAACTTAGCAATGTTTGAGAAAACTCAAATATATTCCATAAAATTTAAATGTCCCCTTTCATCAACTACAACCCCTATTTATACTAGTTCTACCTTCTACAAGAGGTAACAAGATACACATAAAAAACCTGTAGACCGAAAGGGAAAGGGGGAGAGGTTCGGATGATTTGGGATAATTGAAAATACATAACTCTTCATGTTCTCTAGGCCACCCTTTTGTGTCATCCATATGGATAAGTGCATGAACCAGCTAGTTCATGAATTACCTGTTTGTGGAATGTTAGAAGCTTCTCCTTCTAGATAGTTCTCGGCTTGGTCATCATATCTTATTATATCACATAGTAATTAAGATATAAGGAGATCTAGTAATTAAGCTATAAGGAGATCTAGTAATTAATTTAGGAATCAAAATAATCTAAAAGGTGGTCTCGGCTAAGACCTACATAAAAGACGAAAAAAATGTGTTCTTCTTGGATATTCAAGTCTTGTCTTCAACTCCACTCCACACTACACTTCACATTAAGCATGTCACCATAGGATTGTTGTAAATATTTGACACTCCTAGCAAATGACCTCGCGACTCATATTGGAAACTTAAGTTCAAGACCTTCTTTTCATCTACTACTTAAGGATTAGGACATGACTATCTTGTATCACCCAGCCAAAGAAAATATGGTAGCGGATACCTTGAGTAGCAGGGTGGTGAGAATGGGTATTTTTACTATGTTTCATGTTAGAGAGCGTCATATGGTTGTATATGTCCAGTCTTTGGCAAATCGATTTGTGCGGCTTGATATTTCAGATCCTGGTAGGGTTTTAGCTTGTGTGGAGGAGTGGTCATATTTTTTGGAGCATTAGACCTCAGTAGTTCAAGGATGTGTACTTGTGCAAAATTTGTGACAATGTGTTGCGGGGAGAGACAAATGAGGTTATTATTGATAGTGATGGTATTTTAAGGATCAAGGTCGAGTTTGTGTCTTAGGGTAAGTGGTTTGAATAGATTAATCATGAATAAGGCACATAGTTTGATGTATTCCATTCACCTAGGGGCTACGATGTACCGTGACTTGAAACAACATTATTGGTGGTGCAGGATGAAGAGGAACATAGTGTAGTTTGTGTCCCTGTGTTTGAATTGCCAGTAAGAAAATTATGATCACTAGAGGTCTGGTGGTATGATTCAAAGGATACCTATTCCTAAGTGGAAGTGGGAGCAGATTGCTATGGGATTCCTGGTAGGATTTCTATGTACCTTGGCAAGTTTGATCATATATGGTTCATTATGGACATGTTGACCAAATCTGCACATTTCATTCTAGTATAGACTACTTATAATTTAGAAAAGTTGGTCAAGATTTACATCCGAGAGAAGTTCAATTGCATGGGGTACTCGTTTCTATCATTTCTGACCGGGGTACGCAGCTTACTTATCACTTTTGGCGGTCAATGCAGAATGAGTTGGGTACTAGAGTAGAGCTTAGTATAGCTTTTCACCCTCAGACTGAGGATGGTTTGAGCAGACTATTCAGGTTCTCAAGCATATGTTGTGAGCCTATGTATTGACTTTGGGGGTCAGTAGGACCAGTTTCAACCCTTAGTGAAGTTCACATAAAACAACAGTTACCATTCGAGTATTGAGATGGCAGCATTTGAGGTCATATATGGTAGGAGGTGTCATTCTTCGGTTGGATAGTTTAATGCTTTTAAGGTTCAACCTTGGGGTACTTAGCTATTGAGGGATTCTTTAGATAAGGTAAGTTGATTCAGGATTGGCTTCTTACAACCCAGAGCAGACAGAAGATCTATACAGATTAAACGGTCTATAATTTGGAGTTTATGGTTGGAGAGCGTGTTTTGATGAAGGGTGTGATGAGGTTTAGAAAGAAGGGCAAGTTTAGCCTGAGGTTTATTGGTCCTTTTGAGATAGTGGATAAAGTTGGTGAGGTGGCCTATGAATTTGTTTTACCTCTTGGTTTATTGAGTGTGCACCCTGTGTTCCATGTGTCGATGCTAAAGAAGTACATTTTTTATGGTTCACATGTGAACCTATATTCCACACGGGGTGAACAATGAAACTCTAAAATTGTACTGAACTTTGTGTGAACAATTGTGGTTCGTAATATGCCCTCGGATTATAACCCGATGTGTAATATGTCACTTTCTTTAGGTATACCCCGAGGTTTATGTATGGATGCACATATAAGTGCATACCTGCCCGACTATAGTGCGACGCAGTGTGTATAATATATATGTACAACTTCCAATCGGTAGATAGAAATAGTGGTGTAAATAATGTATATATAGGTATATAACTGCCCACCAACATAGGTTTGGGTGCAGATATTGTACTATGATAACCCTGGCACTTGTGGCCTTTTGGAATTCAAATATTTTGACTTTACTTTGGAACGACTCTTGGTCGACTCGATGATCAACTCTTTGGACACCCCCATTTTTAGAGGCTAATGATATGTAGAAAACCAACCAACCATTCAATGATTACGAGTACAATAGTAACAAGAAATAACTCCCGACAAGGGATAAACAATATATGAATAGAATGAAACTTTCGACGTTTCTTTTGAAAATGATAAACACTCTAGATTTCATGCTTTTGAAAGAAGAGAATAGTCTTACATACATGTGTCACTTAGTAAATGATGTCATGCAAACCTTTGGATGCTTTATAAGTTATTATCTACATAATATAGAGGTTTTCTATTAAGATAAGCTCGACAAACTAAAAATCAATTCATTAGGACGATTTATTGAACACCTAGGGTGCATACTTCTCTAGTTATGATGGTCATGGATACTACCCATGTTATATACTCCCCTTCAACACACACCAACAATAATAAAATAACAATAACCACAATAACAACAACAAGGAGATACACTTCATGATCTTCCAACACCATATCTTTCAACTTTAAACTATAATCATGTCAAGACTTGATCAATAACAATCCAAGGTTCATAAAATTTCTTTCATTGAGTCGTAACTCAACTATCACAAGTTTCATTTATCTATAATTCTCAACAAGGTTATGAGAAGCTTAATACTAGAAAGAACATTAACAACTTACCTTAAATCAGCCTAGAGAACTTGCACCATAAACGTCTTTCAAAGCACCAAGAGGATCCTTACTCCATCTTGCTCCTAAGAGGATATCCAAGCTTTGTAGTGATTGCCTATGTATTATTTGCCTTTAATATGATATGAAATGTCTCCTAGGTGACCTAATAACCTAAGGAGAAGCTTGAGACTGTTTGGGAAGAGTTTGGGTCGAAATTGAAATGAAATGAAAGAGCCACTATCCTTAGCTTTAATACGGTCACCCACCGCCTCCCATTTG
This sequence comes from Przewalskia tangutica, assembly GCA_029844215.1. NCBI lineage: Eukaryota > Viridiplantae > Streptophyta > Magnoliopsida > Solanales > Solanaceae > Przewalskia > Przewalskia tangutica. The sequence goes on along the minus strand of CM056720.1, from coordinate 18,854,460 downwards.
CAGTTGGGTATACATTTCATACCACTATATGCAACCTCATAACTCAATGTACATAGTGGTAGTGTGGTAGGGAAATTATGGTTTTGATCTATGGCCTGATCCGCGAAGCGGAACGACTTTTGTGGGGTGAATGTCTTTCATGTGTCCATCTGGTTTTCCATAATTCCATGTTGAAAAAGTACCATATCGATGGGTCCTACATTATTCAATGGGACTCCGTATTTCTTGATCAGAAGTTAGAGTTTGAAAAAGATCATATGGCCATTTGAACAGGCAGGTGAGGAATTTGAGGTCTAAAGAGATTACTTCTATGAAGATACAATAGAAGCATCGTCCTGTTGAGGAGGCTACTTGGGATATGGAGGCTGATATGCAGAGCCGATATCCTCATTTGTTTACTAGTTTTGGTACATTTCCCCTTTTTATTTCTCTTTATTCAAGAATAAACAATTGTTTAATTGGTATCTGATGTAATGACATGATCGGTCATTTTTAGCTAAAGACCTTTATTTAACTAAATTACCCTTTACGTAGACTCTATGTGGGGTTTGTGATGCACGGGAAAGGGTAGCATGGATCTTAAGGTGCCTTTATATGATTTTCAGAAGAAAAAACTCAAAGCATAGTTTAGACGTGATAAATTTGACCCAAAGTTGATTGTCAAGTAAATGGATTTATTTCTGGGTTTGGTTGATTTTGGTAGTTCCGGAGGGTCATTTATGACTTAGTTGAGTCATTGGTTTGCTTCTTGAGGCATTCATATGTAGTTTATGGCTTTATTTATAAATTTATAAAATTTGGAAGATTTGAGTGATTTCGTAGAAAAATATGTCTTGGATTGGTCTTTTGAGAAATTCGAGTGTGCGAGTAATTTTGTAGCACCATTTACCTTAGGGTAGTATGATTGGTTTGTATCCGGGGGGTCTCGAGAGTGTTTTGAGTATTTGGTAGATAATTGGCTAGTTTTCTAGTTGTTGGTTTCTTGTGTGCCGCATCAGCGACCTTATGGCCGCTTTTGCAGGTCCATCTCTACAGAGTTTAGCTTGCAGATGTGGGCCTTGTGTAAATATGAGGTTTCCTCTTCTACAGATATTTTCTCGCATATGCTATCAGCCTATGTGGAGTATTTTCCCACTCTAGCGCTCATCCGGGACAATAAGTCACTCTGTCTCGGTGACCTATTTTCAACTGAAGCGTCTCTTTCTTGGTGACGTCAATTCCGCCAAAGTGAAATCGTTGTTTCAGAATCAAAATTTAATGCCCTAAAATGATTTGACTCTTCCCAAAACATTCTCTTGGGATTTAGAGCTCGGTAAGGGGGGGTTTCTTGTGTATTCCATTATTGTTCTCTATTTCATCCATTTTAACTTATTGATTATCATTTGGTTCTTCTAATCCTAGTATAATTTCTAATTTGGGGAAAATTATAGCATAGGTTTTCATGCTAGAATAAGAGACTATAAATCATGATTTGGGAATGGATTAAGGTGTATATTACTTGGATTTTTTAATATAGTGTTGGGTAATGATAGAAGATGATATGATGATGGTTAATTTGATATTGAAAACCCTTTTGAAATTAGGGGAAAACCTAGGGTTTGGAATTGGGGATTTTTACTTAATCATGAAATTGAGGGTCCAAACGTGATTAGTTTTTAAATTAATTTAGGGATATGATTCTCCAGCATGTTATCATACTTTTTGAGTAATAAAGTTTTGATTTTGGGGTGTATCTTCGAATTGTATGTAAGGACTAAGTCTTTGTGTGTTTGTATTATATTACTTATTGACGTAGAATCTATGTGATAGACTACGAGTATTATGAGGCTCTTTGGAAGGGCAAGGCTTGCATTAAGGATTGAGGTTCATGGCCCATTCTCAGTTTTGAGGTAGGTTACGGTTTATCTTTTTAAACTCTGATAGAAGTACGTAGTTGTTATAAATGTTAAGCGGTATTAGGCGTGTTTGGGGGTCCCACCTTAGCGACTGTGATGAATGCTTGGATGGGTACCTATGTTGATGAGTGATTAGGGGAATCAATCTTAAGCTGATTCGAACTGTTGCTATTTGGGCTTGTCGCCATTATATGGGATTGTCACCATTGTTGATAATTGTTGTGTTTATTCATCACATTGATTCTAATATAAAAGACTAGTTTACGTGGAAATTACATGTTATTAAGTTTTTGAAACATGTGATATTCATATCTTCTACTTAACATCATCTCATACATCCTGATTTACTTGCCTTGATATTGTCATTGCATTTATATACTCATGGTTCTGATGATATTGAAAGTGGAGTGGTAGTGGAGTGGTATGGAAATATTTTGGGTCTAATGAGACCGGAAAGGTAATAATATATTATAAGATGGTTGGAAATATTGAAATGATGAAAATGATTGATATGACTCCAAAGGGGTATTGGGCTCTAGTCAGATACGTATGCTGAATTTCGAATGGCTAGGAGCGGTATATGAAGGGATTGGGTCCCACATGAGTCACGGTTCATAGAATTTGAACGTGTGTATACCGGTTGTGTAAAGGTACCTAGAATTTGCATTCATCTCATACATTTATGCATATATTGATTATTTTTCAGTTTGTAACGTGATTTAGACTGGTTATTGGAACTTGGGTGACTTCATGATGAATGGATCTTGTTTATTAACTTTATAGTACATGGATTGTTGGTTATTGAACTCTTCTGTGAACAAGGTGACTTATATGTTTCATAGAACTGCTTAGTATAGGATTACTTGAGAGTTAACCTGATGTTTATTTCTATTACGTATCTTCTGTCATTGTCAGTCTATGACGCCTACGGGATACGTTGTATACTCATGCTACACTTGCTACATTCTTTTTGGATGCAGATACAATGTCATCTACCAGTTCAGGGCTTTGTGGCTGAGTCTGAGTTAGAGGATTTCATGTGTTTAAGGTGAGCATGACTTCATTCCGCATGCCCTAGATGCTCTTCTCTTTATTTATGTCTTTACTTGAGTTTGAGAGACATTTCTAAACATTCAAACTTATCTTATCTGTTATACCCCGTATTTCCAGAGTATGTACGTATGGACGTACGTACGAAATATGAGCCTTAAGTTAGGCATTGGATTCGAAATTTGGGCACAAGTACCGAGTAGAGTCGTTTTCCGACGAAACGTTTCCACAGCTTTCGTGGGGAAAATTCCGGCTATGACATTTTTAATTTTTGCGGATTTTTCCGAGTGACGAAACATTTTGGACCAACGGGAGGGTGACATGTGTCACCCTCACATTGGAAGCAAGTGGGGTGCTTGGACGATTTGGGCGTCCAAGAGGCATTGGTTGGCCTTGGCCGATTGGCTCCCTCTTTTGGCCTAGTTTTGTGCCATGTTTTGTGGAGTGTTTTGTGGAGTAGGGGTTTAGGGTGCACTTGGCTTAATCTTGTCCTTACACTTGCTATACACTTGGAAGGATCTTAGCCCTTGGTTGGCCTTTGGTTTTGCTATAAATACCCCCCTAAGTGTGAAGACTTCATCCATTCTAAAAACTTCCAAGTCTTGAAAACCCTCCCTCTCCCTCTTGCTTGTGATTCGTCCAAAAGCCCTCCTCCCCTTTGTGGAGCTTTGGCCGAGAGGCCACCCTCCCCTTTTGTGGTTCTCGCCGGGTACCCACTAGCCTAGTTGTTTTCGTATAATACCCTTTTTGTGGTGTTGAAATACTCTCCAAGTATTGTTATAATGCCCAAAATACCTTAGCACAGTACCTTGTAGTATTCCAAAGATACCTCTATACGTAGAGTCCTAAATACTACCTTTTGTCCTTTTTAGTCTCAAACCGAAACCCTAAGGAATCTTCATTGTTAGTTGAAGGATTTAAGTAGAAGTTGGATAGAACTTCTAAGGGTTGTTTGGAGCGGGATGGAGCACCCGGAGTTGGAGCTAAACGTTGCTAAGGATCGACATTTAACTTGGATAATTATGGGCTTATCGAGGTAATTATCTTGTCCCTCTATTGTAATTGGAAATTACATGTTTGTTAGAATATATAGTTGAAGTATACTATATATGGAACTATACTTAGTATTCGGCAATGTCTGTTGACTTAAGCCTGAAGAATAAAGAAAAGAACTGAACTGTATTTACATAGGACTGTATTGCAGTAGACTTGTGTAGAGTTACTGAGTAGGATGGTACACGTCCGGTTAGACGTGTAAACCCACTGGTTGGCTTGGTAGCCGATAGAAGGAGGAGATTTACGCTGTTTGTTGCGGAAAGGAAAATCTTCTTGAATTTTACGTAGAAAGATAGAAACTTGTGTTTTGGGGTTAATAGACGTTTGTGACCTTTATAGGTGAAAGTACTAAGAGTAGCGTATTCTACTCGAGGAGTGGAAAGGGCTAGCAAGGTTGTAGTACTTGGAGCATTTTGCTTATTGTCGATAAATCGTCGAGGTATGTGAACCTCTTCCTATCTCTTCTAGCATGATATGTGTGAACTATGTAGTACGGTAGACGTACATGTGTTAACTGTGTTTGATGGTTCTTAAAACATAAAGTGTTATAACGGCTTTATGGGAAGTTGGTTATAACAGCTTTATGTAGGTAAGAAAATACGTTGTGGTTTTAAAAGGTAACTGATGTGAATTATAACTGGCTAGTTATAATAAAGAACTTGATGTATTTCAAAAGATTTATAAATCGTTTTGAAGGGAGAGTAACACTTGGTTTTAAAGGTTTTAAAAAGAGTTATACTAGCTTTATGGGGAGTTAGGTATAATGTCTTAAGAGAGGTAAAGAAAATGGTTTACTGATGTTAGAAGTTAAGAGACTTGATCTTATAAGATTAGAGACTTAACTTATTTGTTTTAATGTGAATGTTTGTGTGAAACCTCATTCGTGAGTAATGAGTACTTGGTTTTATTTAAAGGGATAATGTTTCTTGATTTGGAAATCGAATGTGTATCGACGGACCAACTGCGGCGTTAATAAAGGAAAATGTATTGAATAATGATGTATCGTATTAAAACCGGTAGAAACCTCCATCTGCATAGAAACTAAGATGAGACAAAATGATATTACATTTTCTAGATCATGGTCTTTGTAATAAGAATGTTGTAAACAAGAATAACCTACTCTCACGTGAGACATATATTACTCAATTGTTCTAAAAGGAATCAAGCGATTAAGTTTGGGAACTATGAAACCATTTGAAAATGAGAAGCTTGAGTAATTGAAACTAGGCAAAGCCGAACTTAGGAAAAGAATGTTGTTACTTGATTTTGAAAAGGAATGTGGGTTGGTCATTCTAATACTACGTATCGGGTGACTTTTATAAAAGTAATGGATCTCTTTTAAAAGAACTTAACGTATGTAGTACTTTGGGGTTAAAAACCGGACTTTGGCATAAAATGAAAGTACTTTGAGTTGTGTGAAACTTGCTATGCTTGTTGTTGTGAAACTTGCCTATGCTTGTGATGATAGCCTTTGTTGTGCAAGTGTGGTATTTACGTATTCTGGCGTCTCGATAGAGGCGGTTGACTTGTTGAGAACTTACTTGGGCGTCTTGGCGGTGATGGAGAATTCCACGGGTATGTTTCCATTTTGATTATTGTCTTGTTGTTGATGTCACATGGACATGTCTACACCGTCGCAGATTCGGGCATCGCGCCACGCGGCGGGTTGATTTCGATATATGGTTATTACCGCAACATGGGCGTGTTCACTGCCGTCTGATTCCGGGGCATGTGGCCGTGCGGCGGGGTTGACCACCCGAGATATTGTTATTGAGGTTACATGGGCATGTCTACACCGTCACGATTCCGGGCATGTGGCCGTGCGGCCTTATTGTGTTGCATCATGGACATGTCTACACCGTCACGTGATTCCGGGCATGTGGCCATGATGCGAACATGATGGGTGTGGTGGCCGTGAGACCCATAGTTATATTTGAGTGGTGACTTTGAGGGCGTGAGTCCCTGACTTGACTGCTTTTATGTTGCGTACTGTATTTTGGTTATCATACATGTCTCCGCTTTATATGATCGTTATGATTTAAGCTGCAGATATTCTGATTTCACATCTGGTACTGTTATCGACCTCCTTGAGTGCGTTAAATCACCGCAGTAGAAGTACATCGGTCGTGGGTCCCGCTCTTAGGATCTCATTTCAGTGTTGGAAAGCTCCGTTCCTTAGTAGGCTTATCTTTGGTATGTTTCCCTGAGTTGTAGGTTCTTGTACATTCAGTGGTATGTCGGTGCCATGTCAAGTCATAGTTGTTGTAAATCTTAGAGTGCATGTGTTGTGGCGGGGTTTGTAAAAAGGATAAGCGTTCGGGTTTTATGTATATATCAAGGCAAGCTGTTTTGGTTGCTGTTTATTTATCATGTCTCTCATTTCATGTTTAAAGTTTTTATTTCCATTGGTTTTCTACGATGTTGTATCGCTAGGGTGCCGGGGTAAGGCACGATCCACGGGCCGAATTTGGGGTGTGACAAAGTGGTATCGAGCGATTAGTCCTCGGAAAGTGTCTGAGGCACGTGTTCAGTAGAGTCTTGATTATCGATGTGTTGTGCACCACGCCTATAATCGTGAGGCTATAGGACATTTAGGATTGGTTTCTATTCTTCTCATTCGAGATCGTGCCTTAGAGGCAGTTATAAGTTGGACCCCTCCGACGTGTCTCGTTTTTACGATTATGCCTCGCGCAGTGCAACCCGGGCCCAGTGGGCAAAGCGGCCAGGAGCTGCTAGTGAGATCTGAGAGGAGTCCGAAGCGCGAGCGATCGATGACTGAGCAGTGCTTCGACGGCGAGTTTCGCGGCGCGCCAAAGACCTGGCGAGGTTTAAGCGCGGCCGTGGGCGTGAGACTACTGATACGAGCCTCGGTCCACGATGCAGGCGGGAGATGGGTCACGCGAGATGGCGATTATTGGCGAGTTGTGGCGAGATATGAGACAGTGGATCTGGCGATTCGGTTCAGCGGCACTGTAGTGCACCCGGAGCGAATAGTTTGAGGTGCGGGACTTTACGAGTTGTAGCGCGAGTTTTATGGGTCGAGGCACGAGGATGATCGCAGGAGTTCATCCGTCGATTCTGAAGGATCATGCGGGTGATCGAGGCTTGAGACCGAGTCTGTGACGCCGGTTCGCATCGGCTGCGTGATACATGATCGATTGGTTTGATTCGTGGGAGCTTTCCGGGAGAGCATGCACTCCAGTATGGAATGAGTTTTGAGGCTTTCCTCACGCACTTCTTGCCTCCGCATGAGGAGGGCACGCGGTAAACAGATTTTGTTCTTGAGAGCGAGGCGCACCGTCGGGAGTACAATGTCGAGTTCGATTCTTTGGCTCGATATGTCCTGCGCTAGTTGCGGATATAGAAGATAGGGTGCATCGCTACGTCACGGGCTAGATGATTATATGGCCGAAGTCTTGTGCGGGTGTTTCTCTTGTGGGCATGGACATTGCCGCGTTCGTGCTCGTACGCGGAGTGCGAGGCGCGGTCGGCAGGTGGACGGCTTTCGGCCAAGAAGGCCAAGACGGCCGGATATTTTGGCGACTTTCGAGGCGGACCGCCTCGGCCAGAACTAGTTATGTACCTCCGCCATTGCGAGTGGTCGCCCGCGACGCCGGGACCTCAGGATATTCGAGAAGCGGTCGGGGCTCCCGTGTTTGAATGTTCGGGGAGTAGGGGTGTTGGCGGATCACGATCACCCACCTCGGTGTGGTCGATGTGGTAGACGCATTTGGAGTGTCGTAGTACGAGGAGCTTGTTATTCTTGCGCCAGCGGGGCCATATGGACGAGAGATCCGACTGTAGTGGCGGTAGGATAGCACAGACTACTAGAGCAGTTGCAGATTCTTCACCTTCCATAGCTAGGCAGGATGTTCATACACCAGCGGGCCACGGTAGAGGTCGCGGTGGAAGTTCCCAGTTTTAGCGGTCCTTGAACCGCCTAGTTTCAGGTATATCCTTAACCCTGTAGATACTTGTATGTATTGATGTTAATGATGTGTTAAGTGTTATGTTCGGATAGCTTTGTGCTATAGTGTGATTTAAAAATCTGGTTAGTGTGAGATGGAAGTGGTAGCTTCCATGATGTGTTCCGTGTCGAGGAGCGGGAGTTGGCGCTACAGTGGGTCGGGTTGGGGCCATAATGCGGGCCAACCCGCGTCCCGTTTCGAGGAAGGGTCAGCTCTGGGTGGTCGCGGTGGCGGTCACGAGGTGCTAGGCCACGTTTAGATGACCATCGTGAGTTCGTAGATACGTTCGACGGAATCGATTCGTGAAGGCCGGGAATAGCCTTAGGGGAAATCGAGGTTAGTGAGATGACCAAGTTTGGAGGTGGTGATTCCAAGGGTTGGAAACAGAAGCGTTGACAGAAGTGTGATACGGATACTAGAAGGAGTTCAAGTGGTCGAGAGAAGTACTACGAGACAAGGGAGAAGAGACCGTGTGTGTTGTGGCCAGGTGTGGCATGAGCGTGGTCGTAAGTATAGCGATGAAGACTATCTTCGCTTTGTTTGTTTTGAGACCTAGAAGGAACATTCGGGACGAATGTTTCTAAGGGGGGAAGAATGTTATACCCCGTATTTCCAGAGTATGTACGTATGGACGTACGTACGAAATTTGAGCCTTAAGTTAGGCATTGGATTCGAAATTTGGGCACAAGTACCGAGTAGAGTCGTTTTACGACGAAACGTTTCCACAGCTTTCGTAGGGAAAATTCCGGCTATGACATTTTTAATTTTTGCGGATTTTTCCGAGTGACGAAACATTTTGGACCAACGGGAGGGTGACATGTGTCACCCTCACATTGGAAGCAAGTGGGGTGCTTGGACGATTTGGGCGTCCAAGAGGCATTGGTTGGCCTTGGCCGATTGGCTCCCTCTTTTGGCCTAGTTTTGTGCCATGTTTTGTGGAGTGTTTTGTGGAGTAGGGGTTTAGGGTGCACTTGGCTTAATCTTGTCCTTACACTTGCTATACACTTGGAAGGATCTTAGCCCTTGGTTGGCCTTTGGTTTTGCTATAAATACCCCCCTAAGTGTGAAGACTTCATCCATTCTAAAAACTTCCAAGTCTTGAAAACCCTCCCTCTCCCTCTTGCTTGTGATTCGTCCAAAAGCCCTCCCTCCCCCCTTTGTGGAGCTTTGGCCGAGAGGCCACCCCTCCCCCCCCTTTTGTGGTTCCTTGGCCGTGGGGTACCCCCCCCCCCTAGCCTAGTTGTTTTCGTATAATACCCCCTTTTTGTGGTGTTGAAATACTCCTCCAAGTATTGTTATAATGCCCAAAATACCTTAGCCTGGTACCTTGTAGTATTCCAAAGATACCTCTATACGTAGAGTCCGGAAATACTACCTTTTGTCCTTTTTAGTCTCAAACCGAAACCCTAAGGAATCTTCATTGTTAGTTGAAGGATTTAAGTAGAAGTTGGATAGAACTTCTAAGGGTTGTTTGGAGCGGGATGGAGCACCCGGAGTTGAGCTAAACGTTGCTAAGGATCGACATTTAACTTGGATAATTATGGGCTTATCGAGGTAATTATCTTGACCTCTATTGTAATTGGAAATTACATGTTTGTTAGAATATATAGTTGAAGTATACTATATATGGAACTATACTTAGTATTCGCAATGTCTGTTGACTTAAGCTGAAGAATAAAGAAAAGAATGACTGTATTTACATAGGTGTATTGCGGTAGACTTGTGTAGAGTTCTTGAGTAGGATGGTACACGTCCAGGTTAGGCGTGTAAACCCCCACTGGTTGGCTTGGTAGCCGACCTCGATAGAGGAGAGATTTACTGTTTGTTGCGGGAGTCTTTGCGAATTTTATGTAGAAAGATAGAAACTTGTGTTTTGGGGTTAATAGACGTTTGTGACCTTTATAGGTGAAAGTACTAAGAGTAGCGTATTCTACTCGAGGAGTGGAAAGGGCTAGCAAGGTTGTAGTACTTGGAGCATTTTGCTTATTGTCGATAAATCGTCGCGAGGTATGTGAACCTCTTCCTATCTCTTCTAGCATGATATGTGTGAACTATGTAGTACGGTAGACGTACATGTGTTAACTGTGTTTGATGGTTCTTAAAACATAAAGTGTTATAACGGCTTTATGGGAAGTTGGTTATAACAGCTTTATGTAGGTAAGAAAATACGTTGTGGTTTTAAAAGGTAACTGATGTGAATTATAACTGGCTAGTTATAATAAAGAACTTGATGTATTTCAAAAGATTTATAAATCGTTTTGAAGGGAGTAACACTTGGTTTTAAAGGTTTTAAAAAGAGTTATACTAGCTTTATGGGGAGTTAGGTATAATGTCTTAAGAGAGGTAAAGAAAATGGTTTACTGATGTTAGAAGTTAAGAGACTTGATCTTATAAGATTAGAGACTTAACTTATTTGTTTTAATGTGAATGTTTGTGTGAAACCTCATTCGTGAGTAATGAGTACTTGGTTTTATTTAAAGGGATAATGTTTCTTGATTTGGAAATCAGAATGTGTATCGACAGACCCATGGAGCGTTAATAAAGGAAAATGTATTGAATAATGATGTATCGTTTTAAAACCAGTAGAAACCTAGATCTGCATAGAAACTTAGATGAGACAAAATGATATTACATTTTCTAGATCATGGTCTTTGTAATAAGAATGTTGTAAACAAGAATAACCTACTCTCACGTGAGACATATATTACTCAATTGTTCTAAAAAGGAATCAAGCGATTAAGTTTGGGAACTATGAAACCATTTGAAAATGAGAAGCTTGAGTAATTGAAACTAGGCAAACTGGAACTTAGGAAAAGAATGTTGTTACTTGATTTTGAAAAGGAATGTGGGTTGGTCATTCTAATACTACTGGTATCGGGTGACTTTTATAAAAGTAATGGATCTCTTTTAAAAGAACTTAACGTATGTAGTACTTTGGGGTTAAAAACCCGGACTTTGGCATAAAATGAAAGTACTTTGAGTTGTGTGAAACTTGCCTATGCTTGTTGTTGTGAAACTTGCCTATGCTTGTGATGATCGCCATTGTTGTGCAAGTATGGTATTTCGGTGGTACCGCGTCTCGATGAGGCGGTTGACTTGTTGAGAACTTACTTGGACGTCTTTGGCGGTGATGGAGAATTCCACGTATGTTTCCATTTTGATTCTTGTCTTGTTGTTGATGTCACATGGACATGTCTACACCGTCACGATTCGGGCATGCGGCCGTGCGGCGGGTTGATTTCCGATATATGGTTATTATTGCAACATGGGCGTGTCTACACCGTCGCAGATTCCGGCATGTGGCTGCGGCGGGTTGACCACCCAAGATATTGTTATTGAGGTTACATGGGCATGTCTGCCGTCTGCGATTCGGGGCATGTGGCGTGCGGCCTATTGTGTGTTGCATCATGGACATGTCTACACCGTCACGATTCGGGCATGTGGCCATGATGCGAACATGATGGGTGTGGTGGGCGTGAGACCCATTGTTATATTTGAGTGGTGACTTTGAGGCGTGAGTCCACGACTTGACCGCTTTATGTTGCGTCGTATTTTGGTTATCATACATGTCTCTGCTTTATATAGATCGTTATGATTTAAGCAGATATTCTGATTTCACATACGGGTACTGTTGTCTTGACCTCCTTCGGGGCTGCGTTATGCCGCAGTAGAGGTACATCGGTCGTGGGTCCCCGCCTTAGGATCTCATTTCAGCGTGTTGAAAGCTCCGTTCCTTGGAGGCTTATCTTTGGTATGTTTCCACTGAGTTGTAGGTTCTTGTACATTCGTGGTATGGCGAGGCCTGTCCGTCATAGTTGTTGTAAATCTTAGAGTGCAGCCTTTGTTGTAGGCGGGGTTTGTAAAAGGATAACTGTTCGGGTTTTTATGTATATATCAAGGCAACTGTTTTGGTTGCTTTGTTTATTTATCATGTCTCTCATTTCATGTTTAAAGTTTTTATTTCCGCTGGTTTTCTCTGATGTTGTATCGCTAGGGTGCCCGGGGTAAGGCACCAGTCACGGGCCCGAATTTCGGGGTGTGACATTATCTTATTAGAGCTTTTGTACCAGATTGTCACGACCCGACCCCGGGCCCGCGACTGGTGCCCTACCTGGGCACCCTTCTATTCATACAATACAAAATAACCACGGAAGATAAGTAACACATATTTTTTTTTAAACAAAGGCAAAGCCGATAAGGCTGCCATAATATAAATCACCCAAAAGGGCCTACATTATTCAATAATGTAATTACAACTCTAGCCAGTCCAGCCCACATATGAATACAGACCTCTAAGATTTTGGACAAATATTGTGACGGGACAAGGCCCCGCTGTACCCCTGAATATACATAGCCATTATGAAAAGCTCCGGAATATTGGAGTCATCTCAAAATGCTGAACCAGGATCCTAGGCCCGCGGATCCACAACTGTGTACCTAAACCTGCGGACATGAACGCAGCCCCCCGAAGGGGGTCAGTACACAGGTACCAAATATGGAACGAAAATAAGGTACAACAAACAGATCATAACTGTACAAAAGAATGACAGGGGCAAGTATAAAAAGTAAATACCAGATCCTACCATACCATTACAACTCATGAACTTAATCGCACATTATTATCATTTCCCATTTTACAATAAGAGTTATAGTCAAATTCTTACGTACATACTTAGGAAAAATCATCAAGTTCATTACCATATAACTTACTTATCTTGCATAACATAATCCGGCCCTTTATGGAGGGACGCCTTATTTTGGAGTTCACTTTGATTATCCATACGTAATAACGTAACTCGGCCCATTTGCGGGACACGGCGAAGTCATAAAAAAAAAAGCCTTCCCACGAAGGTATACTGCCCGGCCCATTCTGGGACGCGGTAAAGCCATATAAGTCTGCCCATAAGGTATAATGCCCGACCCAATCTGGGACGCGATAAAGTCACATAAGTCTGCCCATAAAGATATACTGCCCGACCCAATCTGGGACGCGATAAAGTCACATAAGTCTGCCCATAAAGGTATACTGCATAAAAATAGGAAGCTTATGATCAACTTAGGGCCACCTGCCCATGGTATCATTTGGCAATCCTACTCCTGGGACTATTTCACCGCGTAGCCGTATGGACCGCGTGAGGTAATTTCTCGCATAGGCGTATCCATCGCGCATAGGTCGTATGGACCCGCATGAGGTAATCTCCTCGCATAGGACTGGTCCGCCCCACGTAGGACTATTTCACCCGCATAAGCCCTACGGACTCGCATGAGGTATTCCTCGCATCGTGGGGAGTAAATCCACGGAATATGCAAATGCAACAAGCCCGGAGAATGACCCCGTAATGAAACAATACATCACTAGTACAACCGGCTATCATACATAACATAAGCACCACCGGCTTATCATACATAACATAAGCACCACCGACTTATCATACATAACATAAGCACCACCGGCTTATCAAAAATATCATAGCAAGTTAAGAAATCCATTAACTTCTTATTAGCCTTAATTATTAAGCATTCTCATTTTATTCAAACTTAAGGCACTAACATGTCATTAAAAATCCGGAAATTTAACCAAGGTACTATGTACTTCCATTCTTTTCAAAAGACTCCTTTTCATATAAAACCCCAAGATACTAACACCCGTAGTATCAAGACATGTCTACATTTCAAACAAGTCACTACATATCAAGACATGTCTACATTTCCCATAAAGTTGTTATAACTCTTTATGTCTTAGACAAATTCATTCCTTTTATAACCAAAAGACTTATACTTTCAAATCAAGTTACATAGCTTTCAAAATACTTCGAGTCTCTTATCTCTAGAATGTCAAGAAATCAATACTTTCCAAATCAAGTATTCTATACTTTTAAATCAAGTCATTTCTTCCTTTAAGAATCAAGTCCCATAACTTGAAAAATAAAGTCTCTTAACCTTTTAAGAATTCAAGGTTCATAGTCTTAAAACTTCATAACGTAAACTCCTTAATTTAGGTAACATATATACTTTTATGCATTGTGAATAGGTTATACTTGTTTATAACGATCTTATTAAAGCAGTCATGATCTAGAAAATGTAATACAATTTTGTCTTATCTTAGTTTCTATGCAGATGGAGGATTCTACTTATTTTAATATAATTGATTGTCGATACATTTTCTTTTATTAACGCTGCAATGGCTTGTTCGATACTTATTCTCATTCGTGCAGTAAATTAACAAAGTCAACTCAGCTCCAAATACTTCCTAACGACTCTTACCAACATCCCCCATAAGACTTGGTAAGAACTTAGGATAACTTAAACATAACTTTTACATAGAGTAAATCAACATACATACCTCTTAACTTCTAAGAGTAGAAGGAATCATGAAATAACACCACATGTATATTCCATACATAGAATCATGCCAAAAGAAGGAAGAGGTTCACATACCTTGCGACGATTATCGACAAGTAGCAAAATGCTCCAAAGTACTTCAACTTTGATAGCTATTCCATCTTTTAAGTAGAATACGCTATATGTATTACTTCAACCTATAATGGCCATAATACATCTATTAACCTCTAGCTTCAAATGTAGAATATTCTAAGTGTAAAGTCACCAAATTCTACAGAAAATCGGACAGCACTTCCTTTGTTTCTACGTACTTTTCCACCTTTTTCAAGGCCCGTAAATCAATAACCAAACGCCACATTTAAGGCCCAACAATTCAGCAATACAAAGGGGATTACACGCCTAATAGGACGTGTAAAATTCTGCCCCACAATCAATATAAAACTGTGCATTCCTTAAGGCACATTCACGGCAATAACACTATCCATAACAATGTCAATTTTCGTTCAATTCCTTTTTAACCCAAGTTGTTATTCCAACATGTTATATACCTAATAACAATTACAACAACTATAAATCCTTTCTTCCTTAACATGCAACGATTGTAACTATCGACCAAATTGATTACAACATAAATGGCTAACTTGACCATTTTCGGTTTTAACATGTCGACATGATTCAAATCTTTTAAAACTTCATTCTATATACCACATGCTCATTTCTTAACTACTATAACATGTAATCTTCAATTACATTAAGAAGATGAAGATTTTACCTCAATAAGCTCTAATAATGTCCAAGCGTAAAAGTCGATCCTTAGCAACTTTTAGCTCATCTTCTTATGATCCAATCCGCTCCAAGCACTCTCTAGAAGCTCATGAAGAACTCCTCTTCAAGTTCCATCTTCAAAGTTGAAGAACACCTTAGGTTTTCTCCTTGCGACTAACGTGGAAACGTCGTTTTTCCGGGATCTTTCTATTGAGATATCCTTACAATACCCATAGGAACCTTGGGTTAAAGTCTTGTGAATTATGGACAACAATTGAAAAAATTTCTTGTCCCTTCTAGCTCAAACCCGAGAGCTTCCTAAAAGAACAACAAGTTCTTGGCTAATTTTTCTAAGTGTAGAATGTCTTGCTACTAGTGTGATGATATACTACTTCCAATGGTCAAGATTAGAATACTTGTGTGGCCTAGATTCATTGGGGTTAAAAGATCTAATGTCATGTTGGCTAGTTGACTAAGTCAATAATGTCAAGCCTTGGCTTGTTCAAGACTTGACCAATTCTCATGACCATTTCGTCCAAGCCTAATTAGGGGGGTGACACGTTTCGCCCTCCCATTCGTCTATACACTTCGTTTCCCGACATTTCCATAATTCCGATAAATTTTACGAGTCTCAATTTACAAACATTGTTCTTTCCCGAGGTTCGAAAATATTTTCCGTAGGAAAAAGCAATCCTTCTTTCATATCAAACTTAAAGTCGTATCTTCTCACGTACATTCTCTTAAACACATGTCCTGGAATTACAGGGTGTAACACAGATCTTTTGGGGTTGTAATAACTTATTATCATACTTGTTTCCAGTATTTATGTTATTATGAGGCAATCTTTATAATTATTGTTGACAGTGAATTTTGACCCATTTTTCGTATATTTGTTGCAATTTTATGTGTTTTAGGACACCGCATTTTAATCATCATATTTGCATTTTTATCTTTTTATTTTAAATTAAGCATTATGTCGTTGTTAATATTATGTTTCTATTATTGTTACACCGTCGTTTATTTTAATAATATTTGCATCTCTTTAAATAATTAATTGACATCCCGTTTTAATTTTTAATTAGACATTAAACATTTGTTAAATATTGTATTTTATTATTATTGCATCGGCATTTGCATTTTAATAATCTTGCATCTCTTTAAATAATTTTTCTTTTAAATAATTAACCCGTTTTGCATTTTGTCAAATCAGTCAAGTCTGAGGCACAATCCGGATCAGTCCAGTCGACCATTCCATAAGCCCAACCGTCAATTTTTAAATTTCAAACACCCATTTATTTTTCCCCCAAAACCAAACCTAAAAACACTAAACCCTAATCCTACCCCTATATAATAAACACTACCCACACTTCAAAAGAAAAGAAGAAAGGCATCCGCAACAAAAAAAAAAAGAACAACTTCAGGGCAGCCGCACAACAGCATCAGCCGCGCTTTGTATTTCGTTCTCCAGCTCTCACATTTGTTCTCAACTTCCATCATCTTCCCCATAATACCCCCACCATCTTAAACCTCTCAATACTCTCACCCCACTGCGCGGACCACCCCATTCCCCGAATCGTCGTCGACCACCACACCACGCCGCCGCACCACGGCTGCAAGCTCGGAGCTCAAGCTCGGTGAATCAACGATGACCCATCGATCCCCTTCCCGTCCACTACCTATCAGAAACCACTGCTTTCCACACGATCCGCGAACCACCATCGGGTGGCGTCGCTCCGGCGATAGCCGTGGAAGTGACGCCGCCCATTTCCACGTTTGTTCGGTTTATATCTTGTTTTGTATGTTGTTGGTTGTGGACTGATTTCTCCCTTTTTCGGGTAACTGGCTGGAGTCTTTAAACTCCGGCGACCTTCATTGCTTTGTATTTTATATATAAATGTTGTGTATTTGTTTGTTGGACTGATTTTTAGAGTTTTGGTATCTGGCCGGAGTTTGCAAAATCCGAAGAAATCTGTTGGTTTATATTCTGGCCCGATTACTGCGTTCAGTTTATGGTTTAATTTGATATGATTATTAAGAACTGGCCGGAGTTTTAAGACTCCAGCGATGTTTCAAAAGTTCCGGCGAACTATGTCGTTGTTTACTTCTACTTCTGGTGAACTTTTGTTGTATTCCGGCGATTTGTCGACTGATATTTCCGATGAACAATGCTATTTTCGGTGACTATTTCCAGTGATGTTATGAGATATTCCAGCGCGTTTGTTGTGTTGTTATTGTTGTTCTTCAGTCGCTGTTTGGACTTTTGTTTTTGACAATTTTGCCCCTTTCATTTTATTAAACTGATTTAGACCAAATACTACACTTGGTATTTTATTGATTTTGAACTTAATACTACACTGGCCGAAGAAGGATTTCTTCGTCGATCTGGAGGCCTCCATGGTAAGCGAGACGGAGTATGTAGGCGAGGAGGAAAGTGAAAAGATTAGACGAGAATGCATAGTATCGTTCATCGGGAGGTGAGTCGACCGCAGCCGAAGCGATATTGACTTCTCATGTCTTAGTATCCTTGGCATAACACTAGCTGAGCCCACACTATAAAAAAATATATCTTTTACATACATATATATATATATATATATATATATATATACACATACGTTGTGTTTATTTGATAATTTATTATTTACTAATTCTTTTACTAAGTGTCTTATGCAGGTACCCGGAGATCATCTTGTGCAGAAGGCCTAAAAAGGGCTAAAAGATGTCACGGAATTTTTTTTATTTGATTTTAGCTTTATTATTCTGTATTGCATTCCATTGTAATTGTAAATTATGAAAACTGTCTAGAATATGTAGAATAAAAAGACAATAAATAATTAACCTAGGTTTGAACGGATAACTGCAAGTTAGCGGATCTTAAAGGATGCCTAACCTCTTTCCTTTAGGATAATAAAGAACCCTGATCCAGAATCTCACTAATTTCGTAGATCATTAAATGGAGATTAATTGCAGTATTTTATTGCAATAAATCAAGTGTCCTAATTCACTTAACTAATTAGGTGACGACTCCTCAAAATCAGCATTATTGCTCCATCCAGGGAACCGCGCCAAAGAGCAACGTTGCGGATACCGTTCAGACCCCGAGGTCAAAAACTGGCGCGACAGCATGGCGGCTCCGCTGGGGATATCAGGTTCTTGACCATAGCAAATCCAGGTTAATTAAATATTGCGCTTTATTTTGATTTTATATTTGTTGTAAATGTTTTATATTGTCTGCTTTTATTTTGTAATTAACTACTTAATTGCTACATTTTTTTAACTGCTTTCCTTAAATTGTCATTCCGCTCATATTTCCTCCATTCTGGAAAATTGACACTATCACACACTGCACGTGAGGTGTGCTGGCTCACCCGCAAATTTCTTTCAAATACCAAAATATAGGCGAGTTGGCAAAGGCGCAGGAGCATCCGGACCATCCGGTGGCCGTGTAGCCTTCTCACTCGAGTAGTCCGCTCGGGAACCATTGCGTCTAGTAATCCAAATCTTAGAAAACTTAAGATAGAGCTATACCGCCCTTTATTTTAAGTCATGCATGCATTTACCTTAGGTGGGTCGATCCTTGGCATCGTCTCCACAATTAAAAAAAAACACCAAAACTTGTCGACGGATTTCGCAACCCAACGACCAACCAGCATACTATGTGTAGCGTGACAATAATAGACAAATCCAAGCCTAAACATGACATGCCGAAATTGGAAAAAATGCACCGTCATTTGGTCGTCATTTACAACAAAACATTGCAATTTAACAGCTGGGACCTATCTATCATAATCTCGCATATTTTGCGTTTGGGCCTACCTCTGGCATTAAAAGAGGTCCCAAACATGCTAGGATGCGCGTTTGATATCTATATAGTCTGCTTGCTATTGTAATGTTTGTTGCTTTCAGCTATGTGCACTCTAGTACAATATTTTGCTACTTCAACTTTGTGCATTCGCTTAGTATTAATTTCGAGCTATACTAGCTTTGTTTTCTGGGGCTGCGTCATTCCTTGTGTTATTGGCATGATATGCGGAAAGCCCATGTCCCAAGCAACAATTTTCTCAAAATTTTGTCACCTATTTGGAACTACGTGTGACCTGATTCCCATGGCGGGATACGTAGGCGGCCATTTCGGCCTCGTTCCCACCTTTTAGAAAATCCTAATTTTCCATCTCTTAAGAATCTCTTTATTCTCCGTCACCGGCGAACTATTGGTTTAAACTGGTTCCTTTGGCAAAATGCATGGGAGGCCATGTCGGCTTTGGTCCCACATTTCGAAGTCTAATCGACAAACCTAACTTCAACAGGGCTATGCTCCTAGACTATGTATCTACTTGATCTCTATGGCGAGATACGTAGGTGGCCACATCGGACTCAGTCCAACTCTTTCTAAAATCTTTTGCCCTTACTCTACTGGTTACAAAGCACACTCCATCCAAACTCCGCGATAGGATAGTTCAGTATTCCATATCAAATTCGGTCTCGTCCATTCGACATCCGCTTTTGCCAAAATTGGGGTTGCTTTAAAAAAGCTTCACTACAAGAAGAGGCCGTCAGTACCGAAGAACATATTATCGACTACGCTCTCGTAGACAAATACTTAAAGCCAGACAACGGTTACAAGTCCGAACAGGCCGGGCATGCGAGTGGTCATAGTTAAAGCTACAAAGTCCGCACAAATCAGCAGCCCATTTCAAATCTCACAAATTTTCTTTTGAGTACAGATAACAAGGGCTGGAAAGTTGGCAACATTGAAGGGGATTTTCGCATAGCAGCTCGGCTCACAGGGCCACATTCTTATCCTCATTCATTCGTTTTTGCATATCTATATATCCCTGCACTAATTACTGCATCTATCTTTGATTTTGTAGGAAGTTTCACATAGCAGCTCAGCCCGCAAAGCCACAATCGCACGCGTCTATCTAGGCATCATTTGGCTCACGGGGGAACTCTCATCCTTATTTCTCAATCACTTTACGACTCTAATTATTTTATTCGATTTATATTCTGCAGGTAATTTCATCATAGTGGTCTGGCCCACCGGGTCGAAATCCTCTTTATTACGTCTATCAACGACGTCTTCTTATTATAGATGCACAACGACGTCCTTCTATTACGGCTATCAATGACGTCTTTTTATTACGTTTATTCAACGACGTTCATCTTATTACGTCCACATAATGACGTCATCTTATTACGTCTATCAACGACGTCTTATTATTATGGTTGCACAACGACGTTAGCTCCATTACGTCTATCAGCGACGCTCATTTTATTAGGTCTATTCAACGACGTTCATGTATTACGTCCACACAACGGCATCCTCCTATTACGTCTATCAATGACGTCTATTACATCTATCCAACGAAGTTTCTTATTTATTATGTCCACACAACGACGTCCTCCTATTACGGCTTTCAATGACGTTCTTTATTACGTCTATTTAACGGCGTTCATTTTATTACGTTCACACAATGACGTCCTCTTATTACATCTATCAACGACGTTCATCTTATCACGCCCACACAACGACATCCTCCTATTACGGTTATTAATAATGACCTCTCTTATATGCAATGACGACATCTACTAACGTCTATGCAATGACGTTATTATATTACGTCTGAGCACCGGCGTCATCTGCATCAATGTCTGAGCGGCGGCATCATCTAAATCACGCCTGAGCACCAGCATTATTTAAGTCAAAGCCTGTTATACCCCGTATTTCCAGAGTATGTACGTGAGGACGTACGTAGAAAAGTTTGAACTTTAAGTGGACTTGGCCGAAATATTTTGTGCACAACACCCGATTAGAATCGTTTTTCGACGAAACGTTTTACAAACTTTGCGAAGGGAAAATTCCGGCTATGTCATTTAGTATTTTTGCGGATTTTTCCGAGAGACGAAATGTTTTGGACCAACAAGAGGGCGACACTTGGCACCCTCTAATTGGTGGACCTTGGGGCGGCTTTGGGACGAATTGGCGAGTGGGAGTAGGTAGGATATTTTGTGATATTTGTGTGGTAGATGGATAAGGTACACATGGGTGAATCTTGACCCTACACTTGCCTTGCATTTGGCATGATCTTGGCCATTGGTTGGCCATGGCTTGACCTATAAATACCCCCTTAGTTGAAGACATTTCTTCATCCACAAAACTTTCCTAAGTCTAAAAATCCTCCCCCTCCCCCCTTTGTGAGGCCCTCGGCGAGAGTCCCTCCCTGGCGAAGTACCCACTCCTAGTGGGGTTGGCCGAGGGGTACACCCCCCCTCCCTTGTGGTGTTGTCTCTTATAAATACACCCCCCCTCTTGGTAGAAATACTCTCCAAAGTATTGTTACTATACCCAAAATACCTTGGCCCAAATACCTTGTAGTATTCCAAGGTTACACTTATACGAAAAGCCCAGAAATACTATCATACTTCCCTTCAGTCACAAAAACAAAACCCTAAGGAAAATCTCCATAGTTGGTTGGAGTATTAAGAAGAAGTTGCGTAGAACTTCTAAGGGTTGTTTGGAGCGGGTTGGAGCACCCGGAGTAGGAGCTAAACGTTGCTCAGGATCGACATTAAACTTGGATAATTTTGGGCTTATCGAGGTAAATACTCTTGTCCTTATATTGTAATTGGAAATTACATACTGAAGTTATATAGAAATGAATATAAGATTCATAGAAGAGAATTGAACTGTAATAGAAGGATATTACAGAAAAGACTTGAACTGGAATCACATCAGAAGAACAATCTACAGAGTAGTCTAGTCATTGATAGACTTGTATAACCTTTATAGGTTGAATGATCTGCGAGTAGCATGTTCTACTTGGAAGGTGGACAAGGCTAGCCGGGTTATAGCCGTGGAGCGTTTTGCTAATTGTCGATAATCGTCGCGAGGTATGTGATTCTTCCTATACTCTTGAGCATGATATTTTAAAGTATATATAGTACGGTAGACGTACGAGTGGTTAACTGAATAATAGTTACGGCAATGTCTTTTGACTTAAGCCTGAATAATCTTGTAGTATTTCAAAAGAAGACTGAATCATTTTTAACAGAAGAGTAATACTTGGTTTTAAAATCTTAAGAGTTATACTAGCTTTATGGAAAGTTAGGTATAACGGCTTAAGAAAGATAAAAAGAAGGGTTTATTGACTTTAAAAAGATTAAGAGACTTAATCTTAAAAAGATAAGAGACTTGACTTGGTTAATTAAATATGAGTTTTGTTAAAAAGTGTGAAACCTCATTCGTGAGTAATGAGTACTTGGTTTTTAAAAAGGAATAATGTTTTACTGATTTCGAAAATCAGAATAAGTATCGAACAAACCACAGCAGCGCTAATAAAGGGAAATGTTTTGACTAATAAAGTATTATTAAAACCAGTAGAAACTTCCATCTGCATAGAAGCTAAGATGAGACAAAATGATATTACATTTCCTAGATCATGGCTGCTGTAATAAGATTGTTAAGAACAAGAATAAACTACCCACACATAAGGTATATGTTTCTCAAATTGTTTTAAAGGATTAAAACTATGAACTACGAAACCTTTCGAGAATGAGAAACTTGAATAATTGAAATTAGGCAAACTTGAACGTTTGGAAAAGAATGTTGTTACTTGATTTTACAAAGAGAAGTGTTTTGATTTACTTCAAAAGATAATCACTCTAGTTTTATATACTACGAGTATTGTGTGACTATTTGTGAAAGAACAGATCTCTTAAAGAGTTAATGTATGAAGTACTTTGGGGATAAAAACCCGATCTTGTTAATCATATAGTAGAAAGTACCTTGTGTGAATAACTTGATTGTGTTGGTTTGTGATAGCCTTGTAATACTTTCTTGTTGATTTGATAAGTAAACATGCTAGGATGCTACGTGTGTTATTATCTTGTGATGTTTGTGTAAAGGGGTTTTCCCTCGATTGCGCTTAAGTTGTTTAACTATCAGCCGTTATGTTGGTATTGTACCACTCACCTTGACATCATCCCGGAGGTTAAGCTGCCCTCCGATGCGGGGTAGACAAAGTCGGGTCTGTGTGACCTATGATTCGAGAATACCTCATGCGGGTCCCCGGCCTATGCGGGCTGCGAGAGCTCGTGTTAGTGTGCGGCCTTTATGGTCATGCGGTCTATGTGCCCATGCGGTGCGAGTCCAGCGGATGCCGGAGTAGCTACCCTCGATGCGGGAATACCTCATGCGGGCCATCGGGTGGCCTATGCGAGCTACGGAAGTTCGGGGCTAGACGCGCACATTAGATATCGCGCGAGTGGCGGCTTTGATCATGTGACGGTGCAGACAGATCTCATGATACATTTTATGACCTTGTTTGTACCGTGGGTTTTAGTAGTCGGTTATGCCTTCGCACTTACCGTGCGGTTTTATGATGACACGTGGGACCCGTGTTCATGTGTATTCCTTGGTCTTTGTTATATCATAGGCTCGCCGGTGAGGAAGGTATTCCACGCATGATTGATATTGTGGCGTGAGACCCATTGTTATATTTGAGTGATGACTTTGAGGCGTGAGTCACGACTTGACATAATCGCTATTTATTGTGAACTGTAGTTTGGTTATCATACATGTCTCCCGCTTTATATAGACTGCTATGATATCATTTACAGTATTTTCAATTTCACATACTTGGTACCTGTTGTACTGACCTCGCCCGGGGCTGCGTTCATCCGCAGTTGAGGTACACCATCGTTGATCCTAGCTCTCGTGGTTCTGATTCAGCGTTTGGGAAGCTCCGTTTCTCCGGAGGCTTATTAGTGGTATAGTGCCCTGTCGTAGTAGGTGCTTACATTCAGGGGTATGGCGGGGCCCTGTCCCGTCATAGTGGTTGTATAAATCTTAGAAGTGCATGCTTTGTTGTGGCGAGTCGTAAGGATCAAACTGCTCAACTTTGTAATTATTTATATATATGCGAAAGCGATTTTCTCTCGTGTAAAATGTGTCTCATCTCACATTTTGTTTCATGTATTGTTTTATGTTCAGATTACTCGATGTATGACTACTTGGGTGTCCGGTAAGGCACCATCCACGGGCGAGTTCGGATCGTGACAAAAGTGGTATCGAGCGATTAATCCTCGGAAAGTGTCTCTGAACCGTATCTAGTAAGTCTTGATTATCGGTGTGTTGTGCACCACACCAATAATCATGAGGCTATAGGATATTTAGGATTGGTTTCCATTCTTCTCACTCTGAGATCGTGCCTTAGAGCTGTGTTATAAGTTGGACCCCTCTAACGTATTTCTTTCCCTTACCGTTATGCCTCCGTGTAAGGCAACCCGCCTGTGAGGGCAAGGCGTGAGGAGGCTGCAAGTAAATCTGAGAGGGTTACGAGGGCACAGCCCAATCATCACCGGGTGGTGTTTGATCGGGGAGTTATGCTCGTCACGGCCCAGCGAGTTTAAGCGCGTGGCAGCGATTCCTACTGCGACCATGATAGTTGAACCTTCAGTTCCACGACCGGGAACAGAGAATATAGATTGCAAAGAGACGCCCGTGTTACTAGCTAGGGATTTAGCGACCAGAGAGCATTTTATGTATCGATTTATCACGGGTCTTGATGATCGCCTAAGAGAGGTTGTGAAGAAGTAGCTCTTCAGTCAGGAATGAGCATGGCCTGCGTTCAGGCTTATGTGCAACAGATTGAGAAACGTAGAGATCGACGGGTTAACGAGGCGAGAAGAGGCGAGCAGCCAAGGTCCTTTGGTAACTTTCGAGGCGAACCACCTCAGCAGCAGATTAGATATGCACATCCGCCAGTGCAGAGTGTTCCTCCAAAGGGTTCAGAACGTTCGTGGTAAGCCGGAGTTGGTCAGAGCTCCAGAGCTTCCGGTTCACAGCTACACGTAGGTTCCAGCCAGCCGGATTCAGTTTTTTTTCCCCAGTGTTCACAGTGTGACAGACGTCATCCCGGGGAATGTCGTCTTTTAGTTGGTACTTGTTTTACCTGCGGCCGTCAGGGCCATGTGTCGAAAGGATGTCCTAGTAGGAGGGATGTAAGTAGGAGGACTCAGCCTTCATGATCAGTGACCAGTTCGTCACCTTAGCTATCGCCTACGGTAGGTTTGATTAGAACGACTAAGGGGAGTGAAGCAGTAGATACAAGTATATCCTTAACCCTCTAGAGATTAGTACGTATGATGAGATGAGTATATCTTAAGTGTTATGTTCAGATATCATAAGTGTATTGTGATTAGAATTCATGGTTAGTTAACCGGGAAAGATTGGGGGATAAGAAAAAGTGTGAGCCTTAGAGCTTTATACGTAGAGACCTTAGAAGCAAGGCCATCTCGAGTAAAAGATTTATATTTTTACGTTTAACCCTTGTCGGAGTGCATGGTGCACGTGAGCTATGTTTGTGGGATAAGTCCCTGAGTAGTTTGGAATGAAAGAGGGTAGTTGAGCTAAGAAGACCGCTAGGTTTTCGTAACGTGATTAGTGAGATTGTTCCGGATCGGGGAGCAAGTGTTTTACGCAAGAGTGGGTCGGGTTGAGGCCATGCCGCGGGTCAACTCGCGACCTGTTTTTTGGTGGGGTCAGTTTGTGGTGGTCCCGCCAGGTGGTAGGGTCATGAGGGTGTTAGGCCCAAGTTTAGTTAACCATCATGCGAGTTCGTGGATGCGTTCAACCAGTAGTCGGGCCAATGAGGTCAGCCCGTATTGTCTTTCAGTCAAGATCGTTTACTCGGCAGAGGTTTATGAGAGATGTTATATCGGGAAGGTTGTAAGGCTGCACGAGGTGCCTACCTTCACCTTATGGCAGACAGTGAAGCCCAGGTTCGGCTGTTTCTTTTTCAGGAGGTTTTACCAGGCAGGGTTAGGAACTCAGGTGAGTCTCAGTAGCGCATTCGCCCTCGGGCCTGTGTTTGGATTTCAGGGGTAGCTATGAGGATTATTGCCTCCTGTGGAGGAGTGCTTTTATAACTACCATTTCAGTATTCGGATATCGCCTTACGAAGCCTCGTAGGGGCGGAAGTGTAAGTTGCCGGTCGATTGGTTCGATGTTGGCAAAGTTCAGATAGTGGGTTCATACTTGTTTCGGCAGGATGGGGATAGGGTGAAGCCTATCCAGGAGAGGTTATCGACAGCTCAGAATCAACAGAAGTCGTACGGATGATCGGCGACGACGCTTGGAGTTCAGGATGACGGTGGGTTTTCTTGAAGGTACCACCCCGGAAGGGTGTGACGAGATTCGGAAAACAGAGGAAACTTAGCCCGAGTTACTTTGGGCCTTTTCAGGTCATGTGAAGAGTAGGCCAGGTTGCCTATATGTTAGTTTTTGCCGTCCGACTTAGGAGGCAGTATGTCCGGTCCTTCATGTTGTTAGGTTCGGAAGAGTATCGGAGATCCATCCAGAGTATTCCCGGTTATAATGATCAAGTTAGAGATAGTAACCCAGAGATTCGGCGAATCGATATGAGAGATATGGTAAGAAAAAGTTCGAGTGTACGAGAAGGGTACGACGCGTAAGGGAAGAAGCGAGCAGGTATTGCGAGCATGGATGTGATCATTTCTTTTATAGGGAGAAGGTGCGAAGGAAGTATATTTTAGACCTCGGGTAAGGGCTTTTGTGTTGCTAGAGGTGTTTCCTCGTGGACTTGGATGTAAGTATTTGCGCAGGTGTTTCTGTGGCCAGGTGTGGCAGGATTTGTTTTCGTAAGTATAGTAGTGGAGACTATACTGGCGCGCATTTGTTTTGAGACTTAGAAGGAACATTCGGGACGAATGTTTCTAAGGAGGGGAGAATGTTATACCCCGTATTTCGGTATATGCGTGAGGACGTGCGTGAAAAGTTTGAACTTTAAGTGGACTTGGCGAAATATTTTGTGCACAACACCCGATTAGAATCGTTTTTTTGAAACGTTTTACAAACTTTGCGAAGGGAAAATTCCGGCTATGTCATTTTTAATTTTTGCGGATTTTTCCGAGAGACGAAATGTTTTGGACCAACAAGAGGGCGACACTTGGCACCCTCTAATTGGTGGACCTTGGGGCGGCTTTGGGACGAATTGGTGAGTGGGAGTAGGTAGGATATTTTGTGATATTTGTGTGGTAGATGGATAAGGTACACATGGGTAAATCTTGACCCTACACTTGCCTTGCACTTGGCATGATCTTGGCCATTGGTTGGCCATGGCTTGACCTATAAATACCCCCTTAGTTGAAGACATTTCTTCATCCACAAAACTTTCCTAAGTCTAAAAATCCTCCCCCCCCCCCCCTCTTCTTGTGTTCTCGTCCTAGCCTCCTCCCCTTTGTGAGGCCCTCGCCGAGAGTCCTCCCTTGGCGAGAGTACCCCCCCTCCTAGTGGGGTTGGCCGAGGGGTACACCCCCCCTTGTGGTGTTGTCTCGTATAAATACACCCCCCCTCTTGGTAGAAATACTCTCCAAAGTATTGTTACTATACCCAAAATACCTTGGCCCAAATACCTTGTAGTATTCCAAGGTTACACTTATACGAAAAGCCCAAAAATACTATCATACTTCCCTTCAGTCACAAAAACGAAACCCAAAGGAAAATCTCCATAGTTGGTTGAGTATTAAGAAGAAGTTATGAGAACTTCTAAGGGTTGTTTGGAGCGGGTTGGAGCACCGGAGTAGAGCTAAACGTTGCTCAGATCGACATTAAACTTGGATAATTTTGGGCTTATCGAGGTAAATACTTTGTCCTTATATTGTAATTGGAAATTACATAATCGGTTATATAGAAATGAATATAAGATTCATAGAAGAGAATTGAACGTAATAGAAGGATATTACGTAAAAGACTTGAATCGAATCACATCGTAAGAACAATCTACGAGTAGTCTAGTCATTGATAGACTTGTATAACCTTTATAGGTTGAATGATCTGCGAGTAGCATGTTCTACTTGGAAGGTGGACAAGGCTAGCCGGGTTATAGCCGTGGAGCGTTTTGCTAATTGTCGATAATCGTCGCGAGGTATGTGATTCTTCCTATACTCTTGAGCATGATATTTTAAAGTATATATAGTACGGTAGACGTACGAGTGGTTAACTGAATAATAGTTACGACAATGTCTTTTGACTTAAGCCTGAATAATCTTGTAGTATTTCAAAAGAAGACTGAATCGTTTTTAACAGAAGAGTAATACTTGGTTTTAAAAGCTTAAGAGTTATACTAGCTTTATGGGAAGTTAGGTATAACGGCTTAAGAAAGATAAAAAGAAGGGTTTATTGACTTTAAAAAGATTAAGAGACTTAATCTTAAAAACTTAAGAGACTTGACTTGGTTAATTAAATATGAGTTTTGTTAAAAAGTGTGAAACCTCATTCGTGAGTAATGAGTACTTGGTTTTTAAAAAGGAATAATGTTTTACTGATTTCGAAAATCAGAATAAGTATCGAACAAACCACAGCAGCGCTAATAAAGGGAAATTTTTTGACTAATAAAGTATTATTAAAACCAGTAGAAACTTCCATCTGCATAGAAGCTAAGATGAGACAAAATGATATTACATTTCCTAGATCATGGCTGCTGTAATAAGATTGTTAAGAACAATAATAAACTACCCACACATAAGGTATATGTTTCTCAAATTGTTTTAAAGGATTAAAACTATGAACTACGAAACCTTTCGAGAATGAGAAACTTGAGTAATTGAAATTAGGCAAACTTGAACGTTTGGAAAAGAATGTTGTTACTTGATTTTACAAAGAGAAGTGTTTTGATTTACTTCAAAAGATAATCACTCTATTTTTATATACTACGAGTATTGTGTGACTATTTGTGAAAGAACAGATCTCTTAAAGAGTTAATGTATGAAGTACTTTGGGGATAAAAACCCGATCTTGTTAATCATATAGTAGAAAGTACCTTGTGTGAATAACTTGATTGTGTTGGTTTGTG
The DNA here is from genome assembly GCA_029844215.1 of Przewalskia tangutica. Taxonomy (NCBI): domain Eukaryota; kingdom Viridiplantae; phylum Streptophyta; class Magnoliopsida; order Solanales; family Solanaceae; genus Przewalskia; species Przewalskia tangutica. The sequence goes on along the minus strand of CM056720.1, from coordinate 18,825,510 downwards.
ATAGCCTTGTAATACTTTCTTGTTGATTTGATAAGTAAACATGCTAGGATGCTACGTGTGTTATTATCTTGTGATGTTTGTGTAAAGGGGTTTTCCCTCGATTGCGCTTAAGTTGTTTAACTATCAGCCGTTATGTTGGTATTGTACCACTCACCTTGACATCATCCCGAGGTTAAGCCGCCTCCATGTGGGTAGACTCAGCGTCCAGGTGACCTATGATTCGAGAATACCTCACGCGGGTCCCGGTCATGCGGAGTCGCGAGAGCTCCGTGTTAGCGCGGCCTTTATGGTCATGCGGTCTATGTGGACACGCGGATCGCGAGTCCAAAGTGATGCCGGGAGTAGCTACCACCGATGCGGGAATACCTCATGCGGCCATCGAGGGCCTATGCGCGAACTACGGAAGTTCCGGGGCTAGACGCGCACATTAGATATCGCGCGAAGTGGCGGCTTTGATCATGTGACGGCCTAGACAGATCTCATGATACATTTTATGACCTTGTTTGTACCGTGGGTTTTAGTAGTCGGCTATGCCTTCGCATTTACCCCCGCACGGTTTTATGATGACACAGGTGGGACCCGTGTTAATGTGTATTCCTGGTGTCGTTATATCATAGATCGCCGGCGGAGAAGGTATTCCACGCATGATTGATGTGGGCGTGAGACCCATTGTTATATTTGAGTGATGACTTTGAGGCGTGAGTCCTCGACTTGACATAATCGCTATTTATTGTGAATCGTAGTTTGGTTATCATACATGTCTCCTGCTTTATATATACTACTATGATTTCATTTACAGTATTTTCAATTTCACATACTTGGTACTGTTGCATCGACTCCTTCGGCCGCGTTCACGCCGCAGTTGAGGTACACCGCCGTTGATCCTAGCTCTCGTGGTCACAGTCAATGCTTGGGAAGCTCCGTTTCTCCGAGGCTTATTAGTGGTATAGTGCCACGTCGTAGTAGGTGCTACATTCGTGGTATGGCGGGCCCCGTCCCGCCATAGTGGTTGTATAAATCTAGAGGTGCAGAGTAATCATGGCGCGTGGTCGTAAGGATCAAACTGTTCAACTTTGTAATTATTTATATATATGCCGAAAGGCGATTTTCTCTCAGGTAAAATGTGTCTCATCTCACATTTTGTTTCATGTATTGTTTTTATGTTCCGCTGATTACTCTGATGTATGACTACTTGGGTGTCCGGGTAAGGCACCAGTCACGGGCCCGGGTTCGGGTCGTGACAAAGTCTGAGCACCGATGTTATCTGCATCAATGTCTGAGCATCGGCATCATTCGTGATCAATGCTCGAGCACCGCGTCATCTAAATCACGCCTCGAGCCCCGTTATTTAAGTCAACGCTCGAGCACCGGCGTATTCAGATCAATGCTCGAGCACCGTCATATGCATCAATGTTCGAGCACCGCGTCATTCGTGATCAATTCACGAGCACCGCAGATTCGTGATCAATGCCTAAGCACCGACATCATCTGCATCAATGTCTGAGCACCGGCATCATCTGCATCAATTTCTGAGCACCGACATCATCTAAATCACGCCTGAGCACCGGAGTTATTTAAGTCAACGCTTAAGCACCGGCGTCATCTGCATCAATGCCTGAGCACCGACATCATTTGCATCAATGTCTGAGCACTGACATCATCTGCATCAATGTCTGAGCACCAGTATCATCTGCATCAACGCCTGAGCATCGGCGACATCTGCATCAATGCCTGAACACCGATATCATCTGCATCAATGTCTGAGTATCGGCATCATCTGCATCAATATCTGAGCACCGACATAACCTAAATCACGTCTGAGCACCGGCGTTATTTAAATCAATACCTGAGCACCGACGTCATCTGCATCACGCCTGAGAACCGGTGTCATCTTCATCACAATACGACTATAAAACGATGATATCTGCATTACGTCCAGAAACGACGTTATTTCATTAGCCAATGCAACGACTTCAGCACATAATGTCTACGCAAGACGATATTCCTACTCACAGGATCACATTTCTTATATTCATACTTTATCATATTTTATCGTTTTAACAATTATGCATTAACTTTTCTTAAGTTTTAGCCTACAGGTTCCTCAATTCACAAGAGCAGTCGCAACACGTCTGTGCAAGGACAATATCTCGGCATTCAACACGTCTGTACGAGGATGACATCTCAACATTTACAGCATCCAACATATCACACAAGGACCACATCTCTACCCGGAGAATTGTAGTTGCTCATATATTCATGCTTTATCATTTTTATGTCTTAACAGTTATGCACTAATCTTTTTAAGCTTTAGCCTGCAGGAGCCTTAATTTACGTGACGAAGCAACGTGGAACTATCTCGTGAATCAAGCAATTTGTACCTCGAACGTTGATCTGCTCTCCTCCAGCATCCCGCAACACAGAACCCAGTGTCATCATAATTCGACATTGGGACAAAATTTTGAATCCGCATCCGCCCTGCCTTAATTTTCCAGCATTACAACAACCCAGTGTCATCATAATTCGACACTGGGACATATTTTTGAATCGTTATTCGTCTGGCCATAATTTTAGCATCGCAGCAACCCAGTGTCCACATAATTCGACACTGGGACATTTTTAAATCTGTGTCAGCTTTGCTTTTTATTTTCGCATCACAACGACCCAGTGTCATCATAATTCGACACTGGGACAATTTTGAGTCTGCATCAGCCCCACTTTTGAGTTCTAGTTTATAAAACGGGACAAAATTGGCTACAAGTCAACATCTTTGTCCGAAGACTCTTCCATCATCTCCGTACAAAGAGGGACATGCTGTTGACAGTCAATTTTGACCCGTTTTTCATATATTTGTTGCAATTTTATGTGTTTTAGGACACCGCATTTTAATCATCATTTTTTGCATTTTTATCTTTTTATTTTAAATTAAGCATTATGTCTTTGTTAATATTATGTTTCTATTATTGTTACACCATCGTTTATTTTAATAATATTTGCATCTCTTTAAATAATTAATTGACATCCCGTTTTAATTTTTAATTAGATATTAAAAATTTGTTAAATATTGTATTTTATTATTATTGCATCGACATTTGCATTTTAATAATCTTGCATCTTTTTAAATAATTTTTCTTTTAAATAATTAACACGTTTTGCATTTTGTCAAACCAGTCCAGTTCGAGGCACAATCCGGATCAGTCCAGTCCACCATTCCATAAGTCCAACCGCCAATTTTTAAATTTCAAACACCCATTTATTTTCCTCCCAAAACAAAACCTAAAAACACTAAACATAATCCTACCCCTATATAATAAACACTACCCACACTTCAAAAGAAAAGAAAAAAGACAGCCGCAACAAAAAAAGAACAACTTCAGGGCAGCCGCACAACAGCATCAATCGCACTTTGCATTTCGTTCTCCAGCTCTCACATTTGTTCTCAACTTTCATCATCTTCCCCATAACACCCCCACCATCTTAAACCTCTCAATACTCTCACCCCACTGCCCAGACCCGTCACCCCCATTCCCAGCGAACTGTCGTCGACCACAACACCCACCACCACGACACCCGTCGCTGCTGACCAATGCCGGAGCTCCAAGCTCCGGCGAACTGAACCAGTGACCCATCAATCTCGTTCCCGTCCACTACCTGTCGGCGAACCACTGCTTTCCCACACCCCAGTCGCTGGCGAACCCACCACTGGGGTGGCGTCGCTCCGGCGATAGCCGTGGAAGTTACGCCGCCCATTTCCCCGTTTGTTCGATTTATATGTTGTTTGGTATGTTGTGTTATACCCCGTATTTCCAGAGTATGTACGTAAGGACGTACGTAGAAAATTTGAACTTGAGAAAGTAGCTTGGCCGAATTTATTTGTGCACAACACCCGATTAGAGTCGTTTTTCGACGAAACGTTTTCACAGCTTTCGTAGGGAAAATTCCGGCTATGACTTTTTTAATTTTTGCGAATTTTTCCGAGAGACGAAACATTTTGGACCAACAAGAGGGCGCCACTTGGCACCCTCTCATTGGTGGCGGTAGAGTGGACGAAATGGTGACTATTTTGTCAAGTAGTTGGTAGGATATTTTGTGTGTAGTTGGTTAAGGTGCACTTGGCAAGATCTTGGCCCTACACTTGCCTTGCACTTGGCAAGATCTTGGCCATTGGTTGGCCTTTGCTAGACCTATAAATACCCCCCCCTTTGAAGACTAATTCATCCACAAATTGCCTAAGTCTTGAAAGCTTCTTCCTCCCCCCCTTAGTGTAGTGTCTTGGCCGAGAGCCCCTCTCCCCCCCCTTGGCCGAGAGTTCCCCCCCTAGTGGGGTAGGCCGAGGGGTAGCCACCCCCCCTCCTTGGGGTGCTAGCCGTGGGGTACCCCCCCCCTAGCCTAGTTGTTTTTCATATAATACCCCCCCTCTTGGTAGAAATACTCTCAAAAGTATTGTTATAATGCCCAAATTACCTTAGCCGTATACCTTGTAGTATTCTAAGGTTATGCTTATACAAAAAAACCCAGAAATACTATTATACTTCCCGTCAGTCACAAAACTGAAACCCTAGGAAAATCTCCATAGTCCGTTGGATTATTGTGTAGAAGTTGGTTAGAACTTCTAAGGGTGGTTTAGAGCGGGTTGGAGCGCTCGGAGTTGGAGCTAAACGATTGCCCAGGATCGACTTTATACTTGGATAATTATGGGCTTATCGAGGTAAATATCTTGTCCCCCTATTGTAATTGGAAATTACATGTTGTTAGATTATATAGTTGAAGTATACTATATATAGTACTGAACGTTGTTATCGGCAATGTCTTTTGACTTAAGCCTGAATAATAAGAAACCTTTTCGAAAGAAGAGTATCGAATCAGATTTACATGTGATCAGACATGAGACTTGTATAGCTTTTCGTGGAGTAGAATTGTACCCGTCGGGTTAGTTGTATAACCCCTGGTTGGCTTGGTAGTCGGCCTCGATAAAGGAGGAGATTTACGCCGTCATGAGAGTCTTTGAATTTTCTGGTAATGTTCTACGATAGGATCTAATTGTTAATGTCGCCTTGTGGCCTTATAGGTTGAAGTACTACGTGAGGCGCCGTCACTTGGCTAAGGAGTAGCCGGTTTGAAGTACTTGAGCGTTTGCTATTAGTCGATACTCGCCGCGAGGTATGTGAACCTCTTCCTATCTCTTCTAGCATGATATGTGGAACTATGTAGTATGCAGACGCATACGTGCTAAATGTATTTGATTGGTTTAAAACATAAAGTGTTATAACGGCTTTATGGGAAGTTGGTTATAACAGCTTTATGTTGGTAAGAAGATACTTGTGGTTTTTACAAGGTAACTGGTTTGAACTATAACTGGCTTGTTATGTGTTAATAAAGAACTTGAAGTATTTCAAAAGATTTTTGAATCATTTTGAAAGAAGAAGTAATACTTGGTTTTTGAAAACTTAAGAGTTATACTAGCTTTATGGGAAGTTAGGTATAACGGCTTAAGAATGTTTTACTGATTTCGGAAATCAGAATGTGTATCGACAAACCACTGCAGCGTTAATAAAAGGAAATGTTTTGACAGATTAAGTATTATAAAAACCAGTAGAAACTTCCATCTGCATAGAAGCTAAGATGAGACAAAATGATATTTCCTAGATCATGGCTGCTGTAATAAGATTGTTATAAACAAGAATATCCTACTCACATATAAGACTTATGTTTCTCAGATAGTTAAAAGAGAATTATATTCTTAAATGAATAAGACTATGAACTACGAAACCTTTCTAAAATGAGAAACTTGAACATTGGAAATTAGGCAAACTTGAACATTGGAAATTAGGCAAACTTGATCATTGGAAAAGAATGTTGCTACTTGATTTTACAAAGAGAAGTAATTGATTTACTTTAAAAGGATAGTCACTCTATTTTTATACTACGGGTATTGTGTGACATTGTGAAAGTAACGATCTTTAAAGAGTTAATGTATGAAGTACTTTGGGGATAAAACCCGAACTTGTTGGCATATAGTAGAAAGTACCTTGTGTGTATAACTTGATTGTGTTGGTTTGTGATAGCCCGTAATACTTTCTTGTTGATTGATAAGTAAACATGCTAGGACGCTACGTGTGTTAGTATCTTGTGATGTTGTGTAAAGGGTTTTCCTTTGTTGTGCTTATGTTGCTTAACGATAAGTCGTTGTGTTAGTATTTTACATCACTCATCTCGAGATGATTCCGGTTAAGTCGCTCGACGCGGGTAGACTCAGTGGTCGATGGACCTATGATTCGAGAATACCTCACGCAGTCCTGTGGGCCTACGCGAGCTACGAGAGTTCCGGTGTTAGTGTCGCCTTTATGGGCACGCGTCCATGTGGCCATGCGGATCGCGTTCGTGACGATGCCGGGAGTAGCTACCGACGCGGAATACCTCATGCGGCCGATGAGATTGGCCTACGCGAGTCGCGGAAAGTTCGTGGCTAGACGCGCACATTAGATACCGCGCAAGTGGCCGCCTTTGATCATGTGACGGTGCAGACAGATCTTATGATACGATTCATGACCTTGTTGGTACCGCTGGTGTTAGTAGCCGGCTATGCCTTCGCATTTACCCTGACGGTTATTATGGCACAGTGGGATCCGTGTTCATGTGTGTTCCTTGGTGCTTTTATATCATAAATCGCCAGCTGGCGGGCGTATTCCACGCATGATTGATGTTGTGGCGTGAGACCCATTGTTATATTTGAGTGATGACTGAGGCGTGAGTCCTCGACTTGATATGATCGCTTGTTTATCAGGAATCGTAGTTTTGTTATCATACATGTCTCCGCTTTATATAGACTACTATGATTTCATTTACGTATTTTCAGCCACATACTCTGCACTGTTAGATCGACCTCCTCGGGGCCGCGTTCATGCCGCAGTAAAGGTACACCGCCGTTGATCCTCGCCTGTGGTCACGTCAGCTTTTGGGAAGCTCCGTTTCTCGGAGGCTTATCTTGGTATAGTCCTCGTTATCGGGTGCTTACATCTGGTATGACGGGGCCCCGTCCCGTCGTTGTTGTCATATCATTCTTAGAGGTCCGTAGTAATCTTGCTGTGGCGTGGTTTGTAAAAGGATTAAGTTGTTCATGATTGAAAGAGTTGTTGTTTATATATACGCCTAAGGCAAGTTTTCACAGACATCGCTTTGTACTTCATTTGTTTCACGATGTGTTTTATGTTCACTGACACTGATGTTGTGTCACTAGGGTGCCCGGTAGGCACGATCACGCCCGCCGGTCGTGACAAAAGTGGTATCGAGCGCTTAATCCTCTGAAAGTGTCTACGCATCCGATCCGAGAGTCTTGATTATCGTGTGTTGGCACCACACCAATAATCGTGAGGCTATAGGTATTTAGGATTGGTTTCTATTCTTCTCACTCGAGATCGTGCCTTAGAGCTGTTGTTAGTCGACCCTCCGACGAAATTATTTCCTTATCGCTATGCCTCCGCCGCAGGCAACCCGGGCCTGTGAGGGCAAGGCACCGAGGAGCCGCGAGTAGAGTACAGAGGGTTACGTGGGCACAGCCCATTATCACCTTGGGTGGTTCTTCATTCGGGAGTTTTGCGACGCCACTAGCCCCAATGAGTTTAGCACTGCGGCAACAGCTTCCTATCGCGCCACGATGTTTGGACCTTCGCCCACAACCGAAACAGAGAATATAGATTGCGAAAAGACAACCTCACATTAGCTATGGATTTGGCTACCGCAGAGTATACCGATGTACCGCGAGTCTTGATGACTATCTACAGAGGTTGTGCAAGAGTAATTCTTCGATTAGGCTTGAGCATGGCACGTATGCGGGCTTACGCAGCAGCCGAGACGTAGAGATCGACGTTAACGGCGACGCAGAAGAGGCCGAGCAGCAAGGTCCTTTAGTAACTTTTGAGGCGAGTCGCCACCAACAGATTAGATTATGCACATCCACCAAGCAATGAGGTCCTCCACGAATTTCGTGGACGCTCGTATGCGGAGTTGGTCGAGCTCGAGCTTCCGTTCACGCCTACACGTAGGTTCCACCATCCGATTCGCTTTTTCTCGGTGTTCACACGTGGCGTGCGCCATCCTGTGGAATGTCGCTTTTAGTTGGTACGTGTTGTACCTATGACCGCCGTGGTCCGTTGTCGAAAGAGTGTCCTCGCGGAGGACTTAGCCTTCGTGATCGCGGTAGTTTGTCACCTCCCTTAGCTATGCGCCCTACGGGGCAGGTTTGATTAGAACGACTTAAGGGAGTGGAGCAGTAGATATAGATATATCTTTAACCCTCTAGAGATCAGTATGAGTGATAAGGTGAGTATACCTTAAGTGCTATGTTATGATAGCGGTGTGTTAGTTGTAATTAGAAATCTTGGTTAGTTAACCAAGTAAGATTTGGGGGATAGAGAAGGTGTGAGCCTTAGAGTTTTATACGTAGAGACCTTAGAGGTGAGGCCATCTCGAGTAAAAGACGTATGTTTATGTTTGACCCTTATAGGAGTGCATAGTGCACGTGAGCTATGTTACGGGATAAGTCCCTGAGTAGTGTGGCATGAAAGAGGATAGTTGAGCTAAGAAGACCGCTAGGTTTTCGTAACGTGATTAGTGAGTTTTCCTTCAGGGAGCTAGCGTTTGCGCTGTGCCTGTTGAGGCCACGCCGGGTCAACCCGCGGCATGTTTGGGTGCGGGTCAGTTGGTGGTCCCGCCAGTGATAGGGTCACGAGGGTGTTAGGCCCGAGTTTAGTTAACCAACGTACGATTTCATGAATGCATTCGACCAGTAGTTGGGCCGAGGAGGTCAGCCGTGTTGTCTTCTAGCAAAGACCGTTTACTCGGCAGAGGGTTATGCGAGATGATATATCGTAAAAGTTGTAAGGTCGCACGAGGTGCCTACCTTCACCTTATGTCGCAGTGGAGCCTGTGTCATACCGCTTTTTCCGGAGATTTTACCGTGCAAGGTTAGGAACTCGAGTAAGTCTCGAATCACATTTGCCCTCGCCGTTGTTTCGATTTCGTGGATAGTTGCGAATTGTTGTCTCCTGTTGAAGGAGTGTTTAAGCTACCATTTCGGTGTTCTGATGTCGCCTTTTGAAGCCTCAGAGGGCGGATGTGTGAGTCGCGGCCGATTGGTTCGATGTTGGCGTGGATTCAGATAGTTGGTTCAGCTTGTTCCAACAGATCGTGGATAGAGTAAAGCTTGTCTAGAAGAGGTTCGCACTGTAGAAATCGTGCGGATAATCGGCGACGACGCTTAGAGTTCAGGTTGACGGTCGGTCTTCTTGAAAGTACCACCCCGGGGTGGGTGTGACGAGTTTTGGAAGACAGAGGGAACTTAGCCCGAGTTACTTTGGGCCTTTGAGTCCATGTGAAGAATAGGCCAGGTTGCCTATATGTTAGCTTTTGCCGTCCGACTTAGGAGGCAGTATGACCGGTCTTTCGTATTGTTATGATCGGGAAAGTATCGGAGATCCATCCAGAGTGTTCCCAGTTAATGATGACCACGTTAGAGATAGTAACCCCGAGTTTTGGAACCGGCGATTTAAATGTGGTAAGAGTTCGAGTGTACTGACACCGTGGATCGCGTAGTCCGGCACCATTTGTTGGTCGCCGAGTGACACTAGAACCTCGCGCAAAGTGACAAAAGTGGTATCGGGAAGAAGCGAGCATGTATGGCGAGCATTGATGTGACCATTTCTTTTGTTTGGAAAAGTGTGGAAGAAGTATATTTTAGACCCCGGAGAGAGGTGTTTGTGGTGATGTTAGAGGTGATTCCTCGTGGACTTGGATGTAAGTATTTTGCGCATTGTTTCGTGGCCATCAGGCGTGATTGTTTCGTAAGTATGGTAGTGAAGACTATATCGGGCGCACGCTTGTTTTGAGATTTAGAAGGAACATTCGGACGAATGTTTCGCGAGGAGAGAATGTTATACCGTATTTCCGCAGTATGTACGTAAGGACGACGTAGAAAATTTGAACTTGAGAAAGTAGCTCGAATTTATTTGTGCACAACACCCGACAGAGTCGTTTTTCGACGAAACGCTTTCAGCCTTTCGTAGGAAAATTCCGCTATGACTTTTTAATTTTTGCGAATTTTTCCGAGAGACGAAACATTTTGGACCAACCAGACGGCGCCACTTGGCACCCTCTCATCCGTGGCGGTAGAGTGGACGAAATGCTGACAATTTTTTCAAGTAGTTGCTAGGATCTTTTGTGTGTAGTTGGTTAAGGGGCACTGGGCAAGATCTTGGCCCTACACTTGCCTTGCACTTGGCAAGATCTCGCCATTGGTCGCCTTTGCTAGACCTATAAATACCCCTTTGAAGACTAATTCATCCACAAATTGCCTAAGTCTTGAAAGCTTCTTCCTCCCCTTAGTGTAGTGTTTTGGCCGAGAGCCCTCTTCCCCTCGTCGAGAGTTCCCCAGTGGTAGGCCGGCGGGTAGCCACCCCCTCCGGGTGCTAGCCAGGGTACCCCCCTAGCCTAGTTGTTTTTCATATAATACCCCCCCGCTTGGTAGAAATACTCTCAAATGTATTGTTATAATGCCCAATTTACCTTAGCCGGATACCTGGTAGTATTCTAAGGTTCTGCTTATACAAAAACCGAAATACTATTATACTTCCCGTCACCACAAACCGAAACCCTAGGAAAATCTCCATAGTCCGTTTGAGTATTGTGTGAAGTTGGTTAGAACTTCTAAGGGTGGTTTAGAGCGGGTTGAGCGCTCGGAGTCGAGCTAAACGATTGCCCAGGATCGACTTTATACTCGGATAATTATGGGCTTATCGAGGTAAATATCTTGTTCCCCTATTGTAATTGGAAATTACATGTTGTTAGATTATATAGTTGAAGTATACTATATATAGTACTGAACGTTGTTATCGGCAATGTCTTTTGACTTAAGCCTGAATAATAAGAAACCTTTTCGAAAGAAGAGTATCGAATCAGATTTACATAGATCAGACATTACGAGACTTGTATAGCTTTTCTGGAGTAGAATTGTACCCGTCGGGTTAGTCAGATAACCCCTGGTTGGCTTGGTAGCCTACCGATAAAGGAGGAGATTTACGCTGCATGGGGAGGCTTGCCGAATTTTCGGTAGAATGTTCTACGATAGGATCTAATTGTTAATAAGCGCCTTGTGGCCTTATAGGTCAAGTACTACGTGAGGCGCCGCTACTTGGCTAAGGAGTAGCCGACTTTGAAGTACTTGAGCGTTTTGCTATTAGTCGATACTCGCCGCGAGGTATGTGAACCTCTTCCTATCTCTTCTAGCATGATATGTGTGAACTATGTAGTACTAGACGTCATACGTGCTAAATGTATTTGATTGGTTTAAAACATAAAGTGTTATAACGGCTTTATGGGAAGTTGGTTATAATACTTTATGTTGGTAAGAAGATACTTGTGGTTTTTAAAAGGTAAATCGGTTTGAACTATAACTGGCTTGTTATGTGTTAATAAAGAACTTGATGTATTTCAAAAGATTTTTGAATCATTTTGAAAGAAGAAGTAATACTTGGTTTTTGAAAACTTAAGAGTTATACTAGCTTTATGGGAAGTTAGGTATAACGGCTTAAGAATGTTTTGCTGATTTCGGAAATCAGAATGTGTATCGACAAACCACTGCAGCGTTAATAAAAGGAAATGTTTTGACAGATTAAGTATTATAAAACCAAGAGAAACTTCCATCCGCATGTAAGCTAAGATGAGACAAAATGATATTTCCTAGATCATGGTCTTTGTAATAAGATTGTTATAAACAAGAATATCCTACTCACATATAAGACTTATGTTTCTCGATAGTTAAAAGAGAATTATATTCTTAAATGAATAAGACTATGAACTACTAAACCTTTCTAAAATGAGAAACTTGAACATTGGAAATTAGGCAAACTTGAACATTGGAAATTAGGCAAACTTGATCATTGGAAAAGAATGTTGCTACTTGATTTTACAAAGAGAAGTAATTGATTTACTTTAAAAGGATAGTCACTCTATTTTTATACTACGTATTGTGTGACATTGTAAAGTAACGTATCTTTTAAAGAGTTAATGTATGAAGTACTTTGGGATAAAACCCGAACTTGTTGGCATATAGAAAGTACCTTGTGTGTATAACTTGATTGTGTTGGTTTGTGATAGCCTGCTAATACTTTCTTGTTGATTGATAAGTAAACATGCTAGGATGCTACGTGTGTTAGTATCTTGTGATGTTGTGTAAAGGGGTTTTCCTTTGTTGTGCTTATGTTGCTTAACGATAAGCTGTTGTGTTAGTATTTTACATCACTCATCTCTTGAGATGATTCCGGTTGTCGCCCGACGCGTGGTAGACTCAAAGCGTCGATGGACCTATGATTCGAGAATACCTACGCAGTCCTGTGGGCCTACGCGAGCTACGAGAGTTCCGTGTTAGTGTCGCCCTTACGGGCACGCGTCCATGGCCACGCGGATCGCGAAGTCCGTGACGATGCCGGAGTAGCTACCTCGACGCGGAATACCTCACGCGCCGACGATTGGCCTATGCGGAGTCGCGAAAGTTCGTGGCTAGACGCGCGACATTAGATATCGCGCAAGTGGCGGCTTTGATCATGTGACGGCCTAGACAGATCTTATGATACGCTTCATGACCTTGTTGGTACTGCTGGTGTTAGTAGTCGGCTATGCCTTCGCATTTACCCCAGACGGTGTTATTATGGCACAGTGGGACCGTGTTCATGTGTTCCTTGGTGCTTTTATATCATAAATCGCTTCAGGCGAGGAAGGTATTCCACGCATGATTGATGTTGGGCGTGAGACCCATTGTTATATTTGAGTGATGACTTGAGGCGTGAGTCCACGACTTGATATGATCGCTTGTTTATCAGGAATCGTAGTTTTGTTATCATACATGTCTCCCGCTTTATATAGACTACTATGATTTCATTTACGTGATTTTCGGGCCACATACTCTGCACTGGCCAGATCGACCTCCTTCGGGCCGCGTTATGCCGCAGTAAAGGTACACCGCCGTTGATCCTCGCCTAGTGGTCACAGTCACTGGGAAGCTCCGCTTCTCCGAGGCTTATCTTGGTATAGTCCTCGTTATCGCGTGCTTACATTCGTAGGTATGACGGACCGTCCCGTCGTTGTTGTCATATCATTCTAGAGGTCCGTAGTATCACAAGTGTGGTTTGTAAAAGGATTAAGCCGCTCATGATTGAAAGAGTTGTTGTTTATATATACGCCAAGGCAAGTTTTCACAGACATCGCTTTGTACTTCATTTGTTTCACGATGTTTTATGTTCCGATTACTGATGTTGTGTCACTAGGGTGCCCGGTAGGCACGATCACGCCCGCCGGTCGTGACATGTTGTTGGTTGTGGGCTGATTTCTCCTTTTTTCGGGTAACTGGCCGTAGTCTTTAAACTCCGGCGACCTCCATTACTTTGTATTTTATATATAACTGCTGTGTATTTGTTTGTTGGACTGATTTTTAGAGTTTTGGTATCTGGCCAGAGTTTTCAAAATCCGAAGAAATCCGTTGGTTTATATTCTGGCCCGACATCGCGTTTCGGGCCAGGTTTAATTTGACATGATTATTAAGAACTGGCCGGAGTTTTAAGACTTCAGCGATGTTTCAAAAGTTCCGGCGAACTATGTCGTTGTTTACTTCTACTTCTAGTGAACTTTTGTTGTATTCCGGCGGTTTGTCGACTAATATTTTCGATGAACAATGCTATTTTTGGCGACTATTTCCAGTGATGTTATGAGATATTCCGGCACGTTTGCTGTGTTGTTATTGGTGTTCTTCAGTCGCTGTTTGGATTATTATTTTTTTGACGATTTTGCCCCTTTTATTTTATTAAACTGATTTAGACCAAATACTACACTTGGTATTTTATTGATTTTGAACTTGATACTACACTGGCCGAAGAAGGATTTATCCGTCGATCCGCGCCTCCAGTGTAAGTAGACGGAGTATGTGGGCGGGGAGGAAAGTGAAAAGATTAGATGAGAATGCATAGTATCGTTCATCGGGAGGTGAGTCGACCGCAGCCGAAGCGATATTGACTTCTCATGTCTTAGTATCCTTGGCATAACACTAGCTGAGCCCACACTATAAAAAATATATCTTTTACATACATATATCTCTCTCTATATATATATATATATACATATGTTTTGTTTATTTGATAATTTATTATTTACTAATTCTTTTACTAAGTGTCTTATGCAGGTACCCGGAGATCATCTTGTGCAGAAGGCCTAAAAAGGGCTAAAAGATGTCCCGGAGTTTATTTTATTTGATTTTAGCTTTATTATTCTGTATTGCATTCCATTGTAATTGTAAATTATGAAAACTGTCTAGAATATGTAGAATAAAAAGACAATAAATAATTAACCTAGGTTTGAACGGATAACTGCAAGTTAGCGGATCTTAAAGGATGCCTAACCTCTTCCCTTTAGGATAATAAAGAACCCTGATCCAGAATCTCACTAATTTCGTAGATCATTAAATGGAGATTAATTGCAGTATTTTTATTGCAATAAATCAAGTGTCCTAATTCACTTAACTAATTAGGTGTCGACTCCTCAAAATCAGCATTATTGCTCTCTCCAGGGAACCGCGCCAAAGAGCAACGTTGCGGATACCGTTCAGACCCCGAGGTAAAAAACGGACGCGACAATTATTTTGATATTTCATCTTTTCTTATTTATATTATGTCGTTAAATGGGCAAGTGGTTCGCCTATCGGAGGGAAAAGTGTAGGTACACGACGCCAAAAGGGGCGTAACACCAATCAACTGAAAAGTAGGTAAATGGACTCTGTTGGAGTCCACTATACCCTTGTTGTGTAATATAGCATGACAGTTGTCTAGAAAATTTTGTGCGTCAGTAGAAGGATCCCCATTGAACTTCGGGGCATCTAGCCTCTTGAATTTGTCGAACCTCTTATGCTCATTGGTAGTCATAGCAGGTGGAAATACTAGGTGTGGAGCAATACTGGACAATAATACACCCATAAGTTGGGTACTGCAACTGTAGTTGGCTGAACCCTTGAGCATATTACTAGTATAGGGTCTGAACTATCACATGATCTACGAACCATCGTGTAACATGTATGATCTAGCATGTGTCATGCTCTCGAGAATGCCCAACATGAAAACCATAGTCTTTAGAGTATAGGACTGGCAATGAGCGCCTTTGAGGCATGAGTTGACCACGCCTGAACTACTAGAATCGGCTCATCCTCCTGAACTCTTGATGGATCAATTGAAATAGATTTAGCATGACAAGAGAGGGTTACTCAGATTGTAAGAAACCTCCACCTCTAATCTGAATGTTGTGGATTCGAATCACCAAGAGAGAGAAGAGGAAGCACCTGGGGAGAGGGTTAAAAAAAATTAAAAAAGAAAGAAATAGCTCTAACATGTCTAGGGATGGAAACAAATAAGATCTGGACAGGATCCTAATAGATCCAGATCCATTTTTCATATCTGGATCCAGATCCATCGGGTCCATAAAAATCAGATCCAAATTCGGATCAATCGGATCCACCGGGTCCACGGATCGGATCTGGATCCACATGTAAAAAATTTGCTTTGAATAATATTTCTACCTGTTGAAATTGTTTTGATAAAATGAAATCCAATCTAATTGAAAATTTATCTACACAAGAATTCGTGGGGACGCATCATGACATGGGGCATCTTTTATTGATAATTATTGCAAGCCTCACTCCACTTACTAGCGTCAACACAGGTATTAATTCTCATTATAGAATTTTACTCACTGTAATAATAAAAATATAAAACTATTTTTATCACATTAAAGTAATTAAATTTATATACTCTAACAATAAAGTAATAAACTATTTTATTAGATTAAAGTAACATAATTGTACATACTATAATACAGTAGTAAAGTTACAAAAACTTCATATAGTAAAATAACCTTGATGATATGTTTTGTCATTAAAGTGTATATATTAAATAAAAAATGGATCCACGGGTCGGATCTGGACCGGAATCGGATCTCAAATACAAGATCCAGATTTAGATTCGATCCGTCAAAAATGGATCCGGGTCTGATCCGGATCCGTCGGGTCCAAATTTTGAAGATCCATATCCTATAAAACGGATTTGGATCTATCGAATCCGGACCGGGTCCAGGATCCATTGCCATCTCTAAGCATGTCCATGAGAAACAACATGTGATCAGCCTCTTATAGGTGTTGCTTTAATTTATGGGCTTTGGTCTGAGCTCTGGCACGTCTCCTGCCCCTGCTTCTAATGTGAGTAGCGGCCCTAATCGATGGTGCGTGCTCCTGCTCTCCAGCCGTAAATGCCCGTTTCGTCATCATTTGTGATATAGTGAAATAAATAAGTTTAAAACTCAAACCGAATCAAGAACGCATGATGATAAAAAAAAGGAAAGGAATTGTTCTTTTAAATGCCAGTTTGGTGTTTGACCATATCTTGACTACATTAGATGGGCCAATTAATATGTGACACATGTCAAAACTTAAAACATAATTTGAAAAAAACCTTATTTCCTCATCTTTTCCAACTCTCACCATTATTCATCTTCTTCACCATCACCACACTACCACCAACCCTTCCATCATAACTACATTCCTCCCAAACATTAGATTTAACTCTTTTAACTTATTTTAACAAATTTTAATAATACTATTTAATTCCTGACAATAAAATTGTTGGAAATTTGCCTTTGGTAGGGGTTGGGTCCGCCCATCTTTGATGACTTAAACACAATGGTTTCACATGTTGGAGACCTTAGTTCTTCACACGTGCATAATCTACTAAGTGAGTAGATGATCGTAGGGCCAAGGATCGTTAAATTTCATTGAGAAATGAAGGAGATATTGGTCTGCAAAGTAAGGTGTTTGAGACATAGAAAAATGGTATGGGACAAATCTACCACATCAGTGGAAAAAGGAAGAATTGTTCATAATATAAGCCTCAAAACTGGATAAGGGTTCGGGAACCCAAGGGGTAACCCATATGTTTGAATGAGGGAGGACCTAGGTGTGCTTAGGTTCAAGACTAGGCCTACACGCGCGCCACAACCACCCGCCCAATCCGGGTCGGGTCATGGGTTGCAGGTTGTTAGGCTTCTTCTGATATTATCTTTTTGGACCTCAAATGGGCAAGAGGTTGTTCATGTGAAGCAACATCACCGCCAAAGTAAAAGGAGTTTAAGAGGTTGTCCTCAAAGGACTTCAAGAAATGGGATCACTCTAACAAGAGGTGATACATGTCCCAAACTTGATTTCAGGAACGTTGTTGGTCAAGATTTGAGACTAGTCCAACAGTTCTGTAATAACTAAGAATGATACAATATGTATGTAGCCAAAGGAATGATATATTTGTAATTCGTGCATCAATGTCATCTTAGATTAAGACACGTTAAAAAGTCATTCAAATGCCAACTGAGTTGAGTTTGTTGTCGTCTGTCGACATAAACCCTCAAATGAGTATGAGGTATGCGAAGAGGCAAAATCACCTTTTCATTTCGTCAAAATGAATAGCGAAAGACACACTGCTCCTCTATAACTTGGTAACACCTACATGGGTGATTTGAAGTTTGTACAAAATAGAGGAGGGAGACAAACACGTTGTGACCTTCATTGACGATGGTACAATGTATTGGTTCTTTTGTTTGTTGAAAAGAAGAAGTTGAAAAGCCTACATATTGAGGAATTCGTAGGGACATAGGGGGAGAATATGAAGCATCGCTCATCAGATGACTGCTTCTTACTCACCTAAGTCTAACGGTCTTAGCCAAATACAAATATGTACGCCCAAGATATGTAGGGTAAGGCGGTCCTTACCGCTAATGTGATTCTCAACAAAACTCCGCATAAGGATAAGGATAACATTCTATGTGAAACATAGAAATGATCCCATCTACAAATGTTGTGCTATGGGGTGACTTGGTAGAGGCTGGAATACCGAAACAGGTCAAGTTGGACCTAAGATTGTAGATTGCATATCCACTGGATCTGCAAATAACAGTAGGACTTATAACAATCTTGGATCAAAGAATGTTGAATTCTTTGAAGATAACTTTTCTTGAGAAGGAAAAAGAAGTATTTGCTCGAGATTAACAAGAATGCGCGAGTGCCTGATTGTACAGAACTAGACGTTCCAGATCTACAGGACTCGTAAGTTGCTGATTATCCGGAACTTAATGTTCTAGACCTACAGAACTCAGGGATTCTAGATGTTGAACCAAACCGGAGCAAAAAATGGGACAACGACTTGTTCCAGGCCATCTAGCTTATGTGGTTGAGAATAAACCATAGAAAATTAAAAATAATTGTCAACTCCAGAAGCATCGCTTTGGAAGGAAGCTACAGAGAGAGAAATAGATTCCGTCAGATAGAACTATACTTATATGATGGTTGATCTTCCTCCGGGAAAAGAACATTTGGGTTGTAAAAGTGAATACTCAAATTGAGTAAAAAGTAGATGGATCTACTGACGAGTATAATGCTTTGGCTAGTTGGACATATGCTCCAATGTGAATAGCTCAACATCCAGGGCCACCGCAGTTTTGCGTGACGCGGATGTTGAGACAGCCTTCCTACCGGAGAGTTGGTTTTGAGGATTGTTGGGCTTCTTCCAGAACTTCCATTTTTGGTCCCCGAAGTTTCAGATAAAATAGAAACAATTAATCTGACGACAGAAACATTGACTCTGAAGCTAAAACGCCAACAATTGGAAATCCAAAAGTCCGAAAGTGGAAGAAGAAAGTAATACGGAACAACCCGAGGGGCATGAGGTTCCAATAAATAGAAGAAAGTTTGTCGACTTGTCAAATCTCTATGCGGGATGAAACAGGCCCCGAAGCATTGGCACGAAATATTTGATAGTACTTTACTGTCAAAGGGTTTCTCCACAAATATGTGTGATAAATGTGTCTACATAAAAGGTAATTTTGACTCGTTCATATGCCTTTACGTAGACAATATGTTGATCGCAGGGAATAGTCCTAGTTTGATCCTAGAGACTAAAAGTATGTTGAAATAATGTTTCGACATGAAAGGATATGGGTATTGCAATTGACATTTTAGGAATTGGAACTTCTAAAACATATGACGGACTGGTCTAATTCCAAACTAATCTGTGATGAGCTCGACAATCTCGTTGAAGTCACCAATGGATATGAATCATAAAGTTTATTGGAATCATGGTGCACCCATATGCCAGGAGGGATATGCGTATGTTACATATAGTTCAATGTATGTTACACACTACAACTGACCTGGTATAAGCTCATAAAGAATATCAGTTGAACTAAGGATCACCCATGATTCTGGAAATGATTGATAGAAGACGTTAAATCAGATGTGACGACATCTAAATTATTCGTTTATCTATTGTGTATATCCAGCGGTTCTGGGAGAACACAGTGCTGCAAACTGGACATCAGACTTGAATAACACCAAAGCCACAAGTGGATGTGTATGGTGTGTCTTAGGAAAATCCTCTAAGCAAAACTTACATCGGCCGATTCATGATGGAATCGGATTTTATCGCTTTGTATAAAGCATGATGAGAAGTTGAGTAATTTTACGACCTCTTAGAGGTTGTCCCTTATGGGGAGTAACTCGTGCCTGCAGCAATTATACACTGTAAGAGCATGGATGATGGCGTCTGGACATATCTGTCGGAGACATAAGACCGTATGGCAGTTGATCTTCACGGATGACACTTCATTGATTACTAATCAAAGGAGAATACAGCAGACCCTTTGACAAAGGGGCATACCCAGATATCAGGCAACATGCCTATCTAGGGGTTAAAACCAAATCACTAAGAACTGATACTGCGGACACCCAACCTTACTGACTGGAGATCCCAAGAATTAGGTTCAATGGAAAAATTAAGTCGTAAAGATGCAGTGTAGCGCTTCGGTGAAAGCAAGAGCACTTCAGATAATGATGTCTACATAGAAACATGAATCCAATATCGTTTCCGTGATAGACATTAAGTGTTACCTGCTGCGTGGGTAAAGGTTAAGTTTCCAAAATATTTCATGATCCTCATCGGTTGAGGTTAGGTTTGGGGAAACTTTTAATGGTGTCTAACACTTGTGAAGTGGGCTATAGCAGGATACCTTGTAGGATACCACCTATTTAAGTGCGAGGACATGTCGCCTCAAATGAACACACTTAATAATCCAAGTGTGTCCACGGCCAAAACGGACAGAACAACGAATAAGGGGAGTTATTGTGTTGGTACCATGTCTTGGCTTACATTAAACACTGACGGTTCAAGACATCGCATTCACCGCGCAGTAAGTAAGTCCGATGGTATTCAACTAGAAAAGGTTCAAGGCGGAAGCTACCTATCCTGATGCAATATCTTTCCGCTGAAATATTGCTAAAAGAATGCACCTTGTGTGTGCGCCAAAATCTCTTCCGAGAGAGGATTGTTGGAAATTTGCATTTGGTGGGGGTTGGGTCCGCCCATCTTTGATGACTTAAACACAATGGTTCCACATGTTTGAGACTTTGGTTCTTCACACATGCATAATCTACTAAGTGAGTAGATGACCGTAGGGCCAAGGATCATCGAATTTCATTGAGAAATTAAAGAGTTATTGGTCCGCAAAGTAAGGTGTTTGAGATATGGAAAAATGGTGTGGGACAAATCTACCACGTCGGTGGGAAAAAGAAGAATTATTCATAATATAAGCCTCAAAACTGGATAAGGGTTCGGGACCTCAAGGGGTAACCCATGTGTTTGAAGGAGGGAGGACCTAGGTGTATTTTTGTTCAAGACTAGGCACACACGCGTTCCACCACTACCCGGTCCGGATCGGGTCGTGGGTCACTGGCGAAATGTTGGGCTTCTTATGATATTATCTTTTTGGATCTTAAACTTTGTAATATTTACAGTTTGGTCCTTGAAGTGGCAAGCGCTGCGGCACCTAATGTCCAGTGAGCTGCCCAGGCGACGGAAAGCCAAAGGTTGATGGCCTTTATGCGTTCTACACTTATTCCAGAACGTTTTGACCTTCATTAAGCCTCTTAACAACCCTTTAATGGATCCAAAAACAATATATAATAATCTCTTACTTTCAGATTTGAGGACACACAAAAATATACAAAAATGAGGAAGAACACTACAACATACATAATTCTAAAAGTTCTTCGTAGTGAAAGTTCTTCTTTTCCATTCTTCAACAATCGTTTCGTGTTTGTTTTCTTCGCTAGGATCACTTGTGTTTTCTTTGCACAAGTGATAGTTTGTTGTTTTATCTTGGGAGACAAGTTGTCAATCATCGTAAAAGCATATATACGGGGCAATATTTTCTTAAGAACAGAGTGAATATCACTTGACTCAGCACCCTTGTAACAATTTCAGATCTAGTGTTTTTTGGTTTCAGAATTAACAAGATTCAAGGAGCTTGCTTCAGTTGGAACAAAGATCAAAACTCAAATCGCATTCAAGAACGAAAATCAAGATCACAAACGATTATTGTTGCCACAATTGTTGTTGGCATCAAGTTTATTGCTATTGTAATTCATAATAGTTTATCCTTTCAAAACACTAATAATAGTAGTTTACTATTCCCCGTACACCGATTGAAATACTCACAAAAAAATCATATTTAAACCTAAACTCTTACGCTTCAAACTTGTCAATGATATTTTTTAAAAAAAAATTATCAAAATGAATCACCAATTTTCAGCATGTTCTAAACAAATTTTAGCTCAGCATTAATCACGAAATCAAATTTATTTTCTTGGTCATTGAACAATATAAATCAAACATCAATTTTCACCACTTATTTGTTTCTATCTATGTAAAATTTCTTCAACTATTTTCTTCATTGAAATTTGGCTTCTTCCCCACTCTAAATGGATTCGAAAGGAGCATGAAAATCTATTTAATTTAAAGAATGGATCTTTTATCTTAGAAGGAAGAAAGAAGGAAAAAATAGAAGAGAAACAAAATATGAGAAGAGGAAGAAACAAATAAATAAAAAGAAAAATGCAAAAGAAAGAAAAACTCTCTGAAATGAAATGTTTGGGGAGACTGGGACGGACTAAATTCTACTTTTAATTATTAAAAAAATTCCATTCACCGAAATACAACAAGAACAACATACCTCGTGAAAATCTCACAATGTGGGGTATGGAAAGAATAGAATATACCATTCACCAAAATAATCAATAAAGATATGGTAGAATTACAATAAAATGTATAAAATTATTCAATATTTAAAGAATATTTTGTTATTCGTGCTTTTAGAATAATAAGAAGAGAAAAAGGGAAGATGAGGGACCAAATTATCTAAAAAGAGAAGAAATAAATATAGAATAATGTTGGTTTAACACACTATATCATCAAGACGTGTCACCTGGACAAAGTGGTGGTACTGGGTAATAGACATGATAGGAAAAAAGTAATACGTAAAATAATTCTTGTAGTGGAACGGCGTGTAAAGAGGATTTAGGTACACTATGTATCACGCCTTTAAATACATTAAAAGATATAATTGTAATTAGAGCCGTCAATATAGACTTGGCCCATTGGATCAGATTAGCGCAGTCCGTGATTTAATAGGGTTGGCCTACATGTTTTACAGCCCATTTGAAAATGAGGCATTTTAGCCCAGTCAAAATATGTCCATCGGTCTGTAAGCTGAGCTGGACCATTCGGTGGGCCAAATAAAAAACATTTAATTAAAAAATAGATATGAAATAAAGTAGAATCACAAGAAGAGGAGTCAAACTTAAAGTCTATATTCATATTGTAAAGTCTAATGGCCAAAATAGTACAAGTTATATTATATTTATAAAATATGTAAATAAGAATTTATAAGTTTTACCAAAGCTACAATTACATCTTCACTTGAAGCCAAGCTTGAATTATAAACCAAGAAACTCATACTAATACCAACAAAATAATAAGAGACACCATATGCAATTAATACGAAAATTTCATATATAATGAACATTACTAACAATTGAAAGTATTGAATATTTCATACTTAATAAGTATTATTTGGTTAATTTAACATTAGTCTAAAACCTAGATAGCAATACTATGTAATATTATCTTTGAAAATATTTATGTTAGTATTTTTAATTTCAAATTTAATTAAATAAATTTTGAAAAATATTTTTAAAAGTGGGTTGGTCCCGCCTGGCTGCGCCCACGTAGGAATGTGTTTGGGCTGGTTGTTTTAAGGCGAAGCCAATTATCCTTATTACGGGTTAGCCTTTAATTTCCCCCCTCAAATATGATGGTCTTTAATTTTTGTCTTTGTTTCTCATTTAATGAAAATTTGTGGGCCAAAGTATCTTTCGGTATTACTTAATTTGGCTAGACATAAGTTTAGAGAACTTTTACCTTGTCTGACATAAATTCTATAGGAATAAAGTTATCCGGCATAAATTGTGTAATATTTAATTTATTCGGTATAAGTTTAAAGAACTTTTGCCTTGTATGACATAAGTTCTGTAGGAACTAAGTTATGTCTTACATAACTTGTGGGTTCTGAATTGAACTTATGCATCTATCCGACATAAGTTCTGTAGGAATTAAGCGTCAATTTTTGTTATGTCTTGTAAGACATAACTTGTATTATATTATGATACGAAAATATAAACTTATGACAACCGATTTTTTAAAATATTTTTCGATGTCATGGGTATTTCGGTTACTATTTTTACGTTATGGGCGTAAAAAAAAAATACCCCGATCAGGCATACTATGTGTAATGATTCCCCCCATTCACGATAAATAAAAAGATAAAAAGCGATCATTAGAGCGAAGGAATGTAATAGGCAGAAAGGACTACTAGAGCTATATACTTTGAGAACGAGTAGAATACCTGAAACAAGAGATAGTAGGTAGAGCACTTTCGTCTTTTAAGCGTGAATCTCAGTAATTACTTGTTCTGATTCTACATATTGATCGTTTTGAACTAAAAACAAACTTTTGAGTGAAATATTCACATTATGTAGAATATCTTCAAGTGTCGAAGGGGAAATATTAACCACATATTTGAAGAGCAAGGATTAAACAACGCCCCTAGATAGGGGCATTCGTGCGAATGACCAAAGTAATGCCCATTAAAATGATGGGCCAGCTCGGCTGACCCGTCAAATTTCAAAGCCGGTGTGGGTTAGCCCATTAGTGCTGACCCATATTGATAACTCTAATTGCAATTTTGAAATCTCTAGCCAATTAAGCATTTTTTTTAAAACAAATATTTTGTTGATGAAAAAGTAGCAAGGGATAGTGTCCAAAAAAATGAGTAGTAGGAGATATTTTAAACTAGTATAATTATCACAATTTTTCATATCCCATTAATAATTGGAGTGGTTGCTCCCCTTCGTTACACCCAATTATACGTTAGACTAAATAATTACTTGACCAGACAAATAACCAAACCTGCATATTTACACTCAAAATTGCATATCATATCATTTACACAGAAATCAAATTCCACAAAATTTCAAGGTTGCTTTCAAAACGTGCCTCGAGCAATGAAGAGTATTCTAGAGAAAGTTTGGATGTACTAGGCAGGAATAAAATTGAGCCAACAGACGGTAAGAAATAAAAAACACTTTACTAGTAGGTAGTCAAATAAGAACAAGTATAGCATTAATCTTCTCATACATAACCATTCAACATTTCATATATCAAACTTGTAACGAACATAAAGAACCTACATGTGCTAAAAGGGGAGGTAAAAACTAAAGACCGTCTTTTTCTTGATATGACCCAAAAACAATTGCAGAGCAAAAACAAAATTTAAGGTATCTACAGGATTCTAGTGGAGCAGTTTTAACTCCATAGCATCTTCCTTACAAATACTGACTATATAGATACCATAACCTGAAATTACTTACTAGCATTCCTATGGCGATTGGTGCTTGGAAAGTAAACACAACCCTACAACATAGAGCATTCAAAGCTTAATGTCTCTACCAAATACCCAGCTGAAAGGAACAGGAGTCTTCTGCTTCGCCCTGGCTTGTGCCCTCTCCTCCAATTTTCTAATACGCGGAGCCAGACCACATACATAATCTTGCGCTTTGTGTCCTTCGCCAGAAAGACCATTCAATTTCTCTATTTCCCATCTCCCCACCAGAAACTCAAGAATATCTGCATAATCCTTAGCAGTGTATACACCAAGGCGTTGAGCTACAGAAGAGAAGTGTTCGAAGAGGTTGTCGTCCCGGCCATCATACATCAGATGAGCTGGCATTGAGATTTTCTTCCTCATCATGTCAGCGACAGCCAATACAGTGCCATCTGGATCAACTTCAAACAGCTTCTCCACAATCTTGGTATATGCAGTCTCATGGCGCTTCTCATCTGCAGCAATTATACCACATACCTGTGCTAGTTTCATGTCCCCGTGCTCCTTAGCATGCCGAGCTGTATTTCCATGAGAAATGAAAGTAGCCCTCTCTTGGAAGGAAGTGTAGATAAAACCCAGATACGGGTTGTTTTCCGTGCGAGGATCCTAAAAGTTAAACATTAAATGCATGAAAAAAGATCAACTTTAATAACCACACCTTAAGAGAGAAAGTCTTTAGCCAAAAAACGATGATTATATAGCAATTCCATCTCAGGTTTTCTGTTTACCTGATCAACAGGTAGAAACACGCTGCTTAACTAAATAAAATGCCAACATGTTAATCATGTACCTCAAATATCTAAATGAAATATTTAGCCAACATGAACCTCAGATTAATCATGGCACAAAGTACATTCCACTGAAAGAAAGTCATCTTTGTGTCAAGCAAGGCAATACAATTGGTTAGATAGGCAAACTACTGTGCAAATGGAGGGGATTTCCGGACGCAGACAAAATTATTCTTCAAGATCTAGCAATACATAAGTACGTACTGCATGATAGATTAATCATCTCTGCATTCACAAGCCTTTGAGGTGGGGAAATGGATAGGAAAAGAGGGAGAAAGAGAATAAAATACCTTCCTTGAGTATGATCAAGAACAAAAACTTGTATCAAAACAGAACCCACATTCAAATGCATAAAGAGAAAGCTCTCATGAATCTCAACAGATTCAAGTCATGTAAATTTTGAATTCTGTATGCCTAAGAGAATATGTAAAAAGAAAAAGGAACAGTAATTTGAGAGCACATATTATAACGGAGCTTGCTAAATGTATTATCAGAACCTTTTCTCTGTATAAAACACAATTAATTCTCTAATAGCAATAGGTTTACCAAATCTGAGAATATTTCTAACTGTTGGAGATACGGCACATCTATGCATCAGATTCCACAGACACTCTGAAAGAGTCTGATATTATATAAGTTTACCAATAAATCTACAAGATGATTTGAAAGCTTAAAAGTAACAGCAGAGTACGGAGAAGCAAGCTCACCATCCCTGAACCAATGAGGTACTGAATTGTCTTTTCAATTTGCCTCATATCAACTCTTCCAGAAAGATATAAATATTTGTTGAGAAGGTCACCATGCCTATTTTCCTCTGCAGTCCATGCCCTCGTCCAAATAGCCCAAGGAGTTAGGCTGGCACCAGTTTCATCACGAACACCATCTAGGGTGTTAAGCATTGTCTGATAAGTTGGAAGAGCCTCCTCTGTGATCATATCTCCAACTAATACAACAAAATAGTCATCAGGAATTTCCTTGCACCTCTCCCTCAGCTCTTTGACCTGCTCATCAAATCCTTCTGAGGCAGGATCAGGAAGAAAGTCACTGGCTTGCCAACACTTCTCGACAGGCTTTAGGTGCACCAAGATATTATTCTCAGCCCAATCATGCAGAGAATCAAATATTTCACGCTTCTCTGGCGGCATGGAATGGGTAACTTGAACATGCACCTCTCGTGGAGGACTGAATGGCTTCTTCAAATTTCCACCTTCCCTACAATTAGGGAAGCACAATTAGAATTATAATTATAATTATGCACTTCTGAAAAGATGATGAGCTACAACAGCAAATACAGTCTAAGTCTAGTTTAAGAAAAATGATTATTTGATCCCAAGAAAAAACACTAGTAAGGAACAAAGCAATGGATGAAGCCATCAATTCTCCCTTGTACATTTTTTTTTGTAGTAATCAATTCCCCCTTACTTTGTCACTCACCCTTTTACTATTGTTTTCAAGCAGTTATTTCCCAAACGCAGGTCTGAAGGTTTGATCAGACATTCATATATGAAGAGAAGACTCTCTACCGAATTCAACCTTTCCTACATGAAGAAGTACGCCACAGAAATCTGTCCGACCTATTTGTAAAGTACATTGACAGAACCAGTTCTAATGCTGAGTCAGCTGACAGTTAATCTGTACAATGATAATCTTCTAACCAATGCGTGCCTTATCAATTTAAATCACACAGCAGGAAAAAAACAACATGACCCTTAATAATGACTAAGCTAGTGGCAAATAAAAAATAACAGAAAATAATCAGTAAAGGAATTTCAAGTCAGGCGCGGATTTAGTGCAGAAGTTATGAGTTCATGCGAACCCAAGAGCTTTAGCTCAGACTTTGTATACGTGTTACTAAACTCCACTAAGTACAGATGATTGTGAACCAAGTAAATCAAATGGTTTTTTATGACGGTGGTGATCGGGCCAGCTTGCATGCATCTCAACTATTCCACTAGACGTGGTTTGCAGACTACTGCGTCAGTCCGGGGTTTACCCTGTGCGCACTCGAAAGAGTAGCGGCTGCGGGTTCCTTCGTCAACAAAAAAAAAAAAAAAAACTATTCCACTAGGCAGGGGCGAATTTACTATAGAAATTGTGGTGCGCGTGAACCCCTGGTATCTCCGCCAAAATGGATATTTTAGGTACATATTTTCTAGAATTGAGTTAATATTATTTGTTCACACCCATACTCCAAAAGGGTTGAATGGTGCACCTAGTTGAATGCTGAGTTATTTATCCAAAGGAATAGGTCTCGAACCTAAGAACTCGTGGTTCTCCTTCCTCCCACTTCATTGACAAATGAGTTGACATATAATTACGAACTCGAACTCATAAAGTTCAAATCCTAAATGCGCCTCCGTTACAAGTAAAGATCACATAGAAAATTCATGCATATGCAGATGCACTAATCAAATTTTCATCAGATTTCAGTCTCTCTTTTTGTTTTTGTGTGGCGGTGCGGCTATGCCTCAACCGCTCAGCTATCCGCTTGGTTTCACATTACCTTGTTATAAAAAACATGCACAAGGAGAAGACAAAAATCTACTCTAGTAAACACATTAAATCAAATGCACCCCGAGGGGAAGGGATAGATAAATAGATATACGAGCAGAAAAATTATATCTTCATTCAATCAGGAAAAGAGAAAAAAATAAATACACAAACAGGTAAGATCACACATTGCAAGATACGTCATGCATAAACATCAACTACCACCAATACACTTTACAATTACGATCAGAGAATACAAATTTTTCAGGAACACTAAAATCATATGTGGGGTACCCATTTCTATAAAATTGACAAAATACAAAGACAAAAATGAAACTCACACAGAAGGGGGACGGAGTGTTGAAGCCATGAAAACTCTATGAGATCTGAGTGGGGAACAAGGAAGCGTAGTCGTTTTAATGGATTGAAACATCGCCGTATTGAGTTTCAGAGCCATTTTTCTGATGGTTTTTCAGGTACCTCGATTGTTCCGCCTATAGACAGCACACACAGAGAGAGAGAGAGAGAGAGAGAGAGAGAGAGAAAGAAGTGAGATACACCAAAATAAAGGCAAATCGTGAAGAAGATGACAAGGGCAAGTGAAAATGAATAACGTTTTGCACTTAATATTGGCCCTTACATTTCTAGTCATTTACAGCTAACACCACTGTCTGACTGTAGGAACGGTACATGCGTGTGCCTATTGAAATTTGTTTTCGTGTTCGGTTTTTTTGGACGGGTTAGCCTTATTTTCTCCGTCGAACTATATGTTATAAAAAAATCATATTCTCCCACCTATCTCAAAATCAAGTATGAATACTAAATATTTAAGATTATTTATTTTTCAACATTTGAATATATAAAAAATTATTTAAAAATTAGTAAATATAACATATAAATGAAATACTAAACTAATATAATATTGCATCAATATAATAGTTTAAAAAAACATATTATAGTGATGGTGATGTGCTGGTGGTTCAGGATCTCATGGGTGATGGTCACGGTGATGGTTATGGATAGTAACTATGGGCGGAGCCACTTTAGGCGAAGGGTGGTCAGGTGTACAATCTTCGCCGGAAAATTATGCGGTATACATATGTTAAATATTAGCTATTATGAGTATATATATTTAATTTTCTACACCATTAACACAAGTGAGAAGAAAATTTGCACACACTTAGCTAAATTCGTGGCTCCGCCACTAATAGTAACTTGTAGTGATGATGAAAGAAAGGGTCTGAACTTACCTTCTCAATCTAAGTTATTAACCAATGACCGAGGGTGTTATAGATTGGCCATCAACCTACGGTTAAGGGCCGAGAATGGCAATGAATATGGGGCGGATTAGGAACCATAACTTAATTGTCTTAAGGGAGAAAGCTTTTATTAGGCCTTTTGTGTTGGTATTGGCTGAACCATAATTTAATTTCTATCCTATTTATTAGGTCTTATGATACACACATGTACCGATCCTATCTTATGATATATTAAAATCACGTAATAGTTCTTAGCTTGTCTTGGGACACATTCAATGCTTGAAATGGAATGTTGAAGCCGAGAAAGGACAAAGCCAAGATTTCACGAA
Source organism: Przewalskia tangutica (assembly GCA_029844215.1). Lineage (NCBI taxonomy): Eukaryota > Viridiplantae > Streptophyta > Magnoliopsida > Solanales > Solanaceae > Przewalskia > Przewalskia tangutica. The sequence goes on along the minus strand of CM056720.1, from coordinate 18,795,741 downwards.
CAAGAAATGAGGGGGCCGATAATACACCATGGCAAATACAAGGAATGACATGAACGCCAAAGTGGCAACAACAATAGGCTTCCAAGAAGACCATTCAACCACAAGTTAACCTCGGCCTAGGGAGGAGAAAGGTTGGTCGAGAACCATTCTTGGTGCAAGTAATGGAAGCTTCTAAAATGATTCAAAGAAGATGAACTCTAGAAAAGCTAAGTTCATTCCCTCTTCTACTCGGCTACTACAATGGAAGTGTGAAGAAGTTTGGTTTACCCTTGTCTCCAAAAAAGGCCATACTCTTTCAACTTGTGCTCACAACGGCCGAGGGATGACTTGGTCCCCAAGCCAATCCAATCCCCTTCCTTTTTTTCCATTTCGGCCGAATGACTTTTGTTGACACCCAATTTTGACCCTCCCGTCCAGTCATTGGCCATAAAATTACACTAATTTTTTAAAATAATTTTTAATAGAAAAATGCAGCGATAAAGCATTAATACATGCATAAATAAGCAATTTAATAATAACACCGAATTTTACGTAGAGTATTAAACACTTAGTGTTACACCCCGTAAATTCAATAAGATAAGATAAGTTGTCAAATATGTGTTGGACGGATTTTGAGTCTACTATGGAGTGTTGTACCCCAGTTATTAAGAGTTGAGAGGTGTTTAACAAGCCTAGTATAAAGTTTGATGAGTCTAGTTTCAGCCTTGACAAACCGCTCGTCGATAGGACATCGGAGCGGAGAGGTATGGGCGTTAGAAGTTCAGTGGGCAGGCGCGGAGGAAAGATTTTAGAATCAGGCGTCGCAGCGCCGCGGCGCCACTAATCCTGAAACTCCTCTGAGGTTGCAGCGCCGCGGCGCCGAGGCGGGATTTTTTCCGCGGAAAGGGCTGAAATCAGGGGATATTTTCGAAAGAGGCTTATGGGAGGGTGACAAGTGTCCCTCCCATCTTGTTGACCAAGGAAAGGGTCCTATTTTAGGACCAAGTCTTGAAAGACTTGGTCATTTCATCTAAAAACCCTCCTAAGAACTCCTCTCCCTTTCTCTCTAGAGATTTAAGAAAGCCTAGCTTAGTGGGTATTATTGGAGCGGCGTTAAGAAGGCAAAGTGTTGATAAACTTGTGGAAAGCTCGCGAGGACGAGTTGACGGAAAAAAGAGTTGAAGAAAAAGGGATTTAGTGGGCTAATCCAAAAGGTAAAAGATTTCCTCTTCTCTTGGAAATTCATAATAATCCTTGTTATAGTTGATATTGACCACGTGAATCATGTTTTAAAGATTTATTTGTATAATGGATATTGAAAGTCATGTGTAGTTGGATTACAATTTGGTCGTTTAGTAGAATAGTCGCATGTTACTTACTTGAAGATTATAGTAGTTATAATCGATTGCGACTTGATATCATGTTATGCTAACAACTTGGATTGAAATGGAAGTTGGATAAGAATTGGTATTGTTGCATCTCAATGTGGCCGAATTGGACTTGTAGTTTGTATTAGTTTGATATCGTTGTGGGGCGGAATTTTACACGTCTAATAGGCGTGTAATCCCCTATTGTTGATTGAATTGTTTGGGCCTTAAATGTGGCGTGTTTGGTTATTGTATTCGGCCTTGAAAAAAGTGGCAAAGTGAGTAGAAACAAAGGAGGTGCTGTCCGATTTTCCGTAGAATTTAGAGACTTTACACTTATAATATTCTACGTTTGAAGTAAGGCGTTAATGGACGTATTATGGATATTATAGGTTGACATACTACGGGCGGGACATTATACTTGGCAAGTGGTTTGACCCGAAGAGGTATGTAGAACTTTTCCTATCTTTTGAGCATGACTAGTTACACGTATATAGTACGGTAGACGTACAAGATCTTGATATCCTTTACTAGTTTTCTGAATGGTCAAGTCGGGTGAGTTAGGAGATTAACTCGCTTCTTTGAAAGTATTAAGGATGTCTTAAGTTTTATTAAAGTTAAGGGACTTGAAGAGTTTTAAAGTATGTGATACTTGTTCCGTTTTAAACGTATAAGTCTCTTGGATAGGAAATTGTATTTGGCTAAAGTATAAAGTGAATATAACGATTTTATGGGAAGTGGGTTATATTTGCTTTATGGAAAGTTAAATGACTTGATTGTAATGAAAAGGCAATTTGATTTTAAGGCATCAATTGCCTAAGGTTTTATAAGAAAAGGACTCACTTGATTTAGAAACCTAACTTTATTTCTAAAGGTATTGTGACTTGTCTTGAAAAGTAATTTTGACTTGATACTACGGTTAATAATATCTTGGAAGTTTTATATGAAAGAGAGTCATTTTTGTAAAGAGTGGAAGTATGTAGTACTTTGGGTTAAATTCCCGGATCTTTATAAAAGACATGTTAGTGCCTTAAGTAAACTAAAATGAGAGTGTATGTGAACAAGAATAATAAGAAGTTAGGGGGATGCTTAACTTGCTTATACATTGTATGATAGCCAGTTTTGTGCTAGTGGTATATTATTCATTACGGGGTCATTCCCCGGGTTTGTGGCATTTGCATATTCCGTGGATTCGCTACCCACGATGCGAGGAATACCTCATGCGAGTCCGCAAGGGCTTATGCGGGTGAAACAGTCCCATGCGGGCGGATCTGACTATCGAGAATACCTCACGCGAGTCGCAAAGGCTTACGCGGGTGAAACAGTCCACGCGCGGATACAACCTATGCGAGAATACCTCACGCGAGTCCACGCGGCTTATGCGGGTGAAACAGATCCACGTGCGGCGGATATAGCCTATCGAGGAATACCTCGCGAGTCCGTAAGGGCTTACGCGGGTGAAATAGTCCCGCGAGGAATACCTCATGCGGGTCCACGCGACCTATGCGGGTGAAATAGTCTCAGGAGTAGGATTGCTTAATGATACTGCGGGCGGGTGGTCCTGCTTTGATCGTGAGCTTCCTATTTTATATTGTAAGTATCCTACTATTTACTCTCTTTGTTAGTAAGGCACTGTGTACTGTAATTTTTATCATCATACATGTCTTCGGCTTTGTTTTAAACTTATGATGTAATTAAAGTATTTTCCAGTTTTACATGCTTAGTACATATGTGTCTTGACCCCTTCTGGCCGCTGCGTTAACGCCGCAGTAAGGGTAAGCAGTGGTGGATCCTCATTCTTAGATCACATATCGACGTCTGAAGCTCCATTTCTCGGAGGCTTGTCTTTTAGTCTGATCTTTCCCGATGTTGTAGACTTGTGTACATTCAGGTATGGCGAGCCCGTCCCAATGTTGTTATTCCTAGAGTTCTGTAGTCACATGTTGTGGTTTGGGGCTGTAAGAACTAAGTTGTACAGTTTTTCTTGGATTATGCATATTTCTCGGAAGGAGGCCTTATCGGCTAGCCTGTGTTATTATTGTCTAAATGTTGTATGTTGTGTATCTTCCGCTGCTATTCTCTGATGTATACAGGCAGGGTGCCTGTGTAGGGCACGATCGCGCCCGAGTCGTGACAAAAGTGGTATCGAGCGATTAGTCCTCGGAAAGTGTCTGACCAGTGTCTAGTAGAGTTTTGATTATCGGTGTGTTGTGCACCACATCTATAATCGGAGGTGCAGGACATTTAGGATTGGTTTCCATTCTTCTCTCCGAGATCGTGCGATGAGAGTTGTCTTAGTAGGTTAAATCCTCTGACCTATTCTTATGAAACGCTTATGCCTCACGGAAGGCGACTAGGCCCGAAGGGCAAAGCGGCAGCGAGGCTGCTAGCGGTACTCGAGAGGGTTACGGACTCGAGCAGACTATGCCCGAGATAGTAAGCGGTCGGCGAGTTCAGCCACGCCAAAGATAGAGGCGAGGCGGCGGTAGCTCCAGAGGTTCCGGCACGAGCCTCCATCCATAGCCAGAGCCGAGTATAGAGACTACGAGGAGCGATCCGGTTATTGACCCGATATAATGTAGCGGCCAAGCGAAGCGGCGGCTAACCCTGAGCCGGCGATTTGCGGATTCGGGATTTTCTGGGTTGTCATCCGCCCGAGTTTCATGGTTCGAGGTCTGAGGAGGATCCGCAGGAGTTCATTCGGCAGCTACAGCGGACGATGCAGGTTCTTAGGGCTTCAGAGACAGAGTCTGTTATGCTAGCCTCTTCTGGATTCTGCGATATTGCGTTGAACTGGTTTAGTCATGAGCTGCCGAGAGGTGAGGATGCTCTTCCAGGTGTTTGGGAGGAGTTCTGAGGCCTTCATGGATCACTTTTGCCTCCCGAGATGAGGAGAGCCCGTGTAGATAGATTCTTGACCTTGAGGCGAGAATGGGAGGACTATCGCGAGTATAGCACAGAGTTTGACTCCTTGGCGACGCGCACACTATTGTGGCGACATGGCGGATAGAGTTCATCGTTATGTGATGGGGCTAGGCCGTCATATAATTATCGCATGCTTGGGGTGGCTCTTGGCCGGTATGGACATTGCGGAGATGCAGCCTATCTGCGAGGATAGAGGATAGAGAGGAGGCCGGTTTGACTCGGGCCGGCCAAGAGGCGAGGCAGCAGGTCTCGAGGCGATTTTAGCGGACAACCTCGCAGCAGACTAGGTCCACATTCCGGCCATCACGAGTGCTCCGTCACGATTTTTACGGCGGGAGGTCGATCGGCCAGTCATTCGAGGCGGTCGTGGCTCAGGACTTCTGGTTTCGGGAGGCGCAGATCGTCGCCGATCGAGACCACCCACATCTCGGTGTGCTCGATCGGTAGATCTCACCAGCGAGTGTCGTGTTCTGCAGGAGCTTGTTACTCTTGTGGCGGTGGGCCATTTGAAGAGAGATTGTCGTCGAGAGCGGCATGGGTGTGCAGTGCGGTAAACAAGATCGATTCTTTGGGTCTTCCTCTCCTTCGTGGTTATGTGCCCGGAGGCGGTACTCACGGCCGGCGGCGCGGTAGAGGTCGTGGTGGTGGTTCGATTCTAGCGGTCCCCGAACGCATTTATTCATTAGCCACCGCCAGATCGTGAGGCTTCACGGCGTCGTCCACAGTACATTATTGATTTCATCTTTGTAGCGTTTATGCTTTGATAGATCCGTGTTCTACCTTGTCCTATGTGTCCCTCTTATGCGGGTAGAATCGGGATAGGCGAGTCGATAGAGCCTTTTGAGGTAGCTACGCGATGGGTGATTCGGTGTTAGCCGAGCGGGTGTATAGAGGTTGTCAGGTATTTATTTCTGATCGTCGGACCACTTGCGGACTTGATAGAGTTGGAGATGGCCATTTTGACGTCACTATGGGTATGGATGGTTGGCTTCGTTATGCCAACGTTGATCGTAGGACGAGTTGGTTCTTCCGATTTCTGGAGAGCGATTATCGAGTGGAAGCGGCAACACAATGCGTCGTAGAGGTAGGTTTATTTCTTATCTCAAGGCAAGGAAGATGGTGCAGAAAGGTACATCTATCATTTGGTTCGTATTTGATACAGGTGAGTGCGATTCTTGATCGATGCCGATGGTTAGGAGTTTCGGATGTGTTCCCAGACGATCTTGGGTATCCTCCCGAGAGGAGATTGAGCTTTGTATTGACACGTTGCGGACACTCGACCTATTTCCATTCCGCCATACGAGGATGCTTTCTTGAGTTGAGAGGCAAGGACCAGTGAAAGATTTCTTTGGAAAAGGCTTTATCAGGCCTAGTGTATCTCCCTGGGGAGCGCCGGTTTTGTTTTTGAAGAAGAATGATGGGGCCGCGTATGTGTGTTGATTACTGAGCGCTTAATAAGGTAACCATCAAGAATAGGTACCCACTCCCGTGATTGATGATTTGTTTGACCGATTGCGAGTGCGAGGTGTTTTTCAAGATAGACTGCGATGCAGTTATCATCAGTGCGAGTTCGAGCGAATATCCCAAAGACCGCATTCGGGACCGGTATGGGCACTATGAGTTCGAGGTTATGTCTTTCGGTTTACCAACGCTCGATGGTATTTATGGATTTGATGAACCGTGTTCAAGCCATTTTGGATACATTTGTGATAATATTCATTGATGACATCCTGGTTTATTCGCGACAGAGCGAGGCATGCGATCACTGAGGGCGGTGCCAGGGTCCTCGGGCCGTGAGTTATTCGCCAAGTTCTCCGTGTGAGTTTTGGTTGGCCTCGATGGCATTCCGGGCATATTATCGGTGATGGTGTTGGTGGATACGGCAAAGATGAGGCGATCAAGTCTTGGCGAGACCTCTACTCCGACCGAGTGCGCATTTCTTAGTTTGGCGAGATATTATCGTAGGTTTGTGGAAGCGGTTGCTTGATTTCAGCCGCTGACTAGGTGACTCGAGAGCGGCCAAGTTCCATGGGCGAGAGGCTTGCGAGAAGGGTTTCCGATTGTTGAAGGAAAGGTTGACTACGCTCGGTTCTTACTCTTCCCGAGGGTTAGGCGGCACGTGATCTATTGTGATGCCTCGGGTATCGGGCTAGGGTGTGTTTTGATGCAGCACGACAAGGTTATAACCTATGCTTCCCGACAATTACGGAAGCATGAGAGGAATTACCCTACCCACGACTTAGAGTTGGCCGCAGTTGTTCATGCCTTGAAGATTTGGAGACATTATTTGTATGGGGTTCATGTGGATATTTATACAGACCACAAGAGCCTCCAGTATATCTTCAGGCAGAGGAGTGAACTTGCGGCGAGACGGTGGTTAGAGTTCTTTGAAAGATTATGATGTTGATATTCTATACCATCCGGGGAAAGCCAACGTAGTTGCTGATGCCTTGAGTCGTAGATCGATGGGGAGCCTGTCAGAGGTACAACCAGAGAGACAGGACATGGTCCGTCAGATCCACCATTTAGCGAGCCTTGGGGTTCGATTGATCGATACCAACGATAGTGAAGTGCGGGTTCGTGAGGTTGCGAGTCTTCCATCGTTGATGAGGTGAAGAGGCGGCGCTTGAGGACCCGGTGTTGGTACGGTATCGAGATGCGACTCTTCGGGAGGAGAAAAGTCTATTCGAGTAGCGCTGATGGGGTGCTAAGATTTGAGGTCCGGTTGTGTGTTCCGATGTAGCGACAGACTTCGTTAGCGATTTTGGAGAGGCACACGGTGCTCGTTATTCTATTCATCCGGTCGACCAAGATGTACCATGACCTCGGATGTTTGTATTGGTGGGATGGCACGAAGAGGACGTGGCGTGTTTTGTTGCCTGATGTCCTAATTGCCCGGCAGTCAAGGTCGAGCACGCAGGCCCAATGGATTATTGCGAGCTATTGAGATTCCGACTTGAAAGTGGGAGGTGATCAACATGGACTTTGTTACAGGTTACCTCGCACTCGCAGGAAATACGACTCCATTTGGATTATTGTTGTGGTGTGAAATCAGCCCATTTCCTTCCATCGGGGCGACGTTTTGGTGAGACTATGCAGTTGTACATCGAGAGATCGTGAGGTCGCGGTGTCGGTGTCGATTATATCCGATAGGGAGCCCGGTTACGGCTAACTTCCGAGGTCTTTCCAAAAGGGATTAGGGACCGGTGAGTCTCAAGACAACATTTCATCCTCGGTCGACGCGGGCAGAGCGTACTATCCGCACACGAGGATATGCCGCGAGCTGCGTGATTGATTTCGTGGTAGCGGAGGATCATTTGCCTCTTGTGGAGTTTGCTTATAACAACAACTACCATTCCAGTATACAGATGGCGCCATACGAGACTTTATATGGGTGAAAATGTAGATCGCCGATTGGTTGGTTCGACGTGGGCGAGGTGCAGTTAGTTGGCCCAGACTTGGTTCAGCAGGCTGTGGATAAGGTGAAGCTTATCCAGGAGAGACTGTTAGCAGCTCAGAGTCGGCAGAAGTCATATGCGGATAATCGGCGTCGGCATTTGGAGTTTCAGGTGGACTATTGGGTCTTCTTGAATGTGTCACCCATGAAGGGTGTGATGAGATTCGGTAAGAAGGGGAAACTCAGCCCAAGGTACATTGGGCCCTACCAGATCGTCCGTCGAGTAGGCAAGGTTGCCTATGAGTTGGATCTGTCATCAGAGTTAGAGGCGGTACATCCGGTCTTCCATGTTTCTATGTTGCGGAAGTGTATCGGAGATCCAGCGAGAGTTTTCCCTGCTAGTGAGGTCCTGGTGATAGAGGGGTTATCGTATGAGGAGAGTTCCATAGCGATACTCGATCGCCAGGTCAGGCGACTGCGGACCAAAGACGTGGCTTCCGTCAAAGTCTTGTGGAAGAATGATAACGAGAGGAGATGACTTGGGAGGCGGAGAAGGACATGTTGAGGAAGTATCCTCACTTATTCCCTACACCTTCAGGTAATTCATTTTCCCTTACTTGTCAAGTTAAATTGAAGTATTTTGCTTAAATGATTTTTATGTGGCCGTGTGTGGCATTATTGTTATGTCGGGGTTGTGTAAAGAAACTATGTCGCCAATTATAAGTCTTACTCCGAAAAAACATTCGGGACGAATGTTTCTAAGGGGGAAGAATGATACACCCCGTAAATTCAATAAGATAAGATAAGTTTTCAAATATGTGTTGGACGGATTTTGAGTCTACTATGGAGTGTTGTACCCCAGTTATTAAGAGTTGAGAGGTGTTTAACAAGCCTAGTATAAATTTTGATGAGTCTAGTTTCCAACGCAACAAACCGTTCGTCGATAGGACATCAGAGCGGAGAGGTATGGGCGTTAGAAGTTCAGTGGGCAGGCGCGGAGGAAAGATTTTAGAATCAGGCGTCGCAGCGCCGCGGCGCCGCGGCGCCGTTATCAGGGTCGCGGCGCCACTAATCCTGAAACTCCTCTGAGGTTGCAGCGCCGCGGCGCCGAGGCGGGATTTTTTCCGCGGAAAGGGCTGAAGTCAGGGGATATTTTCGAAAAAGGCTTATGGGAGGGTGACAAGTGTCCCTCCCATCTTGTTGACCAAGGAAAGGGTCCTATTTTAAGACCAAGTCTTGAAAGACTTGGTCATTTCATCTAAAAACCCTCCTAAGAACTCCTCTCCCTTTCTCTCTAGAGATTTAAGAAAGCCTAGCTTAGTGGGTATTGTTGGAGCGGCGTTAAGAAGGCAAAGTGTTGATAAACTTGTGGAAAGCTCGCGAGGTCGAGTTGACAGAAAAAGGAGTTGAAGAAAAAGGGATTTAGTGGGCTAATCCAAAAGGTAAAAGATTTCCTCTTCTCTTGGAAATTCATAATAATCCTTGTTATAGTTGATATTGACCACGTGAATCATGTTTTAAAGATTTATTTGTATAATGGATATTGAAAGCCATGTGTAGTTGGATTACAATTTGGTCGTTTAGTAGAATAGTCGCATGTTACTTACTTGAAGATTATAGTAGTTATAATCGATTGCGACTTGATATCATGTTATGCTAACAACTTGGATTGAAATGGAAGTTGGATAAGAATTGGTATTGTTGCATCTCAATGTGGCCGAATTGGAATTGTAGTTTGTATTAGTTTGATATCGTTGTGGGGCAGAATTTTACACGTCTAATAGGCGTGTAATCCCCTATTGTTGATTGCATTGTTTGGGCCTTAAATGTGGCGTGTTTGGTTATTGTATTCGGCCTTGAAAAAGGTGGCAAAGTGAGTAGAAACAAAAGAGGTGCTGTCCGATTTTCCGTAGAATTTAGAGACTTTACACTTATAATATTCTACGTTTGAAGTAAGGCGTTAATGGACGTATTATGGATATTATAGGTTGACATACTACGGGCGGGACATTGTACTTGGCAAGTGGTTTGACCCGAAGAGGTATGTAGAACTTTTCCTATCTTTTGAGTATGACTAGTTACACGTATATAGTACGATAGACGTACAAGATCTTGATATCCTTTACTAGTTTTATGAATGGCCAAGTCGGGTGAGTTAGGAGATTAACTCGCTTCTTTGAAAGTATTAAGGATGTCTTAAGTTTTATTAAAGTTAAGGGACTTGAAGAGTTTTAAAGTATGTGATACTTGTTCCGTTTTAAACGTATAAGTCCCTTGGATAGGAAATTGTATTTGGCTAAAGTATAAAGTGAATATAACGACTTTATGGGAAGTGGGTTATATTTACTTTATGGAAAGTTAAATGACTTGATTGTAATGAAAAGGCAATTTGATTTTAAGGCATCAATTGCCTAAGGTTTTATAAGAAAAGGACTCACTTGATTTAGAAACCTAACTTTATTTCTAAAGGTATTGTGACTTGTCTTGAAAAGTAATTTTGACTTGATACTACGGTTAATAGTATCTTGGAAGTTTTATATGAAAGAGGGTCATTTTTTTAAAGAATGGAAGTATGTAGTACTTTGGGTTAAATTCCCGGATCTTTATAAAAGACATGTTAGTGCCTTAAGTAAACTAAAATGAGAGTGTATGTGAACAAGAATAATAAGAAGTTAGGGGGATGCTTAACTTGCTTATACATTGTATGATAGCCGGTTTTGTGCTAGTGGTATATTATTCATTACGGGGTCATTCCCCGGGTTTGTGGCATTTGCATATTCCGTGGATTCGCTACCCACGATGCGAGGAATACCTCATGCGAGTCCGCAAGGGCTTATGCGGGTGAAACAGTCCCATGCGGGCGGATACAGCCTATGCGAGGAATACCTCATGCGAGTCCACAAGGGCTTATGTGGGTGAAACAGTCCCATGCGGGCGGATACAACCTATGCGAGGAATACCTCATGCGAGTCCGCAAGGGCTTATGCGGGTGAAACAGTCCCATGCGGGCGGATATAGCCTATGCGAGGAATACCTCATGCGAGTCCGTAAGGGCTTATGCGGGTGAAATAGTCCCATGCGAGGAATACCTCATGCGGGTCCACGCGACCTATGCGGGTGAAATAGTCTCAGGAGTAGGATTGCTTAATGATACTGCGGGCGGGTGGTCCTGCTTAGATCGTGAGCTTCCTATTTTATATTGTAAGTATCCTACTATTTACTCTCATTGTTAGTAAGGCACTGTGTACTGTAATTTTTATCATCATACATGTCTCCAGCTTTGTTTTAAACTTATGATGTAATTACAGTATTTTCCAGTTTTACATGCTTAGTACATATTGTGTACTGACCCCCTTCCTCGGGGGCTGTGTTCATGCCGCAGGTAAGGGTAAACAGGTGGTGGATCCTCATTCTTAGGATCACATATCAGACGTCTGAAGCTCCATTTCTCCGGAGGCTTGTCTTTTGGGTACAGTCTTTCCCTGATGTTGTAGACTTGTGTACATTCAAGGGTATGGTGGGGCCCTGTCCCACCACTGTTGTTATTCCTAGAGGTCTGTAGTCACATGTTGTGGTTTGGGGCTGTAAGAACTAAGTTGTACAGTTTTTCTTGGATTATGCATATTTCACGGAAGGCGGCCTTATCGGCTAGCCTGTGTTATTATTGTCTAAATGTTGTATGTTGTGTATGTTCCGCTGCTATTCTCTGATGTATACAGGCAACGGTGCCCTGTAGGGCACCGATCGCGCTCGGCCTGTCGTGACACTTAGAGTCTCGCGCCCGCATTTATTAATTTTAAGTCCTGTCAAACAATTCTTAATAATTAATAATAAATACATAAAATAAATAATTTAGCAATGACGTCGTGTCAAGAAGCATAGTCGCATTTATTAATACGCAAAGCAATTTCATAACTTATTTTAAATAATTAAATAATAATGCACAATAAATAAGATTTTAAATAATAGCACCGCATTTTAAGTAAAAGCATTAAGCAATCTTTAAATATCATACCTGCATTTAGCATTTAAATAATTTAATCTAAACTCAATTCAATTTTAATTTAACTTCGCAGAATACGCATAATTAATAAGTTTCAATAACGACATCACATTATAAACATTAAGCACTAATTAAATAACACACTCGCATTTATTTTACCACTAATTGATTAATAATACACTACCCAAATTAATTTTACCTAAAATTAAATACCTAAAACTAATACCCAATAAAATACTACCCTCTACCAACTAACCCAGCCCACACCCGCAGGCCCAACACCCGTGGCCCAACACCCTACCCCTTATTTCCCTCTCAGCCCAGCTCACCCCTATACCTTTACCTCCCCTCAGCCCTTTACCTTATCCTCATCGACGAACCCTAAACCTAAAAGCAGATCGCCGCACCTCGCCCATGCCGGGATTCTCGCCGGAGAATCCGGCGAATCACCTCCCATATCGATACCCCTGTCCTTACCATAGAAATCGTAACCAAGATCTCCCTTTAACACCTCAATCATTTCCTTACCATAACCTGTTCAAATCGCACGAATCAACACCAAATATTAGCCAAAATCGCACCTTGATTACTTACCAAAATTGAGACCCATAACCGCGACTATATATAGGATGATTTACGCAAGCAATGGCATGAAGCTTGGAGGGTAAAACCAGTGCATGCATCAAGGCAGAGCGCAGTGAGAAGAGCAGTCAAATAGCGATAAACAAGAGCATCAGAGATCGGGGAGGAGCAAGGGTGGACAGCAATCCAGACCCCCTTTCTTTTCGACTAACGAAAGCCGACCGACAGACGTGCAAGACAGAAGAAGAAGCAGCGTCGACTAATTCCTGGAATCGATCGAGAATCCAACAGTGAGGTTTCTTACCAGAAAAATTAGGAATCCAAAATACAAAGCTGAAACCTTTCTTCAATAATAGCCTAGAATTGACCCTAAACCGCATCGCTTTCAATCGCATCGCAATAACCCGTCGAGTGGACCGACGACTTGATACGCTGCCTCGGTTCGCTGCCCGGAGAAGGTAAAATCATTCTTTTTAGCATTCTGTTTCATGTTGCATATCCTGTATGTGTATGTGTTTTTCTTGGAAAATGGCGTTTAAGCTTAATCTGGTCGTCGCTCGAAATCTGTAGCGGTGTCGCAATGTATTGTGTGTGTCATATGCAATAATATATGTTTGTCGTAAATTATCTGAACTCGTTTGAATGCTCAAAAATATGTTTATTCCGTCTGAGGATTATATTTGGTTAATTAAATGTCCTGTATCACCCAGTAATGGATTAAGCCTAGAAGAAAATTAAATAATGTTGGTACTGCCTCTTGTTTGTTGAAGTGCTAAGTTGCTGCAAGGCTATTTCCTTAATCTGAAAACAGAGCCTCCCTATATACATCATATATAATACGAACCTTCTGTGAGTACTCATTGCAATGTATATCCAAGTGTGCATCAGATAGGTTCTAAGCATTTTAAAGGGAAAAGATATGTTTGGATATACATGTAGGGGGTTAGGCTTCGCCTTTTACATCGACCATGGCCAGTTGGTGTGTTTGAAATCCCTCTTCAGTAGTCTGTTCTGTACGGGGCCACCATGTTCCTGATTTGTTTGTCGGGGCATCATGTGTAGGCTTACCATCTTTTCTCTAAAAATCGAAAGTTACGAGCTGAATTTGCATCTTTACTCTCGATTGCTACAACTGAATGATAACTGAATTACCCATATGTTTAGTATATTAACATGTATATCGTATTTTTATGTCTTTGGCCTGTTTTGCTTCTTATCTCTGCCTCTGCCTCGCTACATCCGACTAGTGTATTCACAAAGATATGTGAGCATTTCTGCATAGGTATCAGAATCGCATCATGTTTATCTTAAAACAGGTTAGTAAACAAATATGCATATCTAAGTGTTTAAATGTCACGATGTCGGGAAGTCCTGGCAGCTATTTTGAATCCCGTCATTGAGTCGCTAAATGATGCTGGCAATAACATATTGCATTATCTATGCATCTCCCCTTCAGTTTGTAGCTCTATCATATGTAGGATTAATTGGTCTTTCTTTGAAACTGAAAATGTTACGTTTCGGGGCTTATTTCTGTCTCTGCCTACTGCCTACTGCCTACATCTGACTAGTGTATGTACAACATATTTGAGCACTTACTGCAGCAAATCTGCAGGTATACTATATGTATTTTGGGTGTATACTTGACTGTTTCCCTCAGCGATCACCATATGTGCGTGTACTATTAAATTAGCCTCAGTTATTGGGGTTTGTCAAAGCCCACTGCCTCGTTTAAAAGTTGCACATAGGCTGTCCAGGGTCTATAAGTCTCGTTTTTGCGTGTTTGGGTTAGGCCCATTCAGTTTACTTGCTGACTATTACATCTTCATATAACTGCATTATTTTATTTACGGATTTGTATAACCTTATCTGCTGATTATGCCTAGGTCGCGTTACATGCTTCAGATTTTGATTCGATATTTGTGGGCATATACTAATCCTTATCTTTCTTTTGTTACATGAAATGCATCGGAGCAAAATGAAGAGTCTCACGACGAGACTCATCACGAGCTACTTCAAATGGCAACCCGCGTCTATGTACATCCGCATTCGCATTCCCGCTTCAGAAATTCCTAAACAAAAAATAGGACAAGATGACGTTGTCATCCGTCTCAACTCCTCTTACTCTTTAAATCTAATTGCCTCATTTTATGCCTTTATTTGTTTATTGCAATTTTATTATTTAACTTTGTAATTATTTAACTTTGCAATTTTCCTAGGGTTTCATTTTGCGACTAAAGGAATAAAGATGTATTTCCGGGCTCTTATGTTGGGATTACTTTAGAATACTGCTAGGGATACTAGGATAAGGTATTTGAGATTATACCACAACAATTGAAGAATTTCTACACAATGTGGGGGGGTTTGGACGAGAACTCATCAAAGGAGGGAGTATATTTTCTCTTGGAAAATGTTTAAGTGATGAAGAAGTCTTGCAAGCTTAAGGGTGTATTTATAGGCCAACCAAGGGCTAGGTTGAAAGCATGTGTATGGTGTAGATTGGGGACATGTGTGTGTGGGTTCCACAAACCACATGTCCCACACAAACTTGAGACATGTGGCTAGCCACATGTCTCCAAAATACGGCACAAGGCACACTTGGCACACCTATTTCGGCCACATTGCCACATGGGGGTGCCATGTGTCTCCCTCCTACACGTCCAAAATATTTCATCTCCCGAAAATATCCATAATGTTAAAAATCCCGAAAATAAAGTGGGCCCCACAAAATCGAAATTTTCACCCGTGGCCCCACGTGACCAAATCTGGAAATATAATTCCATAATTCTAATATATTCCCAGAAGTCCGAATACCAAATCTGGGAATCCAATTCCCATTAACGAACCTTTTTCCTTCACAAAAAATCCAGAAAATTTTCCGTCGGAAAATCAAATCTTTCTTCCTTTCCAATCTTTATGTCGTATTCTCGTACATACGTCCTCACATACATACCCTGGAACTACGGGGTGTAACATTCTTCATTCCTTAGAAACATTCGCCCCGAATGTTCCTTCTATGTCTCCCAACATACCTGTGCCGGTATAGTCTTCACTACTATACTTACATAACCGCATTTGAGCAGAACGAGTCGGAACCTGTCTTGGTTCCTATAGGCGAAGCAGGGGTCTCAGAAAAGAAAAGCAGCATAGATCCGATCGAGCACCTCGCCCAGTTACCACAGCAAATGGCAACCCTGCAGGCTGAAATTAAAAGGCTCTGAAACCTCACCAGAGCACACGTCACTGCAAAAAACCAAAACAATCAAAACCCTCCAAATTATTACCAGTACCCGCTTACTACATATCCCATTTATCACACTCAGCCAATATACAATACACCCATATGTTATACCCCGTATTTCCAGAGTATGTACGTGAGGGCGTACGTATAAAAGTTTAAGCCTTAAGTTAGGCAAGGACCGAAATTTTGTGCACAACTAGCGAAAAAAGTCGTTTTCCGACGAAACGTTTTCCGGACTTTGCGAAGGGAAAAATACGGCTATGTCATTTATTATTTTTGCGGATTTTTTCGAGAGATGAAATATTTTGGACCAACGGGAGGGTGACACTTGTCACCCTCAATGGACGGCAAAGTGGGCATTCTTTACACGTTTTTTGTGCCTTTTCCTTGGTCAAGGATTAGGTAGGATATTTTGTAGATATTTTGTGTAGTTGATGAGCAAGTGGGACCCACTTACACTTGTCCAAATCCCCACCCTACACTTGCCTACCACTTGTCTTGATCTTGGCCATTGGTTGGCCTATAAATACCCCCCTTAGTTGATGAACTTCTTCATCCACACTTAGACATTTCCTAGTCTAAAAATCCCTCCCCTCTTAGCAAAGCTCTCGTCCAAGAGCTCCCCCTCCCCCCCCCCCCTTTGTGAGGCCCTCGGCCGAACCCCCCCCCCCCTTGCCTAGTTGTTTTCGTAAAATACCCCCCCTTGGTAGAAAAGTATTCTCCTAGTATTGTTACTATTCCAAAATACCTTGGCCCAAATACCTTGAAGTATTCCAAGGTTATACCTATACTAAAAGCCCAGAAATACTATTATACTTCATTTAGCCACTAAACGAAACCCTAAAGAAATCTTCATAGATGGTTGAAGTATTTGAGTAGAAGTTGGTTAGAACTTCTAAGGGTTGTTTGGAGCGGGTTGGAGCGCACGGATTTAGGAGCTAAACGTTGCTCAGGATCGACATTAAACTTGGATAATTTTGGGCTTATCGAGGTAAATACTAATGTCCTTCTATTGTAATTGGAAATTACATACTGTAGTAGTATAGAAATGAATATAAGATTCATAGAAGAGATTTGAACTGTAATAGAAGGATATTACAGAAAAGAATTTAATCAAATCACATCGTAAGAATATTAAAGAAAGATCGAATCAGATTTACATAAAAGCGTATTCTGATGAACTTGTGTAGTTTGGCGGGTAGGAAGTCTGCCCAATTTTTCTATAGAATAAAGGAATCAGATCTAGAAATGTTTTGCGAATAGTCTAGACGCGTTGATAGACTTATATGACCGTGATAGGTTGAAGTACTGCGAGTAGCGTATTCTACTCGAAGAAGTGAAAAGGCTAGCAGGATTACAGTACTTGGAGCTATTTGCTAATAGTCGATAATCGTCGCAAGGTATGTGTTGCTTTCTATACTCTTGAGCATGATATTTTAAAAGTATATATATATATAGTACGGTAGACGTACGTGTGTTAACTGAACGTAGCTTTACGGCAATGTCTTTTGACTTAAGCCTGAATAATAAGAATCTTGAAGTAATTCAGAAGAATTAAGAAACCTTTTTTAACACTTGGTTTTAAAAGTTTAAGAGTTATACCAGCTTTATGGGAAGTTAGGTATAACGACTTAAGAAAGATAAAAAGAATGGGTTATTGATTTTAAAAGTTAAGAGACTTGATCTCAAAAGATAAGAGACTTGACTTAATTGAATTGATATGAATTTTGTTAAAAAGTGTGAAACCTCATTCGTGAGCAATAAGTACTTGGTGTGTAAAAGGAATAATGTTTTTTACTGATTTCGGAAATGAGAATAAGTATCGAACAAACCACAGCAGCGTTAATAAAGGGAAATGTATTGACTAGTAAAGTATTATTAAAACCAGTAGAAACCTCCATCTGCATAGAAGCTAAGATGAGACAAAATGATATTACATTTTCTAGATCATGGCTGCTTTAATAAGATTGTTATAAACAAGAATAACCTACTCACACATAAGACATATATTACTCAAACTGTTTTAAAAGGAGAATTATGTTATTAAAAGATTAAGACTATGAACTATGAAACCTTTCAAAAATAAGAAGTGTGAATAATTGAAATTAGGCAAACTTGAACTTTGGGAAAAAGAAGGTGGTTACTTGACTTTAAAAAGGAAAGTGTTTTGGTTTAAAAAGAAGGGCATAATGTTACCTTAGTTGTTTTAAAAGGAAAATATGGTATTACCTTAATCTGTCTTAAAAGAGCGTTTAAATGTTATGACCATCCGACTACCGCGTTCATGGGATGAACCGGGAATGTATTTCACTCGACTACCGCGTTCATGGGATGAACCGGGAATGTATTTCACTCGACTACCGCGTTCATGGGATGAACCGGGAATGTATTTCACTCGACTACCGCGTTCATGAGATGAACCGGGAATGTATTTCACTCGACTACCACGTTCATGAGATGAACCGGGAATGTATTTCACTCGACTACCGCGTCCATGAGATGGACCGAGAATGTATTTCATGCGACACCGCGTTCATGGGATGAACCGGGAATGTATACCACCTGATTTGATACCGAGTCCATGAGATGGACCGGGAATGTATTCCATACGATTTCACCTCGAGTCCATGAGATGGGCCGAGACATGTTACACGTATCACATAACTAATACCGGATCACGGCGGTGAGAAGGAGTTCCACAGTACGGGATGACTTTGAGGCGTGAGTCCACGACTTGACATGATCGCTTTATATTATGAATCGTAGTTTTGTTATCATACATGTCTCCCGCTTTATATAGACTACTATGATTTCATTTACGATTTTTCGGGCCACATACTTGGTACTGTTATCGACTCTCCTTCGGGGCCGCTCATGCCGCAGTAGAGATACATCGGTTGTGGATCCTTGCTCATGGATCACGTCAAGGTTAGGAAGCCCCGCTTCTTCGAGGCTTATCTTTTGTATGTTACCGAGTCCGTAGGTTCTTGTACATTCGTGGTATGGCGGGCCCTGTCCGTCATAGTTGTTGTCACTTTCTTAGAGGTCCGTAATCATCACAGGCGTAATTTGTAAAAGGATAACTGTCGTTTTTATGTATATATATACGTAAGGCAACCGCTTTGGTTGGCCTGCTTATTTATCATATCTCTTGTTTCATGTTTATGTTTTATTTCACGGTTTTTCTCTCGATGTATCACTAGGGTGCCCGGTAGGCACGATCACGCCCGAACGGTCGTGACAAAAGTGGTATCGAGCGCTTAATCCTCTGAAAGTGTCTACGCATCGTGTCTAGTAGTCTTGATTATCGGTGTGTTGTGCACCACATCTATAATCGGAGGCTATAGGACATTTAGGATTAATTTCCATTCTTCTCATTCTCGAGATCGTGCTTAGAGCCAGGTGATAAGTTGGACCTCCGACGATTTCGTTTTTACCGCTTATACCTCCGCAAGGCAACCCGCCCAGATGGGCAAGGCGATGGAGCCGCTAGTAGGATACAGAGGAGTACGGGGCGCAGCCCGCCATTACCGAGATAGTGCTTGACGGCGAGTTTTATGACGCCGCCACCAAAGCGAGTTTAGGCCGCAGCGGTGGTCGCTGAGACCACGATACTGAGCCTCCACCCCACACCGGAGCAGGAGATGGGTTACAAAGAGATGGCCCGCCATCGCCGTGATCGTGGCTGCATATGAGGATAGCCGGACGCAGCAGCCTCGAGCACCCGTGGTTCACCCGAGATCGGATAGTTTGAGGCTACGGACTTTCTCGAGTTAGCCCGCCAGAGTTCTACGGTCGAGGCACGAGGATGATCCGCAGGAGTTCATTCGACGATTCTGGATCATGAGAGTGATCAAGGCTTCGAGACCGAGTCGGTGGTCTTAGGTTCGCATCGGCCGCGTGATACCGCAATGATCGTTTGATTCGCGAGCCGTCCGGGAGAGTATGCACTCCCAGTATGGAGCGAAGTTCTCGTGGGCATTTCTTGCACATTTCTTGCCTCCACAGATGAGAAGGGCTCGGCCGACAGATTTTGACGCCGAGATGCATCGCGACGGTTCGGGAGTACAATGTGGAGTTTGACTCATTAGCTCAGACGTCCCGCATCGTAGCCGACATGGAGGACGAGTGCACCGCCACGCCACCGGACTTGATGACTACTTAGCAGAGCTTGTTCGTGTAGCTCTTCACCGGCATGGATATTGCCCGCATACAGCTTATGACCGATGTGAGGAGCGAGAGGTCGACGGAATGACCGAGATCGAAGAGGTGCGGCCGTGACAGCAGGTCCTTTGGTAACTTTCGAGGCGGACCGCCAAGAAGAAGTTATGTACCTCCACCAAGATGCAGTGGTCCTCCGCGCCTTCGTGACGTTCGGTATTCGAGCCGGTCGAGCTCCGTGGCTTCGGGTTATAGATATACACGTTCTAGCCGCAGGATTCATGTCCTCGCCGAGTGCACGATGGCAAGCGTCATCCCGGAATGTCGTCTTTCATCGTGCTTGTTTCACCGCGCCGTGGCCATGTGACGAGAGATCGTGCTTATAGGAAGGGTGCCGGCGAATGACGCAGCCTACCGGTCGGGCAAGGTTCATCGCTTTCTACAGCATATGCGCAGGCGTGCCTATGATTAGAGCGAGCGGATGGTACAGGTATATTCTTACCCCTCTAGAGACTAGTATGCGTAGATGATATGATGAAGTGCTAAGTATTATGTTCAGATAGCATTATGTTAAAATTATGTTTAGAAAACATGTTTTAGGGTAAGTTTGGGGACAGGGAAAGTGTGAGCCTTAGAGTTTGATACGTAGAAACCTTAGATGCGAGGCCATCTTGAGTAAAAGATTTATGTTTGTGTTGACCTTTATCAGAGTGCATAGTATACGTGGGATATAATTGTATGATAAGTCCCTGAGTGGTATGAAATGAAAGAGGGTAGTTGAGCTAAGAAGACCACTAGGTTTTCCTGACTTGATTCGTGAGATTGTTCCGGATCGGGGGAACAAGTGTTTGGCACGATAGCGGGTCGGGTTGAGGACGTATTGCGGGTCAACCCGTAGGCCGGAATTAGGTGGGGTCAGTTCTGGGTGGTCCCGCCAGGTGGTAGGGTCACGAGGGTGCTAGGCCCAGGTTTAGGTGATCATCGTATGAGTTCGTGGATATGTTCGACCAGAATCGGATCGTGAAGGCCGGGAATGGCCTTAAAGAAGATCGAGGCTAGTAAGATGACCAAGTTTGGAGGTAGTGGCTACAGGGATTTTGGAACTGATGCGCTGACTGAAGTATGATACGTATACTAGAAAGAGTTCAAGTGTTCGAGAAGAGCACGACGAGTGAGGAAAGAAGAGAACGTGTGTTAGCAGAATAAAGGAGATCAATTTGTTGTGGAGTGAAGATGCGAAGGGAGTATCCTTTAGACCAGTGTTATACCCCGTATTTCCAGAGTATGTACGTAAGAACGTACGTAGAGAAATTGAAGCTTAAAGTGTAAGGGCCGAAATTCACTTTGTACACAACACCCGATTAGAGTCGTTTTCCGACGAAACGTTTCCACAACTTACGTAGGGAAAATTCCGGCTATGTCATTTATTATTTTTGCGGATTTTTCCGAGAGATAAAATATTTTGGACCAACGGGAGGGTGACACTTGTCACCCTCATTGGACGGCAAAATGGGCTAGTTTGGACGATTTTCTTGCCTTTCCCTTGGTCAAGGGTTAGGTAGGATATTTTTGTGTAGATGAATAAGGTTGCACATGGCTAAATCTTGGCCTTACACTTGCTATACACTTGTCTTCATCTTGGCCATTGCTTGGCCTTCACTTGACCTATAAATACCCCTCTAAGTTGAAGACTTTCTTCATCCTCACTGAGCAATCTATCTAAGTCTCAAAATACTCCTCTCCTCTTGTTCTTTCGCCCACCACACCCCCTCCCCTTTGAGAAGGCCCTTTGGCCGAGCTTCCTCCCCTTCAGTAGTGGTTAGCCGGTACCCCTAGCCTAGTTGTTTTCGTATAATACCCCTTTGTGGTATAGAAATACTCTCCTAGTATTGTTATAATGCCCAAATACCTTGGCCCAAATACCTTGTAGTATTCCCAAGGTTACACTTATACAAAAGCCCGTAAAATACTATTATACTTCCTCACCACAAAAACGAAACCTATGTAAATCTTCACCCGTAGTTGAAGTTATAAGTAGAAGTTGGTTAGAACTTCTAAGGGTTGGTTGAGCGGCCTGAGCGCACTGAGTAGAGCTAAACCTTGCTCGGGATCGACATTTAAACTCGGATAATTTTGGGCTTATCGAGGTAAACACTCTTGACCTTCTATTGTAATTGGAAATTACATGTTGTTGGAATATATAGTTGAAGTATACTATATATAGAATTGAACATAGTTGTGCGGTAATGTATTTTGACTTAAGCCTGAATAATACTTACGGCAATGTCTTGCGACTTAAGCCTGAATTTAAATAAGAGAATCGAATCAGAATTACATAGATCGTATTACAGTAGACTTGTGTAGCATTACTGTGTGGTAGAATTGTACACGTCCGGTTAGACGTGTTAACCCTCCCCCCCGGTTGGCTTGGTAGCCGGCCTCGATAGAGGAGGAGATTTACGTTGTCATGCGGGGAGGTGTCCGAATTTTCTGTAGAATATTCTACATTGAGATCTAGGATGTTAATAGGCGCCTTGTTGCCTCTATAGGTTGAAGTACTTCCTATGGCGTGATCTACTTGGCTTGGGAGTAGCCGGCGCTCGAGTTACTGAGCGCTTTTGCTATTAGTCGATAATCGTCGCGAGGTATGTGAACCTCTTCCTATATTTTCTAGCATGATATGTGTGAGCTATGTAGTACGGTAGACGTACATGTGTTAACTGTATTTGGTTGTTTTAAAACAGGAAGTGTTATAACGACTTTATGGGAAGTTGGTTATAACATCTTTATGTAAGTAAGAAAATGTTTTGTGGATTTTAAAAGACAACTGATTTGACTTATAACTGACTTAATGTGTGACCATAAAGAACTTGAAGTATTTCGAAAGATTAAGAATCCTTTTCTTTTTGAAAGAAGAGTAATACTTGGTTTTGAAAACATAAGTGTTATACTAGCTTTATGGGAAGTTAGGTATAACGTCTTAAGGTTGGTAAAATGAATGGTTTATTAATTTCAAAAGTTAAGAGACTTGGTCTTAAAAGATAAGAGACTTGACTTGAACGAATTAATATGAGTTTTGTGTGAAACCTCATTCGTAAGTAATGAGTACTTGGTTTTAAAAAAAAAAAGGGAATAATGTTTTACTGATTTGGAAATCAGAATGTGTATCGACAAACCACTGCAGCGTTAATAGAGGAAAATGTATTGAATAAAGAAGTATTATTAAAACCAGTAGAAACCTCCATCTGCATAGAAGCTAAGATGAGACAAAATGATATTACATTTCCTAGATCATGGCTGCTTAATAAGATAGATTATAAACAAGAATAACCTACTCACATATAAGACATATGTTTCTCAAATCGTTTAAAAGAGAATTATGTTTTAAAGGATTAAGACTATGAATTATGAAATCTTTCAAAAATGGGACTTGAGTAACTGAAACTAGGCAAACTGGAACTTTAGGAAAAAAGGAATGTTGTTACTTGACTTTAAAAGAATGTGGGTTGGTTTACTTAAAAATGTGGGTCACTCTATTCTTATACTACGGGTATTGGGTGACTTATTGAAAAAGGAATGGATCTTTTAAAAGGATTTAACATATGTAGTACTTTAGGGTTAAAACCCGGGCTTTGTCATAAAATGAAAGTACTTTAAGTTGTGTGTAACTTGCCTACGTTTGCATATGATAGACTTGTTGTACAAGGAATGTATTTCACTCGACTACCCGTTCATGGGATGAACCGAGAATGTATTTCACTCGACTACCGGTTCATGGGATGAGCCGGGAATGTATTTCACTCGACTACCGGTTCATGGGATGAACCGGGAATGTATTTCACTCGACTACCGGTTCATGGGATGAACCGGGAATGTATTTCACTCGACTACCGGTTCATGGGATGAACCGGGAATGTATTCCACTCGACTACCGGTTCATGGGATGAACCGAATGTATTCCACACGCTTCTACATCGGGTCCATAAGATGGGCCGAGACCATTATACGTATCACATGATTTGTACCTAGATCGCGGCGGAGGAAGGAGTTCCACGTACGGAGGATGACTTTGAGGCGTGAGTCCACGACTTGACATGATCGCTTTATGTTGTGAATCGTAGTTTGGTTATCATACATGTCTCCCGCTTTATATAGACTATTATGATTTCATTTACGATTTTACGCTCACATACTTGGTACTTGTAGATCGACTCCTTCGGCCGCGTTCATGCCGCAGTGAGGTACATCGACCGCCGATCCCCGCTTATAGGATCACATTTCAGCGTGTTGGAAGCTCCGTTCCTTCGAGGCTTATCTTTGGTATGTTACCCGAGTCCAGTAGGTTCTTGTACATTCGTGGGTATGGGGCCTCCCCGTCATAGTTGTTGTCACTTCTGTAGGTCCAGAGTATCGCTGCAGGCGTAGTCCGTAAAGGATAATCGTCGTATTTATGTATATATACCAAGGCAAATCGCTTTGGTTGGCCTGTTTATTTATCATGTCTCTTAATTCATGTTCATGTTTTTATTTCCGCTGATTTTCTCTGATGTTGTATCACTAGGGTGCCCGGGGTAAGGCACCAGTCACGGGCCCGGGTTTGGGTCGTGACAAAGTGGTATCGAGCGCTAATCCTCTGAAAGTGTCTACTGCATCGTGTCTAGTAGAGTCTTGATTATCGGTGTGTTGTGCACCACATCTATAATCAGGAGGCTGCAGGACATTTATGATTGGTTTCCATTCTTCTCATTCTGAGATCGTGCCTTAGAGCTGTGTGATAAGTCGACCCTCCGACGTATTCCTTCCTTTACCGATTATGCCTCCGCAGTGTAACCTGTGCCCAGATGGGCAAGACAGTCGAGGGAGCTGTTAGTGAGATACAGAGGAGTACGAGGGCGCAGGCCCGGTCAGTACCTGAGATAGTGCTTCAGACGGCTAGTTTTGCGACACCGCCAGCACCAGCAGAGTTTAGAGCCGCAGCAGTGGCTGCTGAGACTACAATACCTGAGCCTCCGGTCCCACACCGGAGCATGAGAGACGGGTACAAGGAGATGGCGCCATCGCCGTGGTCGTGGGCCGATATGAGATAGGTTGATACAACAGCCTGGGGCCCCAGAGCACCCGTAGTTCACCCCGAGCGCATTTGAGACTACGGATTTTCCGAGATGTAACCCGCCGTAGTTTTATGGGTCGAGGCACGAGGATGATCCGCAGGAGTTCATCCGGCGCTATACCATCATGAGAGTGATCAAGGCTTCGAGACCGATTCGTGGTCTTAGGTTCGCATCACCGCGTGATACTGCAATGATCGTTTGATTCGCGAGCTGTCCCGGAGAGCATGCGCTTCAGCAGTTTGAACGAGTTCTCGTGGGCATTTCTTGCACATTTCTTACCTCCACGATGATGAGGGCTCGGGCCGGCTGTTTTGCGTTGACGCGGGGCGGATCGCGGTTAGAGAGTATAATGTGGAGTTCGACTCATCGCTCGATATGTCCCCGCTTTAGTGGCGACCATGGAGGATAGAGTGCACCGATATGTCACCGGGCTTGACGATTATCTAGCAGAGTTGCTCGGTGTAGCTCTTCACCGGCATGGACATTGCCCGCACGCAGCTTATGACCGAGGTGAGGAGCGGAGGAGTCGACGGAATGACCGATATCAGCAGAAGAGGGCCAGAACAGCAGGGTCCTTTGGTAGCTTTCGAGGCAGACTGCCTCAACAGCAGGCTAGTTATGTACCTCCGCCAGTACAGAGTGATCCTCCACGCCTTCGTGACGCTCGGGTATTCGAGCTGGTCAAAGCTCCGTGGCTTCGTTTACTGTGGTTACGTAAGTTCTAGCCGCCAGGATTCATGTCCCTCAGCCAGGCACGATGTGGCGGCGTCATCCCGAGAATGTCGCTCTTTTATCGGTGCTTGTTTCACTGCGCCGCCGTACCATGTGACGAGAGATCGTGCTTATAGGAGGGTACCGCAGATGACGCAGCCTTACCGGATCGAGCGTGTTCATCGCTTTCATAGCATGCGCTGCAGGCGTGCCTATGATTAGAGTGAAGCGGTAGCTTCGTATATCCTTAACCTCTAGAGATTTGTACGCGTGATATGATGACCTTATATTTATGTGCTATGTACGAATAGCGTTGTGTTATTTGTGAGTTAGAAAACATGGTTAGTTGGAAGGATAAGTATGGGGGCATGGGAAGTGTGAACCTTAGAATATTTCATGTTGAGACCTTAGAGGTAAGGTCGTCTTAAAGGAGAGATTCTTACGGTTAGTCTTTGTTGAAATACTTGGTATGCGTAAAATTTATTGTGGGAAATTCATTGGGTTGTGTGAGGTGAAAGTGGTAGCTTTCATGACGCAAATTAGTAAGAATGTTGCAGGGCGAGGAACGAGAAAGTTGGCACGACACGGTCGGGTTGAGGACCATTCGCGGTCAACCCAGAGTCGGAATGTGGTGAGGTCATCCGAGGTGGTCCCGCCGGTGGTAGGGTCACGAGGATGCTAGGCCCAAGTTTAGATAACCATCGTAAGAGTTGGTGGATACGTTCGACCGTAATCAGTTCGTGAAGGCCGGAATGGCCTTAGAGGAAATCGAGGTTAGTAAGATGACCAAGTTTGGAGGTAGTGACTCCAAGGGTTGGAAACAGAAGCGTTGACGGAAGTGTGGTACGGATACTAGAAAGAGTTCAAGTGTTCGAGAAGGGTACAACGAGATAGGGGAGAAGTGAACGTGTGTGATCGTTTCTTTTGCGAAATGAAGGTGCGAAGGGAGTATATTTTAGACCTTGGTGGGAACTTTTGTGATCATCGAGGTGGTTCCTCGTTGGCCTAGATTTAAGTATTTGCGCGCATGTGTTATTTCGTGGCCAGGTGTGGCGTTGACGACTTGCTGGAGGAACTTTATCGTTATACGTCTTGAGAAGGAACATTCGGGACGAATGTTTCTAAGGAGGGGAGAATGTTATACCCCGTATTTCCAGAGTATGTACGTAAGGACGTACGTAGAGAAATTGAAGCTTAAAGTGTAAGGGCCGAAATTCACTTTGTACACAACACCCGATTAGAGTCGTTTTCCGACGAAACGTTTCATTAGCCTTACGTAGGAAAATTCCGCTATGTCATTTATTATTTTTGCGGATTTTTCCGAGAGATGAAATATTTTGGACCAACGGGAGGTGACACTTGTCACCCTCATCGACGGCAAAATGGGCTAGTTTGGACGATTTTCTTGCCTTTCCTTGGTCAAGGGTTAGGTAGGATATTTTTGTGTAGATGGATAAGGTTGCACATGGCTAAATCTTGGCCTTACACTTGCTATACACTTGTCTTCATCTTGGCCATTGGTTGGCCTTCACTTGACCTATAAATACCCCTCTAAGTTGAAGACTTTCTTCATCCTCACTTGAGCAATCTATCTAAGTCTCAAAATACTCCCTCTTGTTCTTTCGTCCACCACACCCCCCTCCCCCTTTGAGAAGGCCCTTTGGCCGAGAGCTTCCTCCCTCAGTAGTGGTTAGCCGTGGGGTACCCCCCCTAGCCTAGTTGTTTTCATATAATACCCCCCTTTTGTGGTATAGAAATACTCTCCTAGTATTGTTATAATGCCCAAATACCTTGGCCCAAATACCTTGTAGTATTCTCAAGGTTACACTTATACAAAAGCCTAAAATACTATTATACTTCCTCCACAAAAACGAAAACCTAAGTAAATCTTCACCCGTAGTTGAAGTTATAAGTAGAAGTTGGTTAGAACTTCTAAGGGTTGGTTGGAGCGGGTCGGAGCGCACGGAGTAGGAGCTAAACCTTGCTCAGGATCGACATTTAAACTCGGATAATTTTGGGCTTATCGAGGTAAACACTCTTGACCTTCTATTGTAATTAGAAATTACATGTTGTTGGAATATATAGTTGAAGTATACTATATATAGAATTGAACATAGTTGTGCGGCAATGTCTTTTGACTTAAGCCTGAATAATACTTACGACAATCTCTTGCGACTTAAGCCTGAATTTAAATAAGAGAATCGTAATTACATAGATATTCTGATGAGCTTGTGTAGCATTCTTGTGTATTAGAATGGTACACGTCCGGTTACACGTGTTAACCCCCCCGAGTGGGCGTGGTAGCCGGCCTCGTTAGCGGAGGAGATTTCTGTTGTTGGGGAGTCTTTGCCGAATTTTTACGTAGAATATTCTACATTGAGATCTAGGATGTTAATAGGCGCCTTGTGGCCTCTATAGGTTGAAGTACTACGTATGGCGTGATCTACTTGGCTTAAGGAGTAGCCGACGGTTCGAGTTACTTGGAGCGTTTTGCTATTAGTCGATAATCGTCGCAAGGTATGTGAACCTCTTCCTATCTTTTCTAGCATGATATGTGTGAGCTATGTAGTACGGTAGACGTACATGTGTTAACTGTATTTGGTTGTTTTAAAACAGGAAGTGTTATAACGACTTTATGGGAAGTTGGTTATAACAGCTTTATGTAAGTAAGAAAATGTTTTGTGGTTTTTAAAAGACAACTGATTTGACTTATAACTGACTTAATGTGTGACCATAAAGAACTTGAAGTATTTCGAAAGATTAAGAATCCTTTTTTTTTTTGAAAGAAGAGTAATACTTGGTTTTGAAAACATAAGTGTTATGTCACGACCCGAACCCGGGCCCGTGACTGGTGCCTTACCCCGGGCACCCTAGTGATACAACATCAGAGAAAATCAGCGGAAATAAAAACATGAACATGAATTTAGAGACAAAATAAATAAACAGGTCAACCAAAACAGTTGCCTTCATCATATATACATAAATACCCGAACAGTTATCCTTTTTACAAACCCTGCCCACAACAGTGTTACAGACCTCTAAGATTTACACAACAACTATGACGGGACAGGGCCCCGCCATACCCCTGAATGTACACGGACCTACAGACTCAGGGTAACATACCAAAGATAAGCCTCCGAAGGAACGGAGCTTCCCAACACGCTGAAAGGTGATCCTAAAAGCGGGGATCGACAGCCGATGTACCTCTACCTGCGGCATGAACGCAGCCCCCCGAAGGAGGTCGATAACAGTACCAAGTATGTGAAATCAGAATATATCAGAATCAAATCATAATAGTCTATAAAGCGAGGAGAGCGGTATGATAACCAAACTACGATGCATACACATAATGATTATATCAATTCGTGGTCTCACGCCCACAACATTAATCCTGTCCCATGAGTACCTTCCTCACCGCCAGCCTATGATATGATAACAACAAGATAGAAATCCAAATGGGAGCATACCCGCGCTACGATCGTGTCGGTATGTCCAAAGGGAACAAATAAGACAACATTCCAAATGGAAGCATACCCGCGCGCTACGCGTCGTGTCGATGAGTCCAAAGGGAAACAATAAGACAAAGATTCCAAATGGAAGCATACCCGTGCGCTACGCATCGTGTCAGTATGTCCAAAGGGAAACAATAAGACAACAAGGCGGTAATCAAAGTGGAAGCATACCCGTGCGCTACGCATCGTGTCAGTATGTCCAAAGTTATTTAACAAAAGTAACACTATCAATAGGAACGTACCCGTGGAATTTCTCCGTTACTGCCGGCACGTCCAAGTAAGTTCTCAACAAGTCAATCGACCCTCCATCGAGAGACGCGGTAGTATAGAAACACAATCTTTGCACAACAAAGGCTATCACAACAAGCATAGGCAAGTTTCACAACAACAAGCATAGGCAAGTTTCACATCAACAAGCATAGGCAAGTTTCACAACAACAAGCATAGGCAAGTTATACACAACTCAAAGTACTTTCATTTTATGCCAAAGTCCGGGTTTTAACCCTAAAGTACTACGTACGTTAAATTCCTTTTAAAGAGATCTAATCCTTTTCTAAAAGTCACCCGATACCCGTAGTATAAAAATAGAGTGACTTATATCTTTTAAGTAAACCAAAACAACTTCCATACTTTCCTTTTTAAAACCAAATTAAGGCAACACTATGCCTTCGTTTTTTTGACCAAAACACTTTTCTTTTTTAAAGTCAAGTTACCACATTAAAACCAATGATAAAACCTTTCTTTTGTTTTCATAAGGTCGTTATAACCAACTTCCCATAAAGTTGTTATACACCTTATGTTTTAAACCATTTTAAGACAACACAATGCCTTTCTTTTTCCTAAAGTTCCAGTTTGCCTAATTTCAAATACACAAGTCTCTTTTTTGAAAAGTTCATAGTTCAATGTCTTAATCTCTTTTAAAACAATTGAGTAACATATGCCCTAGGCGAGTAGGTTATTCTTGTTCATAATCAATCTTATTAGCAGCCATGATCTAGAAATGTAATATCATTTTGTCTCATCTTAGCTTCTATGCAGATGGGGGTTTCTACTGGTTTTAATAATACTTAATTATTCAATACGTTTCCCTTTATTAACGCTGCAGTGGTTTGTCGATACACATTCTGATTTCCGAAATCAGTAAAACATTATTCCTTCCAAAAACCAAGTACTCATTACTCACGAATGAGGTTTCACACAAACATCCATATTAAGTCAAGTCTCTTATCTTTTAAGAATAAGTCTCTTAACTTCTAAACCATTAAACCATTCTTTTTATCTCTCTTAAGGCGTTACACCTAACTTCTCATAAAGCCGGTATAACTTTTATGTTTTCAAACCAAGTATACACTTCTTTCAAAAAGGTTTCTTAATCTTTTAGAATACTTCAAGGTTCTTTTACATCAAGTAGGTTATAAGTCAAATCAGTTATCTTTTAAAAACCACAAAGCATTTCTCATTTACATAGAGTCATATAACCAACTTCCCATAAAGCCGTTATAACACTTTATGTTTAAAGACAATCAAATACATTTAACACATGTACGTCTACCGTACTACATAGTTATACACATATCATGCTAGAACAGATAGGAAGAGGTTCACATACCTCGCGACGATTATCGACTAATAGCAAAACGCTCCAAGTACCTCAAACCGTCTGCTACACTCTCAGTCAAGCAGATCACTCCACACGTAGTACTACAACCTATAGAGGCCACAAAGCGCCTATTAATATCTTTAGATCTCAATGTAGAATATTCTGAAAATTCGCGACACCTCCCCAACAACAGAAATCTCCTCTCTATCGGTCGGCTACCAAGCCAACCAGTGGGGTTAACACGTGTACAATTCTACTACACAGTAATGCTACACAAGTCTACTGTAATACAGTCCTATGTAATTACAGTTCAGTTCTCTTCTTAAAATTCAGGCTTAAGTCGCAAGACATTGCCGTAAGTATTATTCAGGCTTAAGTCAAAAGACATTGCCGCACAACTAAGTTCAGTTCTATATATAGTATACTTAACTATATACTCCTACAACATGTAATTTCCAATTACAACAGAAGGTCATGAGTGTTTACCTCGATAAGCCCAAAATTATCCAAGTTATATGTCGATCCTGAGCAAGGTTTAGCTCCTACTCCGTGCGCTCCGACCCGCTCCAACCAACCCTTAGAAGTTCTAACCAACTTCTACTTATAACTTCAACTACGGGTGAAGATTTACTTAGGGTTTCGTTTTTGTGACTGAGGGAAGTATAATAGTATTTTCTGGGCTTTTGTATAAGTGTAACTTTGGGAATACTACAAGGTATTTGGGCCAAGGTATTTGGGCATTATAACAATACTAGGAGAGTATTTCTATACCACAAAAAGGGGGGTATTATACGAAAACAACTAGGCTAGGGGTACCCACGGCCAGAACACTACAAAGGGAGGAGCTTTCGGCCAAGGGCCTTTCTCAAAGGGAGGTTTGGACGATTTTAACTCACAAAGGAGAGATTTCAAGACTTGGAAAATGATTTTGGATGAAGAAAGTTCATCAACTAAGGGGGTATTTATAGGTCAAGCAAAGGCCAACCAATGGCCAAGATCAAGCCAAGTGTTAGGCAAGTGTAGGGCTAGGATTAAGCCATGTGCACCTTATCCATCTACCACACAACTTGCACAAAATATCCTACCAACTCCCCTTGACCCTTTCGTCCAATCCGCCCAAAAACGTGCTCCAATTAGAGGGTGACAAGTGTCGCCCTCTCGTTGGTCCAAAATGTTTCGTCTCTCGGAAAAATCCGCAAAAAATTTAAATGACATAGCCGGAATTTTCCCTACGAAAGTTGTGGAAACGTTTCGTCGAAAAACGACTCTTTTTGGTAGTTATGCACAAATTCGAACCTATGCCTACTTTAAGGCACAAATTGTATACGTACGCCCTCACGTACATACTCTGGAAATACGGGGTATAACATTCTCCCCTCCTTAGAAACATTCGTCCCGAATGTTCCTTCTCGAAACAGATAACGAAGAAGTTCCTTCTAACAAGTTGTCAACGCCACACCTGGCCACGTAATAACACACGTTCTCTTCCCTCCTTACTCGTCGTGCCCTTTTGAACACTTGAACTCTTCTGGTATACGTACCACACTTCAGTCATCGCTTCAGTTCCCAACACTTTGGAGTCACAACCTCCAAACTTGGTCATCTTACTAGCTTCACTCTCCCTTAAGGCCATTCCCGGCCTTCACGATCCGCTTCTGGTCGAACATATCCACGAACTCATACGATGGTTATCTAATCATGGGCCTAGCGCCCTCGTGACCCTACCACCTGGCGGGACCACCCAGAGCTGACCCCACTTTGAAACCGGCCGCGGGTTGGCCCTCAACATGGCCCCAACCCGACCCACTTACGCATCACGCTCTTGTTCCCCGATCCGGAACAATCTTACCTCTACAGGTCATGAAAGCTACCACTTCCATTTTTACACTACCCAAGGAAATTTCCCCACAATTACTCTACGTATGATTATACATTCTGACAAAGATCACCCGCAAGATCTTGTACTCAAGACGGCCTTACATCTAAGGTCTCAACTGTAATATTCTAAGGTTCATCATTTCTCACCCCCAAGCTTACCCTTTTTCACTAACCAGGTTTCTAAATCACATTTTAGCACAAAGCTATCCGAACATAACACTAAACACATCATCACAACATCAATACATACAAAACTCCAGAGGGTTAAGGATATACCTGAAAATAGGCGATTCAGAGGACCGCTAAAACTGGGAACTTCCACCGCGACCTCTACCGTGGCCCGCCGGTGTATGAACATCCTGCCTGACTATGGGAGGTGAAGAACCCGCAACTGATCCCGTAGTCCATGCTATCCTACCAGCGCTACCCCTGGTCGGACAGTTTCTCCCAAAATGGCCCTGCTGGCCGCATGTAAAACAAACTCCCGGACTAGCATGACACTCCCCACTGTGGATTCTACCACGCCAGTCCTGATGAGGTAGGGTGGCTTCGGTGGCTAACACCGCTCTCTCGAAAATCGAACCTCGAGCCACGACTGCTCCCGAATACTGGATGCTCAAGATTGTGGAGGACCACTCAGATCGGGCGGAGGCGCATAACTAGTCTGCCGAGGCGGTCCGCCTCGAAAGTCACCAAAGGACCTGCTGCTCGCCTCTTCACGACCTTGGTTATTTCGCCGATTTCTCCGCTCCTCCTCTGTGCATAAGCTGCATGCGGGCAATGTCCATGCCCGGTGAAGAGCTACACCGAACAACTCTCGCTAAGTAATCATCGAGCCTCGTAACATATCGGTGCACTCGATCCTCCATACTAGCTACTAATGCGGGGACGTGCGTGCCAATGAGTCGAACTCCACATTGTACTCCCGAACCGTCGCCCGCTTACCCGCAACGCCAAAAATCTGTCGCCGAGCCTCTCATCTGGAGGTAAGAAATGTGCAAGAAAGGCCTCGAGAACTCGTCCCCATAAAGTGGAAGTGCATGCTCTCCCGGGACGGCTCCCTATGAATCAAACTGCCGATCATGCGGTATCACGCAGCCGATGCGAACCTAGGACCACCGACTCGGTCTCCGATGCCTTGACCACTCTCATGATCCGCTGTAACTGTCGGATGAACTCCTGCGGATCATCCTCAGGCCTCGACCCATAAAACTCGCGGGTTACACTCGAAAATCCGTAATCTCAAATCTGCGCTCGGGGGTGAACTACGGGTGCTACTGGAACTGCTGCATCCAGCCTATCCTCAAGTCTGGCCACAACCCTGGCCATTAACTGGGCCATCTCCTTGTAACCCATCTCCTCTGCCCCAGCCTGTAGGACTGGAGGCTCAGGTACTGCGGTCTCTGTAGAGACTGCCGCTGCTCTACTCGTATCTCCCTCTGCTGCCTTGCCCTTCTGGGCCCGGGTTGCCTTGCGCGGAGGCATAACTGGTAAAAACGAGATACGTCAGAGGGGTCCAACTTACAACACAGCTCTAAGGCACGATCTCAGAATGAGAAGAATGGAAACCAATCCTAAATGTCCTATAGCCTCCTGATTATAGATGTGGTGCACAACACACCGATAATCAAGACTCTACTAGACACGGTCTGTAGACACTTTCCGAGGACTAACTGCTCTGATACCACTTTTGTCACGACCCGAACCCGGGCCCGTGACTGGTGCCTTACCCCGGGCACCCTAGTGATACAACATCAGAGAAAATCAGCGGAAATAAAAACATGAACATGAATTTAGAGACAAAATAAATAAACAGGCCAACCAAAACAGTTGCCTTCATCATATATACATAAATACCCGAACAGTTATCCTTTTTACAAACCCTGCCCACAACAATGCTACAGACCTCTAAGATTTATACAACAACTATGACGGGACGGGGCCGCCATACCACGAATGTACGGACCTACTGCACTCGTGGTAACATACCAAAGATAAGCCTCGAAGGAACGGAGCTTCCCAACCGCGAAAGGTGATCCTAAAAGCGAGGATCGGCGACCGATGTACCTCTACTGCGGCGTGAGCGGCCGAAGGAGGTCGATAACAGTACCAAGTATGTGAAATCGTAACATCGAATCGAAATCATAATAGTCTATAAAAGCGGGAGACATGTATGATAACCAAACTACGATGCATACACATATGATTATATCAATTCGTGGTCTCACGCCACAACATTAATCCCGCCGTGGAGTACCTTCCTCACGCTGCCTATGATATGATAACAACAAGATAGAAATCCAAATGGGAGCATACCGTGCGCTACACATCGTGTCGGTATGTCCAAAGGAACAAATAAGACAACATTCCAAATGGAAGCATACGTGCGCTACGCATCGTGTCGATGAGTCGAAGGAAACAATAAGACAGCATTCCAAATGGAAGCATACCCGTGCGCTACGCATCGTGTCAGTATGTCCAAAGGGAAACAATAAGACAACAAGGCGGTAATCAAAGTGGAAGCATACCCATGCGCTACGCATCGTGTCAGTATGTCCAAAGTGATTTAACAAAAGTAACACTATCAGCGAGGCGTGCGGTGGAATTTCTCGTCACTGCGACGCGTCAAGTAAGTTCTCAACAAGTCAACCGACCCTCCATCGAGAGACGCGGTAGTATAGAAACACAATCTTTGCACAACAAAGGCTATCACAACAAGCATAGGCAAGTTTCACAACAACAAGCATAGGCAAGTTTCACATCAACAAGCATAGACAAGTTTCACAACAACAAGCATAGGCAAGTTATACACAACTCAAAGTACTTTCATTTTATGCCAAAGTCCGGGTTTTAACCCTAAAGTACTACGTACGTTAAATTCCTTTTAAAGAGATCTAATCCTTTTCTAAAAGTCACCCGATACCCGTAGTATAAAAATAGAGTGACTTATATCTTTTAAGTAAACCAAAACAACTTCCATACTTTCCTTTTTAAAACCAAATTAAGGCAATACTATGCCTTCGTTTTTTTGACCAAAACACTTTTCTTTTTTAAAGTCAAGTTACCACATTAAAACCAATGA
Organism: Przewalskia tangutica; assembly: GCA_029844215.1. Taxonomy (NCBI): domain Eukaryota; kingdom Viridiplantae; phylum Streptophyta; class Magnoliopsida; order Solanales; family Solanaceae; genus Przewalskia; species Przewalskia tangutica. The sequence continues at coordinate 18,760,195 of CM056720.1, read as the reverse complement.
TAAAACCTTTCTTTTGTTTTCATAAGGTCGTTATAACCAACTTCCCATAAAGTTGTTATACACCTTATGTTTTAAACCATTTTAAGACAACACAATGCCTTTCTTTTTCCTAAAGTTCCAGTTTGCCTAATTTCAAATACACAAGTCTCTTTTTTGAAAAGTTCATAGTTCAATGTCTTAATCTCTTTTAAAACAATTGAGTAACATATGCCCTAGGCGAGTAGGTTATTCTTGTTCATAATCAATCTTATTAGCAGCCATGATCTAGAAATGTAATATCATTTTGTCTCATCTTAGCTTATGCGGATGGGGTTTCTCTTGGTTTTAATAATACTTAATTATTCAATACGTTTCCCTTTATTAACGCTGCGGTGGTTTGTCGATACACATTCGATTTCCAAATCGGAAACATTATTCCTTCCAAAACCAAGTACTCATTACTCACGAATGAGGTTTCACACAAACATCCATATTAAGTCAAGTCTCTTATCTTTTAAGAATAAGTCTCTTAACTTCTAAACCATTAAACCATTCTTTTATCTCTCTTAAGGCGTTACACCTAACTTCTCATAAAGCTGGTATAACTTTTATGTTTTCAAACCAAGTATACACTTCTTTCAAAAAGGTTTCTTAATCTTTTAGAATACTTGAGGTTCTTTTACATCAAGTCGGTTATAAGTCAAATCGCTTATCTTTTAAAACCACAAAGCATTTCTCATTTACATAGAGTCGTTATAACCAACTTCCCATAAAGCCGTTATAACACTTTATGTTTAAAGACAATCAAATACATTTAACACACGTACGCTCACCGCACTACATAGTTATACACATATCATGCTAGAACAGATAGGAAGAGGTTCACATACCGCGACGATTATCGACTAATAGCAAAACGCCCAAGTACCACAAACCGTCTGCTACACTCTCAGTCAAGCAGATCACTCCACACGTAGTACTACAACCTATAGAGGCCACAAAGCGCCTATTAATATATTTAGATCTCAATGTAGAATATTCTACGTAAAATTGAAGACTCTCCCCGCAATGGCAGAAATCTCCTCCTCTATCGAGGCCGCTACCAAGCCAACCAGTGGGGTTAACACGTCTAACCGGACGTGTACAATTCTACTACACAGTAATGCTACACGAGTCTACTGTAATACAGTCCTATGTAATTACAGTTCAGTTCTCTTCTTAAAATTCAGGCTTAAGTCGCAAGACATTGCCGTAAGTATTATTCAGGCTTAAGTCAAAAGACATTGCCGCACAACTAAGTTCAGTTCTATATATAGTATACTTAACTATATACTCCTACAACATGTAATTTCCAATTACAACAGAAGGTCATGAGTGTTTACCTCGATAAGCCCAAAATTATCCAAGTTATATGTCGATCCTGAGCAAGGTTTAGCTCCTACTCCGTGCGCTCCGACCCGCTCCAACCAACCCTTAGAAGTTCTAACCAACTTCTACTTATAACTTCAACTACGGGTGAAGATTTACTTAGGGTTTCGTTTTTGTGACTGAGGGAAGTATAATAGTATTTTCTGGGCTTTTGTATAAGTGTAACTTTGGGAATACTACAAGGTATTTGGGCCAAGGTATTTGGGCATTATAACAATACTAGGAGAGTATTTCTATACCACAAAAGGGGGGTATTATACGAAAACAACTAGGCTAGGGGGGGGTACCCACTGGCTAGAACACTACAAAGGGAGGGGGAGCTTTCGGCCACGGGCCTTTCTCACAGGGGGAGGGTTTGGACGATTTTAACTCACAAAGGGGGAGAGATTTCAAGACTTGGAAAATGATTTTTGGATGAAGAAAGTTCATCAACTAAGGGGGTATTTATAGGTCAAGCTAAGGCCAACCAATGGCCAAGATCAAGCCAAGTGTTAGGCAAGTGTAGGGCTAGGATTAAGCCATGTGCACCTTATCCATCTACCACACAACTTGCACAAAATATCCTACCAACTCCCCTTGACCCTTTCGTCCAATCCGCCCAAAAACGTGTTCCAATTAGAGGGTGACAAGTGTCGCCCTCTCGTTGGTCCAAAATGTTTCGTCTCTCGGAAAAATCCGCAAAAATTTTAAATGACATAGCCGGAATTTTCCCTACGAAAGCTGTGGAAACGTTTCGTTAAAAAACGACTCCTTTTGGTAGTTATGCACAAATTCGAACCTATGCCTACTTTAAGGCTCAAATTGTATACGTACGCCCTCACGTACATACTCTGGAAATACGGGGTATAACATGTTATACTAGCTTTATGGGAAGTTAGGTATAACGTCTTAAGGGTGGTAAAATGAATGGTTTATTAATTTCAAAAGTTAAGAGACTTGGTCTTAAAAGATAAGAGACTTGACTTGAACGAATTAATATAAGTTTTGTGTGAAACCTCATTCGTAAGTAATGAGTACTTGGTTTAAAAAAAAAAAGGGGAATAATGTTTTACTGATTTGGAAATCAGAATGTGTATCGACAAACCATCGCAAATAATAGAGGAAAATGTATTGAATAAAGAAGTATTATTAAAACCAGTAGAAACCTCCATCTGCATAGAAGCTAAGATGAGACAAAATGATATTACATTTCCTAGATCATGGCTGCTTAATAAGATGGATTATAAACAAGAATAACCTACTCACATATAAGGCATATGTTTCTCAAATCGTTTAAAAGAGAATTATGTTTTAAAGGATTAAGACTATGAATTATGAAATCTTTCAAAAATGGGACTTGAGTAACTGAAACTAGGCAACCGAACTTTAGGAAAAAGGAATGTTGTTACTTGACTTTAAAAGAATGTGGGTTGGTTTACTTAAAAATGTGGGTCACTCTATTCTTATACTACGGGTATTGGGTGACTTATTGAAAAAGGAATGGATCTTTTAAAAGGATTTAACATATGTAGTACTTTAGGTTAAAACCCGCTTTGTCATAAAATGAAAGTACTTTAAGTTGTGTGTAACTTGCCTACGCTTGCATATGATAGACTTGTTGTACAAGGAATGTATTTCACTCGACCACGGTTCAGGATGAACCGAATGTATTTCACTCGACTAGGTTCGCGGATGAACCGAATGTATTTCACTCGACTCACGGTTCATAGGATGAACCGAATGTATTTCACTCGACTACGGTTCATGGGATGAACCGAATGTATTTCACTAGACTACCGGTTCATGGGATGAACCGAATGTATTCCACTCGATCACGGTTCATGGATGAACCGAATGTATTCCACACGCTTTCTATCTGGGTCCATAAGATGGGCCGAGACACATTATACGTATCACATGATTTGTACCTAGATCACGGCATGAGGAAGGAGTTCCACGGCATGAGGATGACTTTGAGGCGTGAGTCCTCGACTTGACATGATCGCTTTATGTTGTGAATCGTAGTTTGGTTATCATACATGTCTCCCGCTTTATATAGACTATTATGATTTCATTTACGATTTTACGATTTCACATACTTGGTACTGTTATCGACTCCTTCGGCCGCGTTCATGCCGCAGTAGAGGTACATCGACCGCCGATCCCCGCTTATAGGATCACATTTCAGTGTTGGGAAGCTCCGTTCCTTCGAGGCTTATCTTTGGTATGTTACCACGAGTCCGTAGGTTCTTGTACATTCGGGGTATGGCGGGTCCTGTCCGTCATAGTTGTTGTCACTTAGAGGTCCGTAGTATCGCTGCAGGCGTAGTCCGTAAAAGGATAACTGTCGTATTTATGTATATATACCAAGGCAACTTTTTTGGTTGGGCTGTTTATTTATCATGTCTCTTAATTCATGTTCATGTTTTTATTTCCGCTGATTTTCTCTGATGTTGTATCACTAGGGTGCCCGGGGTAAGGCACCAGTCACGGGCCCGGGTTCGGGTCGTGACAACCAGGGTGGAAGCTTTTGTGATGTAGGAATGATTTCTCGTGGACTTGGGTTAAGTGTTTTCGCGTGTGTTATTTTGTGGCCAGGTGTGGCATTGGCAACTTGTTATGAGGAACTTTATCGTTATCTATCTTGAGAAGGAACATTCGGGACGAATGTTTCTAAGGAGGGGAGAATGTTATACCCCGTATTTCCAGAGTATGTACGTGAGGGCGTACGTATAAAAGTTTAGGCCTTAAGTTAGGCAAGGACCGAAATTTTGTGCACAACTAGCGAAAAGAGTCGTTTTCCGACGAAACGTTTTCCGGACTTTGCGAAGGGAAAAATACGGCTATGTCATTTATTATTTTTGCGGATTTTTCCGAGAGATGAAATATTTTGGACCAACGGGAGGGTGACACACTTGTCACCCTCAATGGACGGCAAAGTGGGCATTCTTTACACGTTTTTTGTGCCTTTTCCTTGGTCAAGGATTAGGTAGGATATTTTGTAGATATTTTGTGTAGTTGATGAGCAAGTGGGACCCACTTACACTTGTCCAAATCCCCACCCTACACTTGCCTACCACTTGTCTTGATCTTGGCCATTGGTTGGCCTATAAATACCCCCCTTAGTTGATGAACTTCTTCATCCACACTTAGACATTTCCTAGTCTAAAAATCCCTCCCCTCTTAGCAAAGCTCTCGTCCAAGAGCTCCTCCCCTATGAGGCCCTCACCGAACCCCACTTGCCTAGTTGTTTTCGTAAAATACCCCAGTAGAAAAGTATTCTCCTAGTATTGTTACTATTCCAAAATACCTTGGCCCAAATACCTTGTAGTATTCCAAGGTTATACCTATACTAAAAGCCCAGAAATACTATTATACTTCCTTTAGCCACTAAACGAAACCCTAAGGAAATCTTCATAGATGGTTGAAGTATTTGAGTAGAAATTGGTTAGAACTTCTAAGGGTTGTTTGGAGCGGGTTGGAGCGCACGGATTTAGGAGCTAAACGTTGCTCAGGATCGACATTAAACTTGGATAATTTTGGGCTTATCGAGGTAAATACTAATGTCCTTCTATTGTAATTGGAAATTACATACTGTAGTAGTATAGAAATGAATATAAGATTCATAGAAGAGATTTGAACTGTAATAGAAGGATATTCTGAGAAAGAATTTAATCAAATCACATCAAGAATATTAAAGAAGAAGATCAATCAGACTTACATGGGACTGTATTCTGATGACTTGTGTAGTTTGGCGGGTAGGGAAGTGCTGCCCAATTTTTCCATAGAATAAAGGAATCTGTATCTAGAAATGTTTTGCAGAATAGTCTAGACGTTGATAGACTTATATGACCGTGATAGGTTGAAGTACTGCGAGTAGCGTATTCTACTCGAAGAAGTGAAAAGGCTAGCAGGATTACTGTTATACCCCGTATTTTCAGAGTATGTACGTAAGGATGTACGTAGAAAAGTTTGGGCTTTAAAGTTAGGCATAGGTTCGATTTTTGTGCACAACACCCGGTTAGAGTCGTTTTTAGACGAAACGTTTTACACAACTCGCGTAGGATAAATTACGGCTATGTCATTTCTAATTTTTGCGGATTTTTCCGAGAGACGAAACATTTTGGACCAACGGGAGGGTGACAAGTGTCACCCTCATATTGGGCGTTGTGGTGGGCGGTTTGGACGATTGGTCTTGGCTTTTTTGTCAAGTAGTTGGTAGGATATTTTGTGGGTAGATGGATAAGGTACACTTGGGTGAATCCTAGCCCTACACTTGCACCACACTTGGCTTGATCTTGGCCATTGGTTAGCCATGGCTTGACCTATAAATACCCCTCCCCTTTGATGAACTTCTTCATCCAAAATTGTGCTAAGTCTTGAAAGCTCTCTTCTCCCCCCCCTTTGTGTAGTGTCTCGTCCTAGCCTCCCCCTCCCCCCTTGGTGAGGCCCCTTGGCCGAGAGCCCTCCCTTGGCCGAGAGTACCCTCCTAGTGGGGTTGGCCGAGGTATACGCCCCTTGTGGTGTTGTCTCGTATAAATACCCCCTCTTGGTAGAAATACTCCAAAGTATTGTTACTATACCCAAATTACCTTAGTAGATACCTTGTAGTATTCCAAGATTACACTTATACGAAAAGCCCGTAAATACTATTATACTTCCTTGACCACAAAAACGAAACCCTAAGGAAAATCTCCATAGTTGGTTGGAGTATTAAGAAGAAGTTGCGTAGAACTTCTAAGGGTTATTTGGAGCGGGTTGGAGCACCCGGAGTAGGAGCTAAACGTTGCTCAGGATCGACTTTATACTTGGATAATTTTGGGCTTATCGAGGTAAACACTCTTGACCTTCTATTGTAATTGGAAATTACATGTTGTAGGAATATATAGTTGAAGTATACTATATATAGAACTGAACATAGTTGTGCGGCAATGTCTTTTGACTTAAGCCTGAATTTAAATAAGAGAATTGAACTGTACTTACATAGGACTGTATTTACAGTAGACTTGTGTAGTTGCTATGAAGTAAATTGTGTACGTCCGGTTAGACGTATAAACCCCCCCCCGGTTGGCTTGGTAGCCGGCCTCGATAGAGGAGGAGATTTCTGCTGTGTGGGGAGGTCTTTGCCAATTTTCTGTAGAATATGGAACCGAGTAGTCTAGACTTTGATAAACTTGTATAACCGTATAGGTGGAGGTACTGCGAGTAGCGTATTCTACTTGAAGAGTGGAAAAGGCTAGCAGGGTGCGATCTTGTGAGCGTATTGCTAATTGTCCATAATCTTCGCTAGTTATGTGAACCTCTTCCTATCCTTTCTAGCATGATGTTTTGTAAACTATGTAAGACAGACGCATACGTGCTAAATGAGTTTGGTTGGTTCAAAACATAGGGTGTTATAATAGCTTTATGGGAAGTTAGTTATAACAACTCTATGTAGGTAACAAAATGGTTTATTTATTGTAAAAGTTAAGAGACTTGATCTTGAAAGATAAGAGACTTAACCTAATTGACTTGATATGTAATATTTTGCTAAAAATGTTGTAAAACCTCATTCGCGAGTAATGAGTACTTGATTTTAAAAGAATAATGTTTTACTGATTTCGGAAATGAGAATAAGTATCGAACGAACCACAGCAGCGCTAATAAAGGGAAATGTATTGACTAATCAAGTATTATTAAAACCAGTAGAAACTTCCATCCGCATGAAGCTAAGATGAGACAAAATGATATTACATTTCCTAGATCATGGCTGCTGTAATAAGATTTTTATGAACAAGAATAAACTACTCACACATAAGGTATATGTTTCTCAAAATTGTTTTAAAGGATTAAAACTATGAACTACGAAACCTTTCGAAAAAAGAGAAACCTGAACATTTGAAATTAGGCAAACTTGAACGTTTGGAAAAGAATGTTGTTGCTTGATTTTACAAAGGGAAGTGTTTGATTTACTTCAAAAGATAATCACTCTATTTTTATATACTACGGGTATTGTGTGACTTTTGTGAAAGTAACGTATCTTTTAAAGAGTTAATGTATGAAGTACTTTGGGGATAAAAACCCGATCTTGTTAATCCTATAGAAAGTACCTTGTGTGAATAATTTGATTGTGTTGGTTGGTGATAGCCTTGTAATACTTTCTTGTTGATTTGATAAGGAAACATGCTAGGATGCTACGTGTGTTAGTATCTTGTGATGATTGTGTAAAGGGTTTCCTCGATTGTGCTTAAGTTGTTAACGATCACCGTTATGTTGGTATTGTACCACTCACCTTGACATCATCCGGAGGTTGTCGCCTCCGATCGCGGGTAGACTCAGCGTCCGTGTGACCTATGATTCGAGAATACCTACGCAGTCCCGGCCTATGCGAGCCGCGAGCTCCGTGTTAGTGTCGGCCTTTATGGTCATGCGGTCTATGTGCCACGCGATCGCGAGTCCGGGACGTTGCCGGAGTAGCTACCCTCGATGCGGGAATACCTCATGCGGGCCATCGAGTGGCCTATGCGAAGTCGCGGAAGTTCGAGGCTAGACGCGCACATTAGATCTCGCGCGAGTGGCCGGCTTTGATCATGTGACGGCCAGATGCATCTCATGATACGCTTTATGACCTTGTTTGTACTGCTGGGTTTTAGTAGTCGCTACGCCTTCGCACTTACCCAGACGGTGTTATGATGACACAGTGGGACCCGTGTTCATGTGTATTCCTTGGTGCTTTTATATCATGATCACGGCGTTGAGAAGGTATTCCACGCATGATTGATGTTGTGGCGTGAGACCCATTGTTATATTTGAGTGATGACTTTGAGGCGTGAGTCCACGACTTGACATGATCGCTATTTATCAGGAATCGTAGTTTGGTTATCATACATGTCTCCGCTTTATATAGACTACTATGATTTCATTTACGTGATTTCGGGCCACATACTACTGGTACCAGATCGACTCCTTCGGGGCCGCGTTCATGCCGCAGTTGAGGTACACGATCGTTGATCCTAGCTCTCGTGGTCACAGTTCGTTTGGGAAGCTCCGTTTCTCGGAGGCTTATCGATGGTATAGTCCCTGTCGTAGTAGGTGCTTACATTCGTGGTATGGCGGGCCCCGTCCCGCCATTGTTGTCATGTCACTCTTAAGTCCTGTAGTACCGCCAGGCGAGTTGTATATGGGATGTAACTGTTCGGATTTAAGTTTTCATATATGCATGCCGAAAGGCAATTTTTCTCAGATTATTATATTCTTACTTCATGTTATTGTTTTATATTCCGCTGATTTCTTTGATGTTGTATCACTAGGGTGCCAGGGTAGGCACGATCACGCCAGGTTCGGTCGTGACAAAAGTGGTATCAGAGCAGTTAATCCTCGGAAAGTGTCTACAGTCCGTGTCTAGTAGAGTCTTGTTTCTCGGTGTGGTGGGCACCACACGAATAATCAGGAGGCGAGAGGATATGTAGGAGTGGTTTCCATTCTTCTCATTACGAGATCGTGCCTTGAAGGCGTGTGATAAGTTGGACCCTCTAACGTATTTCTTTCCACTTCGCTATGCCTCGTGTAAAAGCGGCAGAGCCGGAGGCAAGCGAGGAGGCTGCGAGTAGAAACCTGAGAGGGTTGCGTGGGCACAGCCCGATCATCACGACATGGTGCTTCATTTGGGGAGTTCTGCGACATCACGGCCCAGCGAGTTTAGCACGGCGGCGGTTCCTCTGCGGCCATGATAAGTTGAACCGGTTCCACGGCCAGGAGCAGAGAATAGAGATTGCAAGAGCGACTGCATTACTAGCTATAGATTTGGCTACGGAGAGTATACCGATATACCACGAGTCTTGATGAATATCTAAGAGAGGTTGTGCGAAGTAATTCTTGATTAAGCTTGAGCATGGCACGTATGCGGGCTTATGCGCGCGAGCCAAGCGTAGAGATCGAAGGGTTAACGAGGATGCGAAGAGGGCGAACAGCGAGTCCTTTAGTAACTTTGGCGAATCGCCTCGTGACTGGATATGCACATCCACCGATCTTGAGTGGTCTCGCGGGTTGAAGCGTTCGGGTAAGTCGGAGTTGGTCGAGCTCGAGTTTCCGCTTCCACGGCTACGTCGTTCGGCCGGCCGGATTGATTTTCCCAGTGTGACAGACGTCCTCCCGGGAAGTGTCGTCTTTTAGTTGGTACTTGTTTTACCTGCGGCCGTCAGGGCCATGTGTCGAAAGGATGTCCTAGTAGAAGGACTCGGCCGTGATCGATGACGATTCATCATCTTCCCTAGCTACGCCTACAGGCGTGTTTGATTAGAACGACTAAGGAGTGAAGCGGATGAATCATGTATATCCTTAACCTCTAGAGATTAGTACGTGTAAGATGAGTATATCTTAAGTATTATGTTGGATAACATAAGTGGAAATTGTGATTAGATATCATGGTTAGTTAGCGAGTAAGATTTGGGGATAGAGGAAGTGTGAACCTTAGAGTCTTATCGTAGAGACCTTAGAGGTAAGGCCATCTCGAGAAAAGATGTATTTTATGTTTGACCCTTTATCGGAGTGCATAGTGCACGAGATATGTTTATGTGATAAGTCCCTGAGTTGTGGGAAAATGAAAGAGGGTAGTTGAGCTAAGAAGACCGCTAGGTTTTCGTAACGTGATTAGTGAGATTGTTCCGGATCGGGGAGCAAGTGTTTTACGCGAGAGTGGGTCGGGTTGAGGCCATGCCGCGGGTCAACCCGCGACCTGTTTTATGGTGGGGTCAGTTTGTGGTGGCCCCGCCAGGTGGTAGGGTCACGAGGGTGTTAGGCCCAAGTCTAGTTAACCATCGTACGAGTTCGTGGATGCGTTCGACCAGTAGCCGGGCCGATGGGGTCAGCCCATCGTGTCTTTCAGTCAGGACCGTTACTTGGCAGTGATGTTATATCAGAAAGGTTGTAAGGCTGCACGGGGTGCCTACCTTCACCTTATGACAGACAGTGGAGCCCAGGGTACAGCTGTTTCTTTTTCTGGAAGTTTTACCAGGCATGATTAGGAACTCAGGTGAGTCTCAGAATCGCATTCGCCCTCGGGCCAGTGTTTGGATTTCAGGGGTACTTGTGAGGATTGTTGTCTCCTGTTGAGGGAATGTTTTATAGCTACCATTTCAGTGTTCGGATGTTGCCTTATGAAGCCTTGTAGGGGCGGAAGTGTAAGTCACGGTCGAGTGGTTCGATGTTGGCAAGGTGCAGATTGTTGGTTCATACCGGTTTCAGCAGAATGTGGCTAGGGTGTGACGAGTTTTGAGGAAACTTAGCCCGAGTTACCTTGGGCCTTTCAGATCATGTGAGGAAATAGGCCAGGTTGCCTATATGTTAGCATTTGCCGTCCAACTTAGGAGGCAGTATGTCCGGTCTTTTCGTGTTGCTATATTCGGTAAAGTATCGGAGATCCATCCAGAGTGTTCCCAGTTAATGATGACCAAGTTGGAGATAGTAACCCAGAGATTTGGAAACTGAATCAGTGACAGAGATATGGTAAGAAAGAGTTCGAGTGTACGAGAAGGGTACGATGCGTAAGGGAAGAAGCGAGCATGTATTGCGAGCATAAATGTGATCAGTTCTTTTGTAAGGAGAAGGTGCGAAGGAAGTATATTTTAGACCTCGGGTAAGGGCTTTTGTGATGTCAGAGGTGATTCCTCGTGAACTTGGATGTAAGTATTTTTGCGCAGGTGTTTCTGTGGCCAGTTGTGGCAGGATTGTTCTCGTAAGTATAGTGGTAAAGACTATACTGGCGCACAATTGTTTTGAGACTTAGAAGGAACATTCGGGACGAATGTTTCTAAGGAGGGGAGAATATTATACCCCGTATTTTCAGAGTATGTACGTAAGGATGTACGTAGAAAAGTTTGGGCTTTAAAGTTAGGCATAGGTTCGATTTTTGTGCACAACACCCGGTTAGAGTCGTTTTTCGACGAAACGTTTTACACAACTCGCGTAGGATAAATTACGGCTATGTTATTTCTAATTTTTGCGGATTTTTCCGAGAGACAAAACATTTTGGACCAACGGGAGGGTGACAAGTCATATTGGGCGTTGTGGTGGGCGGTTTGGACGATTGGTCTTGGATTTTTTGTCAAGTAGTTGGTAGGATATTTTGTGGGTAGATGGATAAGGTACACTTGGGTGAATCCTAGCCCTACACTTGCACCACACTTGGCTTGATCTTGGACATTGGTTAGCCATGGCTTGACCTATAAATACCCCCTCCCTTTTGATGAACTTCTTCATCCAAAATTGTGCTAAGTCTTGAAAGCTCTCTTCTCCCCCCTTTGTGTAGTGTCTCGTCCTAGCCTCCCCCTCCCCCTTGGTGAGTGTTATACCCCGTATTTCCCGAGTATGTACGTAAGGACGTACGTAGAAAATTTGAACTTGAGAATTAGGCTTGGCCGAAATTTATTTGTTCACAACACCCGGTTAGAGTCGTTTTTCGACGAAACGTTTTCACAGCTTTCGTAGGGAAAATTCCGGCTATGTCATTTTTAATTTTTGCGGATTTTTCCGAGAGTCGAAACCTTTTTGGCCAACGAGAGGGCGACACTTGTCACCCTCTCATTGGAACACGTTGGGCGGTAAAAAGGGGTGGACGAATTGGCCTTGTTTGGTCAAGGGGTTGGTAGGATATTTTTGTGGTAGATGGATAAGGTGCACTTGGCAAGATCTTGGCCCTACACTTGCCTTGCACTTGGCAAGATCTTGGCCATTGGTTGGCCTTTGCTAGACCTATAAATACCCCCCTCTTTGATGACTTCTTCATCCATTCCTAAAATATTTCTAAGTGTTAAATCCTCCTCCCTCCCCTTAGTGTAGAGTTCGGCCAAGAGCCTCCTCCCCTCGTCGAGAGCCCTTCCCCTCCGGGTGCTAGCCGTGGGTACCCCTAGCCTAGTTGTTTTCGTATAATACCCCCCCTCTTGGTAGAAATACTCTCAAAAGTATTGTTATAATGCCCAAATTACCTTAGCCATATACCTTGTAGTATTCTAAGGTTATACTTATACGAAAAGCCCAGAAATACTATTATACTTCCCTTCCGTCACAAAACCGAAACCCTAAGGAAAATCTCCATGGTTAGTTGGAGTAATAAGTAGAAGTTGGTTAGAACTTCTAAGGGTTGTTTGGAGCGGGTCGGAGCGCACGGAGTAGGAGCTAAACCTTGCTCAGGATCGACATTTAAACTCGGATAATTATGGGCTTATCGAGGTAAATATCTTGTCCCTCTATTGTAATTGGAAATTACATGTTGTATGATTATATAGTTGAAGTATACTATATATAGAACTGAACGTAGTTATCGGCAATGTCTTTTGACTTAAGCCTGAATAATAAGAAACCTTTTCGAAAGAAGAGTAATCGAATCAGATTTACATAGATCAGACATGAGACTTGTGTAGCCTTTCGCGTGAGGTAGAATTGTGCACGTCCGTTTAGGCGTATAACCCCCGGTTGGCTTGGTAGTCGGCCCCGTTAGAGGAGGAGATTTACGCTCATTGCGGGAAAATGTCGCGAATTTTCGTAGAATGTTCTACGAAGGATCTAAATATTAATAAAGCGCCTTGTGGCCTTATAGGTTGAGTACTACGCGTGGCGCGATCTACTTGGCTTAAGGAGTAGCCGACGGTTGGAAGTACTTGAGCGTTTGCTATTAGTCGATACTCGTCGCGAGGTATGTGAACCTCTTCCTATCTCTTCTAGCATGATATGTGTGAACTATGTAGTACTGCAGAGACGTCATGTGCTATATGTATTTGATTGGTTTAAAACATAAAGTGTTATAACGGCTTTATGGGAAGTTGGTTATAACAGCCTTATGTTGGTAAGAAAATACTTGTGGTTTTTAAAAGGTAACTGATTTGAACTATAACTAGCTTATTATGTGTTAATAAAGAACTTGAAGTATTTCAAAAGATTTTTGAATCATTTCGAAAGAAGAAGTAATACTTGGTTTTTGAAAACTTAAGAGTTATACTAGCTTTATGGGAAGCTAGGTAATAACGCTTAAGAATGTTTTCTTGATTTGAAATCGAATGTGTATCGACAAACCATCGCAGCGTTAATAAAAAGAAATGTTTTGTGATTAAGTATTATTAAAACCGGAGAAACTTCCATCCGCATGAAGCTAAGATGAGACAAAATGATATTTCCTAGATCATGGCTGCTGTAATAAGATTGTTATAAACAAGAATATCCTACTCACATATAAGGCTTATGTTTCTCAGATAGTTTAAAAGAGAATTATATTCTTAAATGAATAAGACTATGAACTACGAAACCTTTCTAAAGTAAGAAACGTGAACATTTGAAATTAGGCGAACTTGGACGTTTGAGAAATAATGTTGTTACTTGATTTTACAAAGAGAAGTGTTTTGCTTTACTTCAAAAGATAATCACTCTAGTTTTCATATACTACGGGTATTGTGTGACTTTTGTAAACGTAACGTATCTTTTAAAAGATAATGTATGAAGTACTTTGAGAATAGATACTCGATCTTGTTAATCATATAATAGAATGTACCTTGTGTGTATAACTGGATCGTGTTGGTTTGTGATAGCCTTGTAATACCTTCGTGTTGATTTGGTAAGTAATCATATTAGGATGCTACGTGTGTTAGTATTCTGTGATGTTTGTGTAAAGGGGTTTTCCCTTGATTGTGCTTAGGTTGTTTAAACGATAAATCATTATGTTGGTATTATACCACTCACCGTGTTTCCGGGTTAAGCCGCCTCCGATGCGGGTAGACTCGAGCGATGCAGGACCATGATTCGAGAATACCTCATGCGGGTCCTTGGGGCCTATGTGGAGCTACGAGTTCCGTGTTAGTGTGCGCCTTTATGGTCATGCGGTCTATGTGGCTACGCGGATCGCGAGTCCAGGCGATGCCGGAGTAGCTACCCTCGATGCGGGTTATACCTCATGCGCCTATGAGACCGCCTATGCGAGTGAGGAGTTCGTGGCTAGACGCGCACATTTGATATGCGCGCGGCGACCGGCTTTGATCATGTGACGATGCAGACAGATATCATGATACGATTTATGACCTTGTTAGTCTTGTAGGTGTTAGTAGACGGCTATGCCTTCGCATTTACTCCTGCATCGCTTTATTTGGACACAGTGGACCCGCTGTTCACGTGTATTCCTTCGTGCTTTTCTATCATTGATCGCCAATGAGGAAGGTATTCCACGCATGATTGATGTTGTGGCGTGAGACCCATTGTTATATTGGAGTGATGACTTGAGGCGTGAGTCCCCGACTAGACATGATCGCTTATTTATCATGAATCGTAGTTTGGTTATCATACATGTCTCCCGCTTTACATAGACTACTATGATTTCATTTACGATCTTCATGTTTCACATACTTGGTACTGTTATCGACCTCCTTCGGCCGCGTTCATGCCGCAGTAAAGGTACACCGCCGTTGATCCTCGCTCTTGGGTCACAGTCGTTTGGGAAAGCTCCGTTTCTCGGAGGCTTATCTTGGTATAGTCCGTCGTTGTAGGTATTTACATTCGGGGTATGGCGGGCCCTGTCCCGCCATTGTTGTCGTATCATTTTCTTAGAGGTCCGTAATCGCTGTAAGGTGGTTTGTAAAAAGGATTAAACTGTTCATTTGTAAGAGTTGTTATTTATATATGCCGAAAAGGCAAGTTTTCCTCGACATCGTTTGTACTTCATTTGTTTCATGTATGTGTATTATGTTCCCGATTACTCGATGTTGTATCACTAGGGTGCCCGGTAAGGCACGATCCACGCCCAGTTCGGGTCGTGATGAGGCCCTGGCCGAGAGCCCTCCTCGGCCGAGTACCCTCCCTAGTGGTTGGCCGAGGGTATCGCCCTTGTGGTGTTGTCTCGTATAAATACCCCCCTCTTGGTAGAAATACTCTCCAAAGTATTGTTACTATACCCAAATTACCTTAGCCGTATACCTTGTAGTATTCCAAGATTACACTTATACGAAAAGCCCAGAAATACTATTATACTTCCCTTCAGTCACAAAAACGAAACCCTAAGGAAAATCTCCATAGTTGGTTGGAGTATTAAGAAGAAGTTGCGTAGAACTTCTAAGGGTTATTTGGAGCGGGTTGGAGCACCCGGAGTAGGAGCTAAACGTTGCTCAAGATCGACTTTATACTTGGATAATTTTGGGCTTATCGAGGTAAACACTCTTGACCTTCTATTGTAATTGGAAATTACATGTTGTAGGAATATATAGTTGTAGTATACTATATATAGAATCAACATAGTTGCGGCAATGTCTTTTGACTTAAGCTGAATTTAAATAAGAGAATTGAATCAGACTTACATAGAGTATTTACTGATGAACTTGTGTAGTTGCTATGAAGTAAATTGTGTACGTCAGGTTAGGCGTATAAACCCCCGGTTGGCTTAGTAGCAGGCCTCGATAGAGAGAGAGATTTACTGCCATGTGTGGGAGGTCTTTGCGAATTTTCTGTAGAATATGGAACCGAGTAGTCTAGACTTTGATAAACTTGTATAACCGTATAGGTGGAGGTATTGCAGTAGATTCTACTGAAGAGTGGAAAAGGCTAGCGAAGTACGATCTTGTGGAGCGTATTGCTAATTGTCGATAATCGTCGCGAGGTATGTGAACCTCTTCCTATCCTTTCTAGCATGATGTTTTGTAAACTATGTAGTACGAGACGATACGTGCTAAATGAGTTTGGTTGGTTCAAAACATAGGGTGTTATAATAGCTTTATGGGAAGTTAGTTATAACGACTCTATGTAGGTAACAAAATGGTTTATTTATTGTAAAAGTTAAGAGACTTGATCTTGAAAGATAAGAGACTTAACCTAATTGACTTGATATGTAACATTTTGCTAAAAATGTTGTAAAACCTCATTCGCGAGTAATGAGTACTTGATTTTAAAAGAATAATGTTTTACTGATTTCGGAAATGAGAATAAGTATCGAACGAACCACATCAGCGCTAATAAAGGGAAATGTATTGACTAATCAAGTATTATTAAAACCAGTAGAAACTTCCATCTGCATAGAAGCTAAGATGAGACAAAATGATATTACATTTCCTAGATCATGGCTGCTGTAATAAGATTTTTATGAACAAGAATAAACTACTCACACATAAGGTATATGTTTCTCAAAATTGTTTTAAAGGATTAAAACTATGAACTACGAAACCTTTCGAAAAAAAGAGAAACCTGAACATTTGAAATTAGGCAAACTTGAACGTTTGAAAAAGAATGTTGTTGCTTGATTTTACAAAGAGAAGCGTTTGATTTACTTCAAAAGATAATCACTCTATTTTTATATACTACGGGTATTGTGTGACTTTTATGAAAGTAACGTATCTTTTAAAGAGTTAATGTATGAAGTACTTTGGGGATAAAAACCCGATCTTGTTAATCCTATAGTAGAAAGTACCTTGTGTGAATAATTTGATTGTGTTGGTTGGTGATAGCCTTGTAATACTTTCTTGTTGATTTGATAAGGAAACATGCTAGAATGCTACGTGTGTTAGTATCTTGTGATGATTGTGTAAAGGGGTTTCCCTCGATTGCGCTTAAGTTGTTAACGATCACCGTTATGTTGGTCTTGTCCCACTCACCTTGACATCATCCCGGAGGTTAAGCTGCCCTCTGATGCGGGGTAGACTCAGGCGGGTCTGTGTGACCTATGATTCGAGAATACCTCACGCAGTCCCGGCCTATGCGAGTCGCGGAGCTCGTGTTAGTGTGCGCCTTTATGGTCATGCGGTCTATGTGGCCACGCGGATCGCGAGTCCGGACGCCGTTGGGAGTAGCTACCGATGCGGGAATACCTCATGCGGGCCGTTGGAGTGGCCTATGCGCGAGTCGCGGAAGTTCGGGGCTAGACGCGCACATTAGATCTCGCGCGAGTGGCGGCTTTGATCATGTGACGGTCAGACAGATCTCGTAATACGATTTATGACCTTGTTTGTACTGTGGGTTTTAGTAGTCGGCTACGCCTTCGTACTTACCCCGTGCGGTGTTATGATGACACAGTGGGACCCGTGTTCATGTGTATTCTTTGGTGCTTTTATATCATGATCGCCGCGGCGGAAGGTATTCCACGCATGATTGATGTTGTGGGCGTGAGACCCATTGTTATATTTGAGTGATGACTTTGAGGCGTGAGTCCACGACTTGACATGTCGCTATTTATCAGGAATCGTAGTTTGGTTATCATACATGTCTCCGCTTTATATAGACTACTATGATTTCATTTACGCATTTCGCCACATACTTGGTACTGTTATCGACCTCCGGGCCGCGTCATGCCGCAGTTGAGGTACACCGCCGTTGATCCTAGCTCTCGTGGTCACGTCAGCGTTTGGGAAGCTCCGTTTCTCCGAGGCTTATCGATGGTATAGTCCCCGTCGTAGTAGGTGCTACATTCGAGGTATGGCGGGCCCCGTCCCGCCATTTTTGTCATGTCACTCTTAAGTGCAGAGTAATCTTGTTGTGGGCAGAGTTGTATAGGATGTAATCGTCGGATTTAAGTTTTCATATATGCATGCCGAAAGGTAATTTTTCTCAGATTATTATATTCTTACTTCATGTTATTGTTTTATATTCCGCTGATTTCTCTGATGTTGTATCACTAGGGTGCCCGGGGTAAGGCACCAGTCACGGGCCCGGGTTCGGGTCGTGACAATTACATTACTTAGAGCTATTTGCTAATAGTCGATAATCGTCGCAAGGTATGTGATTCTTCCTATACTCTTGAGCATGATATTTTAAAAGTATATATATATATATATAGTACGGTAGACGTACGTGTGTTAACTGAACGTAGCTTTACGGCAATGTCTTTTGACTTAAGCCTGAATAATAAGAATCTTGAAGTAATTTAGAAGAATTAAGAAACCTTTTTTAACACTTGGTTTTAAAAGTTTAAGAGTTATACCAGCTTTATGGGAAGTTAGGTATAACGACTTAAGAAAGATAAAAAGAATGGGTTATTGATTTTAAAAGT
This sequence comes from Przewalskia tangutica, assembly GCA_029844215.1. NCBI lineage: Eukaryota > Viridiplantae > Streptophyta > Magnoliopsida > Solanales > Solanaceae > Przewalskia > Przewalskia tangutica. The sequence goes on along the minus strand of CM056720.1, from coordinate 18,741,825 downwards.
TAAGAGACTTGATCTCAAAAGATAAGAGACTTGATGTTACACCCCGTATTTACAGGACATGTTTTAAGAACGTACGAAAGAACTCTAAAGTGTCAAGAAGTGAGACTTGTAAAATTTTATCGAAATTATGAAATTGTCGGAAACGTTTTATTGTGACGAATGGGAGGGCGACATGTGTCACCCCCCCCTTAGAATGCCTTGGACGAAATTAGGCATGGCCATAATGGTCATTTACCATAAGTCTTGGATGAACAAGTCTTGCAAGTGTAGCTTGACAATGTTGACTAAGTCAAAGGAGACAACTAGTCTTGATATTGTGAAGACCTTATCCTAGCCACCCAAATGTTTGTATCATGACCCTCCAATGTGCTTTATTATACTACTAGTAGTGATACATAGTCCAACACTTAGAGAAAATTGAAGAAAAATTGGATGAGCAACTATGGAGCTCTCGGCTTCATGTCCCTTGAAAAGAAAAAAAAATTGTGTTTCTTGTCCAATAAGCCCCACACTTTAAACCAAGGTTCCTAAGTGTATTGTAAGCATATCTCAATAGAAAAATCTCGGAAAAAGATAGTTTACGGGTTAGTCGCAAAGTGAAAACCTAGTGGCTTTTCTAGGTTTTGTTTGGAAGTTTGAAGGAAATTGTTGGTGTTGTTCTAAGGGTCTCAACAAGAGGATTGAAGTGTCTTGGAGAGGTTCTAAACTACTAGGAGCGACTTCGGATTGGAATTGGATTAAGATTCGTTGAGGTATAATTGTGTCCTTTAATGTGTTACAAGATTATATGTTTATATTGTTGTTGTTAGCTTTACGTGTTGCTAGCATGAAGTTGATTAGTAGAAGTTTATAAGGATTGTGGATTGATTGTAGCATTGGAAATCCGGAATGTTATATAAGCCATGTTAAGTTGGATTTCAATTTAGTCGTTATTAGAAATCGTCGCATGTTACCTACTTAGAGATTATGGATTGTTATAATCAAATACGACTTGATATCATGTTATGCTACCAATTTGGATTGAAATGGAAATTTGATAAGAATTGGTAAGGTTGAACTCAAGGTGGCCGAATTTGGACTTTTTAGTTTGTTTTTCATTTGTATTGGACTACTTTCTAAATTGTGAGCCAATTGGGGCTGTTTAGTTAGTCATTTGTATTGGAGTACCTTATAGAAATTGTGAGCCAATTGGGGCTGTTTGGTTATTGTATTCGGCCTTGAAAAAGGTGGCAAAGTAAGTAGAAACAAAGGAAGTGCTGTCCGATTTTCCGTAGAATTTGGCGACTTAGCACTTAGAATATTCTACGTTAGAAGTGAAAGGTTAATGGACATATTGTGACCATTATAGGTTGAAGTACTAAGTATAGCGTATCCTACTTGGAGAGTGGAATAGCTATCAAGGTTGGTGTACTTTGGAGCATTTTGCTATTTGTCGACAATCGTCGCGAGGTATGTGAACCTCTTCCTTCCTTTGGCATGATTCTATGTATGGAATATACTTGTGGTATCATTTCATGTTCCCTTCTACTCTTAGAAGTTAAGAGGTAGTTGTGTGATTTACTCTATGTAGAACTTTTCCTATCTTTTGAGTATGACTAGTTGCACGTATGTAGTACGGTGAGCGTCAAGACTATGACATTCTTTACTTGTTTTATGTAATGCCAAGCGGGTGGGTTAGAGATTAACTCACTTCTTTGAAAATAGTAAGGATGTCTTAAGTTGATTTTAAAGTTAGAGGACTTGAAGAGTTTTAAAGTATGTGATACTTGCTCCGTTTTAAACGTATAAGTCCCTTGGATAGGAAATTGTATTTTGGCTAAGGTATAAAGTAAATATAACGACTCTATGGGGAGTTGGTTATATTTGCTTTCTGGAAAGACAAATGACTTGATTTTAGTGAAAAGGCAACTTGTTTTTAAGGCATCAATTGACTAAGGTTTTATAATAAAAAGAGTCACTTGTTTTCTAAAGGTTAAGAGACAAATGGTATTTTTGAAAGTTAAGAGAATTGATTGAAGGTATATAATACTTGGTTTCAAAAAGTAGAAGTCTCTTGATTATAAAAGGAACGTATTGGTTTAAACCATAAAGGGTTATAACGGCTTTATGGGAAGTTGGTTATAACGGCTTTATGGAAGGTTAAGAGAATGGTTTTCTCTAGTAAAGTAATCAAAGGAATAACTTGTGTTAAGGAAGGGCAAGTTGTTTTAAAGGTACCAACTGCTTAAGGTTTTAAATAAGGAAGTCACTTGATTTAGAAGTCGGTAATTGTATTTCTAAAAAGGTATTGTGACTTGTCTTGAAAGGTGAATAGGACTTGATACTACGGTTGTTAGTATCGGGGAAGTTTTATTTGGAAAGGAGTCTTTTGAAAAGAATGTACGTACGTAGTACTTTGGCTTGTTAATTGAGAATAATTCTATGTGATGCCTTGATTAGTACTTTGGCTTGTAAATGAGAATTATTCTATTTGTGCCCCGATAAGTACTTTAGCTTGTTAAATGAGAATTATTCTATTTGTGCCCTGATAAGTACTTTGGCTTGATTAATTGAGAATTAGTCTAAATGTGCCTTGATAAGTACTTTGGTTTGTTAATTGAGAATTAGCCTATGTGTGCTGGTGATAGCCTTTGAGTGCAAGTATTATGTTTTATTACGATGCCGCGACTCTGGTTGGCCGAGGGTCTTGTTGTAAGTACTTGACGCATCGACAAATGATGTGGGATTCCACGGGTATGCTTCCGTTATTTGTAGTACTTGGGTTAAATTCCAGGATTCTTATAGAAGACATGGTAGTGCTTCTGTTGTTTGACGGCCGGTCGAGATAGGGTAAGAGTATAAGTGAGGGGTAGACCCCCAAGATGCTATACCACCTTCTCCAGGGTAAGAGTATAAGTGAGGGGTAAACCCCCAAGACATTATACCCCCTGCTTGTTTTGTATAATGGTCGGTTGAGATAGGGTAAGAGTATAAATGATTAGCAAGCCCAAAGACTTAATACCACCTTCTCCATTGTAAGAGTATAAGTGAGGGGTAGACCCCCAATATGCTATACCACCTGCTTTACCAACTTCTCCAGGGTAAGAGTATAAGTGAGGGGTAGACCCCCAAGACGCTATACCACCGGTGGGACTTGGTATTCATGTATGCCTATTGACGTATTATTATATCCTCGGATCGTCGATGATGGGATTCCACGCGGGGATATATATGTGTTGTGTATGTACGCCGACGGTGAGGTGGGATGCCACGCGCGACACATGATTATATTTTACACTTGTAGTCGGCGATGATGGGGATTCCACGCATGCTTTGATATTGGTGTGACTTGATCGCGTCGATTTGGGGGTAGTATATGTGTCCCTCCGTAGTGGGCCGGACTATGTTATGAAAGATAAGTAAGTTAGACAGAAATGAACTTAATGACTTCTCCTAAGTATGTACGTAAGAATGTGACTATAACTCTTAATGGAATGGAAAAAAGATAATAAGGTGCGATTAAGTTCATAAGTGGTAATGACACGGCAGGAGCTGGTATGTATTTTTATACTTGTCCTTGTCATTCTTTTGTACAGTTATGATTTGTTTACTGTACGTTATATTCTGTTCCATATTCTGCACTTTTGTTATCGACTTCTTCGGGGGGCTGCGTTCATGCTCGCAGGTTTAGGTACACAGTTGTGGATCCGCGAGCTTAGGATCCCGGTTCAGCAAGTTGAGATGGCTCCAGTGTTCCGGAGTTGTCACGTTCATGTATATTCAGGGGTATGGCGGGGCCCTGTCCCGCCACAGTGGTTATGTTAAAACTCTTAGAGGTCTGTAGTCACATATTGTGGGTCAGTTTGTAAAAGAAATGAGGCAATCGCCCGGTTGTATTTATATTTGTTCAGGAAGGTAGCCCTATCGGCTAACCTGTTGCTTTACTTCCGATGTTTTATTTATAAGTTTCATGTATGTTCCGCTGATTTTCTCTGATGTTTACCTGTAAGGGTGCCCAGGTAGGGCACCAGTCGCGGTCCCGGGGTCGGGTCGTGACACTTGACTTAATTGAATTGATATGAATTTTGTTAAAAAGTGTGAAACCTCATTCGTGAGCAATGAGTACTTGGTGTGTAAAAGGAATAATGTTTTACTGATTTCGGAAATGAGAATAAGTATCGAACAAACCACAGCAGCGTTAATAAAGGGAAATGTATTGACTAGTAAAGTATTATTAAAACCAGTAGAAACCTCCATCTGCATAGAAGCTAAGATGAGACAAAATGATATTACATTTTCTAGATCATGACTGCTTTAATAAGATTGTTATAAACAAGAATAACCTACTCACACATAAGGCATATATTACTCAAACTGTTTTAAAAGGAGAATTATGTTATTAAAAGATTAAGACTATGAACTATGAAATCTTTCAAAAATAAGAAGTGTGAATAATTGAAATTAGGCAAACTTGAACTTTGGGAAAAAGAAGGTGGTTACTTGGCTTTAAAAAGGAAAGTGTTTTGGTTTAAAAAGAAGGGCATAATGTTACCTTAGTTGTTTTAAAAGGAAAATATGGTATTACCTTAATCTGTCTTAAAAGAGCGTTTAAATGTTATGACCATCCGACTACCGCGTTCATGGGATGAACCGGGAATGTATTTCACTCGACTATCGCGTTCATGGGATGAACCGGGAATGTATTTCACTCGACTACAGCGTTCATGGGATGAACCGGAAATGTATTTCACTCGACTACCGCATTCATGGGATGAACCGGGAATGTATTTCACTCGACTACCGCGTTCATGAGATGAACCGGGAATGTATTTCACTCGACTACCGCGTCCATGAGATGGACCGGGAATGTATTTCATGCGACACCGCGTTCATGGGATGAACCGGGAATGTATACCACCTGATTTGATACCGAGTCCATGAGATGGACCGGGAATGTATTCCATACGATTTCACCTCGAGTCCATGAGATGGGCCGAGACATGTTACACATATCACATAACTAATACCGATCGGGCGGTGAGGAAGGAGTTCCACGGGCGTGAGGATGACTTTGAGGCGTGAGTCACGACTTGACATATCGCTTTTATATTATGAATCGTAGTTTTGTTATCATACATGTCTCACCTTTATATAGACTACTATGATTTCATTTCTGATATTTTTGATTTCACATACTTGGTACTGTTGTCTTGACCTCCTTCGGGGCTGCGTTCATCCGCGGTAAGAGGTACATCGGTTGTGGATCCTCGCTCATAGGATCACGATTCGTGTTAGGAAGCCGTTTCTTGAGGCTTATCTTTTGGTATGTTACCACAGTGCAGGTTCTTGTACATTCAGGGGTATGGCGGGGCACTGTCCCGTCATAGTTGTTGTCACTTTCTTAGAGGTCTGTAGTACTGTTGTGGATAGAATTTGTATAAAGGATAACTGTTCGGGTTTTTATGTATATATATCTGACAAGCAATTTTTTGGTTGCTTTGTTTATTTATCATATCTCTTGTTTCATGTTTATGTTTTATTTCATTGGTTTTTCTCGATGTTGTATCACTAGGGTGCGGGGTAAGGCACGATCATGGGCAGGCAGGTCGTGACACCATATATCCACAAAACCAAATGCCTAATATACTCGGCTAAACCTGAACCAAAGGCGCACAAACCTCTTTTCGCATACATACGCATGCGATACCCACACGTGTATATGCCACAGCCAAAATCCCGTCCACTAAACATCTTCACACCCCGCCTAAATGCCACAGAAAGGCCAGCCAAAGTATACACCCATTTAGCCGAGCCTTTGTCGCAGTTGTACGAGAGGTTGAGGTTTGCAGGGATACTCCAGCTAATTCCAAAGAATGTACCCAATCCCAAGTCCAAAGCTCATGATGGGAACAAAAGTTGTGCATACCATTGTGGAGCCATCGGACACGACATGGGAAGGTGTTATACACTCAGAGACAAAGTAAGGGAGCTGATCAAGGAGGGAGTCATTCAGGTGGAGGATGCCTACCCCAATGAGTACAATGAACCCCAAAGGAAGAGAGGTGTTCCCTGGCGGTAACCATTCCGCTGAATCAATCATTTATCCAAGCATGCACCACGCATAAGCCAAAAGAAGGAGATACCGATAGCAGAGCATGAAGACCCAGCCAGCCACGATGCAGAGCAAGAAGGCGTATTGGTTGGATTTGCACCCTTGTTTTGGTCCGCCTAGAGCCCGGATAAGAAAGAGCAATTTAGCTTAGCAGATTAATAAAAAGAAAAACTCGCATTTAAGCTTTAATAATGTTTTCTTTTATTTTGCTTGCATTGGAACTACGTTCGACCTGATTCCCTTGGCGGATACGTAGGCGGCCACATCGGCCTCGGTCCCACCTTTAGAATTTTACCCAATATTCGCTTATAATGAACTACGTCATGACCTGATTCCCTCATGGGGATACGTAGGCGGCCTAAATCGGCTTCGGTCACACCATTAGGAAGCTTTCCCTTCTTCTGAAAATAACGAGAATACACAAGCAACTCCATTGAGACCCACTTTAGGCCAAACACCTTTTACGCATTCAAAACTGGGACAAGGTAGGAAACCAAACAGGGGTTTCAGGTCCATGCAAGCCAGACACGCAGATGTCAAGGAACAAGGCGGCGAAGTCAAATACGAATTGACCCACAAAAAAACTCACAAATTTTCTTTGGCGCAAGTTTTCATATTATGAAGCGAAAGTGCAATGGCAAGCGTAAAATACGGCAAAAGTTTCTTCGAAGCGAAAAAAGCAGCGAAGGCAGAGGATATGACAACAATCCAAAATTCAAAGTCCGCATCTGAAGCAGCAAAAGCAGAAAAGGGCATCGACAATCAACAGTCAGAATTCTGAATTTCGCAACAAAGGCTAGCGCATCAACTCAGGCATAAAGTTAAATTTGCAACCCACGCATCGCACACAACAAAGGCATCATGACAATTCGTCAGTTGCAGCGTTTAGCATGTCCGTGCAAGGACAATATCTCAATATTCGTCAGGCGTATCAGGGACGACATCTCTACCCATAGAATTGCACTTCTCATATGTATTTATCATTTCGTTTAAACAGGTATACACTAATTTTTCTCAAACTTAGCTTACAGGAGCATTTATTCTACGAGGCGGCGGCAACACGCGTCAAGGCAACGGCGTTATCGGCCAAAGAAGTCGAAAATGGCGTCGCCGGCCAACACGTCGGACAACGACGTGATCGGCGTTATGTCTGCAACGACGCCGCGGAAGAACACGTCCAGGCAACGACGTTATCAACACAACAAGTCCGAAAACGACGCCAGCAGCAATACGTCCAGACAACGACGTGATCAGCATTATGTCTACGCAACGACGTCATCAGCAACACGTCCAGACAACGACGTCATCAGCATTGCATCTACACAACGACGCCAGCAGCGACACGTCCAGACAACGACGTGATCAACCTTATGTCTACGCAACGACGCCAGAAGCACGTCCGACGCGGCGTTATCGGCCAACAAGTCCGGCAGCGTCAGCAACAACACGTCGGACAACGGCGTGATCAGCGTTATGTCCACTCAGCGGCGCCCGGCGGCACGTCCGCATAACGGCGTGATCAACATTATGTCCACTCAACGGCGCCCGGCGGCAACACGTCCGAACAGCGGCGTTATCGGCCGCGGAAGTCCGAAACGGCGTCATCGCGAACACGTCCAGACAACGACGTGATCAGCATTATGTCTACGCAACGACGCCAGCAACAACACGTCCATGCAACGACGTTATCAGCACAACAAGTCCGAAAACGATGTCATCAACAACACGTCCAGACAACGACGTGATCAGCATTATGTCTTCGCAACGACGCCAACAGCAACACGTCCAGACAACGACGTTATCAGCACAACAAGTCCGAAAATGACGTCATGACGCCAAGTCCGAAAACGACGCTATCATCAGCATATCACATCTATGCAGGGACGATTTCTCTGCTCTCAAAATTGCGTTTCTTATTCATGCTTTATTATTATGACTTAGCAGTTATGCACTAACTCTTCCTTGAGCTTTAGTCTACAGGGGCAGTTGTAGCAAGGACAACATATCCGCATTCACAATCGCAACACGTCTGTGCAAGGGCGAAATCACAGCATTTGCAGCAGGCATCACATTTTTGCAGGATAACATTTTCTACTCGCAGTTGCATTGCTTTTAAAATTATGCATCATCATTTTGCCTTAACAGTTATGCACTAACCGTTTGTTTAAGTCTTAGCATGCAGGAGCACAACGTGGATTTTCTCTTACAGCGAACCGGGGCAATTTGTTGGGGGGCCAACCTTCCCAATGAATTGCGGCGGCCTCAGCGTCGGTCACTCGCTCGCATCACCATAAAACCCGGCCATAAGCCATAGCGGTACACGAGTTCAAGCTAGTTATTTTTATTTTTACTTATTTTTATACCGCGACGGTGTCGTCATAACTCGACCTTTGGGACAAATTGAGTCGCGTTAGCGCCACAGTGTTTCGACCATGGTAACCCAGTGTCGTCATAACTCGATACTGGGACAAATTTTGACTCCGCGTTAGCCCGCCCTGGTGGTTCGACCATGGTAACCCCGTGTCGTTATAACTCGACATTGGGACAAATTTTGAGTCCGCATTAGCCCGCCTTGATGTTTGACCATGGTAGCCCAGTGTCGTCATAACTCGACCGGACGATTTTAGTCGCGTCGGCGCTTGTCTTAATACCGACATTTTTGCAATGCGAAGATCGAGACAAAATTGGCTATAAGTCAACGTCTTTGTCAGAAGATTCTTCCATCATCTCCATACAAAGAGGACAAGTTGTTGACACCAATTTTGACCCTCGTCGATCATTAGCCATAAAATTACACTAATTTTTAAAATAATTTTTAATAGAAAAATCGTGATAAAGCATTAATCTGAGGCATAAATAAGCAATTTAATAATAACACCGCATTTCGTAGAGTATTAAACACTTAGAGTCTCGCGCATTTATTAATTTTAAGCCTGTCAAACAATTCTTAATAATTAATAATAAATACATAAAATAAATAATTTAGCAATGACGTCGTGTCGAAGCATAGTCGCGTTTATTAATACGAAAGCAATTTCATAACTTATTTTAAATAATTAAATAATAATGCACAATAAATAAGATTTTAAATAATAGCACCGCATTTTAAGTAAAAGCGATGTGAAGCAATCTTTAAATATCATACTGCATTTAGCATTTAAATAATTTAATCTAAACTCAATTCAATTTTAATTTAACTTCGCAGAATACACATAATTAATAAGTTTCAATAACGACATCGCATTATAAACATTAAGCACTAATTAAATAGCACACTCACATTTATTTTACCACTAATTGATTAATAATACACTACCCAAATTAATTTTACCTAAAATTAAATACCTAAAACTAATACCCAATAAAATCCTACCTCTACCAACTAACCCGCAGCGGGAATGACACGTGGCCAACACCTACCCTTATTTCCTCTCATTTTCACCCCTATACCTTTACCTCCCCTCAGCCCTTTAACTTATCCTCATCGACGAACCCTAAACCTAAAAGCAGATCGCCGCACCTCGCCCATGTCGGGATTCTCGCCGGAGAATCCGGCGAATCACCTCCCATATCGATACCCCTGTCCTTACCATAGAAATCGTAACCAAGATCTCCCTTTAACACCTCAATCATTTCCTTACCATAACCTGTTCAAATCGCACGAATCAGCACCAAATATTAGCCAAAATCGCACCTTGATTACTTACCAAAATTGAGACCCATAACCGCGACTATATATAAGATGATTTACGCAAGCAATGGCATGGAGCTTGCAGGGCAAAACCAGTGCATGCATTAAGGCAGAGCACAGTGAGGAGAGCAGTCAAATAGCGATAAACAAGAGCAGCAGAGATCGAGGAGGAGCAAGGGTGGACATCAATCCAGACCCCCTTTCTTTTCGACTAACGAAAGTCGACCGACAGACGTGCAAGACAGAAGAAGAAGCAGCGTCGACTAATTCCTGGAATCGATCGAGAATCCAACAGTGAGGTTTCTTACCAGCAAAATTAGGAATCCAAAATACAAAGCTGAAACCTTTCTTCAATAATAGCCTAGAATTGACCCTAAACCGCATCGCTTTCAATCGCATCGCAATAACCCATCGAGTGGACCGACGACTTGATACGCTGTCTCGGTTATTTGCGGAAGAAAGGTAAAATCATTCTTTTAGCATTACATTTCATGTTGCACATCCTGTATGGGTAGGTGTATTGCTTGGAAAATGGCGTTTAAGCTTAATCGGTAAATCGCTCAAAATGCATGCGGTGTCATGATGTATTGTGTGTCATATCATAATATATGTTTGTCGTAAATTATCTGAACTCGTTTGAATGCTCAAAAGCATGTTTATTCTGTCTGAGGATTATATTTGGTTAATTAAATGTCCTGTATCACCCAGTAATGGATTAAGCCTAGAAGAAAATTAAATAATGTTGGTACTGTCTCTTGTTTGTTGAAGTGCTAAGTTGCTGCAAGGCTATTTCCTTAATCTGAAAACAGAGCCTCCCTATATACATCATATATAATACGAACCTTCTGTGAGTACTCATTGCAATGTATATCCAAGTGTGCATCAAATAGGTTCTAAGCATTTTAAAGGGCAAATATATGTTTTGATATAAGTATTTTACGAGTTGAATTTGCATCTTTACTCTCGATTGCTACAACTGAATGATAACTGAATTACCCATATGTTTAGTATATTAACATGTATATCGTATTTTTATGTCTTTGGCCTGTTTTGCTTCTTATCTCTGCCTCTGCCTACTGCTTACATCTGACTAGTGTATTCACAGCATATGTGAGCATTTACTGCAGTAGGTATACTGTAACTGCATCATGTTTATCTTAAAACTGGTTAGTAAACAAATATGCATATCTAAGTGTTTAAATGTCACGATGTCGGGAAGTCCTAGCAGCTATTTTGAATCCCGTCATTGAGTCGCTAAATGATGCTGGCATTAACATATTGCATTATCTATGTCACGTCGTACTATATCCCCTGTTTGCATCTCGCCTTCAGTTTGTAGCTCTATCATATGTAGGATTAATTGGTCTTTCTTTTAAACTTAAATGTTACGTTTTGGGGCTTATTTCTGTCTCTGCCTATTGCCTACTGCCTACATCTGACTAGTGTATGTACAGCATATTTGAGCACTTACTGCAGCAGATCTGCAGGTATACTATATGTATTTTGGGTGTATACTTGACTGTTTCCCTCAGCGATCACCATCTGTGCGTGTACTATTAAATTAGCCTCAGTTATTGGGGTTTGTCAAAGCCCACTGCCTCGTTTAAAAGTTGCACATAGGCTGTCCAGGGTCTATAAGTCTCGTTTTTGCGTGTTTGGGTTAGGCCCATTCAGTTTACTTGCTGACTATTACATCTTCATATAACTGCATTATTTTATTTACGGATTTGTATAACCTTATCTGCTGATTATGCCTAGGTCGCGTTACATGCTTCAGATTTTGATTCGATATTTGTGGGTATATACTAATCCTTATCTTTCTTTTGTTACATGAAATGCATCAGAGCAAAATGAAGAGTCTCACGGCGAGACTCATCACGAGCTACTTCAAATGGCAACCCGCGTCTATGTACATCCGCATTCGCATTCCCGCTTCAGAAATTCCTAAACAAAAAATAGGACAAGATGACGTTGTCATCCGTCTCAACTCCTCTTACTCTTTAAATCTAATTGCCTCATTTTATGCCTTTATTTATTTATTGCAATTTTATTATTTAACTTTTTAATTAATAAGAGAGCTAGTTCAATTAGTCTTTAAACATAAAAAGTGGGAAGATGATTTAGAATTAAATGCACTTCTAATCATTTATCTTAAGCTTGTCATTTTATATCTAATCTTTTGCCTAATCCTTAAAATTGCATATCTAAAACTAACGCACCACTTTTTTGATTTCGCAGATAAATGCATATCTATAGTCCATAAATCGGCACCGCTTACATCATACACAATATAAACACACACTTTAAAACTTAATAGCATTAGTCTTACAACTTTATTCAACATTCCTTCTTTTATAAAATATTTTGAAGCATTTTTTTTATATTTTCAAAACATGCATTTTTAAACATAATAATTACCCTAGGTTTGACAGGATAACCGCAAGTTAGCGGATCTTAGAGGGTGCCTAACCCCTTCCCTCTAGATTAATAAAGAACCCTTGCTCGGAATCTCATTAAGTTTAGCAGACCATAAAAATGGAGTTAGTGTTGACTTTAACCTAGTTGACATTTAGGTGTCCTAATTCACCCTAATTAATTAGGTGGCGACTCCGCGAACCCTTTAGCATATTAGCACTTTTTATCCTTTAGCATTTCTAGCACCTTTTAAGCACCTTTTAGCACCCTTTTTAAACATTTAACATTTTTAGCATTCTTTTTGCATTTTAGCATTTATTATTTATTTCCTAACACTGTTTCTAAGCATGAGCTTTTATTTTAGAGTCGCGGCCGAAAAAGGGCGTGACAGAAATGGCGACTCCGCTGGGGATTTTAGGTTCTTAACCACAACAGACCTAGGGTTATTATTTGGCATTACTTTTGCATTTAATTTTGTGTGCTGTATTTTGTTTTATTTATTTTAATTGCTATCTGCTTTACTGCTTTCCTTAAACTGGCATTCCGCTCATATTTCTCCACTCTGGAAAATTCACACAATCACACACCGCATGCGAGGTGCGCTTGGTGCATCAGCAAAATTCTTTCTTTAAAACCCAAAATTAGGAGAGTTGGTAATATACGTGGAGTGTCCGGTCTAACCGGTGGCCGCGTAGCCTTCTCACTCGAGTTGTCCGCTCGGGAACCTTACGTCTAGAAAAGTCAAATCTTAGAAACTTAAGATAGAGCTATACCACCCTTTTAGGGCATGCATGCATTTACCTTAGGTGGGTCGGTCCTTGGCATCGACACCACAATTAGGAAGACACCAAATTTGTCGACGGGTTTCTCAACCCAACGACCAACCAGCATATTATGTGTAGCGCGACAATGATAGACAAATCCAAACCTAATCATGTCATGCTGAAATTGGGAAAAGTGCACCTTCATTTGGTCGCCACTTCCAACAAAAGCATTACAGTTGGACGACTTGGACAAATCCGTCATAATCTCGCATATGTGACGTTTAGGCCTACCTCTGGCATAAAGGGGTCCCCACTCATGTTAGGACTTGCTTGCAATGTGACAATTTATGTGCAACATGTACTTGCTAAAAGTTATTTATACTTCTGCAAAATCACGTGCTTTACACTAACGCAGTTTACTACATGTTGTCTAAAGGATTTATCATATCCCCCAAAGGTCGATTTGTATTTGACTAAGAAATGACAGAGCATCAATATTTCACAAGATCAATGGCACGGTCCAGCGACATGATCGATTCAAGGGCATTTGAGCAGAACGAGTTGGAACCTGTCTTGGTTCCTATAGGCGAAGCAGGGGTCTCAGAAAAGAAAAGCAGCATAGATCCGATCGAGCACCTCGCCCAGTTACCACAGCAAATGGCAACCCTGCACGCTGAAATTAAAAGGCTCCGAAACCTCACCAGAGCACTCGTCACTGCAAAAAACCAAAACAATCAAAACCCTCCAAATTATTACCAGTACCCGCTTACTACATATCCCATTTATCACACTCACCAATATACAATGCACCCATATATCCCACACAAAACCAAATGCCTAATATACTCCAGCTAAACACAAACCAAAGGCCACCACAAACCTACTTTCGCAATACATACGGCAGCCCCTTGCGATACCCACACGTGTATACGCCACAGCCAAAAGCCCGTCCACTAAACATCTTCACACCCCGCCTAAATGCCACAGAAAGTACAACCAAACTATACACCCATTTAGCCGAGCCTTTATCGCAGTTGTACGAGAGGTTGAGGTTTGCAGGGATACTCCAGCCAATTCCAAAGAATGTGCCCAATCCCAAGTCCAAAGCTCATGATGGGAACAAAAGTTGTGCATACCATTCTGGAGCCATCGGACACGACATGGGAAGGTGTTATACACTTAGATACAAAGTAAGGGAGCTGATCAAGGAGGGAGTCATTCAGGTGGAGGATGCCTACCCCAATGAGTACAATGAACCCCAAAGGAAGAGGTGTTCCACGGCGAGAACCTCACTTTGAATCAATCATTTATCCAAGCATGCACCACGCGAAGCCAAAGAAGGAGATCTGATAGCGAGCATGAAGACCCGGCCCGGCCACGATCACGAGCAAGAAGGCGTATTGGTTGGATTTGCACCCTTGTTTTGGTCCGCCTAGAGCCCGGATAAGAAAGAGCAATTTAGCTTAGCAGATTAATAAAAAGAAAAACTCGCATTTAAGCTTTAATAATGTTTTCTTTTATTTTGCTTGCATTGGAACTACGATCGACCTGATTCCCTTGGCGGATACGTAGGCGGTCACATCGGCCTCGGTCCCACCTTTAGAATTTTACCCAATATTCGCTTGTAATGAACTACGTCATGACCTGATTCCCTCATGGGGATACGTAGGCGGCCTAAATCGGCTTCGGTCACACCATTAGGAAGCTTTCCCTTCGTCTGAAAATAACGAGAATACACAAGCAACTCCATTGAGACCCACTTTAGGCCAAACACCTTTTACGCATTCAAAACTGGGACAAGGTAGGAAACCAGACGGGTTCTGGTCGAGCAAGCGGACACGCGGATGTCGAGGAACAAGCGGCGAAGTCAAATACGAATTGACCACGAAAAAACTCACAAATTTTCTTTGGCGCGGGTTTTCATATTATGAAGCGAGAAAGTGCAATAGCCGAAGCCGAAAATACGGCAAAAAGTTTCTTCGAAGCGAGAAAGAAGCGGCGAGAGGATATGACAACAATCAAAATTCAAAGTCGCGTCCCGAGCGGCAAAGCGAGAAAAAGGGCATCGACAATCAGCGATCGAGTTCTGAATTTCGCAACAAAGGCTAGCGCATCAACTCAGGCATAAAGTTAAATTTGCAACCCACGCATCGCACAAAACAAAGGCATCATGGCAATTCGTCAGTTGCAGCGTTTAGCATGTCCGTGCAAGGACAACATCTCAATATTAAATCGGGCGTATCGGGGCGACATCTCTACCCATAGAATTGCACTTCATATGTATTTATCATTTCGTTTAAGCGGTATACACTATTTTTTCTCAAACTTAGCTTACAGGAGCATTTATTACGGGAGCGGCAACACGTCGAGCAACGGCGTTATCGGCCTGACAAGTCGGCGGCGTCGCCGGCAACACGTCGAACAGCGGCGTGATCGGCGTTATGTCTGCAGCGGCGCCCGGCGGCACGTCCGAGCAACGGCGTTATCGGCCGACAACAAGTCAGCGGCGCCGGCAATACGTCCAGACAACGACGTGATCAACATTATGTCTACGCAACAATGTCATCAGCAACACGTCCAGACAACAACGTCATCAGCATTGCGTCTACACAACGACGCCAGCAGCGATACGTCCAGACAACGACGTGATCATCATTATATCTACGCAACGACGCCAGCAGCAACACGTCCAGGCAACGACGTTATCAACACAACAATTCCAAAAACGACGTCAGCAACAACACGTCCAGAAAACGACGTGATCAACATTATGTCCACGCAACGACGCCAGCAGCAACACGTCCGAACGCGGCGTTATCGGCCGACAAGTCCAAAGCGGCGTCGCCGGAACACGTCTCGACCTCCATCACTTGGCTAGTTCACAGGCTTGTACTTAGAAGCCCTAGCCTTGACCTTGTGAAATTGGTCACCATCTCCTTGGTGTCGACTCGGGTAGTAAAACCCCATGTCTCTATCCTTGGAATATCATATGTACTTCACTAAAACCACAACAACGAAAATACTTAGCCAAAATCGAACCAACTAACACTTGGTGTGTACTCGAATTTGCACCTCGCATTCTGTGTTCATATCTAGTCCAAACCACTTCAACACTTTCACCACCACGTCCCAAAATATGTCCTTGAACTCCACTATAAAGACCACTATCCGAAACCACACGCATACCCCCATCCATACCCGACAACTATAAACAATCTGATAAAACCAAGCTTACCGAGACCCCACTATTTCAGTCCAATTCCGAAACATTACCACTAACAAAACACCAAGTTCCGAACATCATCCTGACCCTCATCCCACTCGTAACAACTCTATAAACACCTAGACCCATTTCCAAACACAACTACCAGAAACTGCCACCACACACCACCATATTCTGTCAAACCGAGAACCTGAGAACCCTACCTTTGGTATCCAAATTTGGGTCGACCCGAATATCACCAACACCTAACCTACTTATCAAATATCACCCATCCTTACTTATATCAGATTGGTATCAGAGCGAGATAATCATGTCCCACACTTTGATGCTATGTCACAAGTAAATGACAAACTTATGAGGGCCCTATCCGAAATGGTTGCGTAACAAATGCAAATGATGAGAATATAATTTGCAAATTGGGTAGTCACCAACGATGTTGAATATGGGGAGGAAGTTTTCCAAAACAACCCCTACCTATTGAAGATGATGCACAAAAAGAACCAAGACTTGAAAGAGGGAATGACCGAGCCTTACGGTTCGACCTTCCAACCCTTTTATTGTAATTTGGACTCGGAAGAGTTTCTCGAATGGCTAAGAGCCATAGAAATACTCTTTGAGTTCAAACAATACGACAACCACCAATGTTCCAAAATTTCCACGTTGAAGCTCAAATCTTTTGCTTTCGTGTGGTATGAGAACTTAAAGACAAGTCGAATAAGGCATGGAAAACCCAAGATTGAATCATGGGAAATATAGAAGAAGCATTTAAAAAGGAAATTCTTGCCGAGAGAATATGAGAAACATTTGTACCTTAAACTCACCAAGCATCGGCAAGCTATCCTTAAGGTTGAGGTGTACAAAGAGAGTTTGAAAAATTAACCATGGCGTGTGACTTATAAGAGAAAGAGTCGCAACGCATTACATGGTTCATTGGCGGACTAAGTGTGGCAGTTCAAGAAAAAAGTGGAAGTGTCCACTTACACAACATTTGAGGATGTGTGCCATTTGGTACTAAGGTTCGAGAAGCAACAAAAAAAGGTTGTCACAAGACCTTACACTAAGCCCACAAGTGCTAAGGAGAAGAGTAACACTTCATACTCCAATCCCTTGTACAAACAAGATAATGTAAACAAAGATAAGGAGAAAATGGAAGTTGTCAAGAGCATTGAGCGAGGTGGAAAGAGATATTACAAATGCCAAGGAATCATACATTTTGCCAAGGAATGTCCCAACCCTAGGACTATAACACTTGAAGAAATTAAAGAAAGTGGCGATGCATTTGTGGTAGAAGAGACTGAGATAGACGAGAACCAAGAAGAAGATGAGGCTCTTGCGGAGGATGGTGTGAGTCTAGTCCTTCAACATGTAAGTGCACAATTGGAGGAACTTGACAAAAATCAAAGGAAGAAGATTTTCTACACACGATGCAAAGTAAAAGATAAAATATTTAGTTTGATTATTGACGGATGGAGTTGTGCAAATATGGTATCCATCAGAGTGGTAGGCAAATTAAAACTACCAATATGTGAGCATCCTAAACCTTACAACCTTCGATGGGTACACAAAGAGAATGGGCTCAAGGTTGCCACCCAATCCCTTGTCAATTTTCGGATTGGAGAATACATTGATGAAATTTGGTGTGTGTCCTTCTAATGGATGCATGACATATCTTGTTGGGTAGGCCATGATAATATGATCGAAAAAAATGCATAATGGCGAACATAACACCTTCTTCTTTCACAAGGCCGATAGGGACTTCCGGCTAATACCTTTTCCACCAAGTAAGGTAAGGGAAATGAAAATCCAACAAGCACAAAAATGCCAAGCCAAGTCCGAGGTACGGAAGGAGGAGGACGAGTCTAAGAAGGGGAGTACCATGAATCTTTTGGCATGTAGAGAAGAAGCCAGTTCGAAAAAAACATTAGAGATTTCACAAATGTCCAAGCCACATAGATCAACAACCGAGCTACCACCTAACAATAATGTTGATACTATTCGTAAGGTAGCTCTTGGAAGATCCATCCTTCCATGTAATGATCCAAAGGCAATAACCGAGCCAAATGTTCAAGAAGACCTTATTCCATGCCAAACCTCTAGCCATGATAATGAAGAAACAACACAAGGTTGGACCTTCTTTGCCAATTCATTGTACCAAGTCAAAGAGATGGGTAGTATCTTCGTCAAACCATTATATGAACAAACAATGATGGAAAAAGGAATCAACATGGAATTTTCAAATAACAACACGTCTGGAATCGTATCAAAGGAATGTGATGAACTTACTCTTGATTTATTTTCAAGAAGTCTGTTGTCTATTTGTCAAGCTTATGGATGTGAAGAACAAGAAAAGTTAGGCGACAAGCATGACCAAGAATGTCTTAGGTCCGACATGGTGCCTCTCTTAGTAGTACCAAAATCAAATAAAGTTTGAGAGGTGCACATCGGTCTATGATTGGTCTACAACATCACCTTAAGGACCGAGATTCCATGGTCAAGAATAAGTCCTTATGTGAATGAATTGTAGGGAGCCAATATGTCTTCAAATCCAGCTGGAAAGGAAGATCTCCACCGATGAAGATTTGAGAGAAAGTTGAGCAAAAAAGTGTGGATGTCTTGTAATGTCACGACCCGACCCCGGGCCGCGACTGGTGCCCTACCTGGGCACCCTATTCAGGTATACATCAGAGAATAGCAGCGGAACATACACAACATAAACACATGTATAACAATAAAACCTCCCAGGCTAGCCGATAAGGCCGCCTTCCAATATATAACATAATCAAAAGTACAACTGTACAACATCAGTTCTTACAGCCCAACCACAAATGTGAATACAAACCTCTAGGAATAACAACTGTGGCGGGACAGGGCCCCGCCATACCCCTGAATGTACATAAATCTACAACACCAGGGAAAAGACTGTACCAAAAGAGACAAGCCTCCGGATAAATTGAGCTTGGCGTGAAGTGATCCTAAGAATGAGGATCCACCACTGCTTACCACTCTGCGGCGTGACGCGGCCCAGAAGAAGTCGATTACCAATATGTACTAAGTATGTAAAAGCGGAAAATGCGTAATTACAACATAAGTTTAAAACAAAGCGGAGACATGTATGATAACAAAATTACGATGCGATTGCCTTACTAACAATGAGAGTAAATCAAGGAATACGTCTGACATCACAATAGGAGACTCCCGATCAAATCATGGGTAGCGAACCCATAGAGACAGGTGGTATAACGTCTTAGGGTTCTTACCCCTCATTTATACTCTTACCCTGAAGCAGGTGGTATAACGTCTTGGGGGTTTGCCCCTCATTTATACTCTTACCCTGAAGAAGGTAATAAAACAGGTGGTATAACGTTTTGGGGGTTTACCCCTCATTTATACTCTTATCCTGGAAAAGGTGGTATAGCGTCTTGGGGGTTTACCCCTCACTTATACTCTTACCCTATCTCAACCGGCCATCATACAATAAATAAGCAAGTTAGAAATCCCCCTAACTTCTTATTAGTCTTATTCGTCTACACTCTCATTTTAGTTTACTTAAGGCACTAACATGTCCTTTATGAAAATCCGGGAATTTAACCCAAAGTACTACGTACTTCAACCTTAAAAAAAATGACTCATTTTCATATAGAACTTCCAAGATACTATAAACCGTAGTATCAAGTCAACATTACTTTTCAAGACAAGTCACAATACCTTTAAACATAAAGTTAGGTTTCAAAATCAAGTGACTCCTTTTATATAAAACCTTGGGCAATTGATGCCTTAAAAATCAAATAGCCATTTCATTAAAGTTAAGTCATTTATCTTTCCATAAAGCAAATATAACCAACTCCTCATAAAGTCGTTACATTCGCTTTATACCTTAGCCATAAACAATTTCCTATCCAAGGGACTTATGCGTTTAAAACGAAACAAGTATCACATACTTTAAAACTCTTCAAGTCCCTTTACTTTAATAAAACATTAGACATCCTTAATACTTTCAAAGAAGTGAGTTAATCTCCTAACTCACCCAACTTGGCTTTTCAATAAACTAGTAGAGGATATCAAGATCTTGTACGTCTACCGTACTATATACGTGCAACTAGTCATGCTCAAAGGATAATAAAAGTTCTACATACCTCGTCGGGTCAAACCACTTGCCAAGTACAAAGTCCCGCCCGTAGTATGTCAACCTATAATATTCACAATACGCCTATTAAAGCCTTACTTCAAACGTAGAATATTATAAGTGTCAAGTCGCTAAATTCTACGGAAAATCGGACAGCATCTCCTTTGTTTCTACTCACTTTGCCACCTTTTTCAAGGCCGAATACAATAACCAAACACGCCACATTTAAGGCACAATCAAAGCAATTAATCAATAGGGGATTACACGCCTACTAGACGTGTAAAATTCCGCCCCACAAACGATAACAAACTAATACCACTACTAGTCCAATTTTCGGCCATAATGAATGCAACAATACCAATTCTTATCCAATTTCCATTTCAATCCAAATTGGTAGCATAACATGATATCAAGTCGCATTTGATTATAACTACCATAATCTTCAAGTAAGTGACATGCGACGATTTCTAATAAACGACCAATTAGTAATCAAATCTACAAGTGGCTTGTTTAACATTTTGGATCTAAGCTACAAGCAATCCACAATACTTATAAACTTCAACATATCAACTTCATGCTAGCAACATGTAGAGCTAACAACAACAATAACTATATAATCTTGTAACACTTAAAAGACAAGATTATACCTCAAAGAAACTCAATCCAACTCCAATCTGAAGTCGATCCTTAGTAGTTTAGAGCCTCTCCAAGACACTTCAATCCGCTTGTTGAGACCCTTAGAACAACACCAACAAATATCCTTCAAATCTCCAAACAAAACCTAGAATGACAACTAGGTTTTCGTTTTGCGACTAACCCGTAAATTATCTTTTTCCAAGATTTTTCTATTGAGATATGTTTACAATACACATAAGAACCTAGGTTTAAAGTGGGGAGCTAAAAGAACAAGGAACAATGATTTCTCTTATTTCTTCAAGTGGAACCCGAGAGCAATGCTTCAATGTTCTTCAATTTTTTTGTGAATTTTGGCTAAGTGTTAGCTCTCTCTTGCTACTAGTAGTAATATAAAGCACATTGGATGGTCAAGATATGAACAATTGGGTGGCTTGGATAAGCTCTTAGTAAAAATCAAGACTTTGTGGGTCCTTTGACCAAGTCAAATCTCTCAAGCTTCAAGTTGCAAGACTTTAGTCATACAAGACTATGGTCAATGACCATCTTAGCCATGGCATTTTCGTCCAAGGCATCACTAAGGGGGGTGACACGTGTCGCCCTCCCAATCGCCACAATAATACATTTTCCGACAATTTCATATTTCCGATAAATTTTTACAAGTCTCAAATCTTAACACTTGTGAGTTCTTACGTACGTTCCTTAAAATATGTTCTGTAAATACGGGGTGTAACATTCTTCCCCCCTTAGAAACATTCGTCCCCGAATGTTCTTTCGGAGTCAAACTTATAATTAGCGACATAGTTTCCTTACACAACCCCGACATACCAATACTGCCACACATGGCCACATAATAGCATTTACACAAAACAAATGCTTCAATTAAAACTTGACAAGTAAGGGAAAATGAATTTACCTTAAGGCATAGGAAATAAGTGAGGATACTTCCTCAACATGTCCTCCTCCGTTTCCCAAGTCATCTCTCCTGCTATCATTCCTCCACGGGACTTTGTGGAAGCTACATCCTTGGTCCGCGATCGCGACACAGCGATCGAGTATCGCTATGGGACTCTCTCACGATAACCCCTCACACTGGACCTCACTAGTAGGAAAACTCTTGGATCACCGATACACTTCCGCAACATAGAAACATGGAAGGCGGATGTACCGCCTAACTCGATGGCGGATCCAACTCGTAGGCAACCTTGCCCACTCTACGGACGATCTGGTAGGGCCCAATGTACCTTGGGTGAGTTTCCTTCTACCGAATCTCATCACACCGCCGTGGGTGACACGCAAGAAGACCGGTCGTGCACGAAACTCCAAGTCGACGCCGATTATCCGCGTATGACTTCTGCGACTGGGCGCTATCATCTCTGGATAAGCTTCACCTTATCCACACCTGCTGTACCAAGTCCGCCAACTAATCGCACTCGCCACGTCGAACCAACCAATCGGCGACCTGCATTTCCGCCCATATAAAGCCTCATATGGCGCCGTCAGATATCTTTGGAATGGTAGTTGTTATAAGCAAACTCTACAAGAGGCAAGTGATCCTCCCGGCTACCACGAAATCAATCACGCAGCCCGCAGATATCCTCGTTGTATGGATAGTACGCTGCTGCCGTCGATCGAGGATGAAATGTTGTACTGAGACTCACCTGTGTCCCTAAACCCTTCTGGAAAGACCTCCAGAAGTTAGCCGTAAACTGGGCTCCCCTATCAGATATAATCGACACAGGGACACCGTGCAGCCTCACAATCTCTCTGATGTATAATCTGGCATAGTCCTCAGCCGAAAACGTCGTCCTGACTGGAAGGAAATGGGCTGATTTCGTCAGCCTGTCAACAATAACCCAAATGGAGTCGTACTTCCTCTGAGTACGAGGTAACCCTGTAACAAAGTCCATGTTGATCACCTCCCACTTCCAAGTCGGAATCTCAATAGGCAATAATCCACTGGGCCTCGTGCTCGACCTTGACTGCGGCAATTTGGACATCAGGCAACAAAACCTGCCACGTCCCTCTTCAGGCCATCCCACCAATACAAACATCTGAGGTCATGGTACATCTTGGTCGACCCCGGATGAATAGAATAACGAGCACTGTGTGCCTCCCCCAGAATCTCAGCACCCCATCAGACGCTACCTCGAATAGACTCTTCTCCTCCCAAAGAGCTGCATCACGATACCGTACCAACACTGGGTCCTCAAACTGTCGCCTCTTCACCTCATCAACGATGGAAGACTCGGCAACCTCACGAATCCGTACCCCACAATCGTCGGTATCGATCAATCGAACCCAAGGCTCGCTAATCGTGGATCGACGGACCATGTCCCGCCTCTCGGTACCTCGATAGGCTCCCATCGATCTACGACTCAAGGCATCGAACTACGTTAGCTTTCCCGGATGGTATAGAATGTCAACATCATAGTCTTTCAAAGAACTCTAACCACCGTGCTCGCCTCAAGTTCACTCCTCTGCTGAAGATATCTGGAGGCTCTTGTGGTGCGTATAAATATCCACATGAACCCCATACAAATAATGTCTCCAAATCTTCAAGGCATGAATAATCGCGCCAACTCTAAGTCATGGGTAGGGTAATTCCTCTAATGTTTCCAGAATCGCCGAAGCATAGGCTATAACCTTGCCGTCTTTGCATCAAAACACACCTGCCCGATACCCGAGGCATCACAATAGATCACGAACCCGCCTAACCCTCGGGAAGAGTAAGGCGGGGTGAGTCAACCTCTCTTTCAAGAATCGGAAACCACCTTTCATGACCTCGTCGGCTGGAACTTGGTGCATTCGAGTCGGCTAGTCAACGGCTGAAATCTAAGCAAACCGCTCCACAAACTCGATAATAACTCGCCAAATTCTGAAATCTGCGCACGGTCGGAGTAGTAGGTCTCGGCCAAGACTTATCGCCTCAATCTTTGTCGTATCACGCGAACACCATCAGCCCCGATAATATGCCCGGGAATGCCACCGAGGCCAACCAAAACTCACACTTGGAGAACTTGGCGAATAATCTGCGGCTCGGAGGACCCAATCACCGTCGCCGAGTGATCTGCATGCTCTGCTCTGTCCGCGAATAAACCAGGATGTCATCGATGAATACTATCACAAATGTATCCAAAAATGGCTTGAACACCCGGTTCATCAAATCCATAAATACCGCTGGAGCGTTGGTCAAACCGAAAGACATAACCCTAAACTCATAGTGCCCATACCGGGTCCTGAATGCAGTCTTTGGGATGTCTACCTCTCGAACTCGAACCTGATGATAACCAGACCGCAGGTCTATCTTTGAGAAACACCTCGCACCCTGCAGCTGGTCAAACAAATCATCAATCCGGGGGAGGGGGTACCTATTCTTGATGGTTACCTTATTCAGCTGCCTGTAATCAACACACATACGCAGCGTCCCATCTTTCTTCTTCACAAACAAGACCGACGCTCCCCAGGGAGATACACTAGGCCTGATAAAGCCTTTCTCCAGCAAATCTTTCAGCTGGTCCTTCAGCTCCCTCAACTCAGCAGGTGCCATCTTGTATGGCGGAATGGAAATAGGTCGAGTGTCTGGCAACGTGTCAATACAAAACTCAATCTCCCTCTCAGGAGGGATACCCAGAAGATCATCTGGGAACACATCTGGAAACTCCCTAACCACTGCGATCAAGAACCGGCACCTCAGCCTCTGTATCAAATACCCGAACCAGATGATAGATGTACCCTTTCTGCACCATCTTCCTAGCCTTGAGGTAAGAAATAAACCTACCCCTCGGCGACGCTGTGTTGCCCTTCCACTCTATAACTGGCTCGCCAGGAAACTGGAACCGAACCAACCTGTCCCTACAGTTAACGTTGGCATAACAAGAAGCCAACCAGTCCATACCCATAATGACATCAAAATTTGTCATCTCCAGCTCTATCAAGTCTGCAAGGGTCTGACGACTGTAAATATAAACCGGACAACCTCTGTACACCCGCTCAGCTAACACCGAATCTCCCATAGGCGTAGCTACCTCAAAAGGCTCTATCGACTCCGGCTCTATCCCGATTCTACCCATAAGAGGGACATAGGACAAAGTAGAACTGGATCTATCAAAGCATAAACGCTACATCATGAAATCAATAATGTACAGCGACGGCGTCGGAAGCCTCACGATCCGTCGGTGGCTAGAGAATATATGCGGATTACGTGGACCGCTAGAATCGAACCACCACCACGACCTCTGCGGCTGCCCGATCGTGAGTACCACGCCTCGGGCGCATAACCTAAGGAGAAGAAGACCCGGCCAGCGAGATCCGCCGGCTGCATCAGACCACCGTGCGCGCTCTGGGCGGACAATCTCTCCTCAAATGGCCTGCTGCCACACGAGTAACAAGCTCCGGCTCTGCGACACTCGCCACAGTGAAACCTACGCATCGAGCACACCGAGGTGTGGGTGGTCCCGTCGGTGGCCGGTTCTGCCTCGCGAAATCCGAAGTCCGAGCCACGACTGCTCTGAATGACTGGCCGCTCGGACCTCTTGCCGGAAAACCGTGAAGGAGCACTCTGTCTTTGGTGAAAAGTGGACTGGTTCGCTGCCGAGGTCGCCTCAGCGCCCTGAGACCACGATGTCACGGCCTCTTGGGCTGGCCTGAGTCAATCTGGTCCTCTCTCTCTCTATCCTCGATCCCCTGCGCATAGGCCTGCATCCTGGCGATGTCCATACCCAAGCATGCGGTAATCATATGACGGTCAAGCCCCATCACATAACGATGAACCCTATCCGCCGTATGTACAATAATATGCGCGTATCGGCCAGAGTCAAACTCAAGCTATACTCCCTGACAGTCCTCCCGTTCTGCCTCAAGTTCAAGAATCTGTCTCCGCGGGCTCTCCTCATCTCAGGAGGCAAACAGTGATCCATGACGGCCTCGGTAAACTCCTCCCAAACACCGGAAGAGCATCATCACCTCTCGAAATCAACCACGACTCAAACCGGTTCAACGCATATCGCGCAACCCGGTAGGAGGCTAGCGTAATGCACTCTGTCTCGAAACCCTAAGAACTGCATGGTCAGAGCTGCCGAATGAACTCCTGCGGATCCTCATCCGAACTCGAACTTAAAACTCAGGTGGATGACAACCCAGAAAATCCCTAACCCCAAACCGCCGCCCTAGGGTGGGGTATGCTTACGTATGTTGTCAGACTACTATACTAGTCAATAACCGGATCCGCTCCCGTAGTCTCTATACTCGGCACCGGCCATGGCGGAGGCTCGTACCGAAACCTCTGGAGCTACCGCGCTCGGCTCCTCTGTCTAATACTTGGCGTGGTGAACTCGCCGACCCGCCTACTACCTCAGGCATAGCCTGTGCCCGAGTCCGTGTAACCCTCTGAGTACCGCTAGCAGCTCCTGCTGCTGCCTTGCCCTTCTGGGCCCTGGTGGCCTTCCGTGGAGGCATATCTGTTTCATAAGACTAGGTCAGAGAGGATTCAACCTAATAAGACAGCTCTACTGCACGATCTCAGAGAGAGAAGAATGGAAACCAATCCTAAATGTCCGCGACCTCACGATTATAGATGTGGTGCACAACACACCGATAATCAAGACTCTACTAGACACGGTCTGTAGACACTTTCCGAGGACTAACTACTCTGATACCACTTTTGTCACGACCCGACCCCGGGCCGCGACTGGTGCCCTACCTGGGCACCCTATTCAGGTATACATCAGAGAATAGCAGCGAACATACACAACATAAACACATGTGTAACAATAAAACCTCACAGGCTAGCCGATAAGGCCGCCTTCCAATATATAACATAATCAAAAGTACAACTGTACAACATCAGTTCTTACAGGCCAACCACAAATGTGAATACAAACCTCTAGGAATAACAACTGTGGCGGGACAAGGCCCCGCCATACCCCTGAATGTACATAAATCTACAACACCAGGGAAAAGACTGTACCAAAAGAGACAAGCCTCCGGATAAATGGAGCTTGGCGTGAAGTGATCCTAAGAATGAGGATCCACCACACCTTACCACTTTCTGCGGCGTACGCAGGCCAGGAAGGGTCGATCTGTGATATGTACTAAGTATGTAAAGCGGAAATCTTGTAATTACAACATAAGTTTAAAACAAAGCCGAGACATGTATGATAACAAAATTACAGTAGACAGTGCCTTACTAACAATGAGAGTAAATCAAGGGAATACGTAACATCACAATAGAGACTCGATCAAATCATGGGTAGAGAACCCGTAGAGGCAGTGGTATAACGTCTTGGGGTTCTTACCTCATTTATACTCTTACCCAAGCGGGTGGTATAAAGTCTTGGGGTTTGCCTCATTTATACTCTTACCACTGAAGAAGGTAATAAAAGCAGTGGTATAACGTCTTGGGGGTTTACCCCTCATTTATACTCTTATCCTGGAAAAGGTGGTATAGCGTCTTGGGGGTTTACCCCTCACTTATACTCTTACCCTATCTCAACCGGCCATCATACAATAAATAAGCAAGTTAGAAATCCCCCTAACTTCTTATTAGTCTTATTCGTCTACACTCTCATTTTAGTTTACTTAAGGCACTAACATGTCCTTTATGAAAATTCGGGAATTTAACCCAAAGTACTACGTACTTCAACCTTAAAAAAATGACTCATTTTCATATAGAACTTCCAAGATACTATAAACCGTAGTATCAAGTCAAAATTACTTTTCAAGACAAGTCACAATACCTTTAAACATAAAGTTAGGTTTCAAAATCAAGTGACTCCTTTTATATAAAACCTTGGGTAATTGATGCCTTAAAAATCAAATTGCCATTTCATTAAAGTTAAGTCATTTATCTTTCCATAAAGCAAATATAACCAACTCCTCATAAAGTCGTTACATTCGCTTTATACCTTAGCCATAAACAATTTCCTATCCAAGGGACTTATGCGTTTAAAACGAAACAAGTATCACATACTTTAAAACTCTTCAAGTCCCTTTACTTTAATAAAACATTAGACATCCTTAATACTTTCAAAGAAGTGAGTTAATCTCCTAACTCACCCAACTTGGCTTTTCAATAAACTAGTAGAGGATATCAAGATCTTGTACGTCTACCGTACTATATACGTGCAACTAGTCATGCTCAAAGGATAGGAAAAGTTCTACATACCTCGCCGGGTCAAACCACTTGCCAAGTACAAAGTCCCGCCCGTAGTATGTCAACCTATAATATTCACAATACACCTATTAAAGCCTTACTTCAAACGTAGAATATTATAAGTGTCAAGTCGCTAAATTCTACGGAAAATCGGACAACACCTCCTTTGTTTCTACTCACTTTGCCACCTTTTTCAAGGCCGAATACAATAACCAAACACGCCACATTTAAGGCACAATCAAAGCAATTAATCAATAGGGGATTACACGCCTACTAGACGTGTAAAATTCCGCCCCACAAACGATAACAAACTAATACCACTACTAGTCCAATTTTCGGCCATAATGAATGCAACAATACCAATTCTTATCCAATTTCCATTTCAATCCAAATTGGTAGCATAACATGATATCAAGTCGCATTTTATTATAACTACCATAATCTTCAAGTAAGTGACATGCGACGATTTCTAATAAACGACCAATTAGTAATCAAATCTACAAGTGGCTTGTATAACATTTCGGATCTAAGCTACAAACAATCCACAATACTTATAAACTTCAACATATCAACTTCATGCTAGCAACATGTAGAGCTAACAACAACAATAACTATATAATCTTGTAACACTTAAAAGACAAGATTGTACCTCAAAGAAACTTAATCCAACTCCAATCCGAAGTCGCTCCTTAGTAGTTTAGAGCCTCTCCAAGACACTTCAATCCTCTTGTTGAGACCCTTAGAACAACACCAACAAATATCCTTCAAATCTCCAAACAAAACCTAGAAAGACAACTAGGTTTTCGTTTTGCGACTAACCCGTAAACTATCTTTTTCTAAGATTTTTCTATTGAGATATGTTTACAATACACATAAGAACCTAGGTTTAAAATGGGGAGCTAAAAGAACAAGGAACAAAGGTTTCTCTTATTTCTTCAAGTGGAACCCGAGAGCAATGCTTCAATGTTCTTCAATTTTTTTTGTGAATTTTGGCTAAGTGTTAGCTCTCTCTTGCTACTAGTAGTAATATAAAGCACATTGGATGGTCAAGGTATGAACAATTGGGTGGCTTGGATAAGCTCTTAGTAAAAATCAAGACTTTGTGGGTCCTTTGACCAAGTCAAATCTCTCAAGCTTCAAGTTGCAAGACTTTAGTCATACAAGACTATGGTCAATGACCATCTTAGCCATGGCATTTTCGTCCAAGGCATCACTAAGGGGGGGTGACACATGTCGCCCTCCCAATCGCCATAATAATACATTTTCCGACAATTTCATATTTCCGATAAATTTTTACAAGTCTCAAATCTTAACTGTTACACCCCGTATTTACAGGACATGTTTTAAGAACGTACGTAAGAACTCATAAGTGTTAAGATTTGAGACTTGATTTTTTTTTAGTATTTTTATGGAATTGTCGGAAAACGTTTTATTGTGACGAATGGGAGGGCGACACGTGTCACCCCCCCTTAGCATTGCCTTGGACGAAATGGCATGGCCATTTTGGTCATTTACCTTAAGTCTTGGATGACTAGTCTTGCAACTTGTATAGCTTGAGAAGGTTGACTAGTCTTGGTCAATAAGTCTTGATCTTTTGTAAGACCACATCCAAGCCTCACATTTGTGTTTATCTTGACCATCCAAATTCTCTTTATTATACTAGTAGCAAGAGATGAGTTAACACTTAGAATTTTTTTTCACAAATTGAAGACCACACTAAGAGGCTCTCGGTTTTCACTGCTTGGAAGAAGAAAAAATTTGTTCTTGTTCATTCAACTCCCACTTTAAACCAAGGGCCTTAGGTGTATTGTAAGCAACGTCTCAATAGAAAAATCTTGGAAAAGATTGTTTTCGAGTTAGTCAAAACGAAACCTAAAGGGTCTTTCTAGGTTTTGCTTGGAGTTTTGAAAGACAATTGTTGGTATTGTTCTAAGGGTCTCAACAAGCGGATTGAGGTGTCTTGGAGAGGCTAAGCTACTAGGAGCGACTTGATCGAGTTGGATTAAGAATCGTTAAGGTATAATCTTGTCTTTTAAAGGTGTTACAAGATTACATATTTTTTTGTTGTTGTTAGCTCTACTTGTTGCTAGCATGATGTTGATAGGTCGAAGTTATAAGTATTATGGATTTCTTGTAGTTTAATCCGAAATGTTATACAAGCCACTTGGAAATTGGATTACTAATTGGTCGTTTTTAGAAATCGTCGCATGTTACTTACTTAAAGATTATGGTTGTTATAATCAAATGCGACTTGATATAATGTTATGCTACCAATATGGATTGAAATGGAAGTTGGGTAAGAATTGGTTTTGTTGAACTCAAGGTGCCGATTTTGGACTTGTAGTTTGTATTAGTTAGTTAGTCATTTGTATTGGACTACCTTCTATATAATTGTGAGCCAATTGGGGCTGTTTAGTTAGTCATTTGTATTGGACTACCTTCTATATAATTGTGAGCCAATTGGGGCTGTTTAGTTAGTCATTTGTATTGGACTACCTTCTATATAATTGTGAGCCAATTGGGGCTGTTTGGTTATTGTATTCGGCCTTGAAAAAGGTGGCAAAGTTAGTAGAAACAAAGGAGGTTCTGTCCGATTTTCCGTAGAATTGGTGACTTAGCACTTAGAATAATTCTACGTATGAAGTGAGAGGTTAATGGACGTATTGTGACCATTATAGGTTGAAGTACTAAGTATAGCGTATCCTACTTGGAGAGTGGAATAGCTATCAAGATTGAAGTACTTGGGAGCATTTTGCTACTTGTCGACAATCGTCGCGAGGTATGTGAACCTCTTCCTTCCTTTGGCATGATTCTATGTATGGAATATACTTGTGGTATCATTTCATGTTTCCTTCTACTCTTAGAAGTTAAGAGGTAGTTATGTGATTTACTCTATGTAGAACTTTTCCTATCTTTTGAGCATGACTAGTTGCACGTATGTAGTACGGTGACGTCTGAACTATGACATTCTTTACTTGTTTTATGAAATGCCAAGTCGGGTGGGTTAGGAGATTAACTCACTTCTTTGAAAATAGTAAGGATGTCTTAGGTTGATTTTAAAGTTAAGGGACTTGAAGAGTTTTAAAGTATGTGATACTTGTTCCGCTTTAAGCGTATAAGTCCTTGGATAGGAAATTGTTTATGGCTAAGGTATAAAGTGAATATAACGTCTTTATGTGAATTTAGTTATATTTGCCTTATGGAAAGATAAATGACTTGACTTTAGTGAAAAGGCAACTTGATTTTACGGCATCGCTTGCCTAAGGTTTTATAAGAAAAGAAGTCACTTGTTTTTAGAAGCGTGAATCGTATTTCTAAAAATGTATTGTGACTTGTCTTGAAAAACGGATAGGACTTGATACTATAGTTGTCAAGATTCAGGAAGTTGTAATTGAAAAGAGTCTTTCTAAAGGAGTAGAGGCGCGTGATACGTTGGGTTAAATTCGATTCTATATGATATTATCGACCGAGAATGGGCAGGCGGTATACCTATCGCGCACTATATGACATTATCGACCGAGAATGGGCGGGCGATACACCTATCTGAGCGCACTATATGACATTATCGACCGAGAATGGTAGGCGATACACTATCTGGCGCACTATATGACATTATCGACCGAGAATGGGCGGCGGTATACCTATCTGAGCGCACTATATGACATTATCGACCGAGAATGGGCGGGCGGTATACCTTCTGGGCGCACTAGATGACGTTATCGACCCGAGTTGGGCGGGCGGTATACCTTTACGGGCGCACTATGTGACCTTGATCGCGTCTAGATTGGGCGGGTAGTATAGGTGCCCCTCCCAAAGGCGGATTATGCTTATGAAAGATAAGTGAGTTATATAGTAATGAACTTAATGATTCTTTTCTAATAATGCGTAAGAATGTGGTATAAATTTTATTAAGAATGGAAAAGATAATAGGGTGCGATTAAGTTCATAAGTGGTAATGACACGGCGGGATACATTATGTATTGTTTTATACTTGTCCTTGTCATTCTTTTGTACGATTATGATCCATTTCTTGCGTTATTTACATTCCATATTAAATTTTGTTATCTTGACCCCGCCCGGGCTGCGTTCATGCCGCGAGTTTTAGGTACCAGGTTGGTGATCCTTGCTCTTAGGATCTCGGTTGATTGTTGGGAAAAAGCTCCATTTGCTCGGAGGCTTTATCTCTTGGTATGGTTTTCCACAGTAGTAGATTCATGTATATTGAGGTATGGCGGGGCCCTGTCCATGTTGTTATGTTAAAAACTCTTAGAGGTGCAGTAGTTACATTTTGTGGGTCGATTTGTAAAGAAAGGAGGCAAGCTGCTTGGTTGTATATATGTATGTCGGGAAGGTAGCCCTATCGGCTAACCCGTTGTTTCAACACTGTTGTTTTATTTTATAAAGTTTCATGTATGTTCCGTGATTATCTCGATGTATACTGTAAGGGTGCCTGTGTAGGGCACCGATCGCGATCGAGGGTCGGGTCGTGACAAAAGTGGTATCGAGCGTTAGTCCTCGGAAAGTGTCTGACCGTGTCTAGTAGAGTCTTGATTATCGGTGTGTTGTGCACATCTATAATCGCGGGTGCAGGACATTTAGGATTTGGTTTCCATTCTTCTCTCTCTCGAGATCGTGCGATGAAGCTCTTATTAGGTTGAATCCTCGACCTATTCTTATGAAACGGTATGCCTCGCGGAGCGCGACAAGGCCTGAAGGGCAAAGCGGCAGGAGGCGCGATGGTCGTGAGTTACGAGTCGGGCACGCACTATGCACGAGGTAGTAGGCGGGTCGGCGAGTTCAGCCACCGGCGATATTAGAGGCGAGAGCGGCGGTAGCTCGAGGATTCGTGCGAGCCTCGATTCGCGGCCGGTCTTGAGTATAGAGACTACGGGAGCGGTCCGATTATTGACGAGATAGTAGTCGGGCGGCAACAGGCGAGCAACCCACCCCAGAGCCGACAGTTTGCGGATTAGGGATTTTCTAGGATGTCATCCACCTGAGTTTTATGGTTCGAGGTATGATGAGGATCCGCAGGAGTTCATTCGGCGACTCTGACCACGCGAGTTCTTAGGGCTTGAGGCGATGCATTACGCTAGCCTCTCCTGCGATTCTGTGACATCGCGTTGAACCGGTTTGAGTCGTGGTTGCTTTCGAGAGGTGATGATGCTCGTCGGCGGTTTGGGATGAGTTCACAGAGGCCTTTCTTGGTCACTTTTGCCTCCCGAGATGAGGAGAGCCCGTGTTGATAGGTTCTTATCATTGAGGCGAGAATGGGAGGACCATCGAGTACACCCAGAGTTTGACTCGTTGGCTAGGTATGCACACTATTGTGGCTAACATGGCCGATAGAGTCCATCGCTATGTTATGGGACTAGACCGTTATATGATCACTGCTTGCCTGGAAGTGGCCCTTCAGCCAGGAATGGATATTGCCAGGATACAGACATATGCACAGGGGATTGAGGGCGAGAGAGAGAGGACCGACCAGACCAGAGCCAGCCAGAGGGCGAGCAGCGAGGGTTCAGGTGATATTCGGCGGAGAGCCTCAAGGCGAGCTAGGTCTACTGATTCGGACACGAGTGCACCTCCGATTTTCGGCGGGGTTTTCACAACCCGGGAATGCAGGGCGGTCAAGTCTCTAGAGCTTGAGTCTCGGAGATGGGGTTCGGTCGATCGAGGCCACCTTTGCCTCAATGTGCCCGATGTGGTAGGTTACATTCTGGGTATGTCGGCGTGCACGGGTGCTTGTTTTTCTTGTGGTCGTTCAGGCCATATGTTAAGAAAGTGTCCTTATAGAGGGTCTGGTGGGACAACACACCTCTTTGGATCGATTGCGGGTTCTTCGCCTTCACTAGCTAGGCGGGATGTTCATGCACCGGTAGTGGCAGAGGTCGTGGTGGGAGTTCGATTTTAGCGGTCCTTGAACCGCCTATATGATTCGGGTATGTCTTTGGCCTTTAGAAACTTGTTTACATGATAAGTTATGGTATGTTTAAGTTTTATGAACAGATTATATTGAGACTATGTATATGTTAGAAGGAGTTGGAAGTACGAAAATATAATCCCTTTTTGGGCTTATGACGGACAGATATGTGGGTGCGAGGTATTAAGGCCATGTGTGGCATTGTTGGTAGGTCGGGGGTGGTGAAAGGAAACTATGTTGTTAGTTTTAAGTTTGACTCCGAAAGAACATTCGAGGACGAATGTTTCTAAGGGGGGAAGAATGTTACACCGTATTCTGAGGACATGTTTTAAGAACGTACGTAAGAACTCATAAGTGTTAAGATTTGAGACTTGATTTTTTTTTAGTATTTTTATGGAATTGTCGGAAAACGTTTTATTGTGACGAATGGGAGGGCGACACGTGTCACCCCCCCTTAGCATTGCCTTGGACGAAATGGCATGGCCATTTTGGTCATTTACCTTAAGTCTTGGATGACTAGTCTTGCAACTTGTATAGCTTGAGAAGGTTGACTAGTCTTGGTCAATAAGTCTTGATCTTTTGTAAGACCACATCCAAGCCTCACATTTGTGTTTATCTTGACCATCCAAATTCTCTTTATTATACTAGTAGCAAGAGAGGAGTTAACACTTAGAATTTTTTTTCACAAATTGAAGACCACACTAAGAGGCTCTCGGTTTTCACTACTTGGAAGAAGAAAAAAATTTGTTCTTGTTCATTCAACTCCCCACTTTAAACCAAGGGCCTTAGGTGTATTGTAAACGCATCTCAATAGAAAAATCTTGGAAAAAGATTGTTTTCGGGTTAGTCGCAAACGAAAACCTAAAGGGGTCTTTCTAGGTTTTGCTTGGAGTTTTGAAAGACAATTGTTGGTATTGTTCTAAGGGTCTCAACAAGCGGATTGAGGTGTCTTGGAGAGGCTCTAAGCTACTAAGGAGCGACTTGGATCGAGTTGGATTAAGAATCGTTAAGGTATAATCTTGTCTTTTAAAGGTGTTACAAGATTACATATTTTTTTGTTGTTGTTAGCTCTACTTGTTGCTAGCATGATGTTGATAGGTCGAAGTTATAAGTATTATGGATTTCTTGTAGTTTAATCCGAAATGTTATACAAGCCACTTGGAAATTGGATTACTAATTGGTCATTTTTAGAAATCGTCGCATGTTACTTACTTAAAGATTATGGTTGTTATAATCAAATGCGACTTGATATAATGTTATGCTACCAATATGGATTGAAATGGAAGTTGGGTAAGAATTGGTTTTGTTGAACTCAAGGTGCCGATTTTGGACTTGTAGTTTGTATTAGTTAGTTAGTCATTTGTATTGGACTACCTTCTATATAATTGTGAGCCAATTGGGGCTGTTTAGTTAGTCATTTGTATCGACTACCTTACATATAATTGTAAGCCAATTGGGGCTGTTTAGTTAGTCATTTGTATTGGACTACCTTCTATATAATTGTGAGCCAATTGGGGCTGTTTGGTTATTGTATTCGGCCTTGAAAAAGGTGGCAAAGTTAGTAGAAACAAAGGAGGTTCTGTCCGATTTTCCGTAGAATTGGTGACTTAGCACTTAGAATAATTCTACGTATGAAGTGAGAGGTTAATGGACGTATTGTGACCATTATAGGTTGAAGTACTAAGTATAGCGTATCCTACTTGGAGAGTGGAATAGCTATCAAGATTGAAGTACTTGGGAGCATTTTGCTACTTGTCGACAATCGTCGCGAGGTATGTGAACCTCTTCCTTTGGCATGATTCTATGTATGGAATATACTTGTGGTATCATTTCATGTTTCTTACTCTTAGAAGTTAAGAGGTAGTTATGTGATTTACTCTATGTAGAACTTTTCCTATCTTTTGAGCATGACTAGTTGCACGTATGTAGTACGGTGAGCGTCTGAGACTATGCCATTCTTTACTTGTTTTATGAAATGCCAAGTCGGGTGGGTTAGGAGATTAACTCACTTCTTTGAAAATAGTAAGGATGTCTTAGGTTGATTTTAAAGTTAAGGGACTTGAAGAGTTTTAAAGTATGTGATACTTGTTCCGTTTTAAACATATAAGTCCCTTGGATAGGAAATTGTTTATGGCTAAGGTATAAAGTGAATATAACGGCTTTATGGGAAGTTAGTTATATTTGCCTTATGGAAAGATAAATGACTTGACTTTAGTGAAAAGGCAACTTGATTTTACGGCATCGCTTGCCTAAGGTTTTATAAGAAAAGAAGTCACTTGTTTTTAGAAGCGTGCTGTATTTCTAAAAATGTATTGTGACTTGTCTTGAAAGACGGATAGGACTTGATACTATAGTTGTCGATGTCGGAAGTTGTAATTGAAAAAGAGTCTTTCTAAAGGAGTAGAAGCGCGTAGTACGTTGGGTTAAATTCGGATTCTATATGACATTATCGACCGAGAATGGGCGGGCGAGATACCTATCTGAGCGGACTATATGACATTATCGACCGAGAATGGGCGGGCGACACCTATACGCGCACTATATGACATTATCGACCGAGAATGGGCGGGCGGTACACTATCTGAGCGCACTATATGACATTATCGACCGAGAATGGGCGGGCGGTATACTATCTGAGCGGACTATATGACATTATCGACCGAGAATGGGCGGGCGGTATACCTTTACGCGCACTAGATGACGTTATCGACCGAGATTGGGCGGGCGGTATACCTGCAGGCGGACTATGTGACCTTGATCGCGTCTAGATTGGGCGGGTAGTATAGGTGCCCCTCGCCCAAGGCGGATTATGCTTATGAAAGATAAGTGAGTTATATAGTAATGAACTTAATGATTCTTTTTCTAATAATGTACGTAAGAATGTGGCTGTAAATTTTATTAAGAATGGAAAAGATAATAGGGTGCGATTAAGTTCATAAGTGGTAATGACAGCGAGGATCGCATTATGTATTGTTTTATACTTGTCCTTGTCATTCTTTTATGCAGTTATGATCATTTCTTGTCACGTTATTTACATTCCATATTAAATTTTTGTTATCGACCCCGCCGAGTGCGTTCATGCCCGCAGTTTAGGTACACAGGTTGGTGATCCTTGCTCTTAGGATCTCGGTTCAGTTGTTGGGAAAAAGCTCCATTTGCTCCGGAGGCTTTATCTCTTGGTATGGTTTTCCCTGAAGTAGTAGATTCATGTATATTCAGGGGTATGGCGGGGCCCTGTCCCGCCACTGTTGTTATGTTAAAAACTCTTAGAGGTCTGTAGTTAAATTTTGTGGGTCGGTTTGTAAAGAAAGGAGGCAATCGCTTGGTTGTATATATGTATGTCGGGAAGGTAGCCCTATCGGCTAACTGTTGTTTCAACACATTGTTTTATTTTATAAAGTTTCATGTATGTTCCGCTGATTATCTCTGATGTATACCTGTAAGGGTGCCCAGGTAGGGCACCAGTCGCGGTCCCGGGGTCGGGTCGTGACATTAACACTTGTGAGTTCTTATGTACGTTCCTTAAAATATGTTCTGTAAATACGGGGTGTAACATGTAAGGTCACTCGGAAGTTATGACATCCAAGGCAGTGATCCATATGTTTCCCCTATCATGGTCATGACGGTGCAAATTGATCAAACGCTTGGTCCCAAACTATTGAAAGAACCCCGAGCCGTGACTCCTTATGATAAAAGGTTGGTAGGCACATACCACAAACCATGATCTTATGATGACTTGATTGAATGGGAAGGCTACTTGAGAAATGGTCCCTTCAATTTGTTGGCTAAGTTCTGAAGTGATGCATATGAACGAAAAGTTGTGGCTAACATACTAGGTCGACATGTTATGATAATAATATCTCTTAATTCTTGAACCACTCAAATTTGACGGGAAATTCTTTCCAAGAAGGGTATATTGATGAAAGAAAGGGTTTGAACTTAGTTTCTCAATTTAAGTTATTAACAAAAGGATCGAGGTTGTCACAGATTGGCTATCAACCCACGATTAAGGCCCGAGAATAGCATGGAATATAGGGTGGATTAGGAACCATAACAAAATTGTCTTAACGGGGCAAGATTTTATTCAGCCTTTTGTGTTGGTCTTGACCGAGACCTTGCATTTGTTTTGTTGTCTTTAATTTCTAACCTAGCTATTAGTCATTTTAGGATATATTAAAATCATGTAATAGTTCTTTGCTTGTATTAGGACACATTCAATGCTTGAAATGGAATATTGAAGCCGAGAAAGGACAACGCCAAAATGGCACGGACAAAAGATGAGGGGACCGAGAATACACCATGGCAAAGACAATGCATGACATGGCCACCAAAGTGGAAAAAACAAGAGGCTTCCAAGAAAACCATTCAACCACAAGGCAACCTCGTCCTAGAGAGGAGAAATGTTGGTCGAGAACCATACTTGGTGCAAGGAATGGAAGCTTATAAAATGATTACAAAAAGTTGAAGTCTAGAAAAGTCAAGTTCATCCCCTCTTCTACTCGGCTACTACAATGGAAGTGTGAAGAAGTTTGGGTTTACACTTGTCTCCAAGAAAGTCCAAACTCTTTCACATTGTGCTCACTATGGCCAAGGGACGACTTGGTTCCCAAGTCAACCCAATCCCATTCCCTTATTCCCATTTCGGTCGAATGAATTTGTATGCTTGTGTATTTTTGTTTTCCTTCTAGACTGGTCCCTATGGTACTATAAATAGGGACTTAGGTTATGTAATTACACAGGTTAAGTTTGAGTTAAATATAAACTTGTGTTTTCAACTTGTGTGTTGAATCATATCAATCATGTATGGGTCACCTCTCCCTTTAGTGTAAGTCTTGGTTAGGACTGTGTGACATAATCAATACCCAAGCTCGAGGAACTCCCTTAGTGGTAAGAGAACATTGGAACTGTGTGGACCAACCTAGCCTAAGCTTCGAGTTACTAAAAAGGCTCTTAACCACCCTCACTTGGCTAGTTCACAGGCTTGTACTTAGCAACCCCGGTCTTGACCTTGTGGAATTGGTCAACATCTCCTTTGTGTCAACTCGGGTAGTAGAACCCTCGTGTCTCTATCCTTGACATATCATTCGTACTTTACTAAAACCACAACAACCAAACACATAGCCAAAATCGAACCAACCAACACTTGGTGTGTACTCGAATTTGCACCACCACGTCCCAAAATACGTCCCTGACTCCCACTATAATGACTACTGTCAGAAACTACAGAGACCCTGCACGTAGAGAATATGACCTTCTAGTCACTTACTCAAACTTCGAGCCCTAATACAAAGAGGGATGGGCTTTCATCTTTTCTAGGATCTGATAGGATAATATCCAATGGAGATTTCTTGACTTTTAATTTGAGACCATATCCGTGAGAGACAGAAAATGCCCTTTCCTACCACTTATGAAGATCCGAGGAATTCGATCATATGTATCTCTTAGAGTCCTACGATAGTTCGGAAGGGAACATGTAATCCCCTTAATTAGGAATTTGGGGGAATATGTGCTTGACTATGAGGGCGACAAGATCGAAGGAGTTGGCAACATCATCTGTGAATAGAATGGCCGAATCTGGTGGGGCCCTGAGATATTTACTGAGACCCTCTTCACCTAGGTCGTGATGAAGACTAAGTAGTTTGGTTGAGAGCACACTTGAAAAGTACCCTCACACCGAGGCCCAACCTCTACAAATCCAAACAAGATCGGGATTCAAATATTGATATCCTAGCTTGCCACATTTAGAGTCAAGCAGATGATCGAGATGCCCGATATCAAGAGAAGATACATCATGACCAGGTTATTATAGCCAGCTTGATCGAGGAAGTCGACTTCACCAACGAATGACTTGAGGATTTAGATGGTCATATAAAGGATGCTATGGATGACACACACCAATTACCCCATAGAGATGAGTCAATGATGTCACGACCCAAACCGATGGGTCGTGATTGGTGCCCTAATTGGACACCAGTATACGAACCTGTTAAATATAATCAGAATGATACCAAGAACAATGTAGAAATTACTGTAAAAGTATGAAGCAGACTCATAACGCTACATATCAGAATGAACCTTTCTCCCGATGAGTCACATCTAATCAAACATAACAAAATAGGCAAGACGACAAATCTGTCACTATACACGGGAATATACAAAATGAACTACAATTGTATGGCTGACCAAAACACATCTACAACCCATACATGTCCAACCCACGCATGTCCACATACCTTTTAGAGTATAACGGTAAAATATGACGGGACAGGGCCCCGTCGTACCCCTAAATATGCATAAGTCTATGACAAATGATCTGTACCAAAATGACTAGGCTCCGGAATAATGGAGCTCTCCAAATAGCTAAGCAGAAATCCTAGGCTGGAGGATCACCAAACTGAGTATTTGTACATGCGGGCATGAAACACAGCCCCCCGAAGAAAGAGGGTCAGTACAAAAAATGTACCGAGTATATAAAACATGAAGTACGATAAAGAAGATAATAACTGGCCAAAAGATGACAGGAGACAAGTATGATAATCAAAGATACCAATGCACCTGTGCCTTATGAAATGAGAGTCATACATGTCCATATAATATACCGTACCCGGCTCATTATGAGACTCGGTGAATGTAGTCATATACATACATATATACCGTACCCGACCCTCTAGTGAGGGTCTTGGTGAAATAATCATATATATACATACCGTACCAGGCCCTCTAGTGAGGTACTCGATGAACAATGCAATAAAGTTGTGCACGAACATACCCGGCCCAGGACTCGGTGAAATGATTTAATCACATTATGCACGAATAGATTATCATGAGCAACCATATACAAATTAAATCATCATATGAGACTCAATGGAATAATTAGAATGAACTATCACTAGAGAATCAAAGGCAACTATCATATCAAGTATCACTAGGAATTAGGATTCATTGGAATTATGTACGTCCGTCGTACGCTCATTTTATGTGACTCATGCCAAAAGAAAGAAGGGATAGTTTCACATACCGCTTGTCGTTTGTACCAACTCAATAATTAAAATTCGCCTCGATTAGCACTTCAACCTTAACTTAGCTAAAACAACCCTTACTTGCATCGGCACCCACTGCTCCAATTTGCACCATTTCTTCAACTTACAATGACATGCATGCATTCTTTACAAGTTTAAACCCATCTCACTTACATGTTTTTCTTCCAAATAGCTCATCTCCAAAACTAAAGTTGCTGGAGCAAATTTCGGCCAGCATTACCGTGACTCCACTGGTGGGGAGTTTACCATGGCTTAGAACTTAGTAGAAGAACTTAATCTTGGAAGAGGGAGTTGATTTAGTCTTCCCTTAACTATGTTCATGGTGGAAATATCTGTTTGGAGGAAGATAGAATGGATGTGTGAAGGTGTAATTTGAATTAAAGGTAGAGAAACATTGGTATATGTGAGCATGTGAGCTGAAAATTATATTGGCATGTTGCCATCTTGTTCCACGCGTGGGAGGGCACAAGTTCCCACACACAAGTTGTTCACTAGTTCCCACTTATTATTATCATCTCCACTAAAATTAATCCCACAATTAATTAATCTTGGATCTCACTTCATTTAAATCCTGAAAATTTCATAAGACCTCATATTCTTGATGTCAATTTTTTTTTATAATAGACACTAGTCCATAACCCCATTGAGAATATACAACTATTACTATTAATTTCCATCGCCACATTTGTTGTATCCAAAATTATTCCGGGATCACATCCTTTTGTATACTAATCTCCGTATTAGTATATGTAAATATTCTTTTCTTCCAACACTCGAATCTTATACGTTCTCAATTTATTGACCTAAAATTACGAGGTGTAACATCCTTCCCCCCTTAGAAACATTCATCCTCGAATGTTCATAATAGGTCTTATGCTATAAAAAATTCGGCATAGTCTCTTCTATAACTATACCTATCAATCTATATTCAGCAAACTCATAGATGCCTCACATGGCCACAATATATCACATATATTATTTACCAATCAACATAGTCAAGTAAGGAATTGAATTACCTGCAGGCATAGGGAATAAATGAGGATACTTATTCTTCATCTCATTTTCTGCTTCCCAAGTCACCTCTTCCCTATTATTATTTCGCCATAATACTTTGACGGAAGACATATCCTTAGTACGTAACCTTCTAACCTGGCGATCAAGTATAGCTATGGGGCTCTCCTCATAAGACAACTCCTTTGTTACCCAGACATCATCTACAGGGAACACTCTAGAAGGGTTACCAATACATTTACGTAGCATCGATACATGAAATACTGGATGTACCACTCCCAAATCAGATGGTAGGTCCAACTCATAGGCAAACTTGCCTACCCTACAAATAATTTGATAAGGCCCAATGTATCTCGGGCTAAGCTTCCCCTTCTTACCGAATCTCATCACACCCTTCATGGGTAACACCTTCAGGAATACCCAATAACCAATTTGAAACTCTAAGTGTCAACGTCGATTATCTGCATATGACTTCTGTCGACTCTGGGCTGCCCAATAATCTCTCCTGAATAAGTCTCACCTTATTGACAGCTTGCTGAATCATATATGGGTTTATTAGCTTAGTCTCACCTACATCGAACTAACCTATAGGTGACCTGCACTTCCTCCCATATAAGACCTCGTACGACGCCATCTGGATACTAGAATGGTAGCTATTATTATAAGAAAACTCAATAAGTGGTAAATGATCATCCCAGCTACCTCTGAAGTCAATAATACAGGCTCGAAACATATCTTCTAGCGTCTGAATAGTACGCTCAGCTGCCCATCAGTCTGAGGATGAAATGTTGTACTAAGACTCACCTGTGTCCTCAATCCCTTCTGGAACGATCTCCAAAAGTTAGCTATAAATTGAGCTCCTCTGTCTGATATAATAGATGTTGGAATTCCATTAAGTCTCACTATCTCCCTGATGTATAACCTCGCATAGTCTTCAGCTGAATACGTAGTCCTGACTGGTAGAAAATGGGCTGATTTTGTCAGCCTATCTACAATAACCCATATATAGTCATACTTCCGTTGAGTACGAGGTAAGCCTGTAATGAAGTACATATTAATCAATTCCCATTTCCAAGTTGGGATCTCTATCTCCTGCAGTAATCCACCAGGCTTCTGATGCTCGACCTTAACCTGTTGACAATTCGGGCACTGAGTAACAAACTCCGCTATGCCCCTTTTCATATCATCCCACCAATACAAACATCTGAGGTCATGATACATCTTCATTGACCCTAGATGCACAGAATAACAAGCATAGTATGCGTCTCCCATAACCTGCCGTCGTAGCCCTGCAACATCAGGTACACACAATCTGCCGCCATACCGTAGCACCCCGTCAGGTTAAACCTCAAATAGGGTCTTCTCATTTCGAAGAGCTGCATCTCTATACTATGCCAAAATAGGGTCCTTATTCTGATGTCTCTTTACCTCTTCTACGATAGAGGACTCAGCAACTCCTCAAACAAAAACTCCACTATCTCCAGAATTAGCCAAACGGACTCCAAGGCTAGCTAGCTGGTATATCTCACGAACCATCTCCTTTCTTTCTGGTTATACATCCATCAAGCTACCTATATATTTACGGCTAAGAGCATCTGCTACAACATTTGCTTTCGCTGGATGGTATAGAACATTAACATCATAATCCTTTAGTAACTCTAGCCACCGTCTCTGTCGTAAATTCAGCTCTTTCTGCTTAAAGATATATTAAAGACTCTTGTGATCCGTATAAATATCAACATGAACACCATATAAATAATGCCTCCATATCTTCAAAGTGTGAATCACTGCTGCTACCTCCAAATCATGAGTAGGGTAATTCTTCTCGTGTTTTCTGAGTTGTCGGGAGGCGTAAGCTATGACCCTGCCATGTTGCATCAACACACAACCTAGTCCAACACCTGAAGCGTCACAATAAATAACATAACCATCTGGTCCCTCAGAAAGAGTTAGAACTGGAGTCGTAGTCAATTTGTCATTCAACAACTGGAAGCTTTGCTCACAAACATCAGTCCACTAGAACTTAGCTGCCTTCTGAGTTAGCCTTGTTAAAGGCGCTGAAATTGAGGCAAATTTTTCGACGAATATCCTGTAATATCCTGCTAGCCCCAGAAAACTGCGTACCTCAGTAGAGGTCGTAGGTATGGGCTAAGTCTTTACAACCTCAATCTTCTGCGTATCTACCCGAATACCGTCAGCTCTAATAATATGCCCCAAGAACGCTACTGAAGTCAACCAGAATTCACATTTAGAAAATTTGGCATAAAACTTCTGGTACTGGAGTACCCTAAGTACCGCCCTCAAATGGTCTTCATGCTCCTCTTCTGAACGTGAATAAACCAGAATATCATCAATGAATACAATAACGAACATATCAAGAAATGGCTTGAATACTCGGTTCATCAAATCCATAAATACTGTTGGAGAATTGGTCAGTCCAAAAGACATCACTCTAAATTCATAATGCCCGTATTGAGTCCTGAATACTGTCTTCGGAATATCTGCCTCCTTTACCCGCACCTGATGATAACCTGACCGCAAGTCTATCTTTGAAAAACACTTAGCACCCTGCAACTGGTCAAATAAATCATCAATCCTGGGGAAGGGATACATGTTCTTTATTGTTACTTTATTCAGCTACCTATAATCGATACACATCCGCAGCGACCCATCTTTCTTCCTCACAAATAGTATCGGTGCTCCCCAAGGTGATGTACTAGGCCTGATGAAGCCTTTTTCTAACAAGTCTCTCAGTTGCTCCTTTAATTCCTTCAGCTCTGCAGGTGCCATTCTATAAGGAGGAATAGATATGGGTTGGGTATCTGGCAGTACATCTATAATAAACTCTATCTCCCGTTCTGGAG
Source organism: Przewalskia tangutica (assembly GCA_029844215.1). NCBI lineage: Eukaryota > Viridiplantae > Streptophyta > Magnoliopsida > Solanales > Solanaceae > Przewalskia > Przewalskia tangutica. Next base: position 18,696,894 of record CM056720.1, on the reverse strand, counting down.
GAAGACCTGGAAGGTCATCTGGGAATACATCTAGGAATTCATTAACTCTGAATCGACCAAGAGCCGGTACCTCTGCTTCCATATCACGCACTCGAACCAAATGATAAATATAACCTTTTCTAATCATCTTCCTTTCCTTGAGGTATGAAATAAACTTACCCCTCGGCGATGCTATATTCCCTCTCCACTTTATAATTGGTTCGCCTGAAAATTGAAATCGAACTATCTTTCCTCGACAATCGACATTAGCATAACAAGAAGCCAACCAATCCATACCCATAATAACATCAAATTCAGTCATGTCTAACTCTACCAAATCTGCTATGGTATGCCGACTATATATAACCACCGAACAATTTCTGTATACTCGCTTAGCTATGACATAATCTCCTACCGGTGTAGCTACCTCAAATGGTTCTATCAACTCAGGTTCTATTCCGATTCTACTAGAAACAAAGGGTGATATATATGATAAAGTGGAACTTGGATCTATCAATGCATATACATCTCGGAAAAAGATCAATAATATACATGTAACCACATTTGGTGATGCCTCCTGATCCTGCCTACTAGACAAAGCATATATGCGGTTCGAGGGACCGCTAGAACTGGAAGTGGCGGTCGTGGTAGAGGTCGTGGCGGACCTTCCAGTAACCGATCCAGTAGGCCGAGCCATACCACCTGTACCACTTCCATAAGGACATTCTCTCATCATATGACCTTGACGGCCACAAGAAAAACAAACACCTGTAGTAAGACGACATTCCCCAAAATAGGACCTACCACACCGAGAACACCGAGGCAAAAGTGGCCTCGACTGACTCGAACCCCTGTTCATCTGTGAACCTGAAGCCTTGGTGCTCTGACCAACTCTTGAATACCCTGTGCGGTCAGATCTCCTACATGTGAACTGTGGGGGTGCACTCTGTGCTGGCTGGGAAAAATATATAACATGCTGCTGAGGCTGACCGCCTCGAAACTCACAAGAATATCCAGCCGACCTAGCCCTCTTATGCTAGCCTCTGAGTCGGTCCTCTACCCCCTGTGCATATTCTTGTATCCTAGCAATATCCATACCTGGCTGAAGAGCCACTTCCATACAACCATCAATCAAATAGCGATCCAGTCCCATCACATAACGATGTACTCAATCTACCATATTAGCTACAATAGTAGGCGCATATCTAGCCAATGAATCAAACTCAAGACTATACTCTCGAATGCTTCTACCATTCTGCCTTAAATGTAATAATCTATCAACTCTAGCTCTCTTCATCTCTGGAGGCAGGAAGTGGCCAAGGAAGGCCTCTATAAACTCATCCTATACTGCTGGAGGAGCACCCTCGCCCCTAGATAACTCCCAAGACTCATACCAATTAATAGCTATATCCCGCAATCAATACGAAACCAACTCAACAGACTAAGTCTCAGAAGCCTTGATTATCCTCAATGTACGATGTATTTGCCGAATAAACTCCTGCGGGTCATCCTCTGGCTTTGACCCAAAAAACTATGGAGGATTATAACTTAAGAAGTCACGAACCCTCAAACTATCATATCTATAGTCAACTCCTAGTCCATGACGCGAAGTCCGCTTGCCACTAACTGCCGTCGAGTGAATCGCATCTCTCATGGCACTATCCTCCGCCCTGGCCGAGGACCGAGGCTCAGTGGGCCTCGGGCCTCGAGTGGCGATGACGCCCCTGAACTGGAGTTGTTGCTGCTCTAAGCTCCTCTGGAGGTGGCGGTGTAGCAGAGCTCGCCGACTGGAGTACAATCTCAGGCATAGACTGGGCATGGGCCCTAGTAACTCTCCGGATCTGACTAGTATCTCCTGCTACTGATTTTCCTTTCTGGGCAGTTGTTGCTCTCTTTGGAGGCATAGCTGAAAACACAATAATTCCTTAGAGAGGGATTATCCTAATAACATAGCTCTATCGCACGATCTAGAGTAAGAAGAAAAGATGACATCCTAAATGTCTGGTAGCTTCCTATTTATAGATATGGTGCACAATACACTGATAAACAAGACTCTACTGCACACAGTCTGTAGATATTCCGTGGACGAACTGCTCTGATACCACTCTTTGTCACGACCCAAACTGATGGGCCGTGACTGGTGCCCTAGTTGGACACCCATATACGAACCTGTTAAATATAATCAGACAAATACCAAGAACAATGTAGAAATCTATAAAAGATGCAGCAGACTCATAACGCTACATATCAGAATGAACCTGTCTGCCGAGGAGTCACAACTAATCAAACATAACAAAATAGGCAAGCCGACAAAGCTGCCACTATACACGGGAATATCCAAAATGAAGTACAACGGTATGGCTGACCAAAACACGTCTACAACCCATATATGTCCAACCCACACATGTCCGATCCACACATTTTCAACCCACGCATATCCACATACCTCTTAGAGTATAACGGTGAAATATGACGGGACAGGGGCCCGCCGTACCCCTGAATATGCATAAGTCTATGACAAAGGATCTGTACCAAAATGACTAGGCTACGGAACAATGGAGCTCTCCAAATAGCTGAGCAGAAATCCTAAGCTAGAGGATCACCAAATTGAGTATCTGTACCTGCGGGCATGAAACACAGCCCCCAGAAGAAAGGGGGTCAGTACGAAAAATGTACCGAGTATATATAACATGAAGTACAATAAAGAAGATCATAACTGGCCAAAAGATGACAGGAGACAAGTATGATAATCAAAGATACCAATGCACATGTGCCTTATGAAATGAGAGTCATACATGTCCATATATATACCGTACCCGGCCCTCTAGTGAGGGTCTCGGTGAAATAATCATATATATACATACCGTACCCGACCCTCTAGTGAGGGACTCGATGAACAATGCAATAGAGTTGTGCACGAACATACCCGGCCCGGGACTAGGTGAAATGATATAATCACATTATGCACAAATAGAATATCATGAGCAACCATATACAAATTAAATCATCATCTGAGACTCAATGGAATAATTAGAATGAATTATCACCGGAGAATCAAAGACAACTATCATATCAAGTATCACTAGGAATTAAGATTCATTGGAATTATGTACATCCGTCGTACGCTCATTTTATGTGATTCATGCCAAAACGAAAGAAGGGATAGTTTCACATACCACTTGTCATTTGTACCAACTCAATAATTAAAATTTGTCTTGATTAGCACTTCAACCTTAACTTAGCTAAAACAACCCCTACTTGCATCGGCACCCACTGCTCCAATTTGCACCATTTCTTCAACTTACAATGACATACATGCATTATTTACAATTTTAAACCCATCTCACTTACATGTTTTTCTTCCAAATAGCTCATCTCCAAAACTAAAGGTGTTGGAGCAAATTTCGGTTAGCATTACCATGACTCCACTGGTAGGGAGTTTACCATAGCTTAGAACTTAGTAGAAGAACTTAATCTTGGAAGAGGGAGTTGATTTAGTCTTCCCTTAGCTATGGAGATGGTGGAAAAATCTGTTTGGCGGAAGATAAAATGGATGTGTGAAGGTGTAATTTAAATTAAAGGTAGAGAAACATTGGTATAAGTGAGCATGTAAGCTGAAAATTATATTGACATGTTGCCATCTTGTTCCACGCGTGGGAGGGCACAAGTTCCCACAAGTTTTCCACTAGTTCCCACTTATTATTATCCTCTCCACTAAAATTAATCCCACAATTAATTAATCTTGGATCCCACTTCATTTAAAAATCCTGAAAATTTCATAAGGCCTCATATTCTCGATGTCAAAAATTTTATAATACGATACTAGTTCATAACCTCATTGGGAATATACAACTATTAGTATTAATTCTCATCGCCACATTTGTTGTATCCAAAATTATTCCGGGATCACATCCTTTTGTATACTAATCTCCGTATTAGCATATGTAAATATACTTTTTTTTCCAACACTTGAATCTTATTTTCTTAATTACGTTCTCAATTTATTTCCCTAAAACTATGAGGTGTAACAGATGGGTTGGTTCAGTACTGATGTCTAATCATCTCCGAATATAGGACACCCTTCAAACAAGAAAGCTCGAACTGACAGAGCTTCATCATCAGCCACTGAGGAGACTTTTTCTGATTTTAATGCTTTATTCATGTTTTGTAATCCCCATCGAGGAAGATATTATTACTCTTAATGAAATGATTATTGGGGCAATGGTTTGATTAACATTTGGCACATTTATGCTTCAAACGATTAGAAAGTCTTGGAGTAACGAGGTATAGGAACGTGAATATTATAATTATTTATGTGCTTTTGTGATATAAATGATTATGTTCTTTTATATGTTCCATCTTGAACTCTTTCTTGGTCCCACATTCCGGACACCAACTCAAAAGAAAAATAAAACAAAATACCAAAAGCTGACTAAATTAACCTTCTCTTAGAGGTTAATTTGCTACCTATGAGGACTCCAGACAGTCAAAGCACCACATCACCAGTCATCGACCTAATTAGTGACAAAGAGACTGAGGAGTCGCTTTAGGCCAAGATTCACAAAATAGATGCGAAGATTGAGTTGGCAAGAGCCAAGTTAAAGGAAGTTGACTACAAATCGATTTAGCTAACACCAAAATGAAAGAAGTGGACACGATCTTAGAATTTGTGTAGAAGTTGACCGAGAGGTTCCTCGAAGGAAAACCACAATACCAAACCTCCCAGAAGAAGTCCAAACTAACATGACATTGAAGAATGTGAAGCCTTCAAGTTCGAATTAAAGCATTTGGTTAATACTGGCTAGACCCATGATATAAGGTCGCTTTTAGAATTAGCCAAATGGACTCCAAGGCTAGCTAGCTGGTATATCTCACGAACCATCTCCTTTCTTTCTGGTTATACATCCTTCAAGCTACCTATATATTTACGGCTAAGAGCATCTGCTACAACATTTGCTTTCGCTGGATGGTATAGAACATTAACATCATAATCCTTTAGTAACTCTAGCCACCGTCTCTGTCGTAAATTCAGCTCTTTCTGCTTAAAGATATATTGAAGACTCTTGTGATCCGTATAAATATCAACATGAACACCATATAAATAATGTCTCCATATCTTCAAAGTGTGAATCACTGCTGCTAACTCCAGATCATGAGTAGGGTAATTCTTCTCGTGTTTTCTGAGTTGTCGGGATGCGTAAGCTATGACCCTGTCATGCTGCATCAACACACAACCTAGTCCAACACCTGAAGCATCACAATAAATAACATAACCATCTGGTCCCTCAGAAAGTGTTAGAACTGGAGTCGTAGTCAATTTGTCTTTCAACAACTGGAAGCTTTGCTCACAAGCATCAGTCCACTAGAACTTAGCTGCCTTCTGAGTTAGCCTTGTTAAAGGCGCTAAAATCGAGGCAAATTTTTCTACGAATCTCCTGTAATATCCTGCTAGCCCCAGAAAACTGCGTACCTCAGTAGGGGTCGTAGGTATGGTCTAAGTCTTTACAACCTCAATCTTCTGCGTATCTACCCGAATACCGTCAGCTCTAATAAGATGCCCCAAGAACGCTACTGAAGTCAACCAGAATTCACATTTAGAAAATTTGGCATAAAACTTCTGGTACTGGAGTACCCTAAGTACCGCCCTCAAATGGTCTTCATGCTCCTCTTCTGAACGTGAATAAACCAGAATATCATCAATGAATACAATAACCAACATATCTAGAAATGGCTTGAATACTCGGTTCATCAAATCCATAAATATTGTTGGAGCATTGGTCAGCCCAAAAGACATCACTCTAAATTCATAATGCCCGTATCGAGTCCTGAATACTGTCTTCGGAATATATGTCTCCTTTACCCGCACCTGATGATAACCTGACCGCAAGTCTATCTTTGAAAAACACTTAGCACTCTGCAACTTGTCAAATAAATCATCAATCCTGGGGAAGGGATACATGTTCTTTATTGTTACTTTATTCAGCTACCTATAATCGATACACATCCGCAGCGACCCATCTTTATTCCTCACAAACAGTATCGGTGCTCCCCAAGGTGATGTACTAGGCCTGATGAAGCCTTTTTCTAACAAGTCTCTCAGTTGCTCCTTTAATTCCTTCAGCTCTGCAGGTGCCATTCTATAAGGAGGAATAGATATGGGTTGGGTATCTGGCAGTACATCTATAATGAACTCTATCTCCCGTTCTGAAGGAAGACCAGGAAGGTCATCTGGGAATACATCTAGGAATTCATTAACTACCGGAACTGACCGAAGAGCCGGTACCTCTGCTTCCATATCACGCACTCGAACCAAATGATAAATATAACCTTTTCTAATCATATTCCTTTCCTTGAGGTATGAAATAAACTCACCCATCGGCGATGCTGTATTCCCTCTCCACTTTATAATTGGTTCGCCTGGAAACTGAAATCGAACTATCTTTCCTCGACAATCGACATTAGCATAACAAGAAGCCAACCAATCCATACCCATAATAACATCAAATTCAGTCATGTCTAACTCTACCAAATCTGCTATGGTATGCCGACTATATATAACCACCGAATAATTTCTATATACTCGCTTAGCTATGACATAATCTCCTACCGGTGTAGCTACCTCAAATGGTTCTATCAACTCAGGTTCTATTCCGATTCTACTAGCAACAAAGGGAGATATATATGATAAAGTGGAACTTGGATCTATCAATGCATATACATCTCGGAAAAAGATCAATAATATACCTGTAACTACATTTGGTGATGCCTCCTGATCCTGCCTACTAGACAAAGCATATATGCGGTTCGAGGGACCGCTAGAACAGGAAGGGCGCATAGCTATAGAAGAAGATGAACCAGCAACCGATCCCGTAGGCCGAGCCATACCACATGTACCACTTCCATAAGGACATTCTCTCATCATATGGCCTTGACGGCCATAAGAAAAACAAACACCTGTAGTAAGACGACATTCCCCAAAATAGGACCTCCCACACCGAGAACACCGAGGCAAAAGTGGCCTCGACTGACTCGAACCCCTGTTCATCTGTGAACCTGAAGCCTTGGAGCTCTGACCAACTCTTGAATACCCTGTGCGGTCAGATCTCCTACATGTGAACTGTGGGGGTGCACTCTTTGCTGGCTGGGAAGAATATCTAACATACTGCTGAGGCTGACCGCCTCGAAACTCACCAGAATATCCAGCCGACCTAGCCCTCTTATGCTAGCCTCTGAGTCGATCCTCTACCCCCTGTGCATATTCTTGTATCCGAGCAATATCCATACCTGGCTGAAGAACCACTTCCATACAACCATCAATCAAATAACGATCCAGTACCATCACATAACGATGTACTCAATCTGCCATATTAGCTTCAATAGTAGGCGCATATCTAGCCAACGAATCAAACTCAATACTATACTCTCGAATGCTTCTACCATTCTGCCTTTAATGTAATAATCTATCAACTCTAGCTTTCTTCATCTCTGGAGGCAGGAAGTGGCCAAGGAAGGCCTCTATAAACTCATCCCATACTGCTGGAGGAGCACCCTCGCCCCTAGATAACTCCCAAGACTCATACCAATTAATAGCTATATCCCGCAATCAATACGAAACCAACTCAACAGACTAAGTCTCAGAAGCCTTGATTATCCTCAATGTACGCTGTATTTGCCGAATAAACTCCTGCGGGTCATCCTCTGGCTTTGACCCAAAAAACTATGGAGGATTATAACTTAAGAAGTCACGAACCCTCAAACTATCAGATCTATAGTCAACTCCTAGTCCATGCATGCGAGTCTGCCTTGCCACTAATCTGGTCAGCAGCTGAACTGCATCTCTCATGGCACTATCCTCCGGCCCTGGCTGAGGACTGGAGGCTCAGGTGCTGGGGCCTCGGGAGATGGCGATGATGCTGCCCCCCGAACTGGAGTTGTTGCTGCTCTAAGCTGCTCTGGAGGTGGCGGTGTAGCAGAGCTCGCCGATAGAGTACAATCTCAGGCATAGATTGGGCATGGGCCCTAGTAACTCTCCGGATCTGACTAGTATCTCCTGCTACTGATTTTCCCTTCTGGGCAGTTGTTTCTCTCTTTGGAGGCATAGCTGAAAACACAATAATTCATTAGAGAGGTATTATCCTAATAACATAGCTCTATCGCACGATCTAGAGTAAGAGGAAAAGATGACATCCTAAATGTCTGGTAGCTTCCTATTTATAGATATGGTGCACAATACACTGATAAACAAGACTCTACTGCACACAGTCTGTAGATATTCCGTGGACGAACTGCTCTGATACAAATCTTTGTCACGACCCAAACTGATGGGCCGTGACTGGTGCCCTAGTTGGACACCCATATACGAATCTGTTACATATAATCAGACAAATACCAAGAACAATGTAGAAATCTATAAAAGGTGCAGCAGACTCATAACGCTACATATCAGAATGAACAATTCTCCCGAGGAGTCACAGCTAATCAAACATAACAAAATAGGCAAGCCAATAAATCTGCCACTATACACGGGAATATCCAAAATGAACTACAACGGTATGGCTGACCAAAACACGTCTACAACCCACATATGTCCAACCCACACATGTCCAACCCACACATGTTCAACCCACGCATATCCACAGACCTCTTAGAGTATAACGGTGAAATATGACGGGACAGGGCCCCGCCGTACCCCTGAATATGCATAAGTCTATGACAAAGGATCTGTACCAAAATGACTAGGCTCCGGAACAATGGAGCTCTCCAAATAGCTGAGCAGAAATCCTAAGCTAGAGGATCACCAAATTGAGTATCTGTACCTGCGGGCATGAAACGCAGCCCCCAGAAGAAAGGGGGTCAGTACGAAAAATGTACCGAGTATATAAAATATGAAGTACGATAAAGAAGATCATAACTGGCCAAAAGATGACAGGAGACAAGTATGATAATCAAAGATACCAATGCACATGTGCCTTATGAAATGAGAGTCATACATGTCCATATAATATACTATACCCGGCCCATTATGGGACTCGGTGAATGAAGTCATATACATATATATACCGTACTCGGCCCTCTAGTGAGGGTCTCGGTGAAATAATCATATATATACATACCGTACCCGACCCTCTAGTGAGGGACTCGATGAACAATGCAATAGAGCTGTGCACGAACATACCCGGCCCGGGACTAGGTTAAATGATATAATCACATTATGCACAAATAGAATATCATGAGCAACCATATACAAATTAAATCATCATCTGAGACTCAATGGAATAATTAGAATGAATTATCACCGGAGAATCAAAGACAACTATCATATCAAGTATCACTAGGAATTAAGATTCATTGGAATTATGTACATCCGTCGTACGCTCATTTTATGTGACTCATGCCAAAACGAAAGAAGGGATAGTTTCACATACCACTTGTAATTTGTACCAACTCAATAATTAAAATTTGTCTTGATTAGCACTTCAACCTTAACTTAGCTAAAACCCCTACTTGCATCGGCACCCACTGCTCCAATTTGCACCATTTCTTCAACTTACAATGACATACATGCATTATTTACAATTTTAAACCCATCTCACTTACATGTTTTTCTTCCAAATAGCTCATCTCCAAAACTAAAGGTGTTGGAGCAAATTTCGGCTAGCATTACCATGACTCCACTGGTAGGGAGTTTACCATAGCTTAGAACTTAGTAGAAGAACTTAATCTTGGAAGAGGGAGTTGATTTAGTCTTCCCTTAGCTATGGAGATGGTGGAAAAATCTGTTTGGCGGAAGATAAAATGGATGTGTGAAGGTGTAATTTAAATTAAAGGTAGAGAAACATTGGTATAAGTGAGCATGTAAGCTGAAAATTATATTGACATGTTGCCATCTTGTTCCACGCGTGGGAGGGCACAAGTTCCCACAAGTTTTCCACTAGTTCCCACTTATTATTATCCTCTCCACTAAAATTAATCCCACAATTAATTAATCTTGGATCCCACTTCATTTAAAAATCCTGAAAATTTCATAAGGCCTCATATTCTCGATGTCAAAAATTTTATAATACGATACTAGTTCATAACCTCATTGGGAATATACAACTATTAGTATTAATTCTCATCGCCACATTTGTTGTATCCAAAATTATTCCGGGATCACATCCTTTTGTATACTAATCTCCGTATTAGCATATGTAGATATACTTTTTTTTCCAACACTTGAATCTTATTTTCTTAATTACGTTCTCAATTTATTTTCCTAAAACTATGAGGTGTAACAGATGGGTTGGTTCAGTACTGATGTCTACTCATCTCCGAATACAGGACACCTTTCAAACAAGAAAGCTCGAACTGACAGAGCTTCATCATCAGCCACTGAGGAGACTTTTTCTGATTTTAATGCTTTATTCATGTTTTGTAATCCCCATCGAGGAAGATATTATTACTCTTAATGAAATTATTATTGGGGCAATGGTTTGATTAATATTTGGCACATTTATGCTTCAAACGATTAGAAAGTCTTGGAGTAACGAGGTATAGGAACGTGAATATTATAATTATTTATGTGCTTTTGTGATATAAATGATTATGTTCTTTTATATGTTCCATCTTGAACTCTTTCTTGGTCCCACATTCCGGACACCAACTCAAAAGAAAAACAAAACAAAATACCAAAAGCTGACTAAATTAACCTTCTCTTAGAGGTTAATTTGCTACCTATGAGGACTCCAGACAGTCAAAGCACCACATCACTAGTCATCGACCTAATTAGTGACAAAGAGACTGAGGAGTCGCTTTAGGCCAAGATTCACAAAATAGATGCGAAGATTGAGTTGGCAAGAGCCAAGTTAAAGGAAGTTGACTACAAATCGATTTAGCTAACACCAAAATGAAAGAAGTGGACACGATCTTAGAATTTGTGTAGAAGTTGACCGAGAGGTTCCCCGAAGGAAAACCACAATACCAAACCTCCCAGAAGAAGTCCAAACTATAATGGACGACTATGTCCATCTAACTCACCTACCAGAGAATGACCCAATACCATATGGGAAAGAAAGAAGTGAGTATGACCCCAACGGAGCTGCTAATAAACACGGGATGCCACAAGGGTCCTCCCACAGATTATCCCCGTTGTGGTGGTCGATTGCCCTAAAAACCCATGGATCCTACTTTAGAGTCGCACCAAAGGAAGTGCAAAATTTCAAAGTTTATGATAGGTGAAAGCTTTCAGATAAGCACACATTAGCCCTAATGTCCTCCCAACTTGTGCACCATTTTTTGCTTAGAAAAGGTGTATGTACCACAGAAGCCAGTCTGGCCACACCATAGATGAATGTGTGTCCTTCAAGAAAAGAGTCGTTATATTGAATGACCAGAAAGTCATCTGCATCCTGTGGGGACGTCACTCCCTTCTAGTCTGTGACTCTGCTATGCCTGGGGAAAGAATCAACATGAACACTTGACTCTAGTGCTACGATTTCACTTCCTTTGAGGATTCGTATGCCAATATTTTCTCACTATTGTGCTGCACCGGCAAGGTTCAGCCTCTCAAGACTACCTACCAATTATTCATAGGAACTTAAATGATGAAGATATGTTTGTACGATTTAGGAGCTCCCGAACATGACATTGAAGAATGTGAAGCCTTCAAGTTCGAATTAGAGCATTTGGTTAATACTGGCTAGACCCATGATATAAGGTCGCTTTTAGAAAAGCCGCTAAAAATGTGTGGTATAGATGATGACCCGCCATGGTTTCAAGAAGAATTCATCTTTTGGGTTTATGCGCCCCTTTTCTAGCTTACAATCAAAGTATCCCCCCTCACTTTTTGTAATCGAAACCACGCCCGACCTGATGTCCTGAAGAGGGATTCATGGGAAGCCCATATTAGGCCTGGTTAAGGTAAAAATTAAGATTTGGGTAGAATAAATTATGATATAATTTCTATATAATCCGAACTACGACAGGGCCTGACTTCCTAAGGAAGGATACATAGGCAGTCTATATAATACTCAGCTCCTATATTACATAAATTATAATCCCTCTCTATGTATAGGACATTTTCGGGTTCAATAACAACGTGGTGGCTAATCAACCGCAAAGCCTTCAAACCAAAACCCTAAAAAAAAAATTGGCCAAAATGACCAAAATGTCCTAGAATGAAAAATCAATCAAAGAGTCTTGATCGAACACATGATTCTATGTGCCTTGTTTGCAATTTATGTGTGATATCTTGTATTATAATTTCCGACTAACGTACTAACGTCATTTGCTTTTGAGTTATTTTTCTTCTTATAGAAAAGGATCGATCCATCGCAAATCACTGGCATACTTCACCAGATCCAAAGTTGCGGCAACATCCCTAAACCAAGACAACCAAACAAACATGACTGGTACTACCGAGGATAGTCACAACAAGAATGCTATGATTGATGATGTAATTCCTCAAGATCTTTAGAATGTTTGACATTCCGAGGACGTAATCACTTTTTTGTTTAAATAAGTCGTTGACCTCTAAGATCAGGTCACAAGGAATGAAGCCATCAAAGATGTCCACCATCCTTTCCATCTATAAATTCACTTGTACCCATACACTTTCCAAATGCCCATAATGGGGCCTCTTACCAAATACCACATCCACTAAATGCCACCTACATAGCAGGGACTTTTCAATATGTGCCTACCTTTTAGGCACTGCCAGTTTATGCTAATCCTAGCATTTACCAAAACACTACTACCCATACTACCCCAAAGTTCCAGGCACTCCCAAAATTTATCTCGTGCGTCCTATTGTATCTTTTCATAACCCTATCACTCCTATTCATTCTTCGCCAGATATTGATCACTACGAGAAGATGGAAAAAGCATGGAGGTCTGAGAAAGACCGAAAAGAGAGAGAAATGGAATAGAAAATGATAGATTTGTTCAAGAAAGCTAACAAAGGTTTCCGTAAAGCGATGAGATTGAGATATGATTATATATGCATGCACCCCAATTTGGATTTGTCGGAAGGCTTCAAAGTGCCTACGTTTGAACCCTTCAGTGGCATGGAAAACCCCAAAGCTCATTTGAGAGCTTACTATGACCAACTGGTCGGCGCTAAAGGAAATGAGGCACTGTTAATGAGGCTCTTCAGCCAAAGCCTCATAGGTGAAGCATCTTAGTGGTTCACAATGCAAAATATCAGCCACTGGTATTCATGAGAAGAAATAGTGAAAGCCCTCATGGATAGATTCTGCTTCAATATGGAAAATATACATGACCGCTACTCTTTGGAGAACATTCACCAATAATCAATAAAGACCTACCGCAAGTACGTAGTAGGTAGACGACCAAAATTGTCGGGGTACATCCTCCAATGAGTAAGGAAGAATTAGTTTCAGCATTCATTTGATATCAAGATTTTTATTGTTATGATAGAATGTTGTCTACGACTGGGAGGTCGTTTGCCAATTTAGTCAAGATGGGAGAGACTATAGAAAATGGTCTCAAAACAGGAAAAATTAGCAGCATCTTGAACAAAGCTGGCACGTCAAGCTCCACTGGAGCCGCCAAGAAGAATAAAGAGGACATGGAAAACGTCTCTCACACCCCGAGCCTGAGGAATCATAGAAGGGAAGGATCACAATCATCCTTCGATGTATACCAATCTCCTCCTACAAACAACTACATACCATCACCCTATAACCTTGTGCCGGTATATTATGCACATCCAAATTACCATGATCCGCCAGCAAATTACCAAACACTTATATATATCTACCAAGCTCCATCTCCAAATTACCATATTCCCGTGCCCACAAACCAAGCACCTCATAACTAGAAAAATCATCGCAACCAGCCACCTTCGGCCACATATAATTTGTCATGTTCCAATTTTTAGAAGAAGCCTCCTCAAATATTCATGCCTCTTCCAGAAATGTGAACTATTCTGTTCGCCAAATTAAGTGCCACCAGTCTCATCAAAGTCGTGCCGCTAAAGCCTGCCAATCCAGAGAGTTATTTTTACTGACCCGACCAATTTTGTGATTACTATTCTGAGGGGAATGGGTACCCAGTAGAGTATTACAAAAATCTGAAGCACCAGTTGTAAAATATGATTGACAACGAGAACTCATTCTAGAGGCCACAATACCTAATGTGAATACAAATCCCCTTTTGAATCATGGTGCCACTCGCATATATATGATTGAAAGAAAAGAGGATTTGGTGGCGTGCCGACCATTATCCCAAGAGGATATCAAAAGCCCGGAGTGCATAGTCACCTCCCTTATGTTGCAAAAAAACTCTATCTTAAGATACTGATCTCGGCCCCGAAGAAGCTGCTTGTCATCCAAGTAACTCAAGTATTCATTCATGTGCCTAAAAATGAATTTGCGATTGTGGCTCAAGGTATGACAAGATCAGAGAGATGCTACGCTCCTGAAGAAGTGGTGCAAGAAGTGCCCCACAAAGAAAACAATTCAAGAAAGGCACATCACTGATGGGGAAGCTAAGGACTTTTGGCGCCGGATGTAGCCGAAACATTACTCCATTGCGGAACACATACAGAAAACACCGGCCAAAATCTCGGTGATATAACTACTTTAGAGTTCCACTTAACATCTTCTAGCCTTAATGATGTCGTTAGACGAGGTCCATATCCCGACAGACAAACAGTGAAATATGTGTCGATATAGTGTGCCACATCATCAGGGCACATCGGATTTCATTCACTACCGATTAATTTTCGCGAGAGAGAACGTCTTATAACAAACCCTCTAGATCATAATAAAGTACTGAGGCAAGGTTATTTCTAAGTACTTCGATAATAGAGTCAGACTCAACATATGCCTTGTGTCAACATTGAAGCAATTTGGCTATGATGTTGGAAAGATACACCAGAGTTGTACCAACATGAGAGCTTTTGATAGGGCACAATGTGACCCCGCGGGTGAAGTGGATCACAACATACAAATGGGGCCCATCGAATCACCACAAAATTTCAAGTAATGGATACCATTGCCAACTACAATCTCCTACTAGGGATACCATGTATACATATGGCCGGAGTTGTGCCATCTTCTATACACCAATCAATGAAATTTATTTAGAAATGCCAAAGGTTGTCGTCCATGGAGCGGGAAGACAAGTATAAGTTTTTTGAAAATGATTTTAACAAAAGGTGCAAGTATGTAAAAGAAAGTAAATAGTTGGACTAAATGTAGAGTTCTAATAAAATAGTTGAACTAGGTCAACCATATTCTACTGATCATGGGTGCTAACACCTTTCCCGAGGGATACTAGAACCCTTACCTTGACTCTAGTTTAGATAGGATTTTTCAAACTCTTTGAATAAATCCTTTCACACTCATTTTCCTAATTTACCTATAAATTAGGTGGTGACTCTAAAACACATTATCCAATTTAGAGCACCATCTAAATTCTTAGTAGCTCTTTATGCGCTAACACATATAAAAAGTGAACTGTAACAATAGTCATTTAACCAAAGATACTTAGAGGTTTGACATGTGTATAAGATGGACTAGGGAAAAGAAGGACACTCATGACACTCAAAACACATGAGATGCAGAGAACAACTATGGAAAATCACATTGTAACCAAGAATAAACACACATCACTTTATTTAGAGCTTATTGGGAGCATACCAAAGGTAGGATTGCAAACCTGAGTATCTAACCATCCACATGAGACAAGTATACTATTATCTTGGGGACCAAATTAACAAAGTACATTGACTGGACTCAGATAGTAATTCAAGACAAACAAGCAAGCTAGCGTGGCTTCAGAACCAAGTTTAGAGCTAGTTAGGCCTAAGTGGATATGAATTTTATCTGAAATAGGGAACCTTTATTTTAATATTATCCATCAACAGATAGATAATGAGTCATTTTAAGTTATGACATACCATCAGTGATCCTAGATGCTAAGTAGAGAGATATAAGAACACATAATGAACCTTTTTATCTTGGTAAGGTTAAAAATAGGTCACACACCTAGCCTAGGTAACATTCTTACTACAATACATAATTTAACGATATTCTCATTCAAAGTTATCTAAACATACCTTAAATAATCAAGGGGAATACCAGCAAGATTCATTAGTCACATATTCATGTTGGCAGCATATTCAAAAAACCAAACCACAAACATATTATCCAAATACCATTGCTTATTCTCTTAAACCATTATTGAGGCTTAAACAAAAGTCACATACAATTCTTAATTAACACACAAAGGTCACCATATGAAGATATGTTCATACTTACATAGTTAATCAACCCTTCAAACTAACATTTAGTCATTTTTACTAACTTGAAATAGCAGGCATTCATCACAATAGGCTTCATAATTTGATTCATTAGGCATCCTATGCTAGGCTTAGTGTCCTTAACCATCAATAACACTTCAAACTAATATGAACATGCCAAACATTACTTCTTTTAATTCATCCTTAGAGTTAAAACATGTTAATAAATATATAATAACAAGAAAAACAGATTACATAATGAAAATTAAACAAAAATTATAAAAGGGAATGAGATCACCTTGTGTGGAGGCAACTGAAAGGTCGAATTGAAGCTTGTTATTAACTATGGGGACCTCCAAAGCTCGCAAATCACACAAAAATATGGAGGGTTTTAGTAGTAGAAGACCAATTTAGCTAATTTTGGGTTCCCTGAAATGGTTTGGATCCCAACTTAAGCAAAATTAATCAATTTAAACTCGATTAGGCTCTCAATCAATGTGAATGCCTTAAAATTGAATTTCGGATTGTTAAAATGAAGGAGGGGGTATCAATTTATAAACTTCAATGGAAACTCTAGGAAAGCCAAGGTCACGACATGTACCATCTCTAATAGCTTTGTGGCCTCTCCGGTATTGACACATCTGAGTAGCCCTAGATCGGGAATCCTCCTATAGAGTACTCCCTTGTTCAGGAAGAAACCATTGGCCCTTCTTCTGATGGTCTTTTTCAAATTAGTTGTGATGTTTTTGGGATACTCTCCCTTTTCCAACTATGCACTTATGTCGACATACCATGGTTCACTATCGGGTTCTACTTCCACATGGGAACAATAAGCATGTTTTTCCTTAATGTTGATCTCCAGCGGGTCAATGTGACTACTTTCAGGATGTTGTATCATGGATGCTATAGTTGTAAGAGCATTAGCAAACTCATTCTGGGATCTCGACGTGTGCCAGATTTTGATCTTTCTGAATCTGTTGCACAATCTCTATGTGACGTTGACATATGAAAATATCTTCTCATTTTTGGTGTCCCATTCTCCTCGGACCTAGTGAATCAGTATATTTGAGTCTCCTATTACCAGGAGTTCTTGTATATTCATGTCGATGGACATGTGAAGACCTAAATGTAGGCTTCATTTTGTTGTTTGTGCATTGGAAGTTGATCTTGGCTGCCATAATGTAATGTTGACCTATTTCTGAAACCAAAATCGCTCTGATCCCTAAACTTTTGTAGTTGATGGCGCAGTCAAAGAACATTCTCCATCTTGAGTAGGCTTTGCTCATTTCTTCTTTAATTGGCATTACTTTATCGTCCGGGAAATATGACCTTAATGGTGCAAACTCTTCATCGACCATACTTTCTTCTAACAAATCAGCCTATGCTTGTCCCTTGACAGCTTTCTGAACCACGTATTTGATGTTAAATTCACTCAGAAGCATTTTTAACTTGGCTAGTTTTCATATCGGCATGGGCTGGCGAAAGATGTACTTAAAGGTATCCATCTTAGATATCAAGTGTGTAGTGTACACCAATAAGTAGTGTCTCAACTTTTGTGCTATCCATGGCAATGCTCAACAAACTTTTTCTACTAGAGTATATCTTGACTCACAGGCGGTGAACTCTTTGCTGAGATAGTAGATTGCTCATTTTTACTTCCCAGTTTCATCGTGTTAGGCTAACATGCATCAAAATGCATTATCTGATACCGACAAGTACATCTACAGCTGGCTACCTGGCATGGGAGGAACCAAAATGGGTGGATTTGAGAGATATATCTTGATGGCCTCGAAGGCTTTCTGGCACTCGTCCATCCATTTAGTGGGTGTATCCTTCTTCAATAGCTTGATAATGGGTTCCAAAATCATTGTAGACTGGGCTATGAAGCATCTAATAAATTTCAACCTTCGTATGAAACTCATGACATACTTCTTGGTTTCCGGTAGTGGTAGCTCCTGATGGTTTGATTTTTGTGGGATCTACTTCTATGCCCTTACAGCTTAATAGGAACCCTAACAATTTCCTAGTGGGCACTCCAAATGTGCACTTGGCCAGGTTCAGCTTTAAATTGAACTTGAGAAGTCTGTCAAAGAAATTTTGCAAGTGTATGATATGGTTGGAGTCTTCTCGCGACTAAATTATAATGTCATCTATGTAGACCTCTATTTCTTTATGCATCATATCATGGAAGATAGTAGTCATTACACTCATGTAAGTGGCACCGGCATTCTTGAGGTCGAACGAAATTACACGGTAGTGATATACTCCCCATGGAGTGATGAATATTGTTTCATGTGTGTCTTCTTCGCTCATCAGAATCTGATGGTATCCATCAAAGAAATCCACAAATGATTAGAACTCCTGCTTCGCGCAGTTATCGATTAGTATGTGGATATTTTAAAGTGGAAAATTATTGTCACGACCCGACCTCAGGCCCACAACTGGTGCCTTACCCGGGCACCCTAGTAGATATACATCAGAGAAAACCAGCGGAATAAACTCATAAACATGGAACAATGTAAAATAAGAAACAGGCTAACCGATAAGGTCGCCTTTCAACAAGTATATAATTATCAAAAGCCCGAACAGTTATATCCTTTAAAAACCCAACTCACAACAGGACTACAGACCTCTAAGAGTTTTTGACATAACAACTATGATGGGACAGGGACCCGTCATACCCCTGAATGTACATGTACCTACAATGACAGGGAACCATACCAAAAGATAAGCCTCCGGAGAAACGGAGCTTCCCAAAATGCAGAACTGTGATCCTATGAGCGAGGATCAACAACCGATGTACCTCTACCTGCGGCATGAACGCAGCCCCCCGAAGGAGGTCAGTACAACAGGTACCAAGTATGTGAAATCAGCATCAGTAATGAAATCACAATAGTCCAAAACAAATCCACGCATACGTATGAAAACCAATTAACGATTACGTGTCATAGTATATACGAGAGTAAATAAGTGTAACCTGGCCGGTTCTGAGTAGGCTTCCAATGATCGAACTAGGGCAATTCGCCCATAGTATCATTGCGCAAATCCTATCCTGGACTCTCTCTAGAGCCCGCATAGGTCGCGTGGACCCGCATGAGGTACTCCTCGCATCGGGGGTAGCAAACCCGCGGTAATATATAGGACCTTGTCCCGCATGAGCCCCTTGGACTCGCATGAGGGTATTCCTCGCATAGGACCTCGTCCCGCATGAGCCCCTTGGACCCGCATGAGGTACTCCTCGCATCGGGGGGAGCAAACCCGCGGAATATGAATCAACGTAACATGGCCAGGGTTTAAGTGATATAATACAAACACAACCGTCCATCGTAAACAACATAAGCAAATTAAGAAAACCCCCTTAATATAAAAGTCTCAAGACACGAATACCCGTAGTATCAAGACACGTTTACTTATCAAACCAAATTACTACACCTTCATAAAACCATTACAAGGCCTTTAAAATCAAGTAAGTAAACCGTCCGTTTCTTCTTCTAAAGTCGTTATAACTAACTTTCCATAAAGCTATTAAAACACTTATGTTTTAAGCCAATTAAAAAACAATCACACTCTTTTGAGAAACCAAGAGAACTTATTCTTTTAAAAGTATCAATTTCTTTCCGAATAATGATTCACAACTTTTTAGAATAATTCAAGGTTCTTAAGATTTAGAAGTTAAGTCAAGGACATCAAAATGAAACCAAATTCATTTAACACACGTATGTCTACCGTACTATATATTTCATAATAATCATGCTCAAGAGGATAAGAAGAGTTCACATACCTCCTCGGCTAAATCCACTTGCCAAGTCGAATATGCCGCGCGTAGAGTATTAACCTATAATAACCATAACACATCTATCAACTTCTAGTTTTCTTCGTAGAGTATTTCTAAGCATAAGGTCTCTTATTCTACGAAAAATTGGGCAACACTTCCCCTGTTTCTACGTACCTTTCCACCTTTTTCAAGGCCCGAAATAAATAGCCAAATGCCACATTTAAGGCTCAGAAAAATCAGATTTCAAAGGGGATTACACGCCAAGTAGGGCGTGTAAAATTCAGCCCCTTAATCTACCAACACTGTCCATTAAAACTAGTCCATAGTCTAATGTAAAAACAGTCTATAGTCCAATGTAAAAACTGTCCATTAGTCCACTAATACAATCCATTAGTCCAGTCCTTTAGTTGGTGTTCTTGGCCAACTACTACAATCAAAACTGTCCAGTTTTCGGCTAGCATGCCAATAATTGTTTCATTACTTCTTTAATATTCCAACTTATATTCCAATCTTTATATAAGTTATATGAACTTGTTATCAACAAGATTCCTTCATGTCAACAAGTAATAGGTAATGTTTTAACAACTTTAATGGCTAGCATGCCAATTTCGGTTTTAACAACTTTAATGGCTAGCATGCCAATTTCGGTTTTTAACATCTTATTAAGGTCCAAATCTTTTCAATATTCCTTCCACATATCATGTACTCAATCATATACTACTAACATATGTAATTTCCAACTTCATTATAAGGACAAAGATCATTACCTCAATAAGCCCAAAATTATCCAAGATCTAAAAGTCGATCCTTAGCAACTTTAGCTCCTAATCCTTACGTTCCAATCCGCTCCAAGCAACCCTTAGAAGTTCCTAACTAACTTCTCTTAACACTTCATCCAAAAATATGAAGATCACCTTAGGGTTTCACTTTGCGACTATCGGATTAACGTAGTATTTTCGGGATCTTTGTGTTGGGATATCCTTAGAACACTACTAGGGACACTTGGTGAAGGTATTGGGATTAAACAACAACAATTGGAGAATTGTTCTTCAAGAAGAGGGGGGGTGCCGAGAGCACACTCAAGGAAGGGAGTATTTTTTCTCGGAAATTTCTAAGTGATGAAGTCTTCAACCTCTATGTGTGTATATATAAGACAACCAAGGGCTAGGATTAAATAAAGTGTGTGGTTGAGATTTGGGACAAGTGTGTGTGGGTCCCACAAGCGACTTGTCCAACAAATATCTTGAGACAAGTGGCTTGCCACTTGCCCTCACTTTCTCGCCCAACATGGGCCCCATGGGGTGACACGTATCGCCCTCCTATTGGTCCAAAATATTTCATCTCTCCAAAGTCTCAATAATAGGTCAAAAATCGACAACCTTGTGGGCCCCACAAAAACGTAAAATTTCTCGGGTGGGCCCCACATGACCAAATCTGGAAATAAAATTCCATAATTCTTATAAATCATATAAGTCTTAAATACCAATATTGAGAATCCAATTCCCAATAATAAACTTTTTCCTTCACGAGGTTCGGAATATTTTCCGTAGGAAAAAAGAAACCTTTCTTCCTTTTCAATCCTAAAGTCGCATTCTCTTACGTACATTCTCATATACATACCCTGAAACTATGGGGTGTAACATTCTCCCCTCCCCCCCCCCTCCTTAGAAACATTCGTCCCGAATGTTCTTTCAAGTTCAATCAAATCAGATATCGGCATAGTCCCTCTAAACTATACCCCACACAAACAAGAACGCCACACATGGTCACAATAACATTTAAGCATATATGTCAACTAAAATCGACAAGTAGGAAAGTGAGTTACCTGGAGGTGTAGGAAATAAGTGAGGATACTTCTTCATCATGTCCTCATCTGCTTCCCAAGTCATCTCCTCTCTATTCTCGTTCCGCCACAAGACTTTTACGGAAGCCACGTCCTTTGTCCGCAGTCGCCTAACTTGGTGATCAAGTATCGCTATGGGACTCTCCTCATACGATAACCCTTCTGTCACCTGGACATCACTAACCGGGAACACTCTGGATGGATCTCCGATACACCTCCGCAACATAGAAACATGAAAGACCGGATGTACTGCCTCCAGATTGGATGGCAGATCCAACTCATAGGCAACCTTTCCTACTCTATGGACAATCTGATAAGGCCCAATGTACCTTGGGCTAAGTTCCTCTTCTTCCCAAACCTCATCACACCCTTCATGGGTGACACCTTCAGGAAGACCCAATCGTCAATCTCAAACTCCAAGTGTCGACGCCGATTATCTGCATATGACTTCTGTCGACTCTGAGCTGCTAATAACCTCTCCTGTATAAGCTTCACCTTATCCACCGCATGCTGAATCAAGTCCGGCCCGACTAACTAAACCTCGCCCACATCGAACCAGCCTATCGGTGACCTGCACTTTCTTCCATATAAGGCCTCATAAGGTGTCATCTGGATACTGGAATGGTAGTTGTTATTATATGCAAACTCAACAAGAGGCAATGATCCTCCAAGCTACCTCTGAAATCAATAACACAGGCCCACAACATATCCTCGTTGTTCGATAGTACGACCGCTGTCATTCGGCCCGAGGATGGAATGCAGTACGGAGGCTCACCTGCGTCCCTAATCCCTTCTGGAAGGACCTCTAGAAATTAGTCGTAAAATGGGCTCCTCTGTCCGATATAATAGATATAGGGACCCCATGCAGTCTCACGATCTCCCGAATGTAAAGTCTAGCATAATTCTCGGCCGAATAAGTCGTCCTGACTGGAAGAAAGTGGGCTGATTTCGTCAGCCTGTCTACTATAACCCAGATGGAATCACACTTCCTCTGAGTGCGAGGTAACCGTGTAACAAAATCCATGTTCATCACCTCCGACTTCCAGGTCAGAATCTCAATCGTCTGCAACAACCCACCAGGCTTTTGGTGCTCTACCTTGACTGGCGACAATTCGCATAATCGAGCGATTTAACTCTGCAACGTCCCTTTTCAGGCCATCCCACCAATACATACATCTGAGGTCGTGGTACATCTTTGTCGACCCCGGATGAATAGAGTAACGAGCGTTGTGTGCTTCCCCTAGAACCTGCTGACGAAGTCCTGCAATATCGGGTACACATAATCTACCCTCGTATCTTAGCACCCCATCAGGTGCTACCTCAAATGAACCCTTCTCCTCTCGAAGAGCCATATATCGATACCGTATCATAATCAGATCCTCATATTGTCGCCTCTTCACCTCCTCAACGATGGAAGACTCGACAACCTCTCGAACCCGAACCCCACTGCTATCGGACCCAACCAGTCGAACCCCAAGGCTTGCTAACTGATGAATCTCGCAGACCATGCCCCTTCTATCTAGCTGCACATCTGACAGACTACCCATAGATCTACGACTAAGAGCATCTGCAACTACATTGGCCTTCCCTGGGTGGTATAGGATATCGACATCATAATCCTTAAGTAACTCTAACCACCGTCTTTGCCGCAAGTTCAGCTCCCTCTGGCTGAAGATATACTGGAGGCTCTTGTGGTCTGTAAAAATATCCACATGAACTCCATATAAATAATGCCTCCAGATCTTCAAGGCATGTATCACCGCTGCCAACTCCAAATCATGTGTGGGGTAGTTCTTCTCATGCTTCTTGAGTTGTCGAGATGTGTAAGCTATAACCTTACCATGATGCATCAACACACATCCAAGCCCGACACCTGACACATCACAATAAACACATACCCGTCTAAACCCTCCGGAAGAGTAAGAACTGGGGCCGTCGTCAATTTCTCCTTCAGTAACTGGAAGCCCTTTTCACAAGCATATGTCCACTGGAACTTAGCCGCTTTCTGAGTCAGCCTAGTCAAAGGTGCTAAAATCGAAGCAAACTTCTCCACAAACCTCCGATAATAACCCGCAAGGCCCAAAAGTCGCACTCCGTTGGTGTAAGAGTTCAGGCCAAGTCTTGATCGCCAATCTTTGTCAGACAACCCGAATACCATCTACCGATAACATGCCCTAAGAATTCCACCAAGCTAACCAAAACTCACATTTAGAGAACTTGGTATACAATCACGCCTGGAGGACTCTCGCACTGGCCCTCAAATGATTTGCATGCTCCTGCTCCGTGCGAGAATAAACCAGGATGTCATCAATGAATACTATAACAAACGTATCCAGAAATGGCTTGACCACCCGGTTCATTAAATCCATAAATATTGTCGGAGCATTAGTCAAACCAAAAGACATCACCCTGAACTCATAATGCCCATACCGGGTCCTGAATGCAGTCTTTGAGACATCTGCTCCCCTAACTCGCACCTGATGATATCCAGATCTCAGGTCTATCTTGGAAAAAAACTTCGCTCCCTGCAACTGATCAAACAAATCGTCAATCCTGGGGAGGGGGTATCTATTTTTTTATGGTTACCTTTTTCAGCTGCCTGTAATCGACACACAAACGCAGCGTCCCATCCTTCTTCTTTACAAACAATACCGGCGCTCCCCAAGGTGAAGTACTAGGCCTAATAAAGCCTTTCTCCAGCAAATCTTTCAGCTGGTCCTTCAACTCCCTCAACTCGGTAGGTGTCATTCTGTATGGTGGAATAGATATAGGCCGAGTATCAGGTAGAACGTCAATACAGAACTCTATCTCCCTCTCAGGAGGAATACTTGGGAGTTCTTCTGGGAATACATCCGGAAATTCTCTAACCACCGGAACTGACTGAAGATCCGGCAACCCAACCTCTGTATCAAATACCCGAATAAGATGGTAGATATATTCCTTATGAACCATCTTCCTAGCCTTGAGGTACGAAATAAACCTACCCCTCGGCGATGCAGTATTCCATTTCCACTCGATAACCGGCTCATCGGGAAACTGGAAGCGTACCAATCTCTCCCTATAATCCACATTGGCGTAGCAAGAAGCAAACCAATCCATACCCATAATAGCATCAAAATCCGTCATATCCAAATCTATCAAGTCGGCTAGGGTCTGACGATTGTATATAGTCACCGGGCAAGCCTTATATACCCGCTCCGCTACCACTGAATCACCTACTGGCGTAGCTACCTCAAAGGGTTCTATGAACTCAGGCTTTATCTCTATTCTACCAGCAATATGAGGAGATATATAGGACAAAGTAGAACCCGGATCTATCAAAGCATATACGTCACAGCATGAAACCAATAATGTACCTGTGACGACATCTGGCGACGCCTCCTGGTCCTGACGGCTGGATAAGGCATAAATGCGGTTCTGAGGACATTATAAACCTGTCCACCCGGGCTCTCCTTATCTACGGAGGCAAGAAGTGGTTAAGAAACGCCTCCGAGAACTCGTCTCAATCAGCTGGAAGCGCATGCTCCCCCCGGGACAGTTCTCATTAAATCAAATCAGTTGACTGCAATATCACGCAACCGATGAGAACCCAATACCACTGACTCAGCCTCTGAGGCCTTGATCACCTTCATGATCCGCTGCAGTTGTCGAATAATGTCCTGAGGATCTTCCTCAGTTCTCGATCCATAGAACTCTGGTGGACTGCAACTCAAGAAGTCCCGAAGCCTCAAACTATCGGTTCTGGGGTGCACCACCGGCTCTCGTCTGTCCTCTGGCCTCGCCATGATTCTAGCTAGTAACTGGGCCATCTCCTTATAACCCATATCCTCTGCTCCTGGTCGTGGGACTGGAGGCTCAGGTATCGTGGCCGCAGTAGATATTGTTGCTGCTCTAAACTCTTCTGGGGCTGGCGGCGTCGTAGAACTTGCCGTCTGATGCACTATCTCAGGCAATGACTAGGCCTGTGCCTGAGTAACCCTCTGAGTCTCACTAGCATCTCCCTCTGCTGCTTTGCCCTTCTGGGCCGCGGTTGCCTTGCGTAGAGGCATAACTGGTACATAAGAATACGTCAGAGGGAGTCCAACCTATAACACATCTCTATTGCACGATCTTAGAGTGAGAAGAATGGAAACCAATCCTAAATATCCTGTAGCCTCCTGATTATAGGTGTGGTGCACAACACACCGATAATCAAGACTCTACTAGATACGGTCTGTAGACACTTTCCGAGGATTAACTGCTCTGATACCACTTTTGTCACGACCCGATCTCGGGCCCGCAACTGGTGTCTTACCCGGACACCCTAGTAGATATACATCATAGAAAACCAGCGGAATAAACTCATAAACATGGAACAATGTAAAATAAGAAACAGGCTAACCGATAAGGTCGCCTTTCAACAAGTATATAAATATCAAAAGCCCGAATAGTTATATCCTTTACAAACCCAACTCACAACAGGACTACAGACCTCTAAGAGTTTTTGACATAACAACTATGACGGGACAGGGCCCCGCCATACCCCTAGAATTAAAATAATGCGAGAAAGAGGATATTGAAGACATTGAGCATGTGGAATATGTCAAGTGTGTTACCCCTCTACGGGAGAAGAAAAAGGAAAAAGAAAAAGAAAGAGATCCTAAAATGGTTGTGTTGCAGGGGTAAATTTACCCTCTTGAATTTAAGATGAAGAAGAAATTTGTGTTCGGCTAAATCACGTTAACGACAACGCTATTGAGAGGCAACCTAATATTTTAATTGTGTTATTTTGTTTTGTTTTGTTTTGAACAGTCTCACGGTCTTGTTATTTCTTGGTCTATGTTTTTTATGTCAGGTGAATTAAGAGCCAAATCTGAGTGAAAAAGGGTTGCGAGCTGCTGAAATCAGAATGTCCAAATTTGAATTAGCGTCGCGACACCTAGATTTAGAGTCGCGGTGCTGTGCAGGCAGTGAGTGAGGATTTTTGTTCGACGATGAAGAGTTGCGGCGCTTGGGAGGCAGAAAGCTGGAAACCTTTTTGTTGATAAAAGAGTCGCGACGCTAGAAAGATGAGTCGCGGCGCCTGGGGGATACTCGATCGTGCCGTGGCGCTGAAATAAAAGAGTCGCGGTGCTCATTTGGTTTTTCAGAAATAAAAGGCCCCCCTTTCCTCAAATACACATAACCCTTCTCTCTAAACCTTCTTCTCTGATCCCAACCAAAAACCTCATTGTTTTTCTTCATATTTCAGGTCTCTCTCACCCCAAAACTCTTATCTCTTTTCTTTCTTCCATTGATTCTAAGTCCACATATGCCCAAGACCCCCTTGTCTGAACCCTAAGATCTCAATCTTGTAATAAATTCCTCCATGGGACATCAAAGATTCAGCACGTTGGGAAATAAAGCATCACAATAGGCATTTCTCCATATAACATGCCTACAAGTTGAAATTGGTCCGAAGAGAGCTAGTTTCAGAGCAACCACTTCTAGGACATCCGTACCTGACCATGATGTAACTAGGTTTGCTAACAAAGTGGCCCAAGATAGGTACAACATACTATGCAACCGTTCTCTAGTTGTAGAAATGGGCATAAAATTCCACACTAAGCCATATGACGATCCGATATACGAACAATTTGAGAAATGATGGTTGTTAGCGATTTTCCAAATGCTCACGCAAGTGTACGTATCGTTCCAAGTAATATAGTCTGTAAGACCGAATATCGTCCACAGAGACTTATTTTCAATTATCGAACATCTACTCTATGTTATCTATTTGGCTAACGATAAGTTGATTTGGTTTTTGTCTAAAAACTACTAGAGTAATTGCGAGAATTAAACTAAATATGCTTTGGTGTAAATCAGTTATGGTGGAAATAGGGCTTCCAATATCCTCAAATATCCACTCTTTTCAATCCTTAATGCAACAACAATGGCTTCTTCTTCTACGTTAAGATCGCAGGTTAACTAGTCTGTCTTATATTCTGATTAGGATATAAAAGCTCAACCCCAGTGCAGAAACCTTCTATATTTCTATGATAGATTTTACCATATAGGAGGATTAAGAACAATAATCTAAAGTGCTACACAAGTATCGGGGTACTTTCATCCGCGATTTTAACCTATGTCTATTCAATTACAGCATATCCAAATCTCCCTTCTCGGATCTTGATTCGAAATCATATAAATTATGATTATTAGTGATCAGTTAACTTTCAAACATTCAAACCAATATTGAATAAATCTTAACAAGATGAGAAGAAACCAAACTAATGCATTAATTCATAAAACGAGTTTCAAGCGATTCAATTGGAAAGCCCTAATTAAGAGTTTAGCTCCTAGCCATAGACATGCTATGAACTAATTCAATATCCAACATGAACTGAAATAAGAACAAAGAAAAGAGAAAAGAAAATAACTTGAACTAGGTCTCAAATCCTGTAGCCTCCAAAGTTGTGTGTGATAGAGTTTCAGAGATAACCCTAAAATTTGTCCCAGGGGCTTATATATGTTGTCAAAAATGTGTACTTCGGACCCTTTTTCCCCTTGCCAATTCTGTCTCAGATTGGGTTTTCCAGCGTCGGCGCCACGAGCCTGCATTACGACGCGACTCTGAATGTTCTGCGGCTTCTCAGGAATTATGGCGTTGCGGCCCTGCATGCTTTCGTCCGGATCTGCCAGCTTTCGTTCTTTTTGCTTCGGGAGCCTCCTTTTCTGCCCACCTTTAGTTTTTTTTGTCATTTAGAACCGCTGTGACTCAAAAAGTGTATACAAAATATGCCTAACAATGGCCGATAGAGGTTGGGAAGAATTGTTAGTCCTCATTTAAAAAAACTAATCTCTCAATCATGTATGAGTTCTATGCAAATGTTCCAGAGCAATAAGATAATAAATGATTTGTCTGTGGAAAATAGGTGCCAGTTGGGACATATGTGATTAATACGGTGTGTGGGGTCCCTAATGTAATGATAGAGGACGAAGATAAAGAAGATGAAAATGAATACTAGACCTGGAGGCACTCGAGGATTGACTAGATTGATATTGCTAAAATAGTGGGATATCCCAGGGCTCGGTGCACATACACCTACAATAAACCCTTAGATCGATGTCAGGTTAACAAGGTTGCTAAGGCGTGGCTATACTTTGTAAATGCCCGACTGATTCCTTCCACGCATTTTTCAGATATACCAACGGATCGTATTAAGTTGGGGTACGTAATAATGAAGGGGTTAATGGTGGATGTGGGTTGCGCTATCCGAGATAGTATAGCTTTCATATGTAGACTGTACACTATCGTAGGTTTGGGTCATGGGTCATTTATCACTGCGCTATGTGCTACATATGGGGTGCCCAAAATCAGCAGTGATATGAAAGGAATAGTACATCAGCCTATCACTAGAGTGATAGTAAATGGATACCCTACCAATGGCTCCTTCGGGAGAGAGCAACCAACGCCAGCCCAAGCGTCAGCAGAGGGGGATAAAGGACGAGCCTGCAATAGCTGAGATGGGTGATCCTGGACAGAGCTGTAAACCACCTCTTTTGGCTATTGAGCCACCAGTAGAGAGGTTGGATCAACTCTTCCAATTGAACCAGTACATCATCTAGAAAAATCAATATATGATCCAATCGAGTAAAAATCTGAACCAATATATGCAGCAGCGGTACACTTATGAGACTCAACATATCGACCAACTCAATTCTTTGGTTGAACGTTGGTCAATGAGTGATCCTCCAAATGAGCCCTATTTTGGCTATCCTCCACAGTACCTGCCTCAGCAGCCACCACCGCCACTTCCATACTGAAATCGTTGTCATTAGTTATGTAAGTCTTCGCTCCCTTGCTTTACTTTTTCACATTGGGGACAATGTGTTAACTAAGTTTGGGGGAGTCTTACTATTTTGTGTTAGTAGTTTTTAATGTTTTGTATTAATAGTTTTTAATTGTTTTATGTTTAGTTGTTTGTTTATTGTTAGTGTCTTCATTTTAGTGTCTTTTGTAACGACCCGTTCCGGGGCCCGTTACTGGTGCCTTACCCTGGGCACCCTAGTGATACATACATCAGAGAAAATCAGCGGAACATAAAACATGAGTCATTTAACAAGAAATATAATAAATAAACAGGCCAACCAAAAATAGTTGCCTTCAATATATACATAAAACCTGAACAGTTTAATCCTTTTACAACCCTGCCCACAACAGTACTACAGACCTCTAAGATATACAATGACTATGACGGGACAGGGCCCCGCCATACCCCCACAGATGTACAAGAACCTACAACTCGGGAACACCTGCAAAAGATAAGCCTCAGAAAGCGGAGCTTGAATCTGTTGGCTTGTGATCTATGGCGAGGATCCACGATCGATGTACCTCTACTGCGGCATGACGCGGCCCGAAGGAGGTCGATCTACAACAGTACCAAGTATGTGGCTCAAATCACATAAATGAAATCATAATAGCTTAAAAAGCGGGAGACATGTATGATAACCAAAATACGATGCAACATAAGCGATCAAGTCGGGGACTCACGCCTCAAAGTCACCACTCAAATATAACTATGGGTCTCACGCCCACAACATCCATCATGTTCGCATCATGGCGCGTGCCCGGAATCTGCGCATCGGTATAGACATGTCCATGATGCAACAATAATAAGAGCGCGTGGCCACGTACCGAATCTGCGCCGGTGTAGACATGCCCATGTAACCTCAATAACAATATCTTTGGGTGGTCAACCCCGCCGCACGCCATGCCCCGAGAATCTTGCGCCGGTGTAGACACGCCCATGTTGCGATAATAACCATATATCGGGTAATCAACGGCCGCGTAAGCATGCCCGAATCTGCATCGGTGTAGACATGTCCATGTGACATCAACAACAAGACGAGAATCAAAATGGAAACATACGTGGAATTCTCCATCACCGCCCGGCCCGTCAGTAAGTTCTCAACAAGTCAACCGGCCTCTATCGAGAGCGGTATACGAAATACCACACTGCACAACAAAGGCTATCATCACAAGCATAGACAAGTTTCACAACAACAAGCATAGGCAAGTTTCACAACAACAAGCATAGGCAAGTTTCACAACAACTCAAAGTACTTTCATTTTATGCCAAAGTCGGGTTTTTAACCCCAAAGTACTACATCGTTAAGTTCTTTTTAAAAGAGATCCATTACTTTTATAAAAGTCACCCGATACCGTAGCCTTAGAATGACCGACCACATTCCTTTCCAAAATCAAGTAACAACATTCTTTTCCTAAGTTCGGTTTGCCTAGTTTTGATTACTCAACCTCATTTTCAAATGGTTTCATAGTTCATAAACTTAATCACTGATTCCTTTTTAGAACAATTGAGTAATATATGTCTCACGTGAGAGTAGGTTATTCTTGTTTACAACATTCTTATTACAGCAGCCATGATCTAGAAAATGTAATATCATTTTGTCTCATCTTAGTTTCTATGCAGATGGAGGTTTCTCTTGGTTTTAATACGATACATCATTATTCAATACATTTTCCTTTATTAACGCTGCGGTGGTGCAGTCGATACATTCGATTTCAAATCGGAAACTTTATCCCTTAAAATAAAACCAAGTACTCATTACTCACGAATGAGGTTTCACACAAACATCCACATTAAAACAAATAAGTTAAGTCTCTTATCTTATAAGATCAAGTCTCTTAACTTCTAACATCATTAAACCATTTTCTTTACTTCTCTTAAGACATTATACCTAACTCCCCATAAAGCTAGTATAACTCTTTTAAATCCTTTAAAACCAAGTGTTACTCTCGATTTATAAATCTTTTGAAATACATCAAGTTCTTTATTATAACTAGCCAGTTATAGTTCACATCAGTTACCTTTTAAAACCACAAAGTATTTTCTTACCTACATAAAGTCATATAACCAACTTCCCATAAAGCCGTTATAACACTTTATGTTTTAAGAACAATCAAACACGATTAACACGTATGCGTCTACCGTACTACATAGTTCACACATATCATGCTAGAAGAGATAGGAAGAGGTTCACATACCTCGCGACGATTGTCGACTAATAGCAAAAGCGCTCAAGTACCTCAAACCGCGGCTACTCCTTAAGCCAAGTGGATCACTCCACGTAGTACTTGACCTATAAGGCCACAAGGCGCTTATTAACATCTAGCTCTCAACGTTCCATAATCTACAGAAAATTGGCGACTCACCCGCGGCGTAAATCTCTTCCTCTATCGAGGCTGCAAGCCAACCAGGGGGTTTTACACGTCTAACCGGGCGTGTACAATTCTACTACACAAGATGTGCTATACAAGTCTCTTATGTCTGACCTATGTAATTACGATTCGATTCGATTCTTTATTCTTGAGCTTAAGTCAAAAGACATTGCCACAATACTATGTTCAGTTCTATATATAGTATACTTCAACTATATATTCTAACAACATGTAATTTCCAATTACAATAGAAGGACGATGATGTTTACCTCGATAAGCCCAAAATTATCCAAGTATAATGTCGCTCACGAGCAACGTTTAGCTCTACTCAAGTGCTCGATCCGCTCCAAACAACCCTTAGAAGTTCTAACCAACTTCTACTTACAACTTCAACTACGGGTGAAGATTTCCTTAGGGTTTCGTTTAGAGGCTAAAGGAAAGTATAATCGTATTTTCTGGGCTTTTCGTACAAAGGGTACTTTGGAAAGTACTACAAGGTATTTGGGCTAAAGTATTTTCGACATAATAACAATACTAGGAGAGTATTTCTATACCACAACAAAGGGTATTATCTGGAAACAACTAGGCTAGGGGTACCCAGCCAAACACCAAAGGGAGGGGTGGCTCTCGGCGAGGCTCGCTCGAGGGGGTAGTGTGGCGGACGAATTGCTCACAAGAGGGAGGAGTATTTTTCTTGGAATTTCACAAGTGTGGATGAAGAATAACTCTTGCATTAGAGGGTATTTATAGGTCAAGGATGTGACCAATGGCGAGATTATGCAGTCTGAGGCAAGTGTAAGGCCAAGATTTGGGCAAGTGTCCTAAGCCAACTTGCACACAAAATATCCTACCAACTCCAAGACAAAACATGTTATACCCCGTAGTTGCAGGGTATGTATGTGAGGACGTACGTGCGAGCGTACGGCAGAAATTTTGAAAAGAAAGAAAGATGTGAGTTTTCGACGGAAAAGTTTCCGGTTATTTGTGAAGAAAAAGGTTCGTTAATGGGGTGGATTCCCAGTTTGGTATTCGGACTTCTGGAATATTAGAGAATTATGGAATTTTATTTTTGGAAATGGTCACGTGGGGCCCCACGGAGAAATTTACGGTTTTGTGGGGCCCACTTTGTTTTCGAGATTTTGGCCATTGTGGATATTTTCGGAAGATGTTTTATTTTGGGCCAATAGGAGGGTGACACGTGTCACCCCCGCCTAGGTGGCTTGGCCGAAGTTACATTTGGGCACAGTCTGCATTAAGTCGTTTTCACGAAAGCGTTTCACGACTTTCGTAGGGAAAATTCCGGCTATGTCCTTTTTAATTTTTGCGGATTTTTCCGAGAGACGAAACATTTTGGACCAACGGGAGGGTGACATGTGTCACCCTCACATTGGAAGCAAGTGGGCGTCCAAGTGGAAGATGTGGTTCACGAATTGGCTTGATCTTTTGGCTCACGTTTTTGGCCCTATTGGTTCCTTGTTTTGTGCCTTGTTTTGGCCTTGTTTTGTGGCTTGTCTTGTGCCATGTTTTGTGGAGTAGGGGTTAGGGTGCACTTGGCTTGATCAAGGCCTTACACTTGCCTTGCACATGGCTTGATCTTGGCCATTGGTTGGCATTTGGGTTTGCTATAAATACCCCCCCCTTTGTGAAGACTTCATTCATCCACAAATGTTTCCAAGTCTTGAATCCCTCCCCTCCCTCTTGTTGACTCTCGTCCAAGAGCTCCTCTCCCCCTTGAAAGTGGCCTTTGGCCGTGAGGTCTCCCCCTCCCCCTTGTGAGGTCTAGCCGTGGGGTACCCACTGCCTAGTTGTTTTCGTAGAATACCCTTGTTGGGGTATAGAAATACTCCCCTAGTATTGTTATAATGCCCAAAATACCTTAGCCTTGTACCTTGTAGTATTCCAAAGATACCTCTTTACGTAGAGTCCGGAAATACTACCTTTTGTCCTTTTAGTCTCAAACCGAAACCCTAAGGAAATCTTCATAGTTGGTTGAAGTATTTGAGTAGAAGTTGGTTAGAACTTCTAAGGGTTGTTTGGAGTGGTTTGGAGCGCGGGAATGGAGCTAAACCTTGCTCAGATCGACATTATAACTTGGATAATTTTGGGCTTATCGAGGTAATTATCTTGTCCCTCTATTGTAATTGGAAATTACATGTTTGTTAGGATATATAGTTGAAGTATACTATATATGGAACTATACTTAGTATTCGGCAATGTCTTTTGACTTAAGCCTGAAGAATAAAGAACTGAACTGAACTGTATTTACATAGGGTGTATTGCGATAGACTTGTGTAGAATTGTACGTCAGGTTAGGCGTGTAAACCCCACTGGTTGGCAGTGGCGGCCTCGATAGAGGAGGAGATTTCTGTTGTTGCGGGGAGGTCTTCCAATTTTCTTTAGAAAGATAGAAACTTGTGTTCGGGCTTAATAGACGTTTGTGACCTTTATAGGTGAAAGTACTAAGAGTAGCGTATTCTACTCGAGTGGAAAGGGCTAGCAAGGTTGTAGTACTTGGAGCATTTTGCTTATTGTCGATAAATCGTCGCGAGGTATGTGAACCTCTTCCTATCTTTTCTAGCATGATTGTTGTGAACTATGTAGTACGGTAGACGTACATGTGCTAAGTGATTTTGGTTGGTTTAAAACATAGGGTGTTATAATAGCTTTATGGGAAGTTAGTTATAACGACCTTATGTAAATGAAAATGGTTTACTGATGTTAGGAGTTAAGAGACTTGATCTTATAAGATAAGAGACTTAACTTATTTGTTTTAATGTGGATGTTTGTGTGAAACCTCATTCGTGAGTAATGAGTACTTGGTTTTTAAAGGGATAATGTTTCTTGATTTGGGAATCGTAATGTGTATCGACAGGACCAACTGCGGCGTTAATAAAAGGAAAATGTATTGAATAATGATGTGTTGTATTAAAACCAGTAGAAACCTCCATCTGCATGAAGCTAAGATAAGACAAAATGATATTACATTTTCTAGATCATGGTCTTTGTAATAAGATCGTTATAAACAAGAATAAACTACTCACATATATGACATATGTTACTTAATTGTTCTAAAAGGAATCAGTGATTAAGTTTGGGAACTATGAAACCATTTGAAAATGAGAAGCTTGAGTAATTGAAACTAGGCAAACTGGAACTTAGGAAAAGAATGTTGTTACTTGGTTTTGAAAAGGAAGGTGGGTTGGTCATTCTAATACTACGGGTATCGGGTGACTTTTATAAAAGAAATGGATCTCTTTTAAAAGAACTTACGTATGTAGTACTTTGGGGTTAAAAACCCGGACTTTGGTATAAAATGAAAGTACTTTGTGTTGTTGTGAAACTTGCCTATGCTTGTTGTTGTGAAGCTTGGCTATGCTTATTGTGATAACCTTTGTTGTGCAAAGCGTTGTATTTCTGTGTTACCGCGTCTCGATGGAGGTCGGTTGACTTGTTGAGAACTTACTTGGGCGTCGGCGTGTGGCGGAGAAATTCCGCAGTGCGTTCTGTTGATAGTATTATTGTTGTTAATCACTTTGGACATACTGACACGATGCGTAGCGCACGGGTATGCCTCCATTTTGGTTAAGGTCTTGTGGTGAATCACTTTGGATATACTGACACGATGCGTAGCGCACGGGTATGTTTCCATTTTGATTATCGCCTTGTGATTTCCTTTTGGACATCTTGACCACGATCGTGGCGCGCGGGTATCGTCCATTTGGAATGTTGTCTTATTGTTTCCCTTTGGACATCTTGACCACGATCGTGGCGCGCGGGTATGCTTCCATTTGGATTCTTTGTCTTGTTATTGAGGTCACATGGACATGTCTACACCGATGCAGAATTCGGGGCATGTGGCCATGGGACATTGGTATTATTGTTGCATCATGGACATGTCTACACCGTCACGATATCCGGGGCATGCGGCCGTAATGCGAACTGGTTGATGTTGTGGGCGTGAGACCCATAGTTATATTGGAGTGATATTTGTTTTATGTTGTGGCAGTAGTTTGGTTATCATACATGTCTCTGCTTTATATAGACTAGTATGATTTCATTTCTGATATTATGCATTTCACATACTTGGTACTGTTGTCTTGACCTCGCCCGAGGCTGCGTTACATCCGCGAGTAGGTACATCGATGCGTGGATCCTCGCTCATAGGATCACGATTCGTAGCATTTGAAGCTCCGTTTCTCCGAGGCTTATCTTTGGTAGGTGTTCCCGAGTTGTAGGTTCTTGTACATTCGGGGTGTGGCGGGGCCACTGTCGTCATAGTCGTGTATATCTTAGAGTGCAGTAGTCTGTTGTGGCGGGGTTGTAAAGGATTAAAGCTGCTCGTGTTTTATGTATATCAAGGCAACCGCTTTGGTTGCTTTGTTTATTTATTATATCTCTTGTATAATGACTCATGTTGTATGTTCCGCTGATTCTCTCTGATGTATGTATCGCTAGGGTGCCCGGGGTAAGGCACGATGCTTGAACCGGGCAGTCGTTACAAAAGTGGTATCGAGCGATTAATCCTCGGAAAGTGTCTGACCGTGTCTAGTAGAGTCTTGATTATCGATGTGTTGTGCACCACATCTATAATCGTGAGGCTGAGACATTTAGGATTAGTTTCCATTCTTCTCATCCCGAGATCGTGCCTTAGAGGCATGTTGTAAGTTGGACCCTCCGACGTATCTCGTTTTACGATTATGCCTCGCGCAGTGCAACCGGGCCCGGAGAGGCAAAGCGGCCGAGTGCGCTAGTGAGATCTGAGAGAGTACGAGCGCGAGCCCGATGCACGAGTTGTGCTTGAGCGGGTTTCGCGACGCCGCCAAGGCCAGTGATTTAGAGCGCGGCGATGGGCGTGAGACTCTGATGCACGAGCCTCGATCCACGATGCAGGCGAGAGATGGGTCGCGAGAGATGGCGATTATTGGCGAGTTGTGGCGATATGAGGCAGTGGATCACAGCGATTCGGTTCGATAGCACGATGGTTCACCCCGGCGAGATAGTTTGAGGCTACGGGACTTTCGAGTTGTAGCCGCCCGAGTTTTATGGGTCGAGGCACGAGGATGATCGCGAGGAGTTCATCCGGCGATTCTGACGGATCATGCGGGTGATCAAGGCTTCAGAAACCGAGTATGTGACCTTTGGTTCGCATCGGCTGCGTGATACCGCAGTCGATTAGTTTGATTCATGGGAGCTTTCCCGGGGAGAGCATGCACCTCCAGCAGTATGGGATGAGTTTTTGGGGCTTTCTCACGCACTTCTTGCCTCGCGGATGAGGAGACGCGGGCAGATTTTTATTCTTGAGACAGAGAGGCGCGTCGGGAGTACAATGTCGAGTTCGATTCTTTGGCTCGATATGTCCTGCGCTAGTTGCGAATATGGAGGATAGGGTGCATCGCTACGTCAGGCTAGATGATTATATGGTGAGTCTTGTGCGGGTGTTTCTCTTGGTAGGGCATGGACATTGCCGCATGCGAGCTCGTGCGCTGGGATGTGAGGCACGGAGGGTCGACGGAATGACTGGAGTCGCGAGAAGAGGGCAGGGCGGCAGGTCCTTTGGTGGCTTTCGAGGCGGACCGCCTCAAGGCGAGCTAGTTATATACCCCACCGCATGCAGTGGTCCTCCACCGTCTTCGAGGCGGTCGTGGCTCGAGGTTCAGATTTTCGCGAGCGGGGTGTTAACGGTGAAGCCACCTACCTCGTTGTGACCATTGTGGTAGACTCCATTTTGGAGAGTGTCGTGCTAGATTGGGAGTTTGTTTTGCATGCGGCCAGCGAGGCCATTTGCGAGGAACTGTCCTACCGAAGCGCGGATGTTACGACTTCGACGCCGAGATTTGTGGCTGGTTCATCACCCTACTATGCGCCTGCGTGACCCTATGATTAGAGTGGAGCGGTAGCTTCAGGTATATCCTTAACCCTCTAGAGTTTTGGTATGCTTGTTATGATGATCTCATTATTGTGTGCTATGTACGGATAGCATTGTGATATGTGTGAGTTAGAATGCATGGTTAGTTGGAAGGATACGTATGGGGGCATGGTAAGTGTGAACCTTAGACTATTTCACGACTGAGACCTTAGAGG
Organism: Przewalskia tangutica; assembly: GCA_029844215.1. Lineage (NCBI taxonomy): Eukaryota > Viridiplantae > Streptophyta > Magnoliopsida > Solanales > Solanaceae > Przewalskia > Przewalskia tangutica. Next base: position 18,658,769 of record CM056720.1, on the reverse strand, counting down.
TAAGGTCGTCTTGAGTAAAAGATTCGTTTTATGTTTGACCTTTATAAGGGTGAGTAGTTTACGTGGGATTTATTTGTGTGATAAGTCCATGGGTAGTGTGAGATGGAAGTGGTAGCTTTCATGATGTGAATTAGTAAGATTGTTAGGATCGGGAACAAGAGTTTGGCAGTTGGGTCGGGTTTAGGACCATTTGCGGGTCAAACCGTAACCGATTTGGGGTGGGGCCAGTTCTGGGTGGTCCGCCGGTGGTAGGGTCACGAGGATGCTAGGCCCAAGTTTGTATAATCATCGTATGAGTTCGTGGACGCGTTCGACCAGAAGCGGTTCGTAAAGGCCGGGAATGGCCTTAAGGAAGTTTGAGGTTAGTAAGATGACCAAGTTTGGAGGTAGTGACTCCGCAGATTTTCGAGAGCAGGTAATGGTGAAGTATGGTACATCTTGGGAGAGTTCAAGTGTTCGAGAAGGGCACGGCGAGTAAGGAAGGAAGAAGAGCGTGTGTTATTTCGTGGCCCAGTGTGGCGTTGACAACTTGTTAGAGGAACTTCATCGATATCCGTCTTGAGAAGGAACATTCGGACGAATGTTTCTAAGGAGGGAGAATGTTATACCCGTAGTTGCGGGGTATGTATGTGAGGGCGTGCGTGCGGCGTCTGAAAATTTTGAAAAGAAAGAAAGATGTGAGTTTTTACGGAAAAGTTTCCGGTTATTTGTGAAGAAAAAGGTTCGTTAATGGGGTGGATTCCCAGTTTGGTATTCGGACTTCTGGAATATTAGAGAATTATGGAATTTTATTTTGGAAATGGTCACGTGGGGCCGGGAGAAATTCTGATTTTGTAGGCCCAGCTTTGTTTTGAGATTTTGGCCATTGTGGATATTTTGGAAGATGTTTTATTTTGGGCCAATAGGAGGGTGACACGTGTCACCCCGCCTGCGTGGCTTGGCCGGTTACATTTGGGCACGTTGCTAAGTCGTTTTCGACTAAAGCGTTTCCACAGCTTTCGTAGGGAAAATTCCGGCTATGTCCTTTGTAATTTTTGCGGATTTTTCCGAGAGACGAAACATTTTGGACCAACGGGAGGGTGACATGTGTCACCCTCACATTGGAAGCAAGTGGGCGTCAGTGGAAGATGTGGTTCACGAATCGCTTGATCTTTTGGCTCACGTTTTTGGCCCTATTGGTTCCTTGTTTTGTGCCTTGTTTTGGCCTTGTTTGTGGCTTGTCTTGTGCCGTGTTTTGTGGAGTAGGGGTTAGGGTGCACTTGGCTTGATCAAGGCCTTACACTTGCCTTGCACATGGCTTGATCTTGGCCATTGGTTGGCATTTGGGTTTGCTATAAATACCCCCTGTGAAGACTTCATTCATCCACAAATGTTTCCAAGTCTTGAATCCCTCCTCCCTCTTGTTGACTCTCGTCAAGAGCTCCTCTCCCCTTGAAAGTGGCCTTTGGCGGGTGGTCTCCACTCCCTTGTGAGGTCTAAATTGGGTACCCCTAGCCTAGTTGTTTTCGTATAATACCCTTGTTGTGGTATAGAAATACTCCTAGTATTGTTATAATGCCCAAAATACCTTAGCCTTGTACCTTGTAGTATTCCAAAGATACCTCTTTCGTAGAGTCAGGAAATACTACCTTTTGTCCTTTTAGTCTCAAACCAAAACCACAAGGAAATCTTCATAGTTGGTTGAAGTATTTGAGTAGAAGTTAGTTAGAACTTCTAAGGGCTGTTTGGAGTGGTTTGGGCGCACGAATTGGAGCTAAACCTTGCTCAGGATAGAAATTATAACTTTGATAATTTTGGTCTTAACGAGTTAATTATCTTCTCCATCTATTGAAATACGAAAGTACATCTATGTTAGGATATAAAGTTGAACTATACTATATATGGAACTATACTTAGTATTCGGCAATGTCTTTTGACTTAAGCTGAAGAATAAAGAACCGAATCGTATTTACATAGGGGTATTGCGATAGACTTGTGTAGAATTGTACACGTCAGGTTAGGCGTGTAAACCCACTGGGTTGGCTTGGTAGCGGCCTCGATAGAGAGGAGATTTCTGTTGTTGCGGGGAGGCCGAATTTTCTTTAGAAAGATAGAAACTTGTGTTTCGGGGTTAATAGACGTTTGTGACCTTTATAGGTGAAAGTACTAAGAGTAGCGTATTCTACTCGAGGAGTGGAAAGGGCTAGCAAGGTTGTAGTACTTGGAGCATTTTGCTTATTGTCGATAAATCGTCGCGAGGTATGTGAACCTCTTCCTATCTTTTCTAGCATGATTGTTGTGAACTATGTAGTACGGTAGACGTACATGTGCTAAGTGATTTTGGTTGGTTTAAAACATAGGGTGTTATAATAGCTTTATGGGAAGTTAGTTATAACGACCTTATGTAAATGAAAATGGTTTACTGATGTTAGGAGTTAAGAGACTTGATCTTATAAGATAAGAGACTTAACTTATTTGTTTTAATGTGGATGTTTGTGTGAAACCTCATTCGTGAGTAATGAGTACTTGGTTTTTAAAGGGATAATGTTTCTTGATTTGGAATCGAATGTGTATCGACAGGACCAACTGCGGCGTTAATAAAGGAAAATGTATTGAATAATGATGTGTTGTATTAAAACCCGGTAGAAACCTCCATGCATAGAAGCTAAGATAAGACAAAATGATATTACATTTTCTAGATCATATGCTTTGTAATAAGATCGTTATAAACAAGAATAAACTACTCATATATGACATATGTTACTTAATTGTTCTAAAAGGAATCAAGTGATTAAGTTTGGGAACTATGAAACCATTTGAAAATGAGAAGCTTGAGTAATTGAAACTAGGCAAACGGAACTTAGGAAAGAATGTTGTTACTTGGTTTTGAAAAGGAAGGTGGGTTGGTCATTCTAATACTACGTATCGGGTGACTTTTATAAAAGAAATGGATCTCTTTTAAAAGAACTTACGTATGTAGTACTTTGGGGTTAAAAACCGGACTTTGGTATAAAATGAAAGTACTTTGTGTTGTTGTGAAACTTGCCTATGCTTGTTGTTGTGAAGCTTGGCTATGCTTATTGTGATAACCTTTGTTGTGCAAAGCGTTGTATTTACGTGTTACCGCGTCTCGATGGAGGGTCGGTTGACTTGTTGAGAACTTACTTGGGCGTCTTGCGGTGGCGGAGAAATTCCGCAGATGCGTTCGTTGATAGTATTATTGTTGTTAATCACTTTGGACATCCGACACGATCGTGGCGCGCGGGTATGCCTCCATTTTGGTTAAGGTCTTATGGTGAATCACTTTGGATATCTTATCGACACGATCGTGGCGCGCGGGTATGTTTCCATTTTGATTATCGCCTTGTGATTTCCTTTTGGACATCGCGACACGATCGTAGCGCACGGGTATCGTCCATTTGGAATGTTGTCTTATTGTTTCCCTTTGGACATACCGACACGATCGTAGCGCGCGGGTATGCTTCCATTTGGATTCTTTGTCTTGTTATTGAGGTCACATGGACATGTCTACACCGATCACGAATTCGGGGCATGTGGCCATGGGACATTGGTATTATTGTTGCATCATGGACATGTCTACACCCGTCTGATATCCGGGGCATGCGGCCATGCGAACTGGTTGATGTTGTGGGCGTGAGACCCATAGTTATATTGGAGTGATGATTTTATGTTGTGATCGTAGTTTGGTTATCATACATGTCTCTGCTTTATATAGACTAGTATGATTTCATTTCTGATATTATGCAGATTTCACATACTTGGTACTGTTGTCTTGACCTCCTTCGGCTGCGTTCATCTGCGCAGTAAGTACATCGGTCGTGGATCCTCGCTCATAGGATCACGATTCGGTAGCATTTGAAGCTCCGTTTCTCGGAGGCTTATCTTTAGTAGGTGTTCCACTGAGTTGTAGGTTCTTGTACATTCGGGGTGTGGCGGGCCCTGTCGTCATAGTCGTGTATATCTTAAGTGCATAGTCTGTTGTGGGCGGGGTTGTAAAGGATTAAAGCTGCTCGTGTTTTATGTATATCTGAAGGCAACCGTTTTGGTTGGCTTTGTTTATTTATTATATCTCTTGTATAATGACTCATGTTGTATGTTCGCGATTCTCTCTGATGTATGTATCGCTAGGGTGCGGGGTAAGGCACGATGCGGGCCGGGCGAGTCGTTACAAAACAAGCCACCTTGTTCGTCCTTTGCCGCCACTCAAGGCCAATGTGAGGTGACACTTGTCACCCTCCGTTGGTCCAAAATGTTCGCCTCTCGGAAAAATCCGCAAAAATTATAAATGACATAGCGAATTTTCCCAACAAAAGCGTGGAAAGCGTTTAGTCGAAAAACGACTCTAATCGGGTGTTGTGTACAAATTTCGAAACTTGCCTAACTTAAGGCTCAAATTTTCTACGTCGCCCTCACGTACATACTCAAAATACGGTATAACATTCTCCCCTCGCAGAAACATTCGTCGAATGTTCCTTCTAAAAGCGGACACGAAGAAGATCTTCTAACAAGTTGCCAATGCCACACATGGCCACAAACATAACACACGTTCTCTTCCCTCCTTACTCGTAGTGCCCTCCTCGAACACTTGAACTCTTCTAGTATACGTACCATACTTCAGTCATCATTTCAGTTCCCAAAACTTTGGAGTCACTACCTCCAAACTTGGTCATCTTACTCGCCTCAATCTTCCTTAAGGCCATTCCCGGCCTTCACGATCTACTTCTGGTCGAACGTATCCACGAACTCATACGCTGGTCATCTAAACTTGGGCCTAGCACCCTCGTGACTTCGCCACCGGCGGGACCACCTGACCGCTTCCGAAGCGGGACGCGGGTTGGCGCAACATGGCCCCAACCCGACCATTTATCGCGCCAACTCTTGCTCGCCGACATGGAACAATCTTGCTAAATCACATCATGGAAGCTACCACTTTCATTTACTCAACCAGGACTTATCACACAATACATTCTAGGCATAAAATGCACTCAAACAAGGATCACTTGCAAAAACTTGTACTCAAAACGGCCTTACATCTAAGGTCTCCTCCGTAATATTCTAAGGTTCATCATTTTCTCACCCAGCTTACCCTTTCACTAAGCATGCTTCTAAGTCACATTTTAGCACAAAGCTATCCGAACATAACACTTAACACATTATCATAACATACAAAACTCTAGATGGTTAAGGATATACGAAAGTAGGCGGTTCAAAGGACCGCTAGGCTAGGAACTCCCACCGCGACCTCTAGGGGCTGTAGGTGTACGAACATTCTGCTGGCTATGGAAAGTGAAGAACCCGCATCGCCTCCAGATGGTGTGCTATCCTACCAGCGCTACCACAGTGAGACGGTCTCTCGTCATATGGCCCTGTTGGCGCAAGAATAACAAGCTCCCTTCGTACTACGACACTCGAAATGCGGTCTACCATCGACCACACCGGTAGGGGTGGTGCATCAGCCAACACCCTACTCCCGAACATCCGAAGCACAGGAGCCCGACCGCTCTGAATATCCCGAGGTCCCGGCGGCGGGGACCACTCTGCAATGGCGGAGGTACATAACTAGCCTGCTGATGAGGAGGTCAGCCTCGAAAGTCGCCAAAATATACGGCCGTCTTGGCCTTCTGCTGGCGGTCCGCTGCGTCGATCTCTGCGCTCGCACCCAAGTGCATGAGCTCGAATGCGGGCAATGTCCATGCCGGTGAAGAGAAACACGAACAACTCTCTGCTAGGTAATCATCGAGCCCCGTAACATATCGGTGCACTCGATCCTCCATACTAGCTACTAATGCGGGAACATACCGGGCCAATGAGTCGAACTCCACATTGTACTCCCGAACTGTACGCCCGTTCTGCCTCAACATCAAAAATCTGTCGGCCCGAGCCCTCCTCATTTGTGGAGGCAAGAAATGTGCCAGGAAGGCCCCCGAAAACTCGTCCCAAACGGTTGGAAGTGCATTCTCTCCCGAAAGCTCCCACGAAGTCAAACCAATCGATCGCGGTATCACGCGGCCGATGCGAACTAAATGTCACCGACTCAGTCTCTGAAGCCTTGATCACCCGCATGATCCTCAGCAGACGGATGAACTCGTGCGGATCATCCTCCGGACTCGACCCGTAAATATCAGGCGGGCTACAACTACTGAAATCCAGCAGCCTCAACCTGTCTGCCCTCGGGTTCACTACAGTCTTCTTTGGGCTGAGGCTGCTGCGTCGGCCTATCCTCATATCGGCCACAACCACGGCCAATAATCGCCATCTCGCTTGTGACCCGTCTCCCCGCTCGGTGTGGGGTGGAGGCTCAGTCTTGTAGTCTCGGCAGCCATGCTGCGGCTCTAAACTCTCTTTGGTCTTTGGCGGCGTCGCAAAACTCGCCGTCAAGCACTACCTCAGTCTTGGCCGGGCTGCGCCTCGTGCTCCTCTGAATCCCACTAGCGGCTCCTCACTTGCCCTTCAGGCCACAGGTTGCCTTCGCAGAGGCATAAGCGGTAAAAGCGAAACACGTCGGAGGGTCCAACTTACAACACAGCTAAGGCACGATCTCGGAATGAGAAGAATGGAAACCAATCCTAAATGTCCTATAGCCTCACGATTATAGATGTGGTGCACAACACACCGATAATCAAGACTCTACTAGACACGGTGCGTAGACACTTTCCGAGGACTAATCGCTCGATACCACTTTTGTAACGACCGTTCGGGGCCCGTTCATCGTGCCTTACCTACAGGCACCCTAGTGATACATATATCAGAGAAAATCAGCGGAACATAAAACATGAGTCATTTAACAAGAAATATAATAAATAAACAGGCCAACCAAAAATAGTTGCCTTCAATATATACATAAAACCTGAACAGTTTAATCCTTTTACAACCACGCCTACAACAATTACTACGGACCTCTAAGATATACAATGACTATGACGGACAGGGCCCGCCATACCCCGAATGTACAAGAACCTACAACTCGAGGAACACCTACTAAAAGATAAGCCTCGAGAAACGGAGCTTCAAATGCGTTGAATGTGATCCTATGGCGAGGATCCACGATCGATGTACCTCTACTGCGGCATGAACGCGGCCAGAAGGAGGTCGATAACAGTACCAAGTATGTGAAATCAAATCATCGTAAATGAAATCATAATAGCTTAAAAAAGCGGGAGACATGTATGATAACCAAAATCTGATGCGCAACATAAAAGCGATCAAGTCGAGGACTCACGCTCAAAGTCACCACTCAAATATAACTATGGGTCTCACGCCCACAACATCCATCATGTTGGCATGCCCCCGGAATACTGCATCGGTGTAGACATGTCCATGATGCAACAATAATAACATGGCCGCATGGCGTACGCCGAATCGCGCCGGTGTAGACATGCCCGTGTAACCTCAATAACAATATCTTGGGTGGTCAACCCCGCGCACGTACATGCCCCGGAATCTTGCGTCGGTGTAGACACGTCCATGTTGCATTAATAACCATATATCGGGTAATCAACTGGCGCGTGGCCGCGTACCGGAATCTGCGTCGGTGTAGATATGTCCATGTGACATCAACAACAAGACAAGAATCAAAATGGAAACATACCCGTGGAATTCTCCATCACCGCCGACGTCAAGTAAGTTCTCAACAAGTCAACCGCCTATCGAGACGCGGTAACACAGAAATACCACACTTGCACAACAAAGGCTATCATCACAAGCATAGACAAGTTTCACAACAACAAGCATAGGCAAGTTTCACAACAACAAGCATAGGCAAGTTTCACAACAACTCAAAGTACTTTCATTTTATGCCAAAGTCGGGTTTTAACCCCAAAGTACTACATACGTTAAGTTCTTTTAAAGAGATCCATTACTTTTATAAAAGTCACGATACCGTAGCCTTAGAATGACCCACATTCCTTTCCAAAATCAAGTAACAACATTCTTTTCCTAAGTTCCGGTTGCCTAGTTTCAATTACTCAAGCTTCTCATTTTCAAATGGTTTCATAGTTCATAAACTTAATCACTTGATTCCTTTTTAGAACAATTGAGTAATATATGTCTCACGTGAGTAGGTTATTCTTGTTTACAACATTCTTATTACAAAGACCATGATCTAGAAAATGTAATATCATTTTGTCTCATCTTAGTTTCTATGCGGATGGAGGTTTCTCTTGGTTTTAATACGATACATCATTATTCAATACATTTTCCTTTATTAACGCTTAGTGGTCTGTCGATACACATTCTGATTCCCGAAATCAGTCAAACATTATCCTTAAAATAAAACCAAGTACTCATTACTCACGAATGAGGTTTCACACAAACATCCACATTAAAACAAATAAGTTAAGTCTCTTATCTTATAAGATCAAGTCTCTTAACTTCTAACATCATTAAACCAATTTCTTTACTTCTCTTAAGACATTATACCTAACTCCCATAAAGCTAGTATAACTCTTTTTAAATCCTTTAAAACCAAGTGTTACTCTCGATTTATAAATCTTTTGAAATACATCAAGTTCTTTATTATAACTAGCGCTTATAGTTCACATCGATTACCTTTATAAAACCACAAAGTATTGTTTTACCTGCATAAAGTTGTTATAACCAACTTCCCATAAAGCCGTTATAACACTTTATGTTTTAAGAACAATCAAACACAGTTAACACATGTACGTCTACCGTACTACATAGTTCACACATATCATGCTAGAAGAGATAGGAAGAGGTTCACATACCTCGCGACGATTGTCGACTAATAGCAAAACGCTCCAAGTACCTCAAAACTGCCGGCTACTCCTTAAGCCAAGTGGATCACTCCACACGTAGTACTTCAACCTATAAGGCCACAAGGCGCTTATTAACATCTAGATCTCAACGTTCCATAATCTCTGAAAATTCGCGGCACTCTCCCCCATGCAGCGTAAATCTCCTCCTCTATCGAGGCCGGCTACCAAGCCAACCGGGGGGGGGGGGTTTACACGTCTAACCGGACGTGTACAATTCTACTACTCAGTAATGCTATACAAGTCTACTGTAATACAGTCCTATGTAATTACGATTCGATTCGATTCTTTATTCTTCAGGCTTAAGTCAAAAGACATTGCCACAATACTATGTTCAGTACTATATATAGTATACTTCAACTATATATTCTAACAACATGTAATTTCCAATTACAATAGAAGGACAGTAGTGTTTACCTCGATAAGCCCAAAATTATCCAAGTATAATGTCGCTCCTGAGCAACGTTTAGCTCCTACTCCGAGTGCTCCAATCCGCTCCAAACAACCCTTAGAAGTTCTAACCAACTTCTACTTACAACTTCAACTACGGGTGAAGATTTCCTTAGGGTTTCGTTTAGAGGCTAAAGGAAAGTATAATCGTATTTTCTGGGCTTTCGTACAAAGGGTACTTTGGAAAGTACTACAAGGTATTTGGGCTAAAGTATTTTGGACATAATAGCAATACTAGGAGAGTATTTCTATACCACAACAAAGGGTATTATACGGAAACAACTAGGCTAGGGGTACCCGGCCAAACACCTGAGGGGAGGGGTGGCTCTCGGCCAAGGCTCACTCGAGGGGGTAGTGTGGCGGACAATTGCTCACAAGAGGAGGAGTATTTTCTTGGAATTTCACAAGTGTGGATGAAGAATAACTCTTGCATTAGAGGGGTATTTATAGGTCAAGGGATGGCCAACCAATGGCCAAGATTATGCCAAGTGCAAGGCAAGTGTAAGGCCAAGATTTGGGCAAGTGTCCTAAGCCAACTTGCACACAAAATATCCTACCAACTCCAAGACAAAACAAGCCACCTTGTTCGTCCCTTTTGCCGCCCACTCAAGGCCAATGTGAGGGTGACACTTGTCACCCTCCCGTTGGTCCAAAATGTTTCGTCTCTCGGAAAAATCCGCAAAAATTATAAATGACATAGCCGTAATTTTCCCAACAAAAGCTGTGGAAACGTTTCGTCGAAAAACGACTCTAATCGGGTGTTGTGTACAAATTTCGAAACTTGCCTAACTTAAGGCTCAAATTTTCTACGTACGTCCTCACGTACATACTCTGAAAATACGGGGTATAACATCTTGTGTCAATGAATCAAGTTGAAAATAATAGCTCATGATATTGAGTGAATGCATATGATAAAATTGGATGAAATTGATAGCCATGAAATGCAAAAATCTGTGTGCTTAAGTTGGATAGTTGTTCGAGTTTGCTTTTGGTTATTAATAACAATGGAAACTTGATCATGATTAGTGCATTTCTTGTATTCAAATACTGGTTTATGCATGATTAAATTTTGATTTAAGGATAGATGATGGAAAAATTCTAGAACTTGCTTGCTTGCTACTTGAGACGAAATCCTAGATAATGCACATTTAGGAAGATGGTTTAGGTCATCTTTGATGATTCAACCTTTCAATCCACCTTGATTACATTATCCCTAGTACCCTTTTTGAGCCTTAATGAATCCTTCTTTGATTGATGCCTATTCTGAGCTGATTTGAAACCCGTTATAATTTCTCCTCCCTTGAATTCTACCATGAGCATATAAGTATATGATTGGGATGGGTTATTTGTAATTGATATTGTAAATTGGGTGATTTCAATAGAAGTATAAAAGATTGAGAAATTCCATGAAAAAAATAATAATAATATTTTGCACTCTCCTTGTACATACATTGAAAAACAAGTTTGGGGGAGTGTATATATATATAAAAGTGAAAGTGTGAATTTTCTCAATCTAGAAAATGAAAGATAAAAAATTGAGGATGGTTATTTGTTTGTAATGTAAATGTCAAGTTTGGTTGATTGGTGTATATGCTTATAGTAATCGTGAACCTAAATGACCTTTCATCTACCCGTGCCTAAGCCTATCGTCATAACCTACAAAAGTCCTATTGATTCTTGAGCATGTGTTGTCTACATTAGTGGAGAGTAGCGAGTTTGCAAGCCTATGGAATTTTGGCCTGATGGAACGTTGGTGAGAATTCATTGTGCATAAACTGATATTGAATACATGTTTAAGTGAGTAATCATGGTTGAGTGATCATATGCCTTAATAACTTTAAGAAACTTGATGAATACATGACTTGAAATTCTAGATAGCAAATTAATTGCTAGAATGTTCCTAAAAATGATATTGCATATGTTCATGATCTTCGAGGCATAATATATTGTGGTTGACTTGATTCATTTTTAGATTTTGTGTGTTTTTCTTTTTAGGGTGTCTAGAGTTCTTTACTCGAGGACGAGTAGAGTATATGTTTGGGGTGTTTGTTAGGTAGATTTTAGTACTGTTTTAAAGTGTGTTTTAGGGAGTCTTTTGTTTGTTTTTTATTGTTTTGTACAATATTATGTATATTGTTTTGTGTTTTCAGGTTGTAAGCGATTCAGAAAGGAAAAAGGCGAATTCAAAGGAAATAGGCAGCAATTGAGGGCAAGAATGCATATCCGGTCACAAGATCTAAGTCGAAGAAGTCGTGGGAAGATCAAAAGGCATTCTAAACAAATTTCAGACGAAAAAGGGCGAAGAGTCGCGGCGCAAAGAGGTAATAGTCGTGGCGCTGAAGAGTCGCGGTGTAAGAAGACAGAGTTGTTGCGCCATATCACTCGAGAGCACAATTGGTTTCTTCCAAAGAGGCGCCGCAGCGTCATCCTGAAGAGACGCAGTACCGAAGACGTCCAGGCAGCAAAAACCCTAATTTTAACGAGATTAAAAAGGTCCATTCTTGGGTTTTTCATTATATATGCTGGGGAGGCAAATTTTAGGAAAAAAGATCACACTTTGGAGGCAAGAAACTAGAGAGCAAGAAGCAATTGGAGACACGAATTGTTTAAGTTCTTTTTCTTTTATTTTCATAATTCAGTTCATGTTAGTTTTTAAGACAATTAGTTTTATTAGCATGTCTATGAACTAATTTCTTTATTAGGATTTTCGGTCGATTCACTTGAAACTCTATTATGAATTAGTGCATTGCTAGTGTTTCTTCTTCATCTATCAATATCTATTCAACTTGCATTTATTGAATGAGAATTAATTGGCCATTAATTTTCATTACTTATATGATTTCAAACAAGATCTGAAAAGGGAAATTTGAATATGTTATAGTTGATTCGACATGTTTAATCTTGAAACGAGAGTATCACGATTGCGTAGTGTTTTAGGTTATTGATCTAAATCCTCATATGTGGTTGAATTTATCATAGAAATATAGAAAATTCTCACTTAGGTTGAGTTTATAAATGTCTTAACCGGAATATAGAACACCTCAGTTAACTTGCTATCTTGATAAGAAGAAGAATTGCTAGTCTTTCATTAACGAATGATAGAGTGGATAGTTTATGAGATTGAAAATTCTAAATACCTTCATTACTGAGTTAAACTCCATGTTTTTTCATTCTCATTTTATTCCTGCAAATTACTTTAGTTTTTTAATTCTTAGTTTAGAAATATCAATCTATATTCATTTACCAAATAGAAACCAAAGATTAATTAGTGGTTAATTGATAATTCAGCTATGAGGACGATACTCAATTTTACCAAATTATTACAAAATTGTGATACGTACACTTGTGTAGCATATAGAAATCTCGCAACAGTGTGTCATAGGGACATAATCGTCCACCATCTTTCTTGACTTCTTCAGAGAGGTTTTGGTTTTGCGACTTTCCTTGACAGACTCCTCAGCCAAGTTTCCCATGAATTCTGAAATCTCGTCCATTTCTTTCATCTTAGTTCTTGCCAAGTCAGTATTTTTTTCAACCTCATTCGTCTTAGATTTTTCCAGGTCAATCTTCGTGTTTATCTTGTATATTGTTTCCCGAATTGACTCTTCAGTCTCTTCGTCTCTAACAAGATCAATAGTTGCAGACGTGGCACTTTGTCTGTTGGTAGCTTCCATTGTATCAAATCAACCTTTAGGATGAGGTGAATTTAGTTAGCTTTTGGTATTTTTTTTGTGTTTTTCTTTGGGATTGGGTCCAGAATGTGGGACCAATCAAGAGTTCATATGAAACATATGAAAACACATAATCAGTTTATATAACATAAACATATAGGTTGTTATAAAAATTACATTCATATGTCTCGGTACTCCAAGGTTTTATAATCGTTTGAAGCGTAAATGTATCAAATGTTAATTAAAAACCATTGCCCCATAATCATTTCATTAATAATAATATCCTCCCCAAAGGGGTTGCAAGGCCTAAATAAAATGGTAAATCAAAAAAAGTTTCCTCCAGTGGCAGATGATAAAGCTCTATTAGTCCGAGCTCTCTTGGCCCTTCGAAAGGCAGCCTAGATCCGGAGATGAGTAGACATCAGAAATGAATCAACCCAATGACTCTTATTTGTGGGGTCATAGATGCAAGTCCATAACACTCTTCATACGAGTGTCTAAGTCATCTAGACACTTGTGAGTGAAGTCTAGCTCATCGGTCAAGCTATCTATGACAATCTACTCATGCTCTATCTTCTATTAGTATCGGGCATCTCAATCATCCTCTTGTCTCTGAATGTGGCAAGATGTGATCTCATCTATTGAATCCCATTCCTATATGGACTTATAGAAATTGGGCCTCGATGTGACGGTATCTTTCAAGTGTTTCCTCAACCAGTCTATGTAGTCCTAATCACGACCCATGAGAAGAGGATCATCGGTGAGGGTCTCTGGACCCTACTTAACTTGGATATTCCACTCTCGGATGATGTCGGCAACCCCTCTAATCTTGTGGCCTTCATAGTAAACCACATAGACAACCCCTACTTAGGGTGATGTAATTAAGGAGGGGTGTTGGTGGGTAATTAGTTCGGGTCTTGGTTACAAATGAGTCGACCCAAAAACTGGATGCCAAAGTAGGGGGTCTCGAGTTCTTGGCCGGTCAGTGTGGTGTTTGGTGGCTATTTCGGGTAGTTGTGTCTGGAATCAAACTTAGGAATTTTATGGGGGTGTTTCGGGTATGTTGAGGGTGGTGTTGATGGTCGAGTTTTGGTGGTTGGGTAGTGTCAAGGTGACAGGCAGAACTGAAACAATGAGGTCGTCGGCAAGGTGTGTTATGCGGACCGTTTGATGTTGTTGGGATTGGACGGGACTTTGTGGGTGGTTTCTGTCACGAACCGACCCCGGGCCCGCGACCGGTGCCCTACCTGGGCACCCCTTTCAGGTATATATCAGAGAATAGCAGCGGAACATACACAACACAAGTAAACACTTAGACAATAAACAACAACAAGCTAGCCGATGAGGCCACCTTTCGAACAAGTTACATAATCCAAAAACAGAACAGTACTTTTTTTTTCTTTACAACCCAATCCACAAGACATGACTACAGACCTCTAAGAATAACAACTGCGGTGGGAGAGGGCCCCGCCATACCCCTGAATGTACAACAACCGACCATACCAGGGATATGTACTAAGGATAAGCCTCCGGAGTAATGGAGTTTCTCAACAGCTGAACAATGATCCTAAGAGTGAGGATCAGCAACCTGTATACTCTACCTGCGGCATGAACGCAGCCCCCCGAAGGAGGTCAGTACAAGATGTACCAAATATGTGAAACTGAAAGTACTGTAGTGAAATCATAAGTCTAAAATAAAGCTGGAGACATGTATGATAACTCAATTAATAGTACACTGTGTCTTACTAACAATGAGAGTAAACAAGAGTATACCTTACTGCATAAAAATACGAGGCACATGATCAAAGTAGGGCCACCCGCCCGTAGGTCATTAAGCAATCCTACTCCTGGGACTATTTCACCCGCATAGGTCCTGTGGACCCGCAATGAGGTAACTTTCTCGCATAGGATGTATCCGCCCGCATAGGTCGTGTGGACCCGCATGAGGTATTCCTCGCATAGGACTATTTCACCCGCACAGGACTATTTCACCCGCTTAGGCCCGATGGGACCGCAATGAGTACAAACGTCGCACTCGCATCATGGGTAGCAAATCCATGGAATTAATAGTAACCCGGGGCTTTACCCCGTAAGAATAACATAAACTAGCACAACCGGCTATCATACATAACATAAGCACTACCGGCTTATCATACATAACATAAGCGCTACCGGCTTATCCTAACATAACATAAGCGCTACCGACTTATCATACATAACATAAGCGCTACCGGCTTATCCTAACATAACATAAGCAAGTTAAGGAATCCACCTAACTTCTTATTAGTCTTATTCATATACACTCTCATTTTAGTTTACTTAAGGCACTAACATGTCATTATAAAATCCGGGAATTTAACCCAAAGTACTACGTACTTCTACCATTTTAAAATGACTCTTTTTCATATAAACTTCCAAGATACTAATAACCGTAGTATCAAGTCAAATCTACTTTTCAAGACAAGTCACATTACCTTTTAGAAATACATTTAGACTTCTAAATCAAGTGACATCTTTCTTTTTTAAAACCTTAAACAAATGATGCCTTAAAATCAATTTGTCTTTCATTATTTCGAGTCATTTATCATACTTACATTACTTAGAGTAAACCACTCTTTTTAACTTTCCATAAAGCTATTATAACCAACTTCCCATAAAGCCGTTATACAAGCTTTATACTTTAGACAATTACATTCTTCCTTATATCCAAGGGACTTATACTTTTAAAACGTAACAAGTATCATATACTTTTAAAATACTTCAAGTCCCTTAACTTTTAGAAAACCAAGATATCCTTAATATTTTTAAACAAGTGAGTTAATTCCCTAACTCAACCAACTTGGACATTCTTCAAATAAGCCAAGGATATCAAATGGACTAGATTGTCAAAATCTCATACGTCTACCGTACTATATATTTACAATTATTCATGCTCAAGAGATAGGAAAGTTCCACATACCTCTTCGGTTCAATCCACTTGCTAAGCCCAATATGCCGTACGTAGTATGTCAACCTATAATGACCATAATACGCTTATTAACTTCTAACTTCAAACGTAGAATATTCTAAGTGCAAAGTCACTAAATTCTACGGAAAATCGGACAGCACTTCCTTTGTTTCTACATACTTTTCCACCTTTTTCAAGGCTCAAATTCAATAACCAAACACACCACATTTAAGGCTCAACAATTCAGCAATACAAAGGGGATTACACTCCTTAACAGGACGTGTAAAATTCTGCCCTACAATTGATATCAAACTAGTCCAAATGACAATGCCATTCTCGACCAAAAGGTGTCACAACATATCTTCCTTTCCAATTCCTTTTCAATACAAGTTGTTTAGTATAACATTTTATAAAGCCGCAATCGATTATAACAACAATAATTTTCAAGTAGATAACATGCGACGATTCTAGTTATCGACCAAATTGTATTTCAATTTCAAATGGATAATCAATGTCATTTCGGATTTGAGCTTCTAAAATTCCATAACACTAATCAATCTTCATAACACATATCACATGATCATTTCTAACTTATCATAACATGGAATCTTCAATTACAATAGTAAGACGGAGATTATTACCTCATTTAGCCCAAATATGTCCCAAGATTACAAGTCGATCCTTAGCAACTTTAGCTCCTCTTTTCGACGTTCCAATCCACTCCAAGCAACCCTTAGAAGCTTATGAAGAACTCCTCTTCAAGTTCCAACTTCAAAGTTGAAGAACTCCTTAGGTTTTCGCCTTGCGACTAACGTGAAAACGTAGTTTTTCCGGAAATTTTCTATTTAGATAACCTTACAATACTCTTAGGAACCGTGGTTTAAAGTATTGGGATTATTGAAGCAAGATTGCAAAAAATTTCTCCCTCATTTCTTGCTAAAGCCGAGAGCCTCTCTTTTCATTCTCTAAATTCTTGAAATTTTTTCTAAGTATGGAGACTAGTCTTGCACTAGTAGTAGTATATATAAATAAAACAAGGGCTAAGATTCATCCAAATGGAAGGTCAAGATGTGGTCAATTATCTCAAGCCATTGACCTCTTGACTTAGTCAAAATTATCAAGCTCTAGCTTTTAGCAAGACTTGGTTATCTTAACTTGGGTCAAATGACCATAACACCCATGGTCTATTTCGTCCGACCAACTAAGGGGGTGACACGTGTCGCCCTCCCGTTCGTTGCAATACTTCGTTTTCCGACAATTCCATAATTCCGATAAATTTTTACTCGTCTCAAATCATAACATTTTTGAGTTCTTACTTACGTTCTTATAAACATATCCTGGAATTACGGGGTGTAACATTCTTCCCCCCTTAGAAACATTCATCCCCGAATGTTCTTTTGGGAGTCAAATTTAAAGATAGCGACATAGTCTCCTTACAACCCCTACATACCAATAATGCCACACGTGGTCACATAATAATACTCATACTAAAATGTCAAGCTGAACCCCATGTGTCAACATCGGTTATCTGCATAAAGCCTCTGCTGGCTCTGAGCTTACTAATAATCTTTCCTGGATAAGCTTCGTCTTATCCACAGCCCGTTGAATCAAGTCTGGACCCAATAACTGAACCTCGCCTACGTCGAACCCACCAACCGGCGATCTACACCTTCTTACATATAAGGCCTCATACAGGGCCATCTGAATACTGGAAGGGTATCTGTTATCGTACGTAACTCAACAAGAGGCAAATAACCCTCCCGACTATCTCTGAAATCAAGAACACATGCCCGCCACCTATCCTCAAGTGCCTGGATAGTACGCTCTGCCTGTCCGTCGGTCTGAGGCTGTAATGCAACACTGAGACTCACCTGTGTCCCTAACCCCTTCTGGAAAACCTCCAGAAGTTATCCGTAACTGAACTCATCTGTCTGACATCATAAACGTAGGAACCCCGTGCAGTCTCACAAATCTCCCTGCTATACAAGCTAGCATAATCCTCAGCCGAGTAAGTGATCCTAATCGGAAGAACACGACTGGTTTCGCCAGCCTATTTACCATGACCCCCAGGGAGTCGCACTTCCTCTAAGTACGATGTCACCCTGTAACAAGATCCATATTAATTACCTTATATATCTAATTCGGGATCTAAATCGCCTGTAATAGCCCACCGGGCTTCTGGTGTTCAACCTTGACCTGCTACTAATTCGGACATTAAGCAACAACTCTGGTACGTCCCTCTTCAGGCCATCTTACCAATACAAACATCTGAGGTCACGACACAACTTAGTCGACCCTGAAAAATTAGAGCAATAAGCACTGCGTGCCTCTCCTAAAACCTGCTGACTAGTCCTGCAGCACCGGGTACACACAATCTATCCTCATATCACAGCACCACATCCGGTGCTACTCAAACAGGCTCTTCTCTTCTCGGAGAGCCGTATCTTGATACCGTATCATAACTGGATCCTCATACTGTCGCCTCTTTACCTCATCAACGACGGAAGACTCGGCAATCTCTCGGATCTAAACTTCATTAACCTTGGAAACAAATAATCGAACCCCTCGGCTCGGTAGCTGAAGAATCTCATGGACCACGTCCTGTCTATCTGGCTTCCCATCTGACAGACTACCCATAGATCTATGACTAAGAGCGTCTGTAACTGTCTTGGCTTTCCCCGGATGGTATAGGATATCAATATCACAATCCTTGAGTAACTCTAACAACCGTCTCTGTCGCAAATTCAACTGCCTCTGTCTGAAGATATACCGGAGGCTCTTGTGGTCTGCATAAATATCCACATGAAGTCTATATATACGTCATGCCTCTAATTTTTCAAGGCATGATTAACTACCGCCAACTCTAAATCGTGAGTGGCGTAATTTCCTCTCATACTTCCCTAACTGCCGGGAAACATAGGCTCTAACATTATCGTGTTGCGTCAGCACACAACCTAGCCCAACACCCAAAGTGTTACAATAATAACCTAACCATCTAGTCTCACAGGAGGGGTTAGAACTGTAGTCGTGGTCAACTTATCTTCCAATATCTAGAAGCCTTTCACATTCCTGCGAAATATTCGGGTATCCTTAATCTCAATTATGGTTCCTGCTTCCCTTTCTCTGTCGCAACCAAACTTGGTCACTAAACTTAGACTTGATTCCTTTGCTTGCCGTATGGCTAAGACTTCCTGCCAATCACAATTTAGGGGGGGTAGATTTCCTTGCTCTTGTCAGGTAGCAACCCGATTATTTTCTCCCAGCTCGTAGAGATTATAGTCAGGTGTTCAACCTCAATTCAAGGTATTACATACTACAATGACTTGTCAAGATTTCTTATCGTTCGAGTGTCTACTCGTCTTTCCTTTATAAGTTATTTCAAGTTGTCTTGGGGTCCCTTACCCCTCCGTATTTTCTTACTATCTTTCTCGTCAGTACAGATGCTACCATCTTTTCTCGAGGTGTTATTACTGCCCATTATTTACTAATGGTCTTTACACTAGTCTGGGGTAATCATATTTCGTGCAACTTACATAACCATAGTTGTATTTTTTTTTATCATTCTGGTCATAACCTTACCTTATGCTTATTATTAGCAAAAGTATTTCTATCTTGATCCATAATCGTACAGCTTCATACATGCGTACTACCTGCATTTATAACCGTACGACACTTCCTCGACCATTTGGTAACGTCGTTCACAATTACCCCAACACAAAACTTTTCCCACGGTTATCTAAAAGTGTAACCTATGGCATAACGATACCGAAGACCTTACCCGTCTCTTATCCTTAGTCTAACAACATGGGTACACGTAACCCCATAATACGTAAAAATATCCTTTACGTGGGGGAGAGAACTTATCTCCCTTACAAAATCTAAATCATCAGAGTCCCCTTATAATCGTATAGATTTTCAAAACCTGCCAACGATGTCTTCTGTTTTCCGTAGGCAGCACTCGTACTTATCTTATTCTTGCTTGCGCGCTATCCTGAACTTATCCGGAAGGTCGTGGCCCTGACCGCCACACCAAACCAACTCCAAGTACCTCCAAGGGTACTTAACATAAAATTCCTTCAAATTCCAGTATTACTTACCTTTTGCATCAACTTACCTCAAATGAACAAGTCACACAGACTTATTAAAAACAATGATGTCAAAGAAGGAAAGATAATTCACTGGTTACCACCACTTCTCTTCCTTTCCACTTGATAACCGGCTTACCGGGAAACTGGTACCGAACTAATCTCTCTCTGCAGTCGACGTTGGCATAACAAGAGGCCAACTAGCCCGTACTCGTAATGACCTCAACGTCCGTCATAACAGCTCTGCTAGGTCTGCTAGGGTCCAACGAATGTATCGTTACCGACAATTATTATCTACCCGCTCAGCTACCACCCAACACTCACGGGTGTAGTCACCTCGAAAGGTTCTCATGGATTCAGGCTCTATTTCTTTACACTTGGTTGCTCTCTTTTTCACTGGTCGTACTCTTTCCGTACTTCCAAACTTATATTAGCATACGTACATAACTTCCATACTAAATCTGGCCCCCAATCCTTGAAGTTACTAAATTAAACAATATAAGACCATTTCCGGCTCTCACATCCTGGTTCCGGTGGAATGCGTCCACGAACCCGTAAAACGATTAACTAGACTTGGGCCCTGCACCCTCGTGACCCTGTCACGTAGTGGGACTACTACCAACTGATCCCATTCCATTACAGGCTATGGGGCGACCCTTAATAGGTCCTCAACCCGACTCAGCGTCGCACTTAACTCTTATCCTTGGTCTGACTTACATTTTTACTACCCGAGAAGGCCTTATATACCTAAGGTCTCGACGGTTATCAACATTCTTAGGCTCGCAATTTCCATGCTCCAAGCCTACCTTATCAGTCCCCCGTAAACGGGTACAAAAACTTCTGGTAAAACCATAATCGTGTTTTCTTGACCACAACAACCATACTTACCCCATACGGGTCTCATCCGTACCATTCCCTTAAGCATACCATGTAGCTTAAGTTACTAACATAGTCTCCCATTAAGTCCCTTAATTATAACTTCTTAAGGGTCCATTACCTTCTCAGACAACTCATCATCTCCTAATTATCTCAAATTAGTACGTAAAACCTTGATGAGAGTTCATTAAACTGTTTCATACCTTCTCGGTATCTAATTAGTCTTTACCAATTCCTGGTAACCTAAAATCATTCTAGGCAACACATAGGTGACCCTCATACATAAATCTGTATAGATGTATGTCATAATACCAACTATACTACAAATATTACCAACCTAGATACGCAATCCACATAATCTTTCCTGGGTCACTGCTATAATTCTCGTAGCTTCAATCAACATAACTTGTTAGGGAGAGACGACCCTAACCACACAGCTCTATCGTACGATCTCAGAGTGAGAAGAATGGAAACCAATCCTAAATGTCCTGCAGCCTCCTGGTTATAGATGTGGTGCACAACACACGGATAACCAAGACTCTACTAGACACGGTCTGTAGACACTTTCCGAGGACTAACTGCTCTAATACCACTTTTGTCACGACCCGAACCCGACGCGGCGGTGCCTACTACAGGCACCCTTTCAGTATCTGACAGTATAGCAATGAACATACACAACACAAGTAAACACTTAGACAATAAACAACAACAAGCTAGCCGATGAGGCCACATTTCGAACAATTTACATAATCCAAAAACATAACAGTACTTTTTTTTTCTTTACAACCCAATCCACAAGACATGACTACAGACCTCTAAGAATAACAACTGTGGCGGGATAGGCCCCGCCATACCCCTGAATGTACAACAATCGACCATATCAGGGATCTGTACTAAGGATAAGCCTCCGGAGTAATGGAGCTTCTCAATAGCTGAACAGTGATCCTAAGAGTGAGGATCAACAACCTGTATACTCTACCTGCGGCATGAACGCAGCCCCGGGCGAGGTCGAGACAACATGTACCAAATATGTGAAACTGAAAGTACTGTAGTGAAATCATAAGTCTAAAATAAAGATGGAGACATGTATGATAACTCAATTAACAGTACACTGTGCCTTACTAACAATGAGAGTAAACAAGAGTATACCTTACTGCATAAAAATAGGAGGCTCATGATCAAAGTAGGGCCACCCGCCCGTAGGTCGTTAAGCAATCCTACTCCTCGGACTATTTCACCCGCATAGGTCCTGTGGACCCGCAATGAGGTAACTTCCTCGCATAGGCTGTATCCGCCCGCATAGGTCGTGTGGACCCGCATGAGGTATTCCTCGCATAGGACTATTTCACCCGCACAGGACTATTTCACCCGTTTAGGCCCGATGGGCCCGCAATGAGTACAAACGCCGCACTCGCATCATGGGTAGCAAATCCACGGAATTAATAGTAACCCGGGGCTTTACCCCGTAAGAATAACATAAACTAGCACAACCGGCTATCATACATAACATAAGCAATACCGGCTTATCATACATAACATAAGCGCTACCGGCTTATCCTAACATAACATAAGCGCTACCGGCTTATCATACATAACATAAGCGCTACCGGCTTATCCTAACATGACATAAGCGCTACCGGCTTATCATACATAACATAAGTGCTACCGGCTTATCCTAACATAACATAAGCAAGTTAAGGAATCCCCCTAACTTCTTATTAGTCTTATTCATATACACTCTTATTTTAGTTTACTTAAGGCACTAACATGTCATTATAAAATCCGGGAATTTAACCCAAAGTACTACGTACTTCTACCCTTTTAAAATGACTCTTTTTCATATAAACTTCCAAGATACTAATAACTGTAGTATCAAGTCAAATCTACTTTTCAAGACAAGTCACATTACCTTTTAGAAATACATTTAGGCTTCTAAATCAAGTGACTTCTTTCTTTTTTAAAACCTTAAACAAATGATGCCTTAAAATCAATTTGTCTTTCATTATTTCGAGTCATTTATCATACTTACATTACTTAGAGTAAACCACTCTTTTTAACTTTCCATAAAGCTATTATAACCAACTTTCCATAAAGCTGTTATACAAGCTTTATACTTTAGACAATTACATTCTTCCTTATATCCAAGGGACTTATACTTTTAAAACGTAACAAGTATCATATACTTTTAAAATACTTCAAGTCCCTTAACTTTTAGAAAACCAAGATATCCTTAATATTTTTAAACAAGTGAGTTCATTCCCTAACTCAACCAACTTGGACATTCTTAAAATAAGCCAAGGATATCAAATGGACTAGATTGTCAAAATCTCGTACGTCTACCGTACTATATATTTACAACTATTCATGCTCAAGAGATAGGAAAGTTTCACATACCTCTTCGGTTCAATCCACTTGCTAATCCCAATATGTCGTACGTAGTATGTCAACCTATAATGACCATAATACGTTTATTAACTTCTAACTTCAAACGTAGAATATTCTAAAAGCAAAGTCACTAAATTCTACGGAAAATCGGACAGCACTTCCTTTGTTTGTACATACTTTTCCACCTTTTTCAAGGCCCAAATTCAATAACCAAACACGCCACATTTAAGGCTCAACAATTCAGCAATACAAAGGGGATTACATGCTTTAACAGGACGTGTAAAATTCTGCCCCACAATTTATATCAAACTAGTCCAAATGACAATGCCGTTCTCGGCCAAAAGGTGTCACAACATATCTTCCTTTCCAATTCCTTTTCAATACAAGTTGTTTAGTATAACATGTTATAAAGCCGCAATCGATTATAACAACAATAATCTTCAAGTAGATAATATGCGACGATTCTAGTTATCAACCAAATTGTATTTCAATTTCAAATGGCTAATCAATGTCATTTCGGATTTGAGCTTCTAAAATTCCATAACACTAATCAATCTTCATAACACATATCACATGATCATTTCTAACTTATCATAACATGGAATCTTCAATTACAATAGTAAGACGAAGATTATTACCTCATTTAGCCCAAATATTAACCAAGATTACAAGTCGATCCTTAGCAACTTTAGCTCCTCTTTTCGACGTTCCAATCCACTCCAAGCAACCCTTAGAAGCTTATGAAGAACTCCTCTTCAAGTTCCAACTTCAAAGTTGAAGAACTCCTTAGGTTTTCGCCTTGCGACTAACGAGAAAACGTAGTTTTTCCGGAATCTTTCTATTGATATAACCTTACAATACTCTTAGGAACCTTGGTTTAAAGTATTGGGATTATTGAAGCAAGATTGCAAAAAATTTCTCCCTCATTTCTTGCTAAAGCCGAGAGCCTCTCTTTTCATTCTCTAAATTCTTGAAAAAATTTCTAAGTATGGAGACTAGTCTTGCACTAGTAGTAGTATATATAAATAAAACAAGGGCTAGGATTCATCCAAATGGAAGGTCAAGATGTGGTCAATTATCTCAAGCCATTGACCTCTTGACTTAGTCAAAATTATCTAGCTCTAGCTTTTAGCAAGACTTGGTTATCTTAACTTGGGTCAAATGACCATAACACCCATGGTCTATTTCGTCCGACCAACTAAGGGGGTGACACGTGTCGCCCTCCCGTTCGTTGCAATACTTCATTTTCCGACAATTCCATAATTCCGATAAATTTTTACTCGTCTCAAATCTTAACATTTTTTAGTTCTTACGTACGTTCTTATAAACATATCCTGGAATTCCGGGGTGTAATAGTTTCGGTTGGGGAACTCTAGTGGGGATGTTTATGGAGTATTTTGGGATGTGGTGGTTGAAAGAATGAAGTGGTTTGGACAAGGAATGAACACGTGAGCTAGGTGTAAACCCGAGTAAGTGTTTGGGATGGTCGATATGAACAAGGATATGGACAAGGGGGGTTTTAATGCCCGAGTCGACACCAAGATGAAGGTGACCAATTTCACAAGGACTTGATTGGGGTTGTTAAGTACAAGCCCGAATAAAAACCAAGTAAGGATGGTCAGAAACCTTAAGATAGATGTTACACCTCGTAATTTAAGGCGATAATTAGAGAGCGTAATTAAAAAAATAAGATTCGAATATTGGTTATAAAGTATGATTACATATGCTAATAAGGAAATTAGTATACAAAGGATATGCACCCGGAATAAATTTTGGATACTACAAATGTGATATGGACAAAGTGTCGTGTATATATATATATATATGAACATGAAATTTTCAGATTTTATGTAAGATGGGTTATGTGGGAGATTGATTTATTAATTGTGGGATTTATTTTAGTTGGGGGATTAATTTAAGTAGACAATTATGGGAATTGGACTAAGTTGCAAAATAAATTTTCAGCACCCATTAACCCTTATAACTCTTCACCTCCCCACATTTCATTTCATTTTTCACACTCCTCTCTTCTCTCCTCCCCTCAGCTGAGACACAACCCATTTCCATAGCAAAAATTGAAGTTTATTTTATCTCCTTCTTCCTAGATTAAGTTCTTCTACAAATTATAAGCCAAAGTAAACTCCAAAAAATAGTGTGTTACGGGTTCACTGAACCGATTTCTTAGCCAAGAATTTCAGTTTTTGGAGATGAGTTTTTGGAAGAAAAACATGTAAGGAAGATAGATTTAAACTTATAGAATACATGCATGTCATTTTGAGTTAAGGAAATGATAAAAATGGTGAAGAAAATTTGGAGCAATGGTACCGAAATTTGGGACTGTTTTGAGCAAAATTAAGGTAAGAATTCTTCTTCTTATGGTATAATTGGAGTTGCATGTTGTTGTAGTTAAGAGATAAACTCATGTTAAAGAAGAATTGGAAATAAGAGATTGCATGTGATTGTTGTTGATGTTGTTGAGCAGAATGGAATGGCTATTACCGATTTTGGGGACTGTTTTGGTATACCTTGGATTTGATTATTGTTGTTGTTATTATCGACACTAATTACATGTTAAAATTGAAGGAAATCTTGACATCTAAAAGTTGTAATTGGTTATGAGAAAGTATTGAAATATGAATTGAATTTTAAGGAATTATGAGAAGTTATGGTATTGTGTTGTGGCCGTGACTTTCACGTGATTGTTGGAAATTGTTGTGATGTATTAGGGGCTGTTCTTATTAAGTTATAATGCTGGAAATATAAGTTATTAACATGTGTATACGTTGTGGTAATTACTAATACATGTCTTAAAGGAATTAAAGTGTAGAAAGATGTTATGTTGCAAATTATAAGACTTGCACTCTTGTTGTTGTTGCTAGATTTGATGGACTGTTTTTAAAGGTTGTTTTAATAAGGATTAAGGGGCTGAATTAACAAGAGAAAAAGGTGTATTAATCACCTTGGTTGTTGTAGTTGTTGTCTTCTATGAACCTGTTATACCCCGTATTTCCAGAGTATGTACGTAAGGGAATACGTACAAAAAGTCTAGCCTTAAAGTTTAGGCAAAACGTTTTTTTTGGGCACAACTCACAAAACGAATAGTTTTCCGACGAAACGTTTCCACATCTTTCGTAGGGTAAATTCCGACTATGCCATTTCTAATTTTTGCGGATTTTTCCGAGAGACGAAACATTTTGGACCAACGGGAGGGCGTCACTTGTCACCCTCCAATTGATGGACTTGAAATCGTCCATTTGGACGATTTGGACAATGGTGAGCACGTTTTTTGTGCCTTGTGCACAAGTCAAGGAGTTGGTAGGATATTTGTGTATAGTTAATCCTCACCCTACACTTGCCTTGCACTTGTCTTAATCTTGGCCATTGGTTGGCCACTTGACCTATAAATACCCCAGAGATGAAGAGTTCTTCATCCACAAATCTTTCCAAGTCTTGAAAATCCTCTCCTCTCCCTTTGTAGCCTTTTAGTCAACACCTCCCCCTCCTTGTGAAGGCCCTTGGCGAATACCCCCTCTAGCCTAGTAGTTTGGCGAGGCCACTGCTAGCCAAAAATCTACCCCTCCCATTAGAAAAGTTGTCTTCTAGTATTGTTATAATGCCCAAAATACTCTAGCCCTACTCCGTTAGTACTTTGTAGAATTTGTGAAGAACTTCTAAGGTTTCTTGGAGCTACGGGAGCGTACAACTTAGGAGCTTAACCTGGCTCAGTAGGGACTTTATCTAGGATATTATTGGGCTTCTTGAGGTAACTAATCCTAACCTCTTTTGAATTAGAGAATACTTCTTTGTTGTAGTATTAGAATAAGTATTAAATACTTAGAAGAATATCACAGAATAGAATTGAGCTGTTACCACAGTAGAAGGGTTTAAAGAAGAATAATCAAAGCTGTACTTACATGGGAATTTGTTTTCACGATGAACTTATATAGCTCATGGGTAGGAAGTACCTTGACTTTCCATAGAATTGTGAACCCTACTGTTTAGAATGACCTTGAGTAGTCTTTGATAGATGTGCGTGACTATTATGGTGACTCTCTGTGCGACATATTGACTTGGCGGTGGTTTTTGAGAAGGTATGTGATTCTTCCTAAAGCATGATATTTTACAATATATATAGTCGATGAGCGTCGTGTGTTAACTTAATAATAACTACGGCAATGTCTTTGACTTAAGCTGAATAATACTTACGGCAATGCCTGGCTTAAGCTTTGAATAACTTACAGCGATGCCTCACGCTTAAGCTGAATAATAAAGATCGAAAGCATTTCATAAGAATCTTGAATCATTTTTATGAAGAGAACTAATTGGTTTTTAAGCGAAGCTTAAGAGTTATACTAGCTTTATGGGAAGTTAAGTATAACCACTTAAGATTGATAAAAGAAAGCAGTTGCCTATGTGTTTATAACGGACTTATATTGAATTGTGAAAAGAATAATAAGATGGTTTGATAAGTAGACATGATATGATGCTATGTGTGTTAGTGTCTTGTAACGTTTGTGTAAAAAGTATTCTTGTTGTGCTTATGTTGTTAACGATAAGCTATTAGGTTAGTGTAACATCACTCACCTCTTGACATAATGCAGGGGTTAAGGCGCCTCCGATGCGGGGTAGACTTCGAGCGATGCAGGACCGTGATTCGAGAATACCTCATGCGGGTCCAAAGGGACCTATGCGAACTCTGGGAGTTCGAGTTAGTGTGCGGGGTTATACCTCATGCGATCTATGTGGCCGTGCGGACGGCGAGTCGGGGCGATCTTAGGAGTAGCTACCCGCCGATGCGGGGTTATATACCTATGCGGGCCTATGTGATTGGCCTATGCGGACTACTGAGTCGAGTTAGGCTTGCATGGTGATACTACGGGCAATTGGCCTGCTTGATCATTCGCGACCTAGAAAAGACACATTCTGATTTACCTATTCTTTGCTCTTGTTTGTGATGTGGCACTATGTGCGGTTTCCTTGGTTGTTTTATACATACTTGCAAAAACTGTTTTTAAAATGATATGTTTCATTTAAGTATTTCTGATTTCATATACTTAGTACTGTTATCTTGACCTCCTTGAGCTGCGTTCATCTGCATGGTAAGAGCGGCAGTGCTAGATCCACATTCTTAGGATCTCTACGTTGGTGTCGGGAGCTCCGTCTTTTAGGAGGCTCTACTTTTGGGTATGATCTCCTGTTGTAGATAGTTTTATGCGATCGGGGTATGGCGGGCCTGTCCGCCATAGTTGTATATTTCCTTAAGTGCAGTAGTCATGTTATGCGATGTCGGATGTAGCTTCTAAACCATGTTTATATATATATCTTAGAAAGCGATGTTTTCTCACATAAAGCGTATGTCTTATTTTATAAAGCTGTTTCATGTCTTGCTTTATATTTCGTGATTACTCGATATATGACTACTTGGGTGCCGGTGAGGCACGATCCACGGGCCGAGCAGTCGTGACAAAAGTGGTATCGAGCGATTAATCCTCGGAAAGTGTCTACTGACCGTATCTAGTAGAGTCTTGATTATCGGTGTGTTGTGCACCAATAATCGAGAGGCTATAGGATATTTAGGATTGGTTTCCATTCTTCTCATTACGAGATCGTGCTTTAGAAGGCGTGTTATAGGTTGGACCCCTCTAACGTATTCCTTTCTATGCCGATTATGCCTCGCGTAAGGCAACCGGGCCCGAAGAAGGCAAAGCGATTGAGAGGCGCTAGCGAGACACCAGTCACGAGGGCTCGAGGCCCGATCTATACGAGGCGGCGAGTTCTATGGCGCCGCCCGCCCAGCGAGACCACAGTACCACGCCTCATCCCCACGGCTGGGCGGAGGTTAGGCTCTGAGAGATAACCCGCTATTGGCTAAAGTTGTGGCCCGTCTGAGAGAGGCTGGATCTGGCGATTCGATTCGGCTCTAGCTCGATCGCGCCGTGGTGCACCGAAGCGAATAGTTTGAGACTACGAGATTTCTTGAGTTGTAGCCGCGAGTTTTCTGGTGGCGGGAGGATGATCGCGAGAGTTCATCCGTCGACTCTGAAGAATCGTGAGGTGATCGAGGCCTCGGAGGCGATCTGTGACCTTTGGTTCGCGTCGGCTGCGTGATACGCGATCGATTGGTTTGATTCATGGGAGTTATCGGGAAACACGCGTCCCGGCTACTTAGGATGAGTTCTCGAGGCTTTCCTCGCTCACTTCTTGCCTCGCGGATGAGGAGGCGCGGTGATAGATTTTACTCTGAGGCGAGAGGGCCTTGTCGGGAGTACAATGTCGAGTTTGATTCATTGGCTCGATATGTCCCGGCATTAGTAGCGATATGGAGGATAGGGTGCACGCTATGTCACCGGGCTGAAACGACTATATGGCGAGTCATGTCGTATGCGGGTGTTTCTCTCGGCCGGGTATGGACATTACCGCATGCGAGCTCATGCTCTTGGATGTGAGGCGTAGAGACGCGGGTTGTGACGGCAGCGGCGAAGAAGGCGGGGCGGCGAGTCTTTTGGTAGCTATCGTGGTGGCGGCCTCGGCCGGCGATCTGGGTGCACCACGGCCCGGCCCGAGCACTCTGCGCCGTCCTCGGCCACGGCCGAGATATTCGAGGCGGACGGGGCCCCGGGACTTGAGCGTCGAGCGGCGAGTGCGGCGATCGGGACCACCCAGTGTGGCCGTCACGGTAGATCCCGCCGGGAGTTGTGGTGCTACGGGAGTTTGTTTGATTGTGGCAGCGAAGTCACTATCACGGCTGTCAGGCCAAAGGCGATCTTGATGGTAAGTCGACTACTGAGTTCTTTCGCCGGGTCTTCTTCATCTCCTGATTACTCGCCGGGAGCGGAGTACTCGTAGGTCGGCCAGTCGCGGCGGTCGTGGCTCGGGTCCCGATTCTAGCGGTCCTCGAGAACGCATTTATGCCTTGTCCGGTAAGCGGGATCGGAGGCCTCGCTGATGTCGTCCGCGGTACTTTATCAGTTTCCGGGTTTGATGTGTATGCGTTGATAGATCCGGGTTCTACTCTGTCCTTTATATCTCCCCTTGTTGCTAGTAGGATAGGGATAGAGCACGAGTCCATAGACCACTTCGAGTAGCTACGCGATGGGTGATTCGGTGGTAGCTCGGCGGGTATATAGAGCTTGTCTGTGACCATTCTGATCGTCGGACCACTGGCGAGCTTGATAGAGTTAGAGATGATTGACTTGGCGTGATCATGGGGATGGATTGGCTAGCTTACACTACGCCAATGTAGGCTGAGAGAGAGTAATGCGGTTCGATTTCTGAGAGGCCGGTTGTTGAGTGGGAGGAACGCGGTATCGCAGAGGTAGGTTTATTTCCTACCTCAAGGCTAGGAAGATGGTGCGAGAAGGGTATATCTACCATCTCGTTCGGGTGTTTGATCTTGAAGGCTGCGGTACCAGATTTTGATCAGTTCGATGGTCGGCGAGTTCCCAGGCGTGTTTCGGATGACCTCCGGGTATCCTCACGAGAGGAGATCGAGTTTTGTATAGATGTGTTGCGGATACTCGGCTTTATTTCCATTCCGCCATCTGAGAATGGCACTGCCGAGTTGAGAGAGTTGAAGGACCGGTGAGGATTTCTTTGGAGAAGGGCTTCATCGGGCCTAGTGTTTCTCCACAGGGAAGCGCCGGTATTGTTCGTGAAGAAGAAGGGCGGGGCAGCTGCGCGTGTGTGTTGATCTGACGGTGAACAAGGTGACCATTAAACGAATACCCTTCCCGGGATTGATGATTTGTTCGACGATTGCGAGTGCGAGATGTTTCTCGATTGATCTGCGATCGGGCTATCATCAGTGCGAGTCGAGAGAGGTGGATGTCCCTAGGATTGCATTCGGACGTGCGGGCATTATGAGTTCGGTCATGTCTTTTGGGTTGACGATGCTCGTGGTATTTATGGATTTGATGAACCAAGTGTTCAAACCATTTTGGACACGTTTGTGATAGTGTTCATTGATGATATCTTGGTTTATTCGCTCGAGCGAGCATGCGGAGCGCGAGGAGGCTGTCTTGCGATTCTCGAGACCAGCGATTATGCGCCAAGTTTTCCAAATGTGAGTTTTGGTTGACTTGATGGCGTTTCTTGGGCATATTAGCCGGTGATGGCATTCGAGTGAATACGGCCGAAGCGATCGAGGACTTGGCCTGAACTCTTACTCGGCAGAGGTTCGCGATTTTACGGGCCTTGCGAGGATATTATCTCGGTTCGTAGAAGTTTGCTTCTATCTGCGCACCATTGACTAGGTGACTCGAAGCGGCCAAGTTTGATGGTGATGCTTGTGGCGGGGTTTCGATTCTTTGAAAGAGAGGCGGCCGCCCCGTTCTTACTCTTCCGGAGGTCGGATGGTTATGTCGTGTATTGTGATGCGTCGGGCATCGGGTTGGGATGTGTGTTGATGCGGCATGGCGGGGTTATAGCATATGCATCCGGCGGTGAAGAAACACGAGAGAACTACCCGCCCATGATTTGGAGTTGGCGGTGTGATTCACGCCTTGAAGATCTGGAGGCACTATTTGTATGGGGTTCACGTGGATATTTTTACGGACCACAAGAGCCTCGGTATATCTTGGCCGGAGGAGTGAACTTCACAGCGAAGGCGGTGGTTAGAGTTGCTTAAGGATTACGATGTTGATATCTGTACCACGGGAAGGCGATGTTGTGGCGGATGCTCTTAGTCGTAGGTCGATGGGAGCCTATCGGATGTGCGGCTAGAGAGGAGGACATGGTTCGTGATTTGCATCGATTAGCGAGCCTTGGTGTCCGTTTGATTGATTACGATAGCGATGGGGTTAGAGTTCGTGAGGTTTCAGTCTTCCGTCGTCGAGGAGGTGAAGAAACGATTCGAGATCCGGCTTTGATTCGATATCGTGTCTGACTCTTCGTGAGGCAAGGGTCGCGAGGTAGCACGATGGGGTGCTAAGGTTTGAGGCGGTGTGTGTTCGGATGTTTGAGGACTTGCGGATTCTTGGGAAGCACACGTAGCGCGTTACTCTATCCATCAAGTCGACCGAGATGTACCACGACCTTAGATCTGTGTATTGGTGGGATGGCTTGAAGAGGGCGTTGCGAGTTCGTAGCTCGGTGCGTGTTGTCGGCGGTGAAGGTAGAGCACGGAGGCACGGTGGTTTATTCTGAGCGATTGAGATCGACACGGAAGTGGGAGGTAATCAACATGGACTTCATCACGGGATTACCTCGCACTCGGAGAGACATGATTCTATATGGGTTATCGTCGGCGGTGACGAAATCAGCCCACTTTCTTCCGTCGAGCGACTTTTTGGTGAGGATTATGCGAACTTTACATCAGAGAGATCGTCATCTGCATGGAGTCCCTACGATCATATCGAGCGAGGCCCAGTTCACGGCTAACTTGAGGTCCTTCGAGAGGGTTTAGGGACGAGTGAGCACAGTGCGCATTTCATCCACAGAGCAGGCGGAGACGAGCGCACTATCCGGACTCTTGAGGATATCTGCGAGCTGTGTTATTGACCGATGGTAGTTGGGAGGATCATTTGCCTCTAGTTGAGTTCGCGTATAATAATAGCTACCACTCCAGTATTCGGATGGCGCCTTATGAGGCCTTGTATGGGAGGAAGTGCGGTCGCCTATAGGTTGGTTCGATGTGGGCGAGAGTGCGTAGTGGGACGGTTGATACAGCGACGATGGATAAGGTGAAGCTTATCCGAGGCGGCTATTAATGACTCGAGTCGGCCAGTCGTATCACGGATCATCGTCGTCGGCATCTTGAGTTCGAGGTTCATGATTGGGTTTTCCTAAAGGTGTCACCCATGAAGGGTGTGATGAGATTCGGGAAGAAGAAACTTCGGCCCTAGGTACATTGGGCGTTTAGTTGTCGCGAGGTAAGCAAGGTTGCCTATGAGTTGAATCTGCCGTCCGTCTGGGGCGATGCATCCGGTTTTCACGTATCTATCTTTGAGGAGATGTATCGGGGATCCGTCTAGGTACACCCGATTGGCGATGTCCGGTGGCCAGGGGTTATCGTATGAGGAGATTCCATAGCGATAGTCGATCGTCGGGTTAGGCGTCTGCGGACGGGGCGTGGCTTCCGTCAAAGTCTTGTGGCGGAGCGAGCTCGGGGAGGAGATGGCGTGGGAAGCGAGGAGGACATGAGGCGAAGTATCCTCACTATTCCCACACCTCCGGGTAATTCACTTTCCTACTTGTAAATTTTAGTTATCGTTTACGCTAAGTGTTGTTACGTGGCGTGTGTGGCATTTGCAAGTTGTCTTAGTTATGAAGAATCTTATCGTTAAGTCTTGGGAAGGAACATTCGGGACGAATTTTTCTAAGGAGGAGAATGTTATACCGTATTTCGGAGTATGTGCGTGAGGAATACGTACAAAAGAAT
This sequence comes from Przewalskia tangutica, assembly GCA_029844215.1. Lineage (NCBI taxonomy): Eukaryota > Viridiplantae > Streptophyta > Magnoliopsida > Solanales > Solanaceae > Przewalskia > Przewalskia tangutica. The sequence goes on along the minus strand of CM056720.1, from coordinate 18,625,203 downwards.
CTAGCCTTAAAGTTTAGGCAAAATGTTTTTTTGGGCACAACTCACAAAAGCGAATAGTTTTCCGGCGAAGCGTTTCCACAACTTTCGTAGGGTAAATTCCGACTATGCCATTTCTAATATTTGCGGATTTTTAGAGGCGAAACATTTTGGACCAGCGGGAGGCGACACTTGTCACCCGATTGATGGACTTGAAATCGTCCATTTGGGCGATTTGGACAATAGTGAGCACGTTTTTGTGCCTTGTGCACAAGTCAAGGAGTTGGTAGGATATTTGTGTATAGTTAATCCTCACCTACACTTGCCTTGCACTTGTCTTAATCTTGGCCATTGGTTGGCCACTTCTTGACCTATAAATACCCCAGAGATGAAGAGTTCTTCATCCACAAATCTTTCAAGTCTTGAAAATCCTCTCCTCTCCCTTTGTAGCCTTTTAGTCAACACCTCCCCTCCACTTGTGAAGGCCCTTGGCCGAATACCCCCCTCTAGCCTAGTAGTTTGGCGAGGCCACTAGCCTAGCCAAAAATCTACCTCCATGGTAGAAAAGTTGTCTTCTAGTATTGTTATAATGCCCAAAATACCTAGCCCAAATCCCTTAGTACTTAGTAGAAGTTGTGAAGAACTTCTAAGGTTTCTTAGACTCTGGGAGCGTACAACTTAGGAGCTAAACCTTGCTCGTAGCGACTTTATCTAGGATATTATTGGGCTTCGAGGTAACTAATCCTAACCCTCTTTTGAATTAGAGAATACTTCTGTTGTAGTATTAGAATAAGTATTAAATACTTAGAAGAATATCACAGAATAGAATTGAGTGTTACCACAGATAGAAGGGTTTAAAGAAGAATAATCAAAGCGTACTTACATGGGAATTTGTTTTCTGATGAACTTATATAGCTCATGGGTAGGAAGTCTTGTGACTTTCCATAGAATTGTGAACCCTCTGTTTAGAATGACCTTGAGTAGTCTTTGATAGATGTGCGTGACTATTATAGGTGACTCTGCTGCGACATATTGACTTGGCGGTGGTTTTATTTGAGAAGGTATGTGATTCTTCCTAAAGCATGATATTTTACAATATATATAGTGCGGTAGGCGTCGTGTGTTAACTTAATAATAACTACGGCAATGTCTTTGACTTAAGCTGAATAATACTTACGGCAATGCCTCACGGCTTAAGCACGAATAACACTTACGTGATGCCTCGGCTTAAGCTTTGAATAATAAAGATCAAAGCATTTCAAGAATCTTGAATCATTTTTAGAAGAGAACTAATTGGTTTTAAGCGAAGCTTAAGAGTTATACTAGCTTTATGGGAAGTTAAGTATAACCACTTAAGATTGATAAAAGAAACAGTTTGCCTATGTGTTTATAACAGACTTATATTGAATTGTGAAAAAGAATAATAAGATGGTTTGATAAGTAGACATGATATGATGCTATGTGTGTAAGAGTATTCTTGTTGTGCTTATGTTGTTAACGATAAGCTATTAGGTTAGTGTAACATCACTCACCTCTTGACATATTACCGGGGGTTAAGGCGCCTCCGTCTGGGGTAGACTTCGGTGATGCAGGACCATGATTCGAGAATACCTCATGCGGGTCCAAGGGACCTATGCGGAGCTACGGGAGTTCCAGGTTAGTGTGCGGGGTTATACCTCATGCGGTCTATGTGGCCATGCGGACGACGAGTCCAGGACGATGCCGAGGAGTAGCTACCCTCGATGCGGGGTTATATACTGTTACACCCCGTATTTACAGGACATGGTGTAAGAACGTACGTTAGAACTCACAGTGTTAAGATTTGAGACTTGAAAAATTTTATCGGAATTATGGAAATTTTCGGAAAACGTATTATTGTGACGAATGGGAGGGCGACACGTGTCACCCCCCCTTAAGATGCCTTGGACGATATAGGCATGGCCAATATGGTCATTTACCATAGTCTTGGATGACTAAGTCTTGCTAGTAGTGTAGCTTGATAATTTTGACTAAGTCAAAGGAGACAATTAGCTTGATATTTAATAAGAGCTTATCCTAGCCACCCAAATGTTTGTATCATGACCCTCCAATGTGCTTTATATTACTACTAGTAGTAGGAGAGGGCTTAACACTTAGCAAAATATCACAAGAAATTGGATGAACTAGAGCTTTGCTCTCGGGTTCACTAGCAACAAGAAAGAAAAAATTTTGTTCCTTGTCCTTTAAGCCCCACACTTTAAACCAAGGTTCATGAGTGTTATGTAAGTGTATCTCAATAGAAAAATCCCGGAAAAAGAGAGTTTTCGTATTAGTCATGGCGAAAACCTAGTTGTTTTCTAGGTTTTGGATTGGATGTTGAAGGAAAGTTGTTGGTATGGTTCTAAGGGTCTCAGTAGCGGATTGAAGTGTCTTGAAGAGTCTCTAAGTTACTAAGGGCGACTTGGTTGGAATTAGATTGAGATTCGTTGAGGTATAATTTTATTCTCTTTAAGTGTTACAAGATTATGTATTGTTGTTAGCCGTACATTTTACTAGCATGAAGCATATGTGTTGAAGTTTTATAAGTGTTATGAATTGTTGTAGCCTAAGAACCGAAATGACACATTAGTCATTTGAAGTTGGATTTCAAGTTGGTCGTAGTTAGAATCGTCGCATGTCACTTATTTGAAGATTATGGTAGTTTAATCAAATGCGACTTGATATCATGTTATGCTACCAATTTGGATTGAAATGGAAATTTGATAAGAATTGGTAAGGTTGAACTCAAGGTGGCCGAATTTGGACTTTTAGTTTGTTTTTCATTTGTATTGGACTACTTTCTAAATTGTGAGCCAATTGGGGTTGTTTAGTTAGTCATTTGTATTGGAGTACCTTATAGAAATTGTGAGCCAATTGGGGCTGTTTAGTTAGTCATTTGTATTGGAGTACCTTATAGAAATTGTGAGCCAATTGGGGCTGTTTGGTTATTGTATTCGACCTTGAAAAAGGTGGCAAAGTTAGTAGAAACAAAGGAGGTCTTTGTCCGATTTTCCGTAGGATTAGTGACTTAGCACTTAGAATGATTCTACGTTGGAAGTGAAAGGTTAATGGACATATTGTGACCATTATAGGTTGAAGTACTTTGGAGCATTTTGCTACGTGTCGATAATCGTCGCGAGGTATGTGAACCTCTTCCTTTGGCATGATTCTATGTATGGAATATACTTGTGGTATCATTTCATGTTTCCTCGTACTCTTAGAAGTTAAGAGGTAGTTGTGTGATCTACTCTATGTTGAACTTTTCCTATCTTTAAGCATGACTAGTTGCATTATGTAGTACGGTGAACGTCTGAAGACTTTGACATTCTTTGCTAGCCTTATAAAATGCCAAGTCGGTGAGTTAGGAAGTTAACTCACTTCTTTGAAAATATTAAGGATGTCTTAAGTCTTAGTAAAGTTAAGGGACTTGAAGAGTTTTGAAGTATGTGATACTTGTTCCGTTTTAAGCGTATAAGTCCTTGGATAGGAAATTGTTTTTGGCTAAGGCATAAAGTGAATATAACGACTTTATGGGAAGTTAGTTATATTTGCTTTATGGAAAGATAAATGACTTGTTTTTAATGAAAAGGGCAACTTGATTTCTGGCGTCGCTTGTCTAAGGTTTTATAAGAAAATGAGTCACTTGTTTTCAAAGGTTAAGAGACTAATTGTATTTTTGAAAGTTAAGAGAATTGATTTGAAAGTACTTAATACTTGGTTTCAAAAGTAGAAGTCTCTTGGTTATAAAAGGAATGAGTTGGTCTAAAACCATAAAGGGTTATAACGGCTTTATGGGAAGTTGGTTATAACGGCTTTATGGAAGGTTAAAAGAATGGTTTTCTTCAGTAATGTAAGTAATGAGATGATTTGAAATAAGAAGGGCAAAGCTGTTTTTAAGGTACGATTGCTTAGGGTTTTTAAGGAAGAAGTCACTTGTTTTAGAAGCGGTAATTGTATTTCTAAAAGGTATTGTGACTTGGCTTGAAAGGGTGGATAGGACTGGATACTATAGTGGTTAGTATCCGGGCAGTATACCTTTATGGGCAGACTCTATGACATTATCGACCCAGAAATGGGCCAGGCGATATACCTTTATGGGCGAACTATATGACATTATCGACCGAGAGATGGGCGGCGATACCTTTATGGGCGAACTATATGACATTATCGACCGAGAAATGGCGAGCGATATACCTTTATGGGCGAACTATATGACATGCTCGACCCGAGAGATGGCGGCGATATACCTTTATGGGCGGTATATGACATTATCGACCAGATGGGCGGCGGTATACCTTTATGGCGGAACTATATGACATTATCGACCGAGAGATGGTAGGCGAGATACCTTTATGGGCGAACTATATGACATTATCGACCGAGAGATGGGCGGGCGAGATACCTTTATGGCGGACTAGATGACATTATCGACCCGGTTGGGTCGGGTAGTATATCGTCCTCCGAAAGGGGCGGATTATGTTATGTTCGAAAGATAAGTAGGTTATCTGATAATGAACTTAATGATTTTTCCTAATCGTATGCGTAAGAATGTGGCTATAGTTTTTATAGAGAATGAAAAAGATAATAAGGTGCGATTAAGTTCATAAGTGGTAATGACACGGCGAGTTACGGTATGTATTTTTATACTTGTCCTTGTCATTCTTTTATGCGATTATGATCATTTCTTGTGCGTTATTTACATTCCATATTAAATTTTTGTTATGCGACCCGCCAGTGCGTTAAATGCCGCGAGTTTAGGTACGATTGTGGATCGCATGGCGTAGGTCGGTTGTGAAGTTGAGATGGCTCGGTGTTCGGAGTTGTCACGTTTATGTATATTCGAAGTGCAGCGGGGCCTTGTCCATACGATTGTTATGTTAAAACTCTTAAGTGCAGTAGTCACATGTGTGGGTCGGTTGTAAGAAGGAGGCAAGCGCTTGGTTGTATATATTTATGTCGGGAAGGTAGCTCATCGGCTAACTTTGTTATTTTACATCTATTGTTTTATTTTATAAGTTTCATGTATGTTCACTGATTTTCTCGATGTATACCGATGGGGTGCGGGTAGGGCACGATCGCGAGCGAGTCGGGTCGTGACAAAAGTGGTATCGAGCGATTAGTCCTCGGAAAGTGTCTGAGGCCGTGTCTAGTAAGTCTTGATTATCGGTGTGTTGTGCACCACATCTATAATCGAGGAGAGCGGGCATTTAGGATTGGTTTCCATTCTTCTCACTCTGAGATCGTGCGATAGAGGCGTGTTGTTAGGGTCGTCTCTCACTAACGAGTTATGTTGATTGCATTCTGAGAAAGCGTGAGACCGGGAAGGACTATGTGGATTGCGTATCCGGTTGGTATGGATTATAGTATAGTTCGTATTGTGACATACATCTATACGGAGTTATGTATGAAGTCGACGCATGTTGCCTATAATGATTTTAGGTCACCGAGGAATTGGTAAAGACTAACTAGGTGCAGGAAGGTATGGAAGTTATGTATGTATGTTATAAAGAGTTGGAAATGCGAAAAGGTAATCTCTTTTGGGCTTATGATGGACGGATGTGCGTGTGCGAGTATTAGGGCCATGTGTGGCATTATTGGTATGGGGTTGTGAAAGGAAACTATGTCGCTAATTATAAGGATTGACTCAGAAAGAACATTCGGGGCGAATGTTTCTAAGGGGAAGAATGTTACACCGTATTTACAGGACATGGTGTAAGAACGTACGTTAGAACTCACAGTGTTAAGATTTGAGACTTGAAAAATTTTATCGGAATTATGGAAATTTTCGGAAAACGTATTATTGTGACGAATGGGAGGGCGACACGTGTCACCCCCCCTTAAGATGCCTTGGACGATATAGGCATGGCCAATATGGTCATTTACCATAGTCTTGGATGACTAAGTCTTGCTAGTAGTGTAGCTTGATAATTTTGACTAAGTCAAAGGAGACAATTAGCTTGATATTTAATAAGAGCTTATCCTAGCCACCCAAATGTTTGTATCATGACCCTCCAATGTGCTTTATATTACTACTAGTAGTAGGAGAGGGCTTAACACTTAGCAAAATATCACAAGAAATTGGATGAACTAGAGCTTTGCTCTCGGGTTCACTAGCAACAAGAAAGAAAAAATTTTGTTCCTTGTCCTTTAAGCCCCACACTTTAAACCAAGGTTCATGAGTGTTATGTAAGTGTATCTCAATAGAAAAATCCCGGAAAAATAGAGTTTTCGTATTAGTCGCAAAGCGAAAACCTAGTTGTTTTTCTAGGTTTTGGATTGGATGTTGAAGGAAAGTTGTTGGTATGGTTCTAAGGGTCTCAAGTAGCGGATTGAAGTGTCTTGAAGAGTCTCTAAGTTACTAAGGAGCGACTTCGGATTTGGAATTAGATTGAGATTCGTTGAGGTATAATTTTATTCTCTTTAAGTGTTACAAGATTATGTATTGTTGTTAGCCGTACATTTTACTAGCATGAAGCATATGTGTTGAAGTTTTATAAGTGTTATGAATTGTTGTAGCCTAAGAACCGAAATGACACATTAGTCATTTGAAGTTGGATTTCAAGTTGGTCGTAGTTAGAATCGTCGCATGTCACTTATTTGAAGATTATGGTAGTTTAATCAAATGCGACTTGATATCATGTTATGCTACCAATTTGGATTGAAATGGAAATTTGATAAGAATTGGTAAGGTTGAACTCAGTGGCGAATTTGGACTTTTAGTTTGTTTTTCATTTGTATTGGACTACTTTCTAAATTGTGAGCCAATTGGAACATTTAGTTAGTCATTTGTATTGGAGTACCTTATAGAAATTGTGAGCCAATTGGGGCTGTTTAGTTAGTCATTTGTATTGGAGTACCTTATAGAAATTGTGAGCCAATTGGGGCTGTTTGGTTATTGTATTCGACCTTGAAAAAGGTGGCAAAGTTAGTAGAAACAAAGGAGGTATTGTCCGATTTTCCGTAGGATTAGTGACTTAGCACTTAGAATGATTCTACGTTGGAAGTGAAAGGTTAATGGACATATTGTGACCATTATAGGTTGAAGTACTTTGGAGCATTTTGCTACGTGTCGATAATCGTCGCGAGGTATGTGAACCTCTTCCTTCCTTTGGCATGATTCTATGTATGGAATATACTTGTGGTATCATTTCATGTTTCCTTGTACTCTTAGAAGTTAAGAGGTAGTTGTGTGATCTACTCTATGTAGAACTTTTCCTATCTTTAAGCATGACTAGTTGCACGTGTATGTAGTACGGTGAGCGTCTGAGACTTTGACATTCTTTGCTAGCCTTATAAAATGCCAAGTCGAGTGAGTTAGGAAGTTAACTCACTTCTTTGAAAATATTAAGGATGTCTTAAGTCTTAATAAAGTTAAGGGACTTGAAGAGTTTTGAAGTATGTGATACTTGTTCCGTTTTAAACGTATAAGTCCCTTGGATAGGAAATTGTTTTTTGGCTAAGGCATAAAGTGAATATAACGACTTTATGGGAAGTTAGTTATATTTGCTTTATGGAAAGATAAATGACTTGTTTTTAATGAAAAGGGCAACTTGATTTTACGGCATCGCTTGTCTAAGGTTTTATAAGAAAATGAGTCACTTGTTTTCAAAAGGTTAAGAGACTAATTGTATTTTTGAAAGTTAAGAGAATTGATTTGAAAGTACTTAATACTTGGTTTCAAAAAGTAGAAGTCTCTTGGTTATAAAAGGAATGAGTTGGTCTAAAACCATAAAGGGTTATAACGGCTTTATGGGAAGTTGGTTATAACGGCTTTATGGAAGGTTAAAGAATGGTTTTCTTGATAATGTAAGTAATGAGATGATTTGAAATAAGAAGGGCAAACTGTTTTTAAGGTACCAGTTGCTTAGGGTTTTTAAGGAAGAAGTCACTTGTTTTAGAAGCCGGTAATTGTATTTCTAAAAAGGTATTGTGACTTGTCTTGAAAGGGTGGATAGGACTTGATACTATAGTTGTTAGTATCCGGGCAGTATACCTTTATGGGCAGACTATATGACATTATCGACCCGAGAAATGGGCAGGCGTGTATACCTTTATGGCGAACTATATGACATTATCGACCGAGATGGGTAGGCGGTATACCTTTATGGGCGAACTATATGACATTATCGACCCGAAATGGGCGGGCGAGATACCTTTATGGCGGACTATATGACATTATCGACCGAAGATGGGCAGGCGATATACCTTTATGGGCGAACTATATGACATTATCGACCGAGATGGGCGGGCGAGATACCTTTATGGCGAACTATATGACATTATCGACCGAGAGATGGGCGGCGGTATACCTTTATGGGCGAACTATATGACATTATCGACCGAGAGATGGGCGGGCGATATACCTTTCTGACGAACTAGATGACATTATCGACCGTGATTTGGCGGGTAGTATATCGTCCCTCCAAAAGGGCGGATTATGTTACGAAAGATAAGTAGGTTATCTGATAATGAACTTAATGATTTTTCCTAATCGTATGCGTAAGAATGTGGCTATAGTTTTTATAGAGAATGAAAAAGATAATAAGGTGCGATTAAGTTCATAAGTGGTAATGACACGGCGGAGTTACGGTATGTATTTTTATACTTGTCCTTGTCATTCTTTTATGCAGATTATGATCATTTCTTTCATGCGTTATTTACATTCCATATTAAATTTTTGTTATGCGACCCCGCCCGAAGTGCGTTAAATGCCGCGAGTTTAGGTACGATTGTGGATCCGCATGGCGTAGGGTCGGTTCAGCAAGTTGAGATGGCTCGGTGTTCGGAGTTGTCACGTTTATGTATATTCGAAGTGCGGCGGGGCCTTGTCCTACGATTGTTATGTTAAAACTCTTAGAGGTGCATAGTCACATGTGTGGGTCGGTTGTAAGAAGGAGGCAAGCTGGCCGGTTGTATATATTTATGTCGGGAAGGTAGCTCTATCGGCTAACTTGTTATTTTACATCTATTGTTTTATTTTATAAGTTTCATGTATGTTCGCTGATTTTCTCGATGTATACGATGGGTGCCTGGGTAGGGCACGATCGCGAGCGAGTCGGGTCGTGACATATATCTTGGGCCTATGTGATTGGCCTATGCGGACTACGGAGTCGAGATTAGGCTTGCGTGGTGATACTACGCAATTGGCCTGCTTGATCATTCGCGGCCTAGAAAAGACTATTCTGATTTACCTATTCTGCTCTTGTTTGTGATGTGCACTATGTGCGGTTTCCTTGGTTGTTTTATACATACTTGCAAAAGCTGTTTTTAAAATGATATGTTTCATTTAAGTATTTCTGATTTCATATACTTAGTACTGTTATCTTGACCTCGCCCGAGCTGCGTTCATCTGCATGGTAAGCGGCAGTGCTAGATCCACATTCTTAGGATCTCTACGTTGGTGTCGGGAGCTCCATCTTTTCGGAGGCTCTACTTTTGGGTATGATCTCCTGTTGTAGATAGTTTTATCTGATCGGGGTATGGCGGGCCTGTCGCCATAGTTGTATATTTCCTTAAGTGCGTAGTCATGTTATGCGATTATCGGATGTAACTGCTAAACCATGTTTATATATATATGCCGAAAGGCGATGTTTTCTCACATAAACTGTGTCTTATTTTATAAACTATTTCACGTCTTGCTTTATATTTCCGCTGATTACTCTGATATATGACTACTTGGGTGCCGGTAGCGCGATCCACGGGCCGGGCAGTCGTGTGAAACCTAAAGAGAATGAATGTATTATGATGGCATATATGGAGTATTTGGGATTGTTTTGGTTGTACCTTTAAGTTGCATCTTGTTATTGGTATTGTTGGCTTTGTTTGTGAGTTGTGGATGTGCATATAAATAGGGGAAGTGCTGCCCGAATTTCTATAGAAAAGAGAGTCGTCATTCGATATAACTTACGCTAGAAATCATAGAGTTGACGAACGAATTACTATTGTTATAGGTTGAAGTGTTAATCGAGACGAGTTGTAGTTATAGAGTTGGTTATTTCGACAATAAGGTATGTGAAACTATCATTTCTTCTTTTGGCATGATTTATATAAAATGAGTGTACGGCGGACGTACATAATTCCATTGAATCCTAATTCTTAGTGACACATGATATGATAGTGCCTTGATTTTCTAAGTAATAGTTATTCTATTTATTACATTGAGAGTTAAATGATGATTTAATTTGTATAACGTTACTCATGATATTCTATTCGTGCTGATATGATTATATGAATTCACCGAGTCTCGGTCCGGGTATGTATATATATGATGATGATTTCACCGAGTCTCAGAATGGGTCGGGTACGGTATGTGCACAGATGATGATTTCACCGAGTCCCATAATAGGTCGGGTACGGTATATGATATGATTTCACCGAGATCTCAATAGGGGGCCGGGTACGGTATGTATATGTATATGACTATATTCACCGAGTCCCATATTGGGCCGGGTACGGTATATTATATGGGCACAGTTGACTCTCATTTTTATATGGCACAGTTGTATTGGTATTTTGATTATTATACTTGTCTCCTGATATCCTTTGGTCAGCTATGATCTTCTTTACAGTACTTCATGTTTTACATACTAAGTACATTATTTCGTACTGACCCCCTTTCCTCGGGGGGCTGCGTTCATGCCCGCAGGTACAGGTACTCAGTTTGGCGATCCTCCAGTCTAGGATTCCTGTTCAGATGTTCGGAGAGCTCTATTGATTCGGAGCTTAGTCATTTTGGTACAGAACCTTATTTTCGGACTTGTGTATATTTAGGGGCACGATGGGGCCCTGTCCCGTCATATTTCATTATCGTATTCTTATAGGTTTGTAGATAGTTGTTGGTGGTAGATGTGTTTTTGTATATATGTACGGTTGTGAGCTATTTTGGATATCTCTATGTACAGTGACGGCCTCGTCGGCTTGCCTATTTTGTTATATGAATTAGCTGTGACTACTCGGGAGACAGGTTTATTACCAATGTTTACATTATCCTTGGTATCCATGTGATTATACGTGACAGGTGGGTATAAGGGTGTCCAGGTAGGGCACCGAGTCATGGCCCGTCAGGTCGGGTCATGACAATAGACCTTAGGCTTAGGTTAGGTTGGATCACACAAGTTCGAATGTTCACTTGCAACCAAGGGGGTTCCTTAAGCATGGGTTTGATTAGATCACACAAGTTCTAACCAAGACTTGTGCCGAAGGGACCTTAGCTTAGGTTCAACTAAGTCACACAAGTCTTAGCTAAACATACACCAAGGGGTTTGGCACACACAAGGACGAACTAATATAAACAACACACAAGTTGAATAGCTTAAAAAATGAGTAAAACTCAAGTTTATATTTCAATCAACTCTGAATATTTACAATATCGTAATGGTCCTATTTATAGTATTAAATGGACCATTCTAGAAGACAAATAAAAAAAAAAACTACATGTAAACCTTCGGCCAAGTGTGGATAAATGGGAATGGGTTTACTTGGTGACCAAGGGAGTTTCGACCAAACCAAGACAATGGGAAAGGTCTTGGTTTTTCTTGGTGACAAAGGATGAATCTTCACACTCCCTTTATGGATTCCAAGTAGAAGAGTGCATGAATTTGGCTTCTCAAGATCTCATCTTCTTGGAACTAGTTTTGAAGCTTCCATTCCTTGTATTTGTGTGCCTTGGACGAATAGAGAAGGGAGTATTTCGACCAACACTTCATCTTCTTGGTGTCCTCAAGTTGGTTCATGAATTGTCCTTTTGCAAGCCTCATCTTCTAGACCATTATTATCCTTGCCAACTTGTCACTTTCGGTCTAGTCATCTTTCTTGTCCTTACCATCTTTTCATCTCGGTCTAGTCATCCATTTGGAATACTTTTCGGCGTAGTCACCTTATTACATGGTACATTAACTATGTCCTAATAAGAGCTAAAAGCTAAATTAAGAAGTAAAGACGAGCTAAAAGAAAATAACATGGTCTTCGGCCAAGACCTACATACAAAAGGCCGAATAGAAACTTGTTTCTTAGATCTTCACGTGACAACTCCAAATCCACTCTATTTTCCCTGCCACATTAGGCATGTTAGTGTAGATTGGCGGGCCATCGTTGGCACTCTTATAAAAGCATCTCTCGGCTTAGTTTGAGAGTTTATGTTCGCGGGCTTTCTTACCTCAATTTCCCCTTCTTTGAAAGAATTTGCCCTCAAATTTGTGTCATCTAAATGTGGTAATAAATTTTTAGAAACAAGTGTTGATCTAATACTTCCACCATTAGATAAGTCTGGAAATTTTATCTCATGGGCGCCTCCTCGAAACTTGCCAAATAGGGATTCGAATATAAGCCAAATGGTTTTGACTTAGAATGATGTTAGTATTGTGCCACAAATCCCATAAAATATAAGGCCTTTCCATAGGTAGAATCATGGAACCGTGCACCCTTCAATTTTGTGCTAGAGCAAAAGATGGAATTTACTCTAGTTTCATATTTGGTGTCCAATGGCTCTTCACGGCTTGGCATGGTTAGGGCCTGGGATTCACAAATCTTTTTCCTCAAGGCTTCAAAAACTCATGTTACTCTTCGGAACCATTCACACACAACTTTTCTTATTAGTTCATTGGTAAGGGTAGCAAGGTCATAACAATTTGGTATGACATAGGCTCGGAACATCTTTGGCGTGAGTCCACCATGGTTGGATCATCATACATACCCTCAGATGTCGTGGTGTAACCATGGACTGTTGTAGAATCTTGTACATGAAGCTCACGTTAGAAATTATAGCATTGCATCTACATGGCATGATGAAAATTTTGCCTCGTGGTGCTCTTGAGTAACCGAGAATGAGATCCAAGTTCACATCTATCCATGGTTGTTCCGGACCGACAAAGGAGTATACAATTCTTGGTGGAAGAACATTCTAGCCCTTTGACACGTGGAACACTTTCTTACTACAACTTCAAACTTGGGGTCTCGTTCATGGAAATCCTTTCACACTTCCAATATCATTGACCTTTCAAACATGGGCAACATTAGAAGCCTTCAAAGTAGTGTATCTGCCATTATAATGGACTTGTCATCTTCATGTCTTGTGGAAGATGTAGGAGTTTGTAGGTATTCTACCCAATTATCAAGCCTTGGATTCAACTTCTTTTGCACCACATAAAATTCTTTGTCGTAAGTATAACAAGGAAGTCGTGTACCACCAAATCATTCATTAGAAGAAGCCATGGATTCTTGGCCTCGAAGTAAGATGACTTCATCATCACATTCAACTCCAACTCTTGGAATAGGGGTAGTAAGGGCACAAATATTTTGAGTGAATTGACGAGGAAAGGAAGCCAAACTTTGTAAACCTTTTGTCACACATCCATTCAACGGTTCAGGCCAACTCCGAAAAGTTAACACTGTGGATTAAAAATTATACATGTCGTCAGAAGATGAGATATAGGTTGTAGAACTTTGTGTATGGAACTCATGGGAGAGCTTGGAACATTGCACAATCCCAATGTCATCACAAACCATTCATAGCAACCATGCTCGATTTTGGAGGCCATATCTCTTTCATCTTCCTCTCGGATTCTTGCTTGAATGTAGCCCTTTTTAAATATGTCTTGTATCACAACTCATCCCTACTCAAGTCATCCAAACAATTACTCATTCTCATCATAGGAAGTTGGGACTCCATGGTGATTATGTTGGCCACTTGGCTTTCAATATATAGCTGCCAAGTTTTACTTTCTTTTAACTCCATCAAGATTGTTGCCTTGTCCGGATTGTAGCTATAGGATTGATGATTAGATAATGAGCTTTTTGGAAATAAACCAATATTATGTTCAACACCTTACATCATTGATGATCCGATTGCTAGCTCGTCCGGAAATATATTTTCCAAGGGCTCCTTTGAGTCAACAACTATAGTACTCCCCTTCTTAGACTATTTCTCTATCATCGGTGTATCGAACAAGGGAGTCTCTATTTTTTCTTGTTCTTCAAGTAGTATGGGTTCCATAATAGCCAAGGAAAACCCACACTCTCGATATTCCTCTCTAAGCCTGATCCGGGAATTTGGACATTATTTTAAAAAATGTCCTAACTCTTGACATTGGAAGTATTTCATCCTCCGTTTATCCTCCCCTTTTGTAACTTCTACATTTTCGTGGCTATACAAAGGGTCAATAAAGGAGGTACTACCACTTTCAACCTTTGTCTTTTTCTTTACACTTCCATGACGATACAAGGGATTAGTATAAGAGATACCGCCCTTTGCTTTAACATTCATGGATTTGACATAGGGCCTTGGGGTACCTTTACTTTCACATCTTGGGTTGTTTTGTACAACCCTTGACTTGGAATTTTTATTCATGGCATGACACAAAAATTCATCTTTCAAGACATGCACATGTTTCACAAACACATCTCTTAATATCCTCCTTAGCTCTTCTTTGTTTACGTGAGCCATAACGTCAAAGCATGGGACAAGATGGACTCACTCTGATAATAATCTGATGCATGTAAGGAGGAGTGTTCGTGGGTAAGTGGGTCGGGTATTGTTATAAATTGGTCAACCCGAAAAAGAATGCCAAAGTAGGGGGTCTCGGGTTCTCGGCTTGGCCGAGCAGTGTGGTGTTTGGTGGCTGTTTCAGATAGTTGTGTCTGGAATCAGACTTAAGCATTTTGTGGGGGGTGTTTAGGGTATCTTGAGGGTGGTTTTGATGGTTGAATCATGGTGGTTGGGTGGGGGCAATGTGACGAAACAAAACTAAAACAGTGAGGTCGTCGGCAAGGTGTGTTATGCGGACCGTTCGGTGTTTTCGGGATTGGACAGGACTTTGTGGGTGGTTTCGGTTGGGAAAATTTGTTGGGGATGTTTATGGAGTCTTTTGGGATGTGATGGTAGAAACAATGAAGTGGTTTGGACAAGGAATGAACATGGGATTCTAGGTGCAAACCCGAGTACAAACCAAGTGTTTGGGACGATCGATATGAACAAGGATATGGAAGGGGTTTTAATACTCGGTCGACACTAAGATGAAGGTGACCAATTTCACAAGGACTTGATCTGGGTTGCTAAAATAAACCCGAATATAAATCAAGTAAGGGTGGCCGGAAACCTTAATATATATGTTAGGCTTAGGTTAGGTTGGATCACACAAGTTTGAATGTTCACTTGCAACCAAGGGGTTTCCTTTTGGGGATGTTTATAGAGTTTTTTGGGATGTGGTGGTAGAAATAATGAAGTGGTTTGGACAAGGAATGAACATAGGATTATAGGTGCGAACCCGAGTACAGACCAAGTGTTTGGGATGGTCGATATGAACAAGGATATGGACACGAGGATTATAATGCCCGAGTCGACACCAGCCCTACCACCAGTTTCATCTGATGATGATAGTGAGAGAGTGATGCAAGTGTTGACTTACTTGGTTACCTCTCAGGCATGGTGCTTGTCACGACCCGTTCCGGGGCCGATGACTGGTTCCTTACCCGGGCACCCAAGTAGTCATACATCAGAGTAATCAGCGGAATATAAAAACAAGACATGAAACAATTGTAAATGAGACACAGTTTATCTGAGAAAAGGTCGTCTTTCGGCATATATATATATAACAAAAATCTGCGATTCATCCCAGTACTGCAACGGGACTCTGAGACCTCTGAAGATAAGCAACTATGGCGGGGACGGGGCCGCCATACCACTGAATGTACAAAACTATCTACAACAACAGGGAGATCATACCCAAAAGTCGAGCCTCGGAGATGGAGCTCACGACACCAAAGCAAAAGATCCTAAGGATGCGGATCTAGCACTGCTTTCACTTACTGCGGCGTGAGCAGCCCCGAAGGAGGTCGATCTAACAGTACCAAGTATGTGAAACTGTAAAGTACTTTAAATGAAATCATTATCATTTTAAAACCAATCTTACAAATATGTACGAAACAACCAAGGTAACCGCACATAGTGCCACATCATAAACAAGATCAACAATAGGTAAACTGTAACAGGTCTTTTCTAGGCTGCGAATGATCGAAGCAAGGTCAATCGCCCATAGTATCATTATGCATGCCTAATCCTAGACTCCCGTAGTCCGCATAGGCCACTTAGGCCCGCATGAGGTATTCCCCGCATCGAGGGTAGCTCTTTCGCCGGCATCGTCTGGACTCGTAGTCGCGTGGCCACATGGACGCACACTAACACGGAACTCTCGTAGCTCGCATAGGTCCACTGGACGCGTAGGTATTCTCGAATCATAGTCACCTGGTGCTGAGGTATACCGCGTCGAGCGACTTAACCCGGTATATCATGTCAAGAGGTGAGTGATGTAATACTAACATAACGGCTTATCGTTAAACAACATAAGCCTGATAAGAATAACCTCTTTACACAAAGCGTTACAAGATACTAACACACATAGCATCACAATATGTCTACTCAACAAACCATCTTACTATACCTTCCAGAAATCAATACAAGTCTTTTATAAACACATAAGTAAACCGTTCCTTTTATCTTTCTTAAGTCGTTATACCTAACTTCCCATAAAGCTAGTATAACTCTTAAGCTTTTGTTTAAAAACCAAGTATTACTCTTCTTTCAAAAATGATTCATAATTCTTTTGAAATACTTCAAGATTCTTATTATTTAGACTCAAGTCAAAAGACGTCAAGTAAAACCATGTTCAGTTAACACACGTACGTCTACCGTACTATATATATATATTTTAAAATATCATGCTCAAGAGGATCAAGAAAAATCACATACCTTCTCGGCGAAATCCACCTGCCAAATCGAATATGTCGCATGCAGTATCTACTATAATATCAAATCGTCTATCAACGTCTAGACTACTCGTAGGATAATCTAAGCGAGAGGTTCTCTATTCTACGGAAAATCGGGCGAGACTTCCCTGCCGTTAAACTACACAAGTCTCATGTAAATACGATCTATGTAAATGCTGTTCAATCTTCTTTAATATTCTTACGATCGAATACGATTCAATTCTCTTCTTTTAATACCATCCTTACATAAGTCTTATACTTAGTTCTATACTTCTACAGTATGTAATCTCTAATTACAATAGAAGGATAAGATATTTACCTCGATGGCGAAAAATTATCCAAGTTATAAGTCGATCTGAGCAAGGTTTAGCTCTTGTCACATGCGCTCCAATCCGCTCCAGAAACCCTTAGAAGTTTACCTGACTTCCACTACTCATGACCAACTATGAAGATTTTCCCGGGGTTTCGTTTAGTGATTAATGGATATAAGATAGTATTTACGGGCTTTTGTATAGGGGTGACTTTGGAATACTACAAGATATCTGACTAGGGTATTTTGGGGATAGTAACAATACTTGGAGAGTATTTTCTACCAAGGGGGCTTTTCTTGAGACTACTAGGAAGGGGAAAGGGGTGTTTCGGCAGCTCTTCAAGAGGGGAGAAGGCTTTGGGCGAGAGCTTCTGCCGAGGGGAGTTTTGATACTTGGAAGATGATTTGTGGATGAAGAAGTCTTCAACTCGAGGGGTATTTATAGGGCTTTCAAGGGCGAGATGAAGGCAAGTGGAGGCAAGTGGAGGTGTGGATTTGCACAAGTGCACCCTATCCCTACTCCACAAATCACTCACAAACATTGACCCATGGTTTAGGCCTTAAAATCGTGCCAAGCCATGCCCTCTTTGCCGTCCACTTGAGGGTGACAAGTGTCACTCTCTCGTTGGTCCAAAATATTTCATCTCTCGGAAAAATCCGCAAAAAAATATAAATGTCGAAGCTGTAATTTTCCCTTCGCAAGCTTTGGAAGACGTTTCGTCGGAAAACAATTCTTTTCGTGGGTTGTGCACAAATTTTCGTCCTATGCCTTAACTTAATGCTTGAACTTTTGTACGTACGCCTACGCATACTCTGAAATACGGTATAACATTCTCCTCTCTTAGAAACATTCGTCGAATGTTCCTTCCCAAACAGATAACGATAAAGTTTCTCATAACCTAAACAGTTTGCAAATGCCACACATGGCCACAATCTGAGACTTAAGCAAATATGACAATGAAAATTTACAAGTAGGAAAGTGAGTTACACGGAGGTGTGGGAATAGGTGAGGATACTTCGCCTCATGTCCTCGCCGACTTCCCACGTCATCTCCTCCCGAGCTCGTTCGCCATAAGACTTTTGTCACGACCGACCGGGCGTGGTAGTGCCTACACAGGCACCTACAGTAAACATCGAGATAACCAATGAACATACAAGAAACTTATAAAATAAAGCAAAGATAATAAAACAACAGGTTAGCCGATAGGGCTACCTTCGCAGACGTACATACATAAACGGCGATTGCCTCCTTTTTCTTCTGGTGACCCGCGATATGTGACTACACCTCTAAGAGTTTTATCATAACAAGCGTGGCGGGACAAGGCCCCGCCGTACCTGAATAAACATAAGCGTGACAACTCGGAACACCGGAGCCATCTCGACTTCGAACCGATCCTA
The DNA here is from genome assembly GCA_029844215.1 of Przewalskia tangutica. Taxonomy (NCBI): domain Eukaryota; kingdom Viridiplantae; phylum Streptophyta; class Magnoliopsida; order Solanales; family Solanaceae; genus Przewalskia; species Przewalskia tangutica. The sequence continues at coordinate 18,606,743 of CM056720.1, read as the reverse complement.
AGCTCGCGGATCCACAACTGTACCTAAACTGCGGGCATGAACGCGGCCCAGGGGTCGATACAACAGTTTAATATGGAGCGAAATAACGTCATAAGAAATGATCACAATCTGCATAAAAGAATGACAAGGACAAGTATAAAAATACATACCGGATCCTGCCGTGTCATTATCAACTTATGAACTTAATCGTACCTTATTATCTTTTCCATTCCCAATAAAAGTTATAGTCACGTTCTTACGTGCATTATTAGATAAAGATACATTAAGTTCATTACCATATAACTTACATAAATATCTTACGTTCTTACTTAGGAGAAGTCATTAAGTTCATTTTTATCTAACTTTCTTATCTTTCATAAGTTAGTCCGGCCCACTACGGAGGACACATATACTACCCGACCCAAATGACGCGATCAAGTCACACCAATATCAAAGCATGCCCGTGGAATCCCCCATCACTGTCGACAGCTAAAAGTGTAAAACATAACCATGGGTCTCACGCCCATAATATCAATCAAAACAGGTGGTATAACGTCTGGGGGCTTGCCCCTCATTTATACTCTTACCCTGGAGAAGGTGGTAAAGCAGGGGGTATAACGTCTTGGGGCTTGCCCCTCATTTATACTCTTACCCTGGAGAAGGTGGTATAACGTTGTCACACCCCGAACCCCGGGCCCGTGACTGGTGCCCTACCTGGGCACCCTGCTACCTTAACAACTAAGTATATTGCGGAAATTAATAACAGCTCATATTTTTTTTTATTTTAAAACCAACGTGCGTACAAGGCAAAGCCGACTAGGCTGCCCTATCATATACATAAACAAAAGACACTACACTGTACACGAGTCCAATCTCACATATGAATACAGCACTCTGGAGTTAAATCAAATATGACGACAAGGCCACGCCAGCTAAAAGCTGTACAAAGCTTTGTCTTGAAGGATATATACCAAAAGATAAACTCTGAGAGGAGCTATCCAAAACCACGGCGGGATCCTACACCGATCACCAAACAACGTACCTAAACATGCGGCATGAACGCGGCCCGAGGAGGTCGATGCGAAGAATGTACCAAGTATGTGAGCGATGAAATCTTGTAATAAAATCATAACGATCTAAACAAAACAGAGACATGTATGATAGCCAACCTACGATACAATACATAGCGATCATATTAAGTCGGGGCGCAGCCCTCAAAGTCACTACTCAAATATAACTATGGGTCTCACGCCCGTAATATCAATCATGCCGTGGAATCCTTCCTCATCACGGCGATCCATGATATAACATAGCACCAATAGGCATACATGAACACCAAGTCCCACTGTGTTCTAAAATCTGACGGGCAGTAGGCAAGCGAGCAGGTGGTATAACGTCTTGGGGTTTACCCTCATTTATACTCGACCACGAAGGAGGTGGTAAGCGGGTATAACGTCTTGGGGCTTGCCCTCGTTTATACTCTTACCACGGAGAAGGTGGTATAACGTCTTGGGCTTGCCTCAATTATACTCTTACCCTATCTCAACCGGCCAAACAACACATAAAGCGGGTGGTACAGCGTCTTGGGGTTTACCCTCACTTGTACTCTTACTCGGAGAAGGTGGTGCAGCGTCTTGGGGTTTACCCTCACTTATACTCTTACCCTATCTCGACCGACCATCAAACAAGACATAAGCACTACCGTGTCTTCTATAAAAATCCGAATTTAACCCAAGTACTACAAGTAACTAAGCATACCCGTGGAATCCCACATCACCGATGCGTCCCAAGAACTTACAACAAGACAAATGACCTTCAACCGAGAGTCGCGAACTTACTAAAACATAATACTTGCACTCAAAGGCTATTACCGGCGACATATAGGCAAGTTCTCAATTAACCAAGCCAAAGTACTTATCGGGCACAAATAGAATAAATTCTCATTTAACAAGCCAAAGTACTTATCAGGGCACAATTAGAATAAATTCTCATTTAACAAGCCAAAGTACTTATCAGGGCACAAATATAATAAATTCTCATTTAACTAGCCAAAGTACTTATCCGGGCACAAATAGAAAAATTTCTCATTTAACAAGCCAAAGTACTTATCAGGGCACAAATAGAATAAATTCTCATTTAACAAGCCAAAGTACTTATCGAGCACAAATAGAATAAATTCTCATTTAACAAGCCAAAGTACTTATCGAGCACAAATAGAATAAATTCTCATTTAACAAGCCAAAGTACTTATCAGGCACAAATAGAATAAATTCTCATTTAACAAGCCAAAGTACTTATCAGGGCACAAATAGAATAAATTCTCATTTAACAAGCCAAAGTACTAATCAAGGCATACATAGAATAATTCTCTTTTAACAAGTCAAAGTACTTATCAAGGCACACTTAGACAAATTCTCAATTTATCAAGCCAAAGTACTACGTACGTACATTCTTTTATAAAAGACTCCTTTCTATGTAAAGCCCCAAGATACTAACATCCGTAGTATCAAGGCGTGTCTATTTTTCAAAGTAAGTTACTACACTTTTAGAAAACTCATTTCAAGTCTTGAAATCAAGTAACTCCAAATTTTCACAATCTTGGCAACTTATGCCCTTTTATCAAAATAGACAACTTTCTAAATCTTTCATAAAGCCGTTATAACCAACTTCCCATAAAGCCGTTATAACCCTTTATGATTTTAGACATATCCATTCCTTCAATGACCAAGAGACTTATACTATTAAAACCAAGTATCACATCTTACAAATCAAGTTCTTAACTTTCAAAAATACTCCAAGTCTCTTAATAGTTAGAAAACAAGTTTTCTTCTACTTTTTAAACCTCAAGTAACTTCACCCTTAACACAAGTTACTTCTCTTAAATCATGTCATTTCTCCTCTTTTAAATCAAATAAGTAAATCACTCCTTTGACTCTAAAGTCACTATAATGACCTTTAGGTTTTAGAACTAAGGCACTAGCCAAAAGATTTGAAACCACTTCCTTTTTAAGACTAAATGTACTTTAAGTAAAAATACCTTCACTTTTAAGAATCCAAACTTCATCAAGAAAATGGATTCTACAACTTACAATCCAAACATCAAAGTACACTCAAGGAAATACATAGAACAAATTCTATTTTAGGCAATCCAAATACAACCAAGGAATGGATCATTTTAGAGTAGAACCTACTTTCTTTATCTTACGGAATCATGCTAGAAGAGAGATAGTTCACATACCTTTCGCTAAATCCACAAGCTAAGCCGAATACGCCGTGCGTAGAAGTTTCAACCTATAATGGTCACAACAAGACTATCAATCTTCTAGTCTCTAACGAGAATAATACTAAGTATTTAGTCTCTAATTCTACGGAAAATCGGGCAAAGACTTCCTTTGTTTCTACTCACTTTGCCACCTTTTCAAGGCCGAATACAATAACCAACAAGCCACATTTAAGGCTCCAAACAACAACCAAACAAAGGGGATTACACGCCTTACAATACGTGTAAAATTCCGCCCCACAATTCATACAAAATAGCTTAAAACTCCAAGCCATTCTCGACCAATCTTATAACCAACAATACTAAGGTCTTTTCCAATTCTTCCCTAATTCCAAGTTCTAAGGTCAACATGTTATTTAGTCGTAAACAACTTCAACAACTACAATTTCCTTCTTTATACAACATGTGACGACTTAAACGAATAATCAACTTGAAATGTACTCTTAAGGCTAACATGCTAGTTTTGGATTAGGTTCCAATAGCCAACATAATAATCAAACTGTAATATATAACTCATGCTTGCTAATAACCATAGCTACAATCAATAAGTAAGCTTAATTACTAAAACGACAAAATTTATACCTTTCGAAGCCCTTAAAATTTCCAAGATCCAAAGTCGCGCCTTAGCAATTCTTAGCTCCTTTCCTTAGGTTCCAATCCGCTCCAAGCACTCCTGTAGTCCTATGAAGAACCCATCTTCAAGTTCCAACTTCAAAGTTGAAGAACTCCGATAGTTTCCGCCTTGCGACTAACGTGAAAACTCCGTTTTCCAAATCTTTCTATTGAGATAACCTTATAATACCCTTGGGGACATTGGGTTAAAGTCTTGTGGCTAATGGATCAAAATCACAAAATTTTTGTGTGGGAGAGGCTTGAACAGGAAGCAATGTTGCTAGAACAACAATGTTTCTAATTTTTCTAAGTGTTAAAATGAGCTAGTCTTGCTACTAGTTAGTATATAACACATATTGGAAGGCTTAGATATTAACAAATGTGAGGCTAGGATGATTATCACAAGGATCAAGCTTATGTGGCAAGTTGACTAGTCAATTATGTCAAGCTTGCAAGACTTATCATCTACATAGGTCAAATGACCATTTTACCCTTAACATTTTCGTCCAAGACCACTAGTTGGGGTGCCACGTGTCGCCCTCTCATTCGTCCATAAAATTCCGTAACCCTCGTGGGCCCCACAAAAATGTAAAATTCCTCGGGTGGGCCCCACGTGACCAAATCCGTAAAAAATAAATTTCCATAGTGTTAATAAGTTCCATACTTTACAAATAATGCCTTTTGAGAATCCAATTCTCAACAACGAACATTTTTCCTTACCGACGTTCGGAAGATTTTCCGTCGGAAAAACAATTCTTCCTTTCGTACCGATTTCCAAGTCTTGTTTCCTTTCGTACATTCTCCTTTACATGTCCTGAACTTACGGGGTGTAACAAGCGTCTTGGGGGTTTACCCCTCACTTATACTCTTACCCTATCTCGACCGGTCGTCAAACAACACATAAAGCGAGGTGTCTTGGGGTTTACCCTCACTTATACTCTTACCCCGAGAAGGTGGTATAACGTCTTGGGCTTGCCCTCATTTATACTCTTACCCTAGCTCGACCGACCATCAAACAAGACATAAGCACTACCATGTCTCTTATAAAATCCGAATTTAACCCAAGTGCTACAAATAACGAGCGTACGTGGAATCCCACATCACCGCTTCGACGTCCAAGTAACTTATAACAAGACAAAGGCCTCCAACCGAGAGTCGCGCAGCGTAATAAAAAATAATACTTGCACTCAAAGGCTATCACCAGCACATATAGGCTAAATCTCAATTAACCAAGCCAAAGTACTACGTACGTACATTCTTTTCAAAAACTCCTTTCCAAATAAAACATCCCCGATACTAACCACCGTAGTATCAAGTCCTATCCACCTTCAAGACAAGTCACAATACTTTTTAGAAATACAATTACCGGCTTCTAAATCAAGTGACTTCTTTATTAAAAACCTTAAGCAATTGGTACCTTTAAACCAATTTGCCCTTACCTAATACAAGTTATTCCTTTGATTACTTTACTAGAAAACCATTCTCTTAATCTTCCATAAAGCCGTTATAACCGACTTCCCATAAAGCCGTTATAACCCTTTATGGTTTAGACTAACACGTTCCTTTTATAACCAAGAGATTTATACTTTCAAATCAATTCTCTTAACTTTCAAAATACTTCAAGTCTCTTAACTTTTAAGAAAACAAGTTTCAAAGTCTTAAAAGCTTCATACGTAAACTCTTTTAAAATTAGTAACAAATCTTTGGTGCGTCGTGAATAAGTTATACTTATTTATAACGATCTTATTCAAGTAGCCATGATCTAGAAAATGTAATACAATTTTGTCTTATCTTAGCTTCTATGCAGATGGAGGATTTCTACTTGTTTTAACATAATGGATTGTCATTACATTTTCCTTTATTAACGCTGCAGTGGCTTGTTCGATACTTATTCTCATTTGTGCCGTAAATTAGTCAAATCAACTCGACTCCTTTTTATAAAAAAAACCTTAGGCAATTGATGCCGTAAAATCAAGTTGCCTTTTTACATAGTCAAGCCATTTATCTTTCCATAAGGCAAATATAACTAACTTCCCATAAAGCCGTTATATTCACTTTATACCTTAGTCATAAACAATTTCCTATCCAAGGGACTTATACGTTTAAAACGGGACAAGTATCACATACTTTAAAACTCTTCAAGTCCCTTAACTTTAAAATCAACTTAAGACATCCTTACTATTCTCAAAGAAGTGAGTTAATCTCCTAACCCACCCGACTTGGCATTACATAAAACAAGTAAAGAATATCATAGTCTTGTACGTCTACCGTACTACATACGTGCAACTAGTCATGCTCAAAAGATAGGAAAAGTTCTACATAGAGTAAATCACATAACTACCTCTTAACTTCTAAGAGTAGAAGGAAACATGAAATGATACCACAAGTACATTCCATACATAGGATCATGCCAAAGGAAGGAAGAGGTTCACATACCTCGCGACGATTGTCGACAAATAGCAAAATGCTCCAAAGTACTCCAACCTTGATAGCTATTCCACTCTCCAAGTAGGATACGCTATACTTAGTACTTCAACCTATAATGGTCACAATATGTCCATTAACCTTTCACTTCTAACGTAGAATATTTTAGGTGCTAAGTCGCTAAATTCTACGGAAAATCGACAAGACCTCCTTTGTTTCTACTCACTTTGCCACCTTTTCAAGGTCGATTACAATAACCAAACAGCCCCAATTGGCTCACAACAATCTATAAGGTAGTACAATACAAATAAATAACCATACAGCCCCAATTGGCTCACCACAATATAGACGGTAGTCCAAAACAAATGAATAACAAACTACTAGTCCAAATTTTCGGCCATAATGAATACAACAATACCAATTCTTATCCAATTTCCATTTCAATCCAAATTGGTAGCCTCACATGATATCAAGTCGCATTTGATTATAACAACCGTAATCTTCAAGTCAATTACTTGCGACGATTCTAACAACGATTAAATTGTAATCCAACTTAATCATGGCTTACATGTCATTTCGGATTTTAGGCTACAACAATCCATAATACTTATAAAACTTCAACACATATACTTCATGCTAGTAAAATGTAAGGCTAACAACAATTACATAATCTTGTAACACTTAAAGAGAACACGATTATACCTCCACGAATTGCAATCCAATCTTCAAAACCGAAGTTGCTCCCTAGCAACCTAGAGCCTCTTCAAGACACCTCAATCCGCTCCTTGAGACCCTTAGAACAACCCCAACAATTTCCTTCAAGCTTCCAATCCAAAACCTAGAAAGCAACTAGGTTTTCACTTTGCGACTAACCCGAAAACTATCTTTTTCCGAGATTTTTCTATTGAGATACACTTACATAACACTCATGAACCTTGGTTTAAAGTGTGGAGCTTATTGGACAAGGAACACAATTTTTTTCTTTCTTCTAGTGAAGCCGAGAGCTCCATTTATGGTTCATCCAATTTTTGTAATTTGGCTAAGTATGGAACTCTTGTCTTGCTACTAATACCCTTATATAACAACATGGAGGGCTAAGATAAATACAAATGTGAGGCTTGGATGCAATTCTTATTAAAAATCCATAAGTGGTCCCATTGACCAAGTCAACATTGTCAAGCTTTACTACATTGCAAGACTTAGTCATCCTAGAAAGGTCAGTGACTTTTGACCTTGCCTAATTCGACCAAGGCATCTATAAGGGGGGTGACACGTGTCGCCCTCCCATTCGTCACAATAATACGCTTTCCGACAATTCCATAATTCCGTTAAATTTTTTTACAAATCTCTAATTTTAACACTTGCGAGTTCTTACGTACGTTCTTACACCATGTCCTGTAATTACGGGGTGTAACATTCTTCCCCCCTTAGAAACATTCGTCCTCGAATGTTCTTTCGGAGTCAATCTTTATAATTAGCGACATAGTTCCTTTCACAACCCCGACATACTAATAATGCCACACATGGCCCTAATACCTCGCACACGCACATCCGTCCATCATAAGCCCAAAAGAGATTACCTTTTCGTACTTCCAACTCCTTCTAACATACATACATAACTTCCATACCAATTTTGGCCTCTAATCTTTGGAGTCACTCTATAAAACAAAATAAGGCCATTTCCGCCACGACTGGTGGAACGCGCCCACGAACCCAGTAAAACAATTAACTAGACTTGGGCCTTGCGCTGCGTGACCACCACGTGGTGGAACTACTACTAACTGATCCCACTCCATTCCGGGCCATGGGAGACCCGTAACAGTCCTCAACCACTCAACGTCGCACTTAACTCTTATTCTTGGTCTATAATAAATCTTTCTACCAGAAGACCTTGTACATCTAAGGTCTCAATGTCGTGATATTCTTAGGCTCGCATTCCCATGCTCAAGCCTACCCTACCAATCCCCAATAATGGGTATAAAACTTCTCATAAAACCATAACCATGTTGTCTCGATCACAACAACCATTACTTACTCTATACCTACCTCATCCGTATAATTTTGTAAGCTTACTACACAACAATCTATTAACATGACATTAGTTAGGTTCCTTAATATGGCTTCTGGGTTCACTACCCTATCGCATGACCTCATCCTTTCCCAATTATCTCGAAATAAAACACAAAACCTTGGCGAAAATTCATTAACTATTCCATACCTTCCCAGATCTAGTTAGTCTTTACCAATTCCCGGTAATCTAAAATCATTCTAGGCAACACGCGTCGACTCATACATAACTCCGTATAGATGTATGTCACAATACCAACTATACTGTAATCATTACCAACCGGATGCGCAATCCACATAGTCGTTCCCGGTCATTGCGCTTCTCAGGCTGCAATCAACATAACTCGTTAGGGAGGAACGACTTAACAACACAAACTCTATCGCACGATCTCGAGTGAGAAGAATGGAAACCAATCCTAAATGTCCTGCAGCCTCCGATTATAGATGTGGTGCACAACACACCGATAATCAAGACTTACTAGACACATGCGTAGACACTTTCCGAGGACTAATCGCTTCGATACCACTTTTATCACGACCACCCGGGCGTGGATCGTGCCCTACCAGGCACCCTTACAGTAAACATCGAGAGATAACCGGAACATACAAGAAACTTATAAAATAAAACAAAGAAGAATAAAACAACGAGTTAGCCGATGTGGCTACCTTCGCGGACGCATATACATAAACGGCGAGCCTCCTTTTCTTTCTGCATCGACCCACGATATGTGACTACGGACCTCTAAGAGTTTTATCATAACAAGCGTATGACAAGGCCCCGCCGCACTTGAATAAACATAAACGTGACAACTCGGAACACCGAGCCATCTCGACTTCTTTGACCGGGATCCTAAGCTCGCGGATCCACAACTGTACCTAAACCTGCGGGCATGAACGCAGCCCGGCGGGCCGATAACAACGTACCGAATATGGAATGAAATAACGATAAGAAATGATCACAACTGTACAAAAGAATGACAAGGACAAGTATAAAAATACATACCAGATCCTGCCGTGTCATTATCACTTATGAACTTAATCGTACCTTATTATCTTTTCCATTCCCAATAAAAGTTATAGTCACGTTCTTACGCATATTATTAGAAAAAGAAACATTAAGTTCATTACCATATAACTTACATCAATATCTTACGTACTTACTTAGGAGAAGTCATTAAGTTCATTTCTATCTAACTTACTTATCTTTCATAACATAGTCCGGCCCACTACGGAGGGACACATATACTACCCGGCCCAAACCGACGCGATCAAATCACACCAATATCAAAGCATGCCCGTGGAATCCCCATCACCGCCGACTAAAAGTGTAAAACATAACCATGGGTCTCACGCCCATAATATCAATCAAAACAGTGGTATAACGTCCGGGCTTGCCCTCATTTATACTCTTACCGAGAAGGTGGTAAAGCGGGTATAACGTCTTGGGCTTGCCCTCATTTATACTCTTACCCTGGAGAAGGTGGTATAACGTCTTGGGGTTTGCCCCTCATTTATACTCTTACCCTATCTCGACCGGTCGTCAAACAACACATAAAGCAGGTGGTACAGTGTCTTGGGGGTTTACCCCTCACTTATACTCTTACCCTGGAGAAGGTGGTATAACGTCTTGGGGCTTGCCCCTCATTTATACTCTTACCCTAGCTCGACCGACCATCAAACAAGACATAAGCACTACCATGTCTCTTATAAAATCCGGGAATTTAACCCAAGTGCTACAAATAACGGAAGCATACACGGAATCCCACATCACCGCTTCAGACGCCCAAGTAACTTATAACAAGACAGCCGGCCCTCCAACCGAGAGTCGCGGCAACGTAATAAAACATAATACTTGCACTCAAAGGCTATCACCAGCACATATAGGCTAAATCTCAATTAACCAAGCCAAAGTACTACGTGCGTACATTCTTTTCAAAAACTCCTTTCCAAATAAAACTTCCCCGATACTAACCACCGTAGTATCAAGTCCTATCCACCTTTCAAGACAAGTCACAATACCTTTTTAGAAATACAATTACAGCTTCTAAATCAAGTGACTTCTTTATTAAAACCTTAAGCAATTGGTACCTTTAAACCAATTTGCCCTTACCTAATACAAGTTATTCCTTTGATTACTTTACTAGAGAAAACCATTCTCTTAATCTTCCATAAAGCCGTTATAACCGACTTCCCATAAAGCCGTTATAACCCTTTATGGTTTAGACTAACACGTTCCTTTTATAACCAAGAGATTTATACTTTCAAATCAATTCTCTTAACTTTCAAAATACTTCAAGTCTCTTAACTTTTAAGAAAACAAGTTTCAAAGTCTTAAAAGCTTCATACGTAAACTCTTTTAAAATTAGTAACAAATCTTTGGCGTCGTGAATAAGTTATACTTATTTATAACGATCTTATTCAAGTAGCCATGATCTAGAAAATGTAATACAATTTTGTCTTATCTTAGCTTCTATGCAGATGGAGGATTTCTACTTGTTTTAACATAATGGATTGTCATTACATTTTCCTTTATTAACGCTGCAGTGGCTTGTTCGATACTTATTCTCATTTGTGCCGTAAATTAGTCAAATCAACTCGACTCCTTTTTATAAAAAAAACCTTAGGCAATTGATGCCGTAAAATCAAGTTGCCTTTTTACATAGTCAAGCCATTTATCTTTCCATAAGGCATATATAACTTTCTTCACATAAAGCCGTTATATTCACTTTATACCTTAGTCATAAACAATTTCCTATCCAGGACTTATACGTTTAAAACGGGACAAGTATCACATACTTTAAAACTCTTCAAGTCCCTTAACTTTAAAATCAACTTAAGACATCCTTACTATTCTCAAAGAAGTGAGTTAATCTCCTAACCCACCCGACTTGGCATTACATAAAACAAGTAAAGAATATCATAGTCTTGTCGCTCACCGCACTACATACGTGCAACTAGTCATGCTCAAAAGATAGGAAAAGTTCTACATAGAGTAAATCACATAACTACCTCTTAACTTCTAAGAGTAAGGAAACATGAAATGATACCACAAGTACATTCCATACATAGGATCATGCCAAAGGAAGGAAGAGGTTCACATACCTCGCGACGATTGTCGACAAATAGCAAAATGCTCCAAAGTACTCCAACCTTGATAGCTATTCCACTCTCCAAGTAGGATACGCTATACTTAGTACTTCAACCTATAATGGTCACAATATGTCCATTAACCTTTCACTTCTAACGTAGAATATTTTAGGTGCTAAGTCGCTAAATTCTACTAAAATCGGACAGCACCTCCTTTGTTTCTACTCACTTTGCCACCTTTTTCAAGGTCGATTACAATAACCAAACAGCCCCAATTGGCTCACAACAATCTATAAGGTAGTACAATACAAATAAATAACCATACAGCCCCAATTGGCTCACCACAATATAGACGGTAGTCCAAAACAAATGAATAACAAACTACTAGTCCAAATTTTCTACCATAATGAATACAACAATACCAATTCTTATCCAATTTCCATTTCAATCCAAATTGGTAGCTCACATGATATCAAGTCGCATTTGATTATAACAACCGTAATCTTCAAGTCAATTACTTGCGATTATTCTAACAACGATTAAATTGTAATCCAACCTAATCATGGCTTACATGTCATTTCGGATTTTAGGCTACAACAATCCATAATACTTATAAAACTTCAACACATATACTTCATGCTAGTAAAATGTAAGGCTAACAACAATTACATAATCTTGTAACACTTAAAGAGAACACGATTATACCTCCGAATTGTAATCCAATCTTCAAAACCGTTGCTCCTAGCAACCTAGAGCCTCTTCAAGACACCTCAATCCGCCTCGAGACCCTTAGAACAACCCCAACAATTTCCTTCAAGCTTTCCAATCCAAAACCTAGAAAGCAACTAGGTTTTCACTTTGCGACTAACCCAAAACTATCTTTTTCCGAGATTTTTCTATTGAGATACACTTACATAACACTCATGAACCTTGGTTTAAAGTGTGGAGCTTATTGGACAAGGAACACAATTTTTTTCTTTCTTCTAGTGAAGAAGCCGAGAGCTCCATTTATGGTTCATCCAATTTTTGTAATTTGGCTAAGTATGGAACTCTTGTCTTGCTACTAATACCCTTATATAACAACATGGAGGGCTAAGATAAATACAAATGTGAGGCTTGGATGCAATTCTTATTAAAAAAATCCATAAGTGGTCCCATTGACCAAGTCAACATTGTCAAGCTTTACTACATTGCAAGACTTAGTCATCCTAGCAAAGGTCAAGTGACCCTTTTGACCTTGCCTAATTCGACCAAGGCATCTATAAGGGGGGTGACACGTGTCGCCCTCCCATTCGTCACAATAATACGCTTTCCGACAATTCCATAATTCCGTTAAATTTTTTTACAAATCTCTAATTTTAACACTTGCGAGTTCTTACGTACGTTCTTACACCATGTCCTGTAATTACGGGGTGTAACAACTTTGACGGAAGCCACGTCCTTGGTCCGCAGACGCCTAACCTGACGATTGATTATCGCTATGGGAATCTCCTCATACGATAACCCCTCGGTCACCTGGACATCGTCAATCGGGTGCACCCTAGATGGATCCCCGATACATCTCCTCAGCATAGAAACATGAAAAACCGGATGCACTGCCTCAAGATCGGACGGAAGATCCAACTCATAGGCAACCTTGCCTACCCTGCGGACGATCTGATACGGTCCAATGTACCTTGGGCTGATTTTCCCTTTCTTCCCGAATCTCATCACACCCTTCATGGGTGACACCTTCAGGAAAACCCAATCATCAACCTCGAACTCCAGATGCCGACGACGATGATCTGCATATGACTTATGTCGACTCTGAGCTGTCAGTAACCGCTCCCGGATAAGCTTCACCTTATCCATCGTCAGACGTCGGTCCCACTAACTGCACCTCGCCTATATCAAACCAGCCTATCGGCGATCTGCACTTCCTCTCATACAAGGCCTCATAAGGCGCCATCTGAATACTGGAGTGGTAGTTATTATTATATGCAAACTCAACTAGAGGCAAATGATCCTCCCAGCTACCCCTGAAGTCAATAACACAGGCTCGCAGCATATCCTCAAGAGTTTGGATAGTGCGCTCTGCACGTCTGTCTCGAGGATGGAATGCGATTTCGAGCTCACATGCCCCTAGACCCTTCGGAAATACCTCCAAAAGTTAGCCAGAACTGGCTCTCTGCCGATATGATAGAAATAGGGACCCCATGCAGTCTGACGATCTCTCGGATGTAAAGTCTGGCATAATCCTCAGCCTAAAAAGTCATCCTGACGGGAAGAAAGTGGGCTGATTTCGTCAGCCTGTCGACGATAACCCAGATAGAATCATGCTTCCTCTGAGTGCGAGATAATCCTGTGATAAAGTCCATGTTGATCACCTCCCACTTCCAGGTCGGGATCTCTATCGTCTGCAACAAACCACCAGGCCTCTGGTGCTCTACCTTCACCTGCTGACAACACGGGCACTGAGCCACAAACTCTGCAACGTCCCTCTTCAAGCCATCCCACCAATACACAGATATGAGGTCGTGGTACATCTTGGTCGACCCCGGATGGATAGAGTAATGCGCGCTGTGTGCTTCCCCTAGAACCTGATGCCGAAGTCCTGCAATATCTGGAACACACAACCTGCCCTCAAACCTTAGCACCCCATCAGGTGCTACCTCAAAAGGACCCTTCCCCTCACGAAGAGTCGTATCACGGTACCGCGTCAAAACCGGATCCTCAAACTGTTGCCTCTTCACCTCCTCAACGATGGAAGACTCGGCAACCTCTCGAACTCGAACCCCACTGCTATCAGAATCAATCAATCGGACTCCAAGGCTCGCTAGCTGATGCAACTCGTGGACCATGCCCCTCCTCTCTGGCTGTACATCTGATAGACTCCCCATCGACCTACGACTAAGGGCATCTGCCACAACATTGGTCTTCCCTGGGTGGTACAGGATGTCGACATCGTAATCCTTGAGCAGCTCTAACCACCATCTCTGTCGTAAGTTCAGCTCCCTCTGGCTGAAGATATACTGGAGGCTCTTGTGGTCTGTATAAATATCCACATGAACCCCATACAAATAGTGCCTCCAGATCTTCAAGGCGTGAATCACCGCTGCAAACTCCAAATCATGGGTGGGGTAGTTCTCTCATGCTTCTTAAGCCGGGATCGTGCGTTATAACCTTACCCAGCTGCATCAACACACATCTGAGCCCGACGCCTGACGCATCACAATACACTACATAACCGTCTGGGCCCTCTTGAAGAGTAAGAACGGGCGGTCGTCGATCTCCTTCAAGAATCGGAAACCACGCCACAAGCATCACCATCAAACTTAGCCGCTTCCGAGTCAGCCTAGTCAATGGTGCAGAGATAGAAGCAAACTTCTCCACGAACCGCCGATAGTAACCTGCAAGGCCCAGAAAGCTGCGCACCTCTGTCGGAGTAGTAGGTCTAGGCCAACTCCTGACTGCCTCGATCTTGGCCGTATCCACCCGAATACCATCGGCCCCGACAATATGCCCAAGAAAAGCCACCGAAGCCAACCAAAACTCACATTTGGAAAACTTGGCGTACAACTGCTGGTCCTGGAGAACTCCTCAAGATCCTCAAATGCTCCGCATGCTCCTGCTCTGAGCGGGAATAAACCAAGATGTCATCAATGAACACTATCACAAACGTGTCCAAAAATGGCTTGAACACTCGGTTCATCAAATCCATGAATACCGCCGGAGCATTGGTCAACCCGAAAGACATAACCCTGAACTCATAGTGCGTCACGGTCCGAATGCGATCTAGGGACATCCGCCTCGACTGCACTGATGATAGCCCGATCGCAGATCAATCTTGGAGAAACATCTCGCGCCCGCAATCGGTCGAACAAATCATCAATCGGGAAGGGTATTCATATTAATGGTCACCTTGTTCGACTTCCGTAATCAACACACATGCGCGCGTCCGCCCTTCTTCTTCACGAACAATAGCGGCGCCTCAGGAGAAACACTAGGCTGATGAAGCCCTTTCTCCAAAGAAATCTCTCACCGGTCCTTTAACTCTCTCAACTCGGCGTGTCATTCTGTATGGCGAGAATGGAAATAGCCAGTGTCCGCAAAGACATCGATAAAAACTTTATCTCCTCTCGGGAGGATACCCGAGGTCGTCTGAAACACATCCGAAACTCTCGACTCATCGAATCGATGAAAATCTGTACCGCGACCTCGTTATCAAACACCCGAATGAGATGGTAGATATACCCTTCGCACCATCTTCCTAGCCTTGAGGTAAGAAATAAACTTACCTCGGCGACACGGTGTTCCTCCCACTCAACAACCGGCCTCGTGAAACCGAACTGCATCACTCTCTCCTGCGGTCTACATTGGCGTAGGCAAGCTAGCCAATCCATACCCATGATCACATCGAAATCAGTCATATCCAACTCTACCAAGTCGGCTAGGGTCTGACGATTGCATATGGTCACTGGACAAGCCCTATATACCCGCCGAGCTACCACCGAATCACCCACTGGCGTAGCTACCTCGAAAGGGTCTATGGACTCAGGCTCTATCCCTATCCTACTAGCAATATGGGGAGATATATAGGACAGAGTAGAACCCGGATCTATCAAGGCATACACGTCACAACATGAAACTGATAAAGTACCTGTGACGACATCAGGTGAGGCCTCCTGGTCCTGCCGGCTGGACAAGGCATATATGCGGTTCTGAGGACCGCTAGAACTGGGACCCGCACCACGACCTGCCGCGACCTGGCCGCCCATGAGTACCACGCCCTCGGGCGAGTAATCGTAGGAGATGAAGAAGACCGCGAAAGAACACGTAGCCGACTTACCATCTGCGCGCCGCTTGATCGGACAGCTCTAAAGTGACCGCTGGCCGCAATCAAACAAACTCCCGAGCGCACCACAATTCCGTAATGGGATCTACCGACGGCCACACCGGCGGGTGGTCCCGACGGTTAGCACTCTGCTACCCTCGACGCCAAGTCCCGGGCCCCGTCTGCCTCGAATACCTCGCCGCCCCGAGGGCGGTGTAGGAGTGCTCTGAGCTGGCTGTGGTGCAAACCTAGATCGCCACAGGCCGCCCACTCGAGCTACCAAAAGACCATCGCTGCCCCGCCTTCTTCTCGCTGTCAACCCGTCGGCCTCTACGCTCCTCGCATCCAAGTGCATGAGCCTGCATGCGGGTAATGTCCATGCCTGGCTGAAGAGCTACACCCGCACAAGACTCGGCCATATAATCATCTAGCCCGGTGATGTAGCGGTGTACCCTGTCCTTCATATCTGCTACCAACGCAGGGACATATCGAGCCAACGAATTGAACTCAACGTTGTACTCCCTAACTGTGCGTCCTCTCTGTCTCAGCAACAAAAATCTGTCGGCTCGTGCCCTCCTCATATGTGGAGGTAAGAAGTGAGTGAGAAAAGCCTCCGAGAACTCGTCCCAAGTAGTTGGGGACGCGTTCTCTCCCCGAGACAACTCCCACGAGTCAAACCAGTCGACTGCGGTATCACGCAGCCGATGCGAACCGAAGATCACGGACTCGGTCTCCGAAGCCTTGATCACTGATGATCCTTCAGAATCGACGGATGAACTCTGCGGATCATCCTCGTGCCTCGACCCGTAGAACTCGCGGGCTACAACTCAAAAATCTCGTAGCCTCAAACTATCCGATCTCGGTGCACCACAGTCTTCGCTGAACTGGAATCGCTGCGTGATCCTATCCTCATGTCTGGCCACGATCCTGGCCAGTAACTGGGCCATCTCTCTGTAACCCATCTCATCTGCTCCAGGCTGTGGGACTGGAGGTGCAGGTATTGTGGTCTCATCAGCCACTGCTGCGGCCCTAAACCCTGCTGGGGCCGGCGGCGTCGTGGAACTCGCCGTCTCGGGTATAGATCGGGCTCGAGCCTCGTGACTCGGTGTCCTACTAGCGCCTCCCTGCCGCTTGCCCTTCGGGCGGGTTGCCTTACGTGGAGGCATAATCGTTAAAGAATGGAAATACGTTAGAGGGTCCAACTTATAACATGCCTCTAAGGCACGATCTCAGAGTGAGAAGAATGGAAACCAATCCTAAATATCTTATAGCCTCCTGATTATTGGTGTGGTGCACAACACACCGATAATCAAGACTCTACTAGATACGGTCTGTAGACACTTTCCGAGGATTAACTGCTCTGATACCACTTTTGTCACGACCCGTTCCGGGGCCCATGACTGGTGCCTTACCCGGGCACCCAAGTAGTCATACATCAGAGTAATCAGCGGAATATAAAAACAAGACATGAAACAATTGTAAATGAGACACAGTTTATCTGAGAAAAGGTCGCCTTTCGGCATATATATATATAACCAAAATCTGGCAGTTACATCCCAACTGTACAACAGGACTACAGACCTCTAAGAAGATAAGCAACTATGGCGGGACAGGGCCCCGCCATACCCTGAATGTACAAAACTATCTACAACAACAGGGAGATCATACCCAAAGGTCGAGCCTTCGGAGGAGATGGAGCTCCTGACACCAAAGCAAAAGATCCTAAGGATGCGGATCTAGCACCTGCTTTCCCTTACCTGCGGCATGAACGCAGCCCCCCGAAGGAGGTCAGTACAACAGGTACCAAGTATGTGAAACTGTAAAGTACTTTAAATGAAATCATTATCATTTTAAAACCAATCTTACAAATATGTACGAAACAACCAAGGTAACCGCACATAGTGCCACATCATAAACAAGATCAACAATAGGTAAACTGTAACAGGTCTTTTCTAGGCTGCGAATGATCGAAGCAAGGAAAATTGCCCATAGTATCATTATGCATGCCTAATCCTGGACTCCCGTAGTCCGCATAGGCCACTTAGGCCCGCATGAGGTATTCCCCGCATTGAGGGTAGCTACTCCTTGGCATCGTCCTGGACTCGTAGTCCGCATGGCCACATAGACCGCATGGCCACATGGACCGCACACTAACCTGGAACTCTCGTAGCTCCGCATAGGTCCCCTGGACCCGCATGAGGTATTCTCGAATCATAGTCACACAGAATGCATGAGGTATACCTCAGACGGCGCTTAACCCCCGGTATATCATGTCAAGAGGTGAGTGATGTAATACTAACATAACTGCTTATCGTTCAACAACATAAGCACAATAAGAATAACCTCTTTACACAAACGTTACAAGATACTAACACACATAGCATCACAATATGTCTACTCAACAAACCATCTTACTATACCTTCCAGAAATCAATACAAGTCTTTTATAAACACATAAGTAAACCGTTCCTTTTATCTTTCTTAAGTCGTTATACCTAACTTCCCATAAAGCTAGTATAACTCTTAAGCTTTTGTTTAAAAACCAAGTATTACTCTTCTTTCAAAAATGATTCATAATTCTTTTGAAATACTTCAAGATTCTTATTATTTAGACTCAAGTCAAAAGACGTCAAGTAAAACCATGTTCGCTAACACACGACGCTCACCGCATTTATATATATATTTTAAAATATCATGCTCAAGAGGATCAAGAAGAATCACATACCTTCTCGGCGAAATCCACCTGCTAAATCGAATATGTCGCATGCAGAGTATCTACCTATAACAGTCAAATACGTCTATCAACGTCTAGACTACTCTGTAGGATAATCTAAGCAGAGGGTTCTCTATTCTACGGAAAATCGGGCAGCACTTCCCTACCCGTTAAACTACACAAGTTCATCAGAATACACCCCATGTAAGTACAGTTCAATCTTCTTTAATATTCTTCTGATACGAATACAGTTCAATTCTCTTCTTTTAATACCATCCTTCTATAAGTCTTATACTTAGTTCTATACTTCTACAGTATGTAATCTCTAATTACAATAGAAGGATAAGATATTTACCTCGGTAAGCCGAAAAATTATCCAAGTTATAAGTCGATCCTGAGCAAGGTTTAGCTCTTAATCTGTACGCTCCAATCCGCTCCAAGAAACCCTTAGAAGTTTCTACACAACTTCCACTTACTACTTCAACCAACTATGAAGATTTTCCCAGGGTTTCGTTTAGTGACTAATGGATATAAGATAGTATTTCTGGGCTTTTGTATAGGGGTGACTTTGGAATACTACAAGATATACGGGTAGGGTATTTTGGGGATAGTAACAATACTTGGAGAGTATTTTCTACCAAGGGGGGGCTTTTGCCGAGACTACTAGGAAGGGGGGAAAGGGGGTGTTTCGGCTTAGCTCTTCAAGAGGGGGGGGAGAAGGCTTTGGACGAGAGCTTCTCAGCAGGGGGAGTTTTGAGACTTGGAAGATGATTTGTGGATGAAGAAGTCTTCAACTCAAGGGGGGTATTTATAGGGCTTTCAAGGGCCAAGATGAAGGCAAGTGGAGGGCAAGTGGAGGGTGTGGATTTTCACAAGTGCACCCTATCCCTACTCCAAAAATCACTCACAAACATTGACCCATGGTTTAGGCCTTAAAATCGTGCCAAGCCATGCCCTCTTTTCCGTCCACTTGAGGGTGACAAGTGTCACCCTCTCGTTGGTCCAAAATATTTCATCTCTCGGAAAAATCCGCAAAAAATATAAATGTCGCAGCCGTAATTTTCCCTTCGCAAGCTTTGGAAGACGTTTCGTCGGAAAACAATTTTTTTCGTGGGTTGTGCACAAATTTCGTCCTATGCCTTAACTTAAGGCTTGAACTTTTGTACGTACGCTCTTACGTACATACTCTGAAAATATGGGGTATAACATTCTCCCCTCCTTAGAAACATTCGTCCCGAATGTTCCTTCCCAAGACAGATAACGATAAAGTTTCTCATAACCTAAACAGTTTGCAAATGCCACACATGGCCACAATACAGCACTTAAGCAAATATGACAATGAAAATTTACAAGTAGGAAAGTGAGTTACCTGGAGGTGTGGGGAATAGGTGAGGATACTTCTGCCTCATATCCTCCTCAGTTTCCCACGTCATCTCCTCCCTGAGCTCGTTCCGCCATAAGACTTTGACGGAAGCCACGTCCTTGGTCCGCAGACGCCTAACCTGACGATTGATTATCGCTATGGGAATCTCTCATACGATAACCCCTCACACCTGGACATCGTCAATCGGGTGCACCTAGATGGATCCCCGATACATCTCTCAAGATAGAAATATGAAACCGGATGCACCGCCTCAAGATCGGACGGCAGATTCAACTCATAGGCAACCTTGCCTAACTGCGGACGATCGATACGGTCCAATGTACCTGGGCCGAGTTTCCTTTCTTCCGAATCTCATCACACCCTTCATGGTGACACCTTCAGAAAACCCAATCATCAACCTCGAACTCGGATGCCGACGACGATGATCTGCATATGACTTATGTCGACTCGAGTCGCCAAGAACCGCTCCGGATAAGCTTCACCTTATCCATCGCTGTCAGACGATCGGGTCCCACTAATCGCACCTCGCCTATATCAAACCAGCCTATCGGCGACTGCACTTCCTCCCATACAAGGCCTCATGGCGCCATCTCGAATACTTGAGTGGTAGCTATTATTATATGCAAACTCAACTAGAGGCAAATGATCCTCCCGCCTACCCTCAAGTCAATAACACAGCTCGCGGATATTCTCAAGAGTCGGATAGTGCGCTCGCCTGTCGATGCATGCGAGGATGGAATGCGATTTCGAGCTCACTGCGTCCCTAGACCCTTCTCGAAAGACCTCAAGTTAGCCGAACCGGGCTCTGCCGATATGATAGAAATAGGGACCCCATGCATCGACGATCTCTGATGTAAAGTCCGCATAATCCTCACCAAAAAGTCGTTACGACGGAAGAAAGTGGGCTGATTTCACACCGTCGACGATAACCCGGATAGAATCATGCTTCCTCCGAAAGTGCGAGATAATCCCGTGATAAAGTCCATGTTGATCACCTCCCACTTCCGTGTCGGGATCTCTATCGTCGCAACAAACCACCGGGCCTCGGTGCTCTACCTTCACTGCCGACAACACGCACCGAGCCACAAACTCGCAACGTCCTCTTCAAGCCATCCCACCAATACACGATCCGAGGTCGTGGTACATCTTGGTCGACCGGATGGATAGAGTAACGCGCACGTGTGCTTCCCTAGAACCTCGCCGAAGTCCCGCAATATCCGGAACACACAACTCGCCTCAAACCTTAGCACCCCATCAGGTGCTACCTCAAAAGGACCCTTCCCCTCACGAAGAGTCATATCACGGTACCGCGTCAAAACCGGATCCTCAAACTGTTGCCTCTTCACCTCCTCGACGATGGAAGACTCGGCAACCTCTCGAACTCGAACCCCACTGCTATCAGAATCAATCAATCGGACTCCAAGGCTCGCTAGCTGATGCAACTCGTGGACCATGCCCCTCCTCTCTGGCTGTACATCTGATAGACTCCCCATCGACCTACGACTAAGGGCATCTGCCACAACATTGGTCTTCCCTGGGTGGTACAGGATGTCGACATCGTAATCCTTGAGCAGCTCTAACCACCATCTCTGTCGTAAGTTCAGCTCCATTTGGCTGAAGATATACTGGAGGCTCTTGTGGTCTGTATAAATATCCACATGAACCCCATACAAATAGTGCCTCCAGATCTTCAAGGCGTGAATCACCGCTGCCAACTCCAAATCATGGGTGGGGTAGTTCCTCTCATGTTTCTTAAGTTGTCGGGATGCGTACGCTATAACCTTACCCAGCTGCATCAACACACATCTGAGCCCGACGCCTGACGCATCACAATACACTACATAACCGTCTGGGCCCTCTTGAAGAGTAAGAACGGGGCGGCCGCCTCCTTCAAGAATCGGAAACCTCGCCACAAGCATCACCATCAAACTTAGCCGCTCCGAGTCGGCTAGTCAATGGTGCAGAGATAGAAGCAAACTTCTTCACGAACCGCCGATAGTAACCTGCAAGGCCCAGAAAGTTGCGCACCTCTGTCGGAGTAGTAGGTCTAGGCCAACTCCTGACTGCCTCGATCTTGGTCGTATCCACCCGAATACCATCGGCCCCGACAATATGCCCAAGAAAAGCCACCGAAGCCAACCAAAACTCACATTTGGAAAACTTGGCGTATAACTGCTAGTCTGGAGAACTCTCAAAGATCCTCAAATGCTCCGCATGCTCTCGCCTGGCGGGAATAAACCAAGATGTCATCAATGAACACTATCACAAACGTGTCAAAAATGGCTTGAACACTCGGTTCATCAAATCCATGAATACCACGAGCATTGGTCAACCCGAAAGACATAACCACGAACTCATAGTGTCCGCATCGTCCGAATGCGATCCTAGGGACATCCGCCTCTCGACTCGCACTGATGATAGCCCGATCGCAGATCAATCTTGAGAAACATCTCGCGCCGCAATCGGTCGAACAAATCATCAATCACGGGAAGGGGGTATTCGTTTAATGGTCACCTTATTCACCGCTCAATCAACACACATGCGCGCAGCCCCGCCCTTCTTCTTCACGAACAATACCGGCGCCTCGGGAGAAACACTAGGCACGATGAAGCTTCTCCAAAGAAATCTCTCACCTGGTCCTTTAACTCTCTCAACTCGGCGGTGTCATTCGTATGGCGAGAATGGAAATAGCCGAAGTGTCCGCAAAGACATCGATAAAAACTCTATCTCCTCTCGTGAGGATACCCGGAGGTCGTGCTGAAACACATCCGGGAACTCTCGACTACTGAATCGATCAAAATCTGGTACCGCAGCCTCAGTATCAAACACCCGAATGAGATGGTAGATATACCCCTTCTGCACTATCTTCCTAGCCTTGAGGTAAGAAATAAACTTACCCCTCGGCGACACAGTGTTCCCCTCCCACTCAACATCCGGCCTCAGAAACCGAACTGCATCACTTTCTCTCGCAGCTCTACATTGGCGTAGCAAGAAGCTAGCCAATCCATACCCATTATCACATCGAAATCAGTCATATCCAACTCTACCAAGTCGGCAAGGGTCTGACGACTGCATATGGTCACTGTACAAGCCCTATATACCCGCCGAGCTACCACCGAATCATCCACTGGCGTAGCTACCTCGAAAGGGTCTATGGACTCAGGCTCTATCCCTATCCTACTAGCAATATGGGGAGATATATAGGACAGAGTAGAACCCGGATCTATCAAGGCATACACGTCACAACATGAAACTGATAAAGTATCTGTGTCGACATCAGGTGAGGCCTCCTGGTCCTGCCGGCTGGACAAGGCATATATGCGGTTCTGAGGACCGCTAGAATCGACCCGCCACGACCTCTGCGACCTGCTGGCCCATGAGTACCACGCCCGGGCGAGTAATCGTAGGAGATGAAGAAGACCCTGAAAGAACACGTAGTGACCTACCATCCGTTGCCGCTGATCGGACAGGCTCTCGCAAAGTGACCCGGCTGGCCGCAACTGAAACAAACTCCCGGAGCAGTACCACAATTCCCGTAATGGGATCTACCGCATCGGCCACACTGAGGGGGGGTGGTCCCGATCGGTTAGCACATCTGCTACCCTGGACGTCAGAAGTCCTGGGGCCCTGGTCTGCCCTCGAATACCCTGGTTGTCCTGAGGACGGTGTAGGAGTGCTCTGAGCTGGTTGTGGTGCAAATCTAGATCGCACGAGGTCGCCCACTCCGAGCTACCAAAAGACCATCGCTGCCCCGCCTTCTTCTGCCGCTGTCACAACCCGCCGGCTTACGCCTCGCGTCAGTGCATGAGCCTGCATGCGGGTAATGTCCATGCCTGGCTGAAGAGCTACACCCGCACAAGACTCGGCCATATAATCATCTAGCCCGGTGACGTAGCGGTGTACCCTGTCCTCCATATCTGCTACCAACGCAGGGACATATCGAGCCAACGAATCGAACTCAACGTTGTACTCCCTAATCTGGCCCTCTCTGCCTCAAAGAACAAAAATCTGCGGCTTGTGCCTCCTCATCCGCGAGGCAAGAAGTGAGTGAGAAAAGCCTCCGAGAACTCGTCCCAAGTAGTGGGACGCGTGCTCTCCCGACAACTCACGAGTCAAACCGGTCGATCGCGGTATCACGCACCGACGCGAACCGAAGATCACGGACTCGGTCTCCAAGCCTTGATCACTCGCATGATCCTCTCAGAATCGACGGATGAACTCTTGCGGATCATCCTCGTGCCTCGACCGTAGAACTCGCGGCTACAACTCGAAAATCTCGTAGCCTCAAACTATCCGATCTCGGTGCACCACGCATGCTGAATCGAATCGCCAGATCCAGCCTATCTCACGTTCGCCACGATCTCGGCGATCGGGCCATCTCTCTCAGAACCCATCTCATCCGCTTCCGGTGTGGACTGAGGTGCGTGTATCGTGGTCT
This sequence comes from Przewalskia tangutica, assembly GCA_029844215.1. Classification (NCBI taxonomy): domain Eukaryota; kingdom Viridiplantae; phylum Streptophyta; class Magnoliopsida; order Solanales; family Solanaceae; genus Przewalskia; species Przewalskia tangutica. Next base: position 18,581,946 of record CM056720.1, on the reverse strand, counting down.
CATCACCACCGCTGCGGCCTAAACCTCGCTGGGGCGGCGGCGTGGAACTCGCCGTCTCGGGTATAGATCGGGCACGAGCCCTCGTGACTCTCGGTGTCCTACTAGCGGCTCCTCGGCTGCCTTCTTCGCCAGGCGGGTTGCCTTACGTGGAGGCATAATCATAAAGAAAGGAAATACGTTAGAGGGTCCAACTTATAACATTTCTAAGGCACGATCTCAGAGTGAGAAGAATGGAAACCAATCCTAAATATCTTATAGCCTCCTGATTGTTGGTGTGGTGCACAACACACCGATAATCAAGACTCTACTAGATACGGTCTGTAGACACTTTCCGAGGATTAACTGCTCTGATACCACTTTTGTCACGACCCGTTTCGAGGCCCATGACTGGTGCCTTACCCGGGCACCCAAGTAGTCATACATCAGAGTAATCAGCGGAATATAAAAACAAGACATGAAACAATTGTAAATGAGACACAGTTTATCTGAGAAAAGGTCGTCTTTCGGCATATATATATATAACCAAAATCGCGATTCATCCCAACTGCATAACAGACTACGCACTTAAGAAGATAAGCAACTATGGCGACAGGCCCGCCATACCCTGAATGTACAAAACTATCTACAACAACGGAGATCATACCAAAAGTCGAGCCTCCGGAGGAGATGGAGCTCCTGAGACCAAAGCAAAAGATCCTAAGGATGCGGATCTAGCACCGCTTCCTTACACGCGGCATTTAACGCAGCCCAAGGAGGTCGATAACAGTACCAAGTATGTGAAATCGTAAAGTACTTTAAATGAAATCATTATCATTTTAAAACCAATCTTACAAATATGCGAAACAACCAAGGTAACCGCATATAGTGCCACATCATAAACAAGATCAACAATAGGTAAACTGTAACAGGTCTTTTCTAGGCTGCGAATGATCGAAGCAAGGCCAATCGCCCATAGTATCATTATGCATGCCTAATCCTGGACTCCCGTAGTCCGTATAGGCCACTTAGGCCCGCATGAGGTATTCCCCGCATCGAGGGTAGCTACTCGCAACGCCACGGACTCGTAGTCCGCGTGGCCATAGACCGCGTGGCCACATGGACCGCACACTAACACGAACTCGTAGCTCGCATAGATAGTCCTGGACCCGCGTGAGGTATTCTCGAATCATAGTCACACGCATCGCCCGAGGTATACCGCGTCGGGCGACTTAACCCCGGTATATCATGTCATGAGGTGAGTGATGTAATACTAACATAACGGCTTATCGTTAAACAACATAAGCACAATAAGAATAACCTCTTTATACAAACGTTACAAGATACTAACACACATAGCATCACAATATGTCTACTCAACAAACCATCTTACTATACCTTCCAGAAATCAATACAAGTCTTTTATAAACACATAAGTAAACCGTTCCTTTTATCTTTCTTAAGTCGTTATACCTAACTTCCCATAAAGCTAGTATAACTCTTAAGCTTTTGTTTAAAAACCAAGTATTACTCTTCTTTCAAAAATGATTCATAATTCTTTTGAAATACTTCAAGATTCTTATTATTTAGACTCAAGTCAAAAGACGTCAAGTAAAACCATGTTCAGTTAACACACGTACGTCTACCGTACTATATATATATTTTAAAATATCATGCTCAAGAGGATAGGAAGAATCACATACCTTCTCGGCGAAATCCACCTGCCAAATCGAATATGTCGCGCGCAGAGTATCTACCTATAACAGTCAAATACGTCTATCAACGTCTAGACTACTCTGTAGGATAATCTAAGCAGAGGGTTCTCTATTCTACGGAAAATCGGGCAGCACTTCCCTACCCGTTAAACTACACAAGTCTACTGTAAATACAGTCCTATGTAAGTACAGTTCAATCTTCTTTAATATTCTTCTGATACGAATACAGTTCAATTCTCTTCTTTTAATACCATCCTTCTATAAGTCTTATACTTAGTTCTATACTTCTACAGTATGTAATCTCTAATTACAATAGAAGGATAAGATATTTACCTCGGTAAGCCCAAAAATTATCCAAGTTATAAGTCGATCCTGAGCAAGGTTTAGCTCCTAATCTGTACGCTCCAATCCGCTCCAAGAAACCCTTAGAAGTTTCTACACAACTTCCACTTACTACTTCAACCAACTATGAAGATTTTCCCAGGGTTTCGTTTAGTGACTAATGGATATAAGATAGTATTTCTGGGCTTTTGTATAGGGGTGACTTTGGAATACTACAAGATATACGGCTAGGGTATTTTGGGGATAGTAACAATACTTGGAGAGTATTTTCTACCAAGGGTGGGCTTTTGCCGAGACTACTAGGAAGGGGGGGAAAGGGGGTGTTTCGGCTTAGCTCTTCAAGAGGGGAGAAGGCTTTGGACGAGAGCTTCTCCGAAGGGGAGTTTTGAGACTTGGAAGATGATTTGTGGATGAAGAAGTCTTCAACTCAAGGGGGGTATTTATAGGGCTTTCAAGGGCCAAGATGAAGGCAAGTGGAGGGCAAGTGGAGGGTGTGGATTTTCACAAGTGCACCCTATCCCTACTTCACAAATCACTCACAAACATTGACCCATGGTTTAGGCCTTAAAATCGTGTCAAGCCATGCCCTCTTTGCCGTCCACTTGAGGGTGACAAGTGTCACCCTCTCGTTGGTCCAAAATATTTCATCTCTCGGAAAAATCCGCAAAAAATATAAATGTCGCAGCCGTAATTTTCCCTTCGCAAGCTTTGGAAGACGTTTCGTCGGAAAACAATTCTTTTCGTGGGTTGTGCACAAATTTCGTCTTATGCCTTAACTTAAGACTTGAACTTTTGTACGTACGCCCTTACGTACATACTCTGGAAATACGGGGTATAACAGTGCTATCCCAGAGCGGCTCATATTGACAGACCCTTTGAAGAGTTAGATAGCTCACAGCCCAGGGAGAATTTTAGTCAAAGTCCACTGATGGTTGGAGGTTATAGTGGACGACCGTGTGGTGGCGAGTTACAGTTGTATGATTCGCAGGTTGGAACTTCACACCAAATCTAATATAGTCAGAGCTCTCGGACAAGGCCAAGGCAGGATTCACAGGCTTCATTATCCTTGGGCCATGAGGGTGCAGGTCGAGTAAGGGCTTTCAGGTAGTGTGGCCGGACTCATACGAGATCGTGCCATAAGGGTACAAAATTTTGCTATAAGTGTGGCAGGCAAGGCCACAAGTTAAGCGAGTGTTCATGGATGATTGATAAAGGTAAGGGTAATGGAATTGATAGAGCCTCAAAGCCTGCATCATCTGATGTATGTTATCATTACAGTGTTTCCAATATCGCTACATTTTATAGATTTAGCATCAATATATTCGTGTTGAAGTGTGTTAGTATGCCCTTTATTTCAATGACTAGTTATATAATATTACTTAGGGAACTAGATACTCCAATGATAATAGGTAATATGATTTTTCCTTTCATAAAATTATGCTAGGCAGATCCTAATATTTGTGATGATACGTTACTCTGGTAATTTGTGAAAGCCCAATTTTTTGCAAGTGAAGGGTGAGCCAAATATAAGAGTGAAAGTGGGATGTACAGAGTGTCGTTGAAAGTCTTAAAGAGGACTCTGAGAATTAACCCATTTTGTGATGACTTTCATCGACATAAACAAGAAAGTGTCTTATGAATATACAAACTGAATGGTCACACCCTGCTTAGGAGGTTGGGAATGACTCCAGGTGATTGTTAATGAGGATGAATTACCTCAAAAAAGTTGTATGGAGATTAATTGCGGATATATTTAAAGGAATAAGGCATTGGATGACGCACCCCGAATAGTAATCCTAAGTGGCGCATGAGGGCTATTATTGTAATAAAGATTGGTATAAACCTCTCGTCTAGTCATAAAGAAATTTTCCATTTATCGTTGAATGTTACATACCGTGATGTTAGTAAACTGAAGAAATATAAGGGCGGTGAATTGGCAAGACCTTTGAACTTATTGGGCAACATGATATAGTTCTAAATATCCCTTGGATAAAAATGTTTTGCAAGGGACAAATGACGAGGGAAATATAGGGATAATTAAAAATAGTTAAGAGAGTCCACTATATGGATAATAAGCATGAAATAGATGGCATGATGGAGTCTTGAGAGAGAAGTAGACATGTTGATGATAGACAAGTGAATCATGCAAGAAGAATAAAGGTAAAAAAGGCTATGGTTATATAATAACCCTAGATGAAGAAGGAGTGATGAGGATCCTTCAACTAAGAAGTGTCAGACCTTTGAAGAGTTAGTACAAGAAGTATATCAAAGGCAAGAAACCCTTCCTGGATAACCTAGAATGGAAAAGTGCGAATAAAATGACTGAACAGTCAGTTGATATAAGACCTGGTTATGAAAAGACGGGAATAATTAGATACTGAATCTTGTAATGCTGTAAATTGGACTATGTAGTGTTAAATCCTCCAGAATTTAGTTTAAACCCCATAAGAGAATAAGTTAACGACTCATTCCTTACAAGATAAGTACCATCAAAGATGAGAATCGGCAAGTAATGTGTGACACTACACATATATACCAAACAATTTCAGAATGAATGACGGCAAATAATGGGTAAGTGTTAAAAACAGTCACTTATAGCCACGAGTAATGAGAAAGTAAGAGTATTTTCTTTAAATACTGAATGAGAATTTGATGAAATTATCTATGGAATATTCACGGCTGAGGTACTGCAACCATAAGGGTTCTAATACATTTACGGAGAAATGAGGCTAAATTTATAAAAATGAGTGATGGCTTAAGCATTCTAAATGACTCACGTATCTATGGTCTTATGTCTTTGGAATTAAATAATATTGCAACCTGTAAAACCAGTTGTATACAATGACTGACTAGTATGGAGTGTATCAGCTGATCAAGTGGAAGCCTAACTAATGAACTTAGAAGACGGTTCTCTTAAGCTTCAGAACTCAATAGAGGCATCCCTCGTGTGGGAAGATGAGGAACATCAAGATAAAGATCACACTTTTAGGGAAATTGGAGAAGGTAACAAAGAGGAAATGCAACATCGAAACTTAATGGAAGAGGAACCCTCAGGTACCATGGCTAATGATGTATTCCCAATATAGCAAAACTATGGAAACAAGATTACAATAAAGGTCCCCTGAGCGCAGTATAAGTATCCATAGAAGATGTACTCATATGTATCAAGGTGATTAATTGATGTATTAATAGAATGGCATGAAAAGGAACCTTATAGAGTTTTTTTCCTGTGTACTAATTGTTAGCAGGTAAAGATTGAGCGACAAAAGTCATTGGATGGGCAGAAGACATTAAGGATCTGATGAAATGGGGAGATAATAAGTATGGATTTTAGTAAGAATTTATCTCATTATTATCTTGAATTAATGTTTCTGACGAATTGCTAGTAAGATGACTACCCTACTCATTTTTTGCAGATCAATACTATTTATACGGATAAAGACGACGTGAGATTATATGATTAAAGAAGATAGTGCACCTTCATGATATTATTGGTAGTATGGTATTTGACAAGGGTACTCAGTTTATAATCAAGTTCATATTCGAAAAGGGTTTTGGGCACTCCGATTGGCCATACCCTCAGATAGATATGCAAATCAAGCATATGATCCAAACATTCAAAAATCATGTTATGAATTTACATATTGGGTCCTAAAGGAAGTTGGTATGATAACCTATTCTGAAGAAGGTTACGTGCCACGATGACTATCGTGTTGAGAATCTACATGTTACTCAATAAAGCTCTAAAGGAGCAGAGATATAGAACATATATCGGATGATTGGAAGTAATAAATCCATAGTTAATGAGATATAATTTAAAGTATTAAGTCATGAAGAAAATAAAATCTCACGGCAGAAAGTGTTGACTGCTTGAAATCGTCGGTAAGTTATGCTCAGATGGATAATGTCATGACTTAAAATTTCAAGTCGATGATTTATGAAAGTATCTTCTATGAAAGACATTATGAGAATTAGCAAGAGAGGCAAGCTTATACCTGAATATGTTAGATCGTGTGTATTCGAAGGCTTGACCAAGCAACTTATGAGTGAGCATTACTCCCAAAATTCGGATCAGTTTATTCAGTGTTTAATATATCAATTTTTGGAAGTGTATGACATTCCTCCCATGTTACCCCTATAAAGGATATTTAAATTATAGAAAACTCATTGCACGAAGAAATCTCAATTACTCGCTTAGATCATTAGATCAAGAAGTTTCAAGCCAAAGAAATGGCCAATGTTACAGCATTGTGGGAAATTAATAACGTGAAAAAGACAACATGGAAGGTTGATAGAGACATAAAGTATAGATATCCTCGTTTGTTTTAATTAACAAGTTTACGTTAACCTTCATGCGATATAATTCCCCCTATTCCTATCTTATTCAATAAAGCTTATCTTGTATGCCTTGAATAAGTGATGTTGATGTTACATATGTGATGAATGTAGCTCAGACTACAGGACTTGATAGTTGAGGTGAGTTATGGCTACCTCTTTAGTACTCGGTAGGTAGACGATCGTGTGAGGCCAATATGTCATACTATGATGTTGTGTGTGCCTATATGACATTGGATATGTCTTCTCGATGCTTGATAGGCTTTCGGTAATCCTATTTACAAAGGAAATATGCCAAATTTTTTAAAAATCTTGAGAATTCGAATATTCCTCAACATTCGAGGATGAATGTTCTTAAGGGAGAATGATGTTACACCTCGTATTTTCATATGTCATCATTATCGTAACGTGGACAATATAGGCTCAGAGATAGAAAGATCCATCTATGAGGTTTATGATCATTTACGGATGCATTACATAAGTTTTGGGAAGGTTTAAGACAAATTGGATTAAAGGAAATAAGTTTCGATGAAAAATGACAAAAGGGATTTCTATGGAGCATTTTGCGGATCGCAGAATAGGACTGTGGAACGCACTGTAAGGCACAAAATATATCAGAAAATTTCAACTTTCTAGGCAATTATATGGCCCATTATGTGTCTCATTATGTGTCCCATTCGACAGACTGCAGAAAGGTTCTGTGGGCCACAGAATGGAGGCGGTGGCCGACTTTTTGAGCTATTTATTCGGTGGCTTCATCTTTTTCCACCATTTTCTAGACCAAACCAACCCTAAACACCTCCAAACTCTCTTTAAAATATTTCTCCATGGTTCCTAAGTGATTACAAAGCCAAATCAACTACTTCCTTCACTAAAAGTATTGAAGATGATGAGAAAGTCTCTTGGGTGAAGTTGTTGCTAAGTTGTGGGTTGCTTCAAGCTTGAAGGTGATTGTTTCACATCCTCTTCTAATTTTTTAAGGTATGTTTTTCCTCTATATCATGGATTTGGAAATGTCTAAGTCTTGGATAAGTTTATGGAATTAAATGATGCAAGATAACAATTGTATGAGTTGTAGAATTGATTGAAATGTTATTGTGTTGTTTGGGACTATTTGTCTGAATTTATGAGGGTGATATGGAGTTGCTAAGACGTTGGTTGTGCTAGAGATAGAGGGAAATAGTTGAAGAAATTATTGTATTTAAATATGTTTAGGTTACCCTATAGAAAGCATATAACTCTTGTGCATGTTTGGTGTTCGACAAAAGGTTTCAATGAGATATTCTTATGGCTTAAGAGTTCGTTATTGATATCAATCCCTCATTTAATGTAGAATATCGTTCATATCATGTGTGAGGCCCATCGAAATATATCCATCTTCATCGATGAGGTATGTAAGGCTAACTCTTTCTTCTATTAGCATGATCTGTATGTAAATGAATGCGAGTAAACGTCTGTCCAAAAGTACTCTACTCTTAAAAGCAAGAAAGTGTCCATGTGCTTCCTTCAAATAAAGAAGGATGTTGACTCATGTATATCTTGATTTATTGACTCATAATAAAAGAGGAGTTGATAATTGTAGCGATAATAACGATAGTCATAGGATAACGACCATAGGTCACTCCGACTTTGTTCATAATATCCCCTGCAATTTGTCTTTCATTGCACTTATATAGACATATCTATTTTACTCTACCACTTCGTGTTATAGTCGATCGGGTTGGCACGTAGATGTGCACCTAGATATATTTCTTTCATTACGGAGTCGTGTCTTAGACGGTCAGGTAGGCACGTAGTTGTGTATACCACTGAATCAGTTGGTAGTTTATTATGAGCTCACCCTATAGAGGGATTTGATATATAAAGTATACCATATGGCCCCATAGAGTGGCTCGATTTTACTTGCATGCATATATTCATGATTATATCAGTTGTACACCTTAGTGGCCTTTCAGAGTTTCAGGTTGACTTCAGTACTCTTTTGTTGTATTACATTCTTTACTTATATGCTTTACTTGCCTTACATATTCAGTCCATATTTTGTACTAATTTCCCCTTCTAGGGCACTATGTTTCATGCCCACAAGTACAGATAGACAGACCAACCTGTCTCCATAGTAGGATTTCTGCTTTCAACTGTTGGTTGTCGCACTCCACTTCTCCAGAGTCGCCCTACAGAGTCGGTAGCCATCATGGCATGTGTGTGTGGTTGTATTAGGTACGTCGGGGCCCTGTCCCAACTTGATTGTGCATATAGTATTCCTAGAGGCTTGCATGTTAGAGATTGATGTGCATACGTTTTGTGTCGTCATGTCGGTCCTTATCAGTTATTGATAGACACATGATAGTCGTGTCGACCTTAGCTTATGTACATATAATGTGTTGGGCTTTTTTGCGTGCAGGTTTATGTTACTTTCCCTTTCACTGTTGCTATTCGGAGGCCTTGCCGGCCCTAGTTCCAAATCCCTGTATCTAGGTACTATAGTTAGTTCTCTCAAACCTTAGGGTGTCGGCCACACCACCCATGATTAGGATGTGACAATGAATGCATGAATGACAGTTATAATTGCGGCATTTAAACACATAAGCAATTTATATCACTTAAAATCATGTTATATTGGCATCATTATGGTTAGAACCTAGGTTTATCCTCAACAGGTCGACATCTATTACAGTTCACTTTTATGCTGGTAAATGCATAAAAGCTACTATGAACTTGGATGGTGCTCTAAGTCAGATAATGTTTTAAGAGTCACCACATAATTTATAAGGTAAATTAAGAAAACTAGTATGAAGGGGTTTATTCAAATTTGTTGAAAAATGCTATCTAAACCAGAGACAAGGTAACGATTATGGTGATCCCCCGGGAAGGTGTTAGACATCCCGGTATTAAGAATCCGTAGAATACGGTTTATCTATGGGTTCTATAGCCTGCTTAAAATGATTAAAATTGCTTAAAAGTGTTTAAATTCCCACAAAATACTTGTCATTCTTTTATTATAAACTCAAAGTTTTGTTTGAAAACGAGTTAGGCTTCCGCCAAAATAGTATGCATGGGATCAATTTATTTTCGGACTAGGAATACTCAAATGCGAATTTGAGTAGAACTCCCTTCTAGTCCAATACTATAATCCATTTTTACACTTGCATCTTTTGAAATCTTTTCAAAGTTTTGAAAATGGTATAACTCATTTGGAATGACAAGTTTGGTTTTGAAAAGAGAAGTATGAAATGGTTTTTGTTTCTTTTGGTATGTCATATCTCCTAAGGTTAACTTATATCCTAACACCCAAAACTCCTCAACTCATTTCAAGTCTAAGATAGATGTTCTAATATCCAAAATCGTTTGATTGGGCTTAGCCCGTAAGACTACCTTAAAATGTTAATTTAAGCCCAAATGAAAACAAGTTCAACAATTTTTTTATTTCAATCACTCATGCCCAAAACTCTGGTCTTTTTAATAGTCCATTTGTTTTAAATCACGTCACTCTGGCCTAACCTAATTCTGGGTACTTTGAATATCAACCAGTCTGTCTAAAATTAAAACCAAGAGCCCACTGCATTGTAAGATCATGACTTTAGGTTCAAGTTTTGACGTCCAAAATCAGTCCAATTTCAGTCCAAAAAGTCTTTTTATTTAATTTTCAAATTTAAAACAAGCTTTGAAATCCGTTTTTTGACGATCTAAACCAAAGATTTACGTATCGTTTACATATCCTAATCCTTATGCATGTTTAGCCTTTGTTAGCCAAAAAATGGTAAGGTATACCAGGTATATACAGGATATATATTACATCATATACACAAGAGTGTATCAGGTAAACACCATGTATACCAGACCCTTTGTTGTTACTTGATTTGTTTGGACCAATGTCACATCTTAATTTAATAAAAAAAATGGACTCTGGGCCATGATGCCCATAGAATGCATGCCTTGTCTTTTGTGCAGTCGAAATTTTGTTTGGGCATGTTACCAGCGCTGTCATTATATGGGCTTTGCTTGTGGGCTATGTTTATCTTTAATTATAGACTAAATTATTCTTAGTCTGGTCCATTTATATTTTTATAAGTGATTTAAGTGTAGATGCTCTCTAACCCTCATTTTCCTTTTTCCCTATCCTTTTGCATGTACGCATACATCGCATGGGCATGTTTGTCCCAAGTCTCACACCAGGCAACTCCGTTGGGCCTAAGGCCTAACATTTCTATTCATTGAGTCTGCCGCAGCTTGAAGACCCAACTATGGATGAAAATGGTCTCACATTTAACTGGTGGGCTCAGTATGCCCACCAGCCTACCTTCTCCTTTAAATTCTTGTATATTTATGTATGTAATTAAATGTTTATACATTATTGAAACTCGTGGTTTGAAATTAGATGAAAGTAGACAAACGATGCTGATATAGTTAGAACGAATAGGACCCGTTGTACTTTTAATTTGGACCCGATAAAAATAATAATGATAATGATGATTGAGCATTTTTTATTTATGTCCAAATAATTTCCTTGTATATACAAAAATAAGATAATTTGTTTTTTTTTATCTTCTCTTAAAGGTCATTTTCTTCAAATTCAAGAACTTTTGATATAAGAAAATATTAAAAGATTTTCTTCATTTCAAAAGGAAAAATGGTTGTTTTAAAGTAGTAGTCAAAAGGGGAATTTCGAAGAAACGTTTTTGGGCCTTGACCCACTTGACAACCAAAAAGAACAAAAAAGAGTTTTACTTTAAAATACAAGTTTTGAAAAGGGAATTTAAAACAAGAAATGTGGTTGACCTTCATAAATAAAAAAGGGATTAATCTTTTGTCAAAACTTTCTGAACTTGGACCTTTTAAAACTTATAAGGACAAATAGATTATAACCACTTGGACTAGGTTAAGTTGAACTCTACTTTAGAGAAACCTCAAGTATGTTTTAGTCCGGAAAGGTGAAATAACCATCTCAAACCTTATTTGTATTTTTCAAAAGAAAGGATTTTTACTCTTTGAAAGAATGAAAATATCTTTTAACTTTTGTGATATGCCATAACACTTAAATACAATTTTAAATATATTTTAGGTAAATAAAGCAAAAATCACATTTTGAAACACGAAGGTCAGCCACATTCTGTCGATTCTTAATACTGGGGTGCCTAACACCTTCTCTGGAGAATCACTTGTACCCTTACCTGAACTCTGGTTTTAAAATGATTTACCTCTTGTTTGAATAAACCCTTTTAACTTAGTTTTTCTAATTTTCTTTAATAAATTAGGTGGCGATCCCAAAAATAAACAAATCCAAAAGTGTCCACAATTATGAGGTAGCTTTTATGCCTTGCGTAAAAGTGAACCGTAACAACTGACTTGTTTGATTGATTTTGGTGGTCATTGGGACCAATTCTTGTCTTTAGCGTAGTTTTCATACAACAATAATTATCATTCGAGCATTGAGATAGCACCATTTGATGTGTTATATGATTGGAGATGTTACTCTCTGATTGGTTGGTTTGATGATTTCATTATCAAGCTGTGGGATACAAATTTGCTGAGGGATTCTTGGATATGGTCAAGTTGATTCAAGAGAGGCTTCTTACGGCTTAGAGTATCCAAAAGAGTTATGTGTATTAAAAAGTTCATGATTTGGAGTTCATGGTTAGAGAGTTGATTTTGTTGAAGGTCTCACCAAAAAAAGGTGTGATGAGGTTCAGAAAGAAGAGAAAGTTGTACCTGAGGTATATTGGCTAATTTGAGATTGTTCAGCGTATTGGCGAGGTAGCATATGAGTTGAATTTTCCATTTGAATTATCGGGTGTTCACCTAATGTTTCACATCTCGATGTTGATGAAGTATCACTCAGATGGTTCTCTTGTCATTTAGTGGAATTCAGTGTTACTTCATCATAATCTGGCATTTGAGGAAGAGCTAGTGCCTATTTGGATAGGCAGATTCGAATGTTGAGATCAAAGAAATTGCTTCAGTAAAGGTTCAATGGAGGCATCGTCCAGTGAAAGAGGCTACTTGGGAGATCAAGTCAAAATACGGATCAGATATCCCTAACTTTTTTAAAGTTTATATACTCTTCTTTTCTTTACAATTCGAGGACGAATGTTTATTTAAGTTGTAGACAATGTATTGACCCGATAAATTTTGAGGTTCGTAAGTTAAAGAAATGAAGAAGTATGACAAAAGTCAATATTGGAGGTTAATGAGGTTGAATCGGAGATTCTCCGATTTCATGAAGGCCGAAATGTTATTTTTGACTTAGTCAAGTAATTGGTTTGGATTCATTGGCGCTCATGCATAATTTTGATTATTGATTAAGAAACTAGATAAGAATTTTGGGTTGATGTTACACCCCGGAAATTCCAGGATATGTTTGTAAGGACGTACGTAAGAACTCAAAAATGTTAAGATTTGAGACGAGTAAATTTATCGGAATTATGGAATTGTCGGAAAACGAAATATTGCGACGAACGGGAGGGCGACACGTGTCACCCCCCCCCCTTAGTGGTCTTGGACGAAATTGTCTTGGATGGAATGGTCATTTGACCAATTTTAGGATGGCCAAGTCTTGCAAAGACTAATAGCTTGATATTGTTGACTTAGTCAAGTCCACTTGGCTAGGATCCATGTGAAACTTATCTAGGCCAACCATTTGTGTAGATCTTGACCCTCCATAGTATTATATATGTGTACAAGTAGCAAGACAAGGCTTTTAACACTTAGCTAAATTTTCAAACAAATCTTGAAGAGCATTAAGAGGGCTCTCGCTTTTAGGAGGTTTCAAGAGAAGAATTTTCAATTGTTGTCCAATAATCTCCCACTTTAAACCAAGGTACCTAAGGGTATAGTAAGCATATCTCAATAGAAAAATCTCGGAAAAGATAGTTTTGGGTTAGTCGCAAGGCGAGAACCTGGGGTTATTCAACTTTGAAGTTGGAATTTGAAGATGAGTTATTCTTAAGCTTCTAGGTTGCTTGGAGTGGATTGGAACGTCGAAAGGAGGAGCTAAAGTTGCTAAGGATCGACTTGTAGTCTTGGATCATATTTGGGCTAATATGAGGTATAATCTTCGTCTTACTTTTGTAATTGAAGATTCAATGTTATTATAAGTTAGAAATGATCATGTGATATGTGTTATGAAGTTTGATAAGTGTTATGGAATTTTAAGAGCTCAAAACCGAAATGGCATGTTTAGCCCTTTGAAATTGTAATACAAATTTAGTCGTTATTAGAAATCGTCGCATGTTGCCTACTTAGAGATTATGGATTGTTATAATCAAATACGACTTGATATCATGTTATGCTACCAATTTGGATTGAAATGAAAATTTGATAAGAATTGGTAAGGTTGAACTCAAGGTGGCCGAATTTGGACTTTTTAGTTGTTTTTCATTTGTATTGGACTACTTTCTAAATTGTGAGCCAATTGGGGCTGTTTAGTTAGTCATTTGTATTGGAGTACCTTATAGAAATTGTGAGCCAATTGGGGCTGTTTGGTTATTGTATTCGGCCTTGAAAAAGGTGGCAAAGTAAGTAGAAACAAAGGAGGTCTTTGTCAGATTTTCCGCAGAATTTAGCGACTTAGCACCTAAAATATTCTACGATGAAGTAAGAAGTTAATGGACGTATGGTGACCATTATAGGTTGACGTAGTAGGGATAGCGTATCCTACTTGAAGAATGGAAGAGCTCAAGGTGGAAGTACTTTGGAGCTTTGTGCTTTTTGTCGACAATCGTCGCGAGGTATGTGAACCTCTTCCTTCCTTTGGCATGATTCTATGTATGAAATATACCTGTGGTATCATTTCATGTTTCGCTACTCTTAGAAGTTAAGAGGTAGTTATGTTGAATTACTCTATGTAAAAGCTACGTCTAAGAAATCCTAAGTCCTTACCAAGTCTTATGGGGGATGTTGGTAAGAGTCTTTAGGAAGTATTTGGAGTCGAGTTGACTCGGCAAATTTACGGCACGAATGAGAATAAGTATCGAACAAGCCATTGCAGCGTTAATAAAGGAAAATGTAATGACAATTAATTATGTTAAAAACAAGTAGAATTCTCCATCTGCATAGAAGCTAAGATAAGACAAAATTGTATTACATTTTCTAGATCATGGCTACTTGAATAAGATCGTTATAAATAAGTATAACTTATTCACAACGCACCAAAGTATATGTTACTTAATTTAAAAGAGTTTACGATGGAGTTTTAAGACTTGAAACTTGTTTTCTTAAAAGTTAAGAGACTTGAAGTATTTTGAAAGCTATGTGATTTGATTTGAAAGTATAAGTCTCTTGGTTATAAAAAGAATGAATTAGTTTAAGGCATAAAGTTAGTATGACGGCTTTATGGGAAGTTGGTTATAATAACTTTATGGAAGGTTAAGAGAATGGTTTTCTAATGTAAGCAAAGAATGTTTTGAAATAAAGAAGGGCAAATTGTTTTAAAGGTACCAATTGCTTAAGGTTTTAAGTAAGAAGTCACTTGATTTAGAAGCGTAATTGTATTTCTAAAAAGGTAGTGTGACTTGTCACGAAGGTAGAGATGACTTGATACTACGGTTGTTAGTATCCGAAGTTTTGTTTGAATAAGAGTTTTCTAAAGGAGTAGAGGTGCGTAGTACGTTGGGTTAAATTCGGGTTTTATATGACATTATCGACCCGAGATGGCGGGCAAGTATACCTTCACGCGCACTATATGACATTATCGACCCGAAGACGGGTCGGCAAGATACCTTTACGCGCACTATATGACATTATCGACCCGAGACGGGCCGCGGATACCTTACGCGCACTATATGACATTATCGACCCGAAGATGGGCCGGGCAAGATACCTTACGCGCACTATATGACATTATCGACCCGAGACGGGCCGGCGATACCTTACGCGCACTATATGACATTATCGACCCGTAGACGGGTCGGGCGATACCTTTACGCGCACTATATGACATTATCGACCCGCAGACGGGCCGGCGATACCCACGCGCACTACATGACATTATCGACCCAGAACGGGCCGCGATACCTTTACGGGCGACTAGATGACGTTATCGACCCGTGATCGGGCCGGCGATACCTACGCGCACTATGTGACCTTGATCGCCGTCTAGATCGGGCGGTAGTGTAGGTGCCCCTCCTTAAAGGGTCGGATTATACTTATGAAAGATAAGTAAGTTATACAGTAATGAACTTAATGATTTTTCCTAATCATGCACGTAAGAATGTGGCTATAGTTTTTTTTATTGAGAATGGAAAAGATGATAAGGTGCGATTAAGTTCATAAGTGGTAATGACACGGCAGGATCTGGTATGTATTTTTATACTTGTCCTTGTCATTCTTTTGTACGATTATGATCGCACATCAGACGTTATTTCTGCTCCATATTCGCACTGTTATCGACTTCTTCGGGGCCATGCGTCATGCCCGCAGTTTTAGGTACCAGTGGCGATCCTTGCTCTAGGATCTCGGTTCGATGTTTGAGAAAGCTCCATTTGCTCCGAGGCTTATCTCTTGGTATGGTTTTCCACAAGTAGTAGATTCATGTATATTCAGGTATGGCGGGCCCTGTCCCGCCACGCTTGTTATGTTAAAAATCTTAGAGGTCTGTAGTCACATTTTGTGGTCGCTTTGTAAAGAAAATGAGGCAACCGCTTGATTGTGTATATTTATGTCCGCGAAGGTAGCCCTATCGGCTAACTCGTTGTTTTACTTTGTTTTATTTTTTTAAGGTTCATGTATGTTCAGTGATTATCTCGATGTTTACTCGTAAGGGTGCCTGTGTAGGGCACGATCGCGATCCCGGTCGGTCGTGACAAAAGTGGTATCGAGCGATTAGTCTCGGAAAGTGTCTGCATCGTGTCTAGTAGAGTCTTGATTATCGGTGTGTTGTGCACCACATCTATAATCGTGAGGTCGCAGGACATTTAGGATTGGTTTCCATTCTTCTCACTGAGATCGTGCGATAGAGTGTTGTTAGGGTCGTCCCTCCCTAACGAGTCATGTTGATTGCAGCTACGAGAAAGGCAGCAGTGACCCAGGAAGGACTATGTGGATTGCGTATCCAAGTTGGTAATGATTATAGTATAGTTGGTTTTGTGACATACATCTATACAGAGTTATGTATGAGGGTCAGACGCGTGTTGCCTAGATCGATTTTAGATTACCAAGAGTTGGTAAAGACTAACTAGATACGGAAGGTATGAAATAGTTAATGAATTTTCGCCAAGGTCTTCTGTAGAAAGAGTTATTATAGATCAAGAATAAGAGTTAAGTGCGACGGCTGGCTCAGTGAGGACTACGGGTCTCCCATGGCCTGGAATGGAGTAGGATCGGTTGGTAGTAGTTCCGCCACGTGGCGGGTCACGAGTGCAAGGCCCAAGTCTAGTTAATTGTTTACGGGTTCGTGGACGTTCCACCGAACCAGTCATGGCGGAAATGGCCTTATGTTGTTTTATAGAGTGACTCCAAAGATTTGAGGCCAGTCGGTATGGAAGTTATGTATGTATGTTAGAAGGAGTTGGAAATGCGAAAAGATAATCTCTTTTGGGCTTATGATGGATGATATGCGTGCGAGGTATTAGGGCCATGTGTGGCATTGTTGGTATGTCGGGGTTGTGAAAGGAAACTATGTCGCTAATTATAAGTTCGACTCCGAAAGAACATTCGAGGACGAATGTTTCTAAGGGGGGAAGAATGTTACACCCCGGAAATTCCAGGATATGTTTGTAAGGACGTACGTAAGAACTCAAAAATGTTAAGATTTGAGGCGAGTAAATTTATCGAATTATGGAATTGTCGGAAAAGCGAAATATTGCGTGACGGGAGGCGACACGTGTCACCCCCCCTTAGTGGTCTTGGACGAAATTGTCTTGGATGGAATGGTCATTTGACCAATTTTAGGATGGCCAAGTCTTGCAAAGACTAATAGCTTGATATTGTTGACTTAGTCAAGTCCACTTGGCTAGGATCCATGTGAAACTTATCTAGGCCAACCATTTGTGTAGATCTTGACCCTCCATAGTATTATATATGTGTACAAGTAGCAAGACAAGGCTTTTAACACTTAGCTAAATTTTCAAACAAATCTTGAAGAGCATTAAGAGGGCTCTCGCTTTTAGGAGGGTTTCAAGAGAAGAATTTTCAATTGTTGTCAATAATCTCCCACTTTAAACCAAGGTACCTAAGGGTATAGTAAGCATATCTCAATAGAAAAATCTCGGAAAAGATAGTTTTGGGTTAGTCGCAAGGCGAACCTGGGGTTATTCAACTTTGAAGTTGGAATTTGAAGATGAGTTATTCTTAAGCTTCTAAGGGTTGCTTGGAGTGGATTGGAACGTCGAAAGGAGGAGCTAAAGTTGCTAAGGATCGACTTGTAGTCTTGGATCATATTTGGGCTAATATGAGGTATAATCTTCGTCTTACTTTTGTAATTGAAGATTCAATGTTATTATAAGTTAGAAATGATCATGTGATATGTGTTATGAAGTTTGATAAGTGTTATGGAATTTTAAGAGCTCAAACCGAAATGGCATGTTTAGCCCTTTGAAATTGTAATACAATTTTAGTCGTTATTAGAAATCGTCGCATGTTGCCTACTTAGAGATTATGGATTGTTATAATCAAATACGACTTGATATCATGTTATGCTACCAATTTGGATTGAAATGAAAATTTGATAAGAATTGGTAAGGTTGAACTCAAGGTGGCCGAATTTGGACTTTTTAGTTGTTTTTCATTTGTATTGGACTACTTTCTAAATTGTGAGCCAATTGGGGCTGTTTAGTTAGTCATTTGTATTGAGTACCTTATAGAAATTGTGAGCCAATTGGGGCTGTTTGGTTATTGTATTCGGCCTTGAAAAGGTGGCAAAGTAAGTAGAAACAAAGGAGGTCTTTGTCCGATTTTCCATGAATTTAGCGACTTAGCACCTAAAATATTCTACGATGAAGTAAGAAGTTAATGGACGATGGTGACCATTATAGGTTGACGTACTAGGTATAGCTTATCCTACTTGAAGAATGGAATAGCTCGGGTGGAAGTACTTTGGAGCTTTTTGCTATTTGTCGACAATCGTCGCGAGGTATGTGAACCTCTTCCTTCCTTTGGCATGATTCTATGTATGGAATATACCGTGGTATCATTTCATGTTTCTGTTACTCTTAGAAGTTAAGAGGTAGTTATGTTGAATTACTCTATGTAAAAGCTACGTCTAAGAAATCCTAAGTCCTTACCAAGTCTTATGGGGATGTTGGTAAGAGTCTTTAGGAAGTATTTGGAGTCGAGTTGACTCGGCAAATTTACGGCACGAATGAGAATAAGTATCGAACAAGCCATTGCAGCGTTAATAAAGGAAAATGTAATGACAATTAATTATGTTAAAAACAAGTAGAATTCTCCATCTGCATGTAAGCTAAGATAAGACAAAATTGTATTACATTTTCTAGATCATGGCTACTTGAATAAGATCGTTATAAATAAGTATAACTTATTCACAACGCACCAAAGTATATGTTACTTAATTTAAAAGAGTTTACGTATGGAGTTTATAAGACTTGAAACTTGTTTTCTTAAAAGTTAAGAGACTTGAAGTATTTTGAAAGCTATGTGATTTGATTTGAAAGTATAAGTCTCTTGGTTATAAAAAGAATGAATTAGTTTAAGGCATAAAGTTAGTATGACGGCTTTATGGGAAGTTGGTTATAATAACTTTATGGAAGGTTAAGAGAATGGTTTTCTCTAATGTAAGCAAAGAATGTTTTGAAATAAAGAAGGGCAAATTGTTTTAAAGGTACCAATTGCTTAAGGTTTTTAAGTAAGAAGTCACTTGATTTAGAAGCCGGTAATTGTATTTCTAAAAAGGTAGTGTGACTTGTCCTAATAGGTAGAGATGACTTGATACTACGGTTGTTAGTATCTGGGAAGTTTTGTTTGAATAAGAGTTTTTCTAAAGGAGTAGAGGTGCGTAGTACGTTGGGTTAAATTCCCGGGTTTTATATGACATTATCGACCCAGAGATGGGCCGGCGAGATACCTTTACGCGCACTATATGACATTATCGACCCGCAGACGGGCCGGCAAGATACCTTACGCGCACTATATGACATTATCGACCCGAAGATGGGCCGCAAGATACCTTTACGCGCACTATATGACATTATCGACCCGAGATGGGCCGCAAGATACCCACGCGCACTATATGACATTATCGACCCGCAGACGGGCCGCAAGATACCTGCACGCGCACTATATGACATTATCGACCCGAGACGGGCCGGCAAGATACCTTTACGCGCACTATATGACATTATCGACCCGCAGATTGGCCGGCAAGATACCTGCACGCGCACTACATGACATTATCGACCCGAGAATGGGCCGCGAGATACCTTTATGGGCGCACTAGATGACGTTATCGACCCGTGATCGGGCGGGCGAGATACCCACGCGCACTACGTGACCTTGATCGCCCCAGATCGGGCCGTAGTATAGGTGCCCCTCCTTACAGGCGGATTATACTTATGAAAGATAGGTAAGTTATATAGTAATGAACTTAATGATTTTTCCTAATCATGCGTAAGAATGTGGCTATAGTTTTTATAGAGAATGAAAAAGATAATAAGGTGCGATTAAGTTCATAAGTGGTAATGACAGCAGGATCCGTATGTATCTTTATACTTGTCCTTGTCATTCTTTTGTACGATTATGATCCGCTTATCAGACGTTATTTCTGCTCCATATTCGCACTGTTGTAATCGACTTCTTCTGGGCCGTTCATGCCCGCAGTTTTAGGTACCAGTTGGCGATCCTTGCTCTTAGGATCTCGGTTCAGTGTTTGAGAGAAAGCTCCATTTGCTCCGGAGGCTTATCTCTTGGTATGGTTTTCCCTGAAGTAGTAGATTCATGTATATTCAGGGGTATGGCGGGGCCCTGTCCCGCCACAGTTGTTATGTTAAAAATTTTAGAGGTCTGTAGTCACATTTTGTGGGTCAGTTTGTAAAGAAAATGAGGCAAATCGCTTTGGCCAGGTATATTTATGTCGGGAAGGTAGCCCATCGGCTAACCTTGTTGTTTTACTGTTGTTTTATTTTTAAGGTTCATGTATGTTCACGATTATCTCTCGATGTTTACAGTAAGGGTGCCTGTAGTGGCACCGCCGCGGTCCCGGGGTCGGGTCGTGACAGTTGACCACGGTTAACCTTGGCTCAAGTGACACCGAAAATGAATTCAGAGTGCGTGTGCAGGTTCGTAGCGTATTTTATGACTGAAATGCATATTTATTTTGTCTACGGGAGGTTTCAGATGAGTTTTGGGTGTTCACACGAACTTTAGATCATTTTTGGGTTTTCTGGTGTCTAGTGCCAGACATTTTTCATCATCGCAATGGAGGTGTCGTGTTGGCGATGCACATGTTTGGTAAGGAACGCAATCATGCTAGGTGGTCCGCGATCGCGTAGAAGGAAAAATGGTGTTGGGTATGTTTGTGATTCGCGATCGCGTGGAGTGAGCCACTATCGCGATACTGTCGGGCCAGGTTGGATTGTCACGATCGCGGGAGTGGGGTGACGATCGCGAAGGGTATTTTATGCCCTAATAGATCTAAACCCCCATTCCAAATTTTATTATTCCAAAAATGATTTTGGGTTCTTGAGAGCTCGTTTTGGGTGATTTCAAATGCAATCTTGTAAGTTTTGGATCGAGGTTAATTTTCTAACCTCAATCTTAGTATTTTCGGTTATTTCATCCTTTAATCAGCGATTATATTCATGATTTGGTCTTAGAAATTGTGATTGAACCAAGTTTAAATGGATTACTTGATAATTCATGGAACTTCATGTAAGTGTTTCTTATCTTAATTGATTGATTTTGATTGTTTACTTGATTTTGTGGACTTTCTACTCCTTATTTTCTTTAAGTGACTCATAACTTGTTGAGATGGTTACTAATAAAGTGTGGAGATAAGCATCGAAAATACCAACCCTCATCATCACTTCAATTTAAGGTATGTCGACGATATTGCTAAGTACACGTATTTCTCATACACACTGTACACTTGCAAGACCTTTTTATGTGCAGGTTCTGTTCCAAGAGCTAGTAGTGTCCAAGTTATCACCAATCATTGATGAGTTACTTTTGGAGTTGTCAGGGTGAGCTGTTGGTTGTTTTACGACGTTAGACTCCACCTTTATCTTATTTTTGTCCTACTTTTCGAATAGTTCTATAGATTTTCGAATTTTCAATTCGTATTAGTAGCTCTTGTACTTATGACTCCAGGTTTTGGAAGGTGTATGACTTAGTTTTTGCATATTTGAGTTATGGAATGACTTTATTCACTTATGCATTGTTTTTATTATTATTTCTGCTTAATAATTTGTTAAATGACTTATTATATTTTGGAGACAAACCCTTGAGTCAAAGGGTTCAGGCTGCGCAGAACCAATACAGAGTACTTGGAGTGCAAGTTTAGCGACGTAACACATGAGGTTGGCGTGGAAGTGAGGCTTGGTTCTCCGGCTATCCCAAATAAAAGACGTTTCAAACTTCTTGGTCCTATTAACAAGTTTTACAGAGTAGTGATTAGCATGACTATGTTGTATGGGGCAGATTATTGTTCAGTCAAGAACTCTCACGTTCAGAAGATGAAAGTTGTAGGAATGAGGATGTTGCAGTGTATGTGTGGGCATACTAGGATGGATAGGATTAGAAACGAAGATATTCGGGACAATGTGAGAGTAGCCTCGATGGAGGACAAGATGCGGGAAGCGAGGTTGAGGTGGTTTGGACATGTGAAGAGGAGATGCCCCAGTGCGGAGGTATGAGAGGTTGGCTATGGACGATTTCATGAGAGATAGAGATAGGCCGAAAAAGTATTGGGGAGAGGTGATTATACAGAACATGATGCAGTCCCACCTCACCGAGGACATGACCATAGATAGGAGGTTATAGAGGATACGAATTAAGGTACAAGGTTATAAGATAGTTGAGCGGTGTCTCATTCATCCTTTTCATACTAGTAGTAATAGTATTACTCTTGTAGCTTTGTATCCTTTGATTTCTGCTACTACTTGTTGTTTCTTGTATGTCGATTATCATATTAATTTGTGGTAGTTATAACCCTTTTTCATATTGCTCTATCATGCATTTTATAGTACATCGCTACCGTTATTTCTATTTTCATACTTCTTTGTATTATTTGTCCTTGTGCCAAGGGATACCGAAAACAACATCGTTGTCTATCAATGTAGAGGTAAGGTCTACGTACATGTTATCCTCTCCAAACCCACTTTATAGGATTTCATTAGGTATGTTGTTGTTGTTGGTTTGCCTACGGGATATGGTAAGTGCCTTCACGACTATCTCAATTTTTGGGTTGTGACAAACATCGAAATATGAGAACTGTGTAGTTCGGTTGTGACATTGTGATATGGGTACTATTGGGTTCGATTGTGACATGGGTGTAGGAACTTGTATGGAATAAAGAAGAAACAAGTGATTAAACTAATTTGTCTAATTTGTGGAATTTTGGCAAGGCGCGCGCATCACTTCCAAAGAGCTGTGGAAAATTCTGAGATTTACCGTGGCGCGGGCATACCGATAAATGAAGATACCGAATCCAAAATTGAATTAGGACCGCGGCGCTAATCCCAACGGGAAAATTCTAGAATGCCCAAAAGTTGTGTCTCTTCCCATGGGTCACAACCTTTGGAATGAAAAGTTGTCATGGACGAATTTTATGATATATAAAGCATATTGATCACTTGTTAGAAGATACAAAACACACATAACGTTACAATCAATCATTAAATAAAATTAATGATCTAAGATTGTTGCTTGATCTTCATCTTCTTCCCACGAGAATATTTCTGAAAACACATAAAGTAAATTCGTCAAGGGTGAAGTTCTTGTGCGAGAACTCTCACCTAGATAGTTGTATCCTCTAGACAGACGTCCGAAGAACTACAGCACAAGTGGGGACAAATTTTTTTCTTAGGACACTGCATCAAGCAGACATCTATCTACACCAAGTGAGTATGTGTTTAAGTATTTGTTGTACTTCTTATTGTTGATTTAAAGTTATATTGAATTACTTTAATATTATTGTGCTTATTAATTGATGAGTCTAGATTGGTACTAACAATCTAAGATAAAAATTCCATTCTCAGAAAAATACATTTCTTCCGATGTTGTTGAGTTTGCAAAAACTTTTCAGAGAATACTTTTTCCTGATTTGCAACATGGATCAATCTGGATCATCAATGGTGAAAACCCATGTTAAGAAACTCGAGAAATTCAAGGGTTCTGATTTCAAACACTGACAACAAAAGATGTTGTTTTATTTGACCACTCTTCATGTGACAAATGTATTGACTACTGAGGCTCCAACGGCATTGCCAGAAGGAGAAGGGTAGAATGCTCATACTGATGTGGAGAGAGCCGAAAGGCTGAAGGCTATTGAGACTTGGTGGAGCCAAGAGTTTCTTTGCAAGAACTACATTCTCAACGCCTTGGATGATACTATCTATGATATATACTCTACTTTTGGATCAGCAAGAGAGTTATGGAAGTCATTGGAGAACAAGTACAAAACTGAGGTTGCTTGTTCGAAAAAGTTCATCATCGACAAGTTCCTAAACTTCAAGATGAGCGATGCAAAAGTTGTTGTCAAGCAAGTGGAGGAACTCTAAGTCATTGTTCATGAACTAGAGGTTGAAGGTATGACCTTAACCAATATTTCATTGTTGGTGCTATTATTGAAAAATTACATCATTCTTGGAAGGATTTTAAGGTTTATTTGAAGCATCTAACCGAGCAAATGAGTTTTGAGCAACTGGTTCTGAAAATTCATGTTGAAGAAGACAACCGGAAGAATGAAAGGGTTGATGTTGTTTCATTTGAGCCTAATGCCAACATGGTAGAAGACAATGCTTCCAAGGCCAAGTTTCAGAAAGGCAAAGGCAAATATGTTAGTGACAAGCCATCTTTTGCAACCGGGAGGAGTGCACTAGCCCCACAAAGGACCAATGCATTCAAGAAACCACAACCAGGTCTATGTTGGGTATGTGTCAAACCTAGGCACAGAGAAAAATATTGTCGCCTTCGCAAGAGTCAAGGTGGTGGTGGTGGAGGTTCGAGTAATGTCAACCAAACCAACCGGGCTGAGACTAAGAACCAATTCATTGGGTTGTGGCTGCTCAAGCAAACCTGGTTACAAATTTAACCGATTGGTGGATGGACACGGTTGCTACAAGACATGTATGTTCAGAGAAGGACATGTTTTCATCTTACCAAGCCATCAAGGATGGAGAACCACTGTTCATGGGAAATGTCGCTGCTGTGAAGGTAGAAGGGAAAGGGAAGGTGACTTTGAAGCTCACTTTCGAGAATGATCTTGTGCTCACGAATGTGTTGCACGTGTCTGAAATTTGTAAGAATTTAATTTCTGGGTCTGTTCTTAGCAACAAAGGCTTCAAAATTGTAATAGAATCTGACAAATTTATACTCATCAAAGGTGGGGTATATGTAGGAAAGGGTTACCTCAGTGAGGGGCTCTTCAAACTAAGTATGTACCTACTCAAACAGTTGTCATTATTAATGAAAATGCAGGCGCTGGCACTGCTTCTATGTATATGGTTGATTCCCCTTCTTTGTGGCATTCTCGATTAGGTCATGTTAATTATCGTTCCTTACAAAGAATGGTAAAGATAGACATGTTTCCAAAATATTCTATGAACAAAATGACTAAATGTGAGGTTTGCATATAATCAAAATATGCAAGTCATCCTCATAATTCTGTTGTGAAATCAAATGAAGTTCTTGGTTTAATTCATAATGATTTGTGTGATTACCAAGCAACCTCATCTCGTGGAGAAAAGAATTATTACATATCGTTTATCGATGATTACAGTAAATTTTGCTTAGTATATTTAATACATATCAAAGATGAGGCTTTGAACATCTTTAAAACATACAAAGCATAAGTGGAAAACCAACTTGACAAAAGAATTAAGATTCTAAGGTCAGACATAGGTGGTGAATATCAATCGAATGAGTTTAAAGAATTCTGTTCTACTCATGGTATCGTTCATCAAACCACTGCGCCATACACTCCAAAACAAATGGAGTTGCCGAACGTAAGAATAGAACATTGAAGAACATGATAAATTCTATGTTGATTAGTTCGGGGGCACCCCTCAGTCTATGGGGTGAGGCGTTAATTACTGCAAATATGATATTAAACAAAAGTTCTCAAAAGAAAAATGATCAATCTCCATATGAATTGTGGAAAGGAAGATTGTCTACTTTCAAAATGATGAAAGTGTGGGTTGTCTAGCGAAAGTTCAAGTTCCTTTACCAAAGAGAACTAAACTTGGACCAAAAATCGTGAAATGCATATATATATTGGTCATGGCAACAATAATGCAGCATATAAGTTTTTGGTGTATCAATCCGAGGTTGAAGGTATTCACAAAAATACACTTATGGAATCTGCGGAAGAAATTTTTTTTGACATTTTTCCTTACAAAGACAAGGATAAGAGTGTCCCCTAATAATAGGAAGAGGACACTGCCTCAAGATGAGTCAAGCCAAAATGATGCTAATCTTACTTTATCGATTCAAGAAGAAAATTCTGAACCAAGGAGAAGTAAATGAGGGAAAGTCGCCAAAGATTTTGAACCGGACTTTATGACATTTTCCGTTGAAGGAGAACCTCGAACATAAAGGACCGCTATGGAACCATCTGAAGCACCTTATTGGAAGGAGGCTATCCAAAGTGAAGTAGAATTCATTGTACAAAATAATATATGAAAATTGGTTGATCTCCCTCCGGGACAAAAACCAATAGGCCATAAATGGATCTTCAAACGGAACTAAGGCCTGATGGTACTATAGAAAAATACAAAGCTCGTAAGTATCCAAAGGGTTTAGACAAAAGGAAGGTGTTGATTTCTTTGATACCTACTCACCAGTATCTAGAATTATGTCTATAAGGACGTTAATTGCTATAGCAGCGATTCACAATTTGGAAATACACCAAATGGATGTGAAGACTGCATTCCTATATGGTTAACTAGATGAAGAAATTTACATGGAACAACTCGAAAAGTTTGTTGTTAAAGGTCAAGAGAAGAAAATTTGTAAATTGATTAAGTCTTTATATGGACTTAAACAGGCTCCAAAACAGTGGCATGAAAAGTTTGATAATACATTATTATCAAATGGTTTTCAAATAAATGAATGTGACAAATGTGTCTACATTAAGGAGTGTAATAATGCATATGTCATTATATGCTTATATGTGGATGATATGCTGATTATGAGAACAAGTAAGGATGTAATTAACCAAACTAAGAAGATGTTGCATACCTCTTTCGATATGGAAGATATGAGAATAGCGGATGTCATTCTTGGTATTAGAATTTAAAGAAATTATGAGGGTTATATATTAACTCAATTCCATTATGTTGAAAAGGTCCTTAGAAAATTTGGACACTATGATGATAGACCGGTTGTTACCCCATTTGATCCCGGTAGTCACCTTAAGAAGAATGAAGGTGATAGTGTGTCTCAATTGGAGTATACACAAGTTCTTGGAAGCTTGATGTACATAATGAATTGTACGAGACCGGATTTACCATATACAATGAGTCGACTTAGTCGATACTCACATAATCCTGAAAATGATCATTGGGTTGCACTAATAAGGGCACTACGATATCTAAAGCATATAATAAACTATGAGTTGCATTATACAAAATATCCTCCCGTGTTAGAAGGATATTGTGATGCTAATTGGATTTCCAACCTTTCAGAAAGTAATTCCACAAGTGGTTATGTATTTACACTTGGTGGAGCGTCGGTATCTTGGAAATCATCAAAGCAAACGGTAAATACGAGATTAACTATGGAAGCAGAGTTTGTAGCCTTGGATAAAGCTGCCGAAGAGGCAGAATGACTAAGAAACTTCCTAGAAGGTATTACGTTGTGGACAAAGCCTGTGACAGCCATTTTCATACATTGTGATAGTATGGTTGCCCTGACGAGGGCAAAGAATCAAATATACAATGGCAAGTCAAGACATATAAGATGACATCATAATACAATACGAAGCTTGCTGAAGAATGAAATTATTTCCATTGATTATGTAAAGTCAAAGGACAATATAGCGGATCCTTTGACAAAAGGTCTTACAAGAGAGCAAGTCGTATTTACATCGAGAGAAATGGGCTTAAAGCCAATACAATGAGTCGTTAACTGGCGGAAACCTAACCTATCATAATTGGAGATCTCATGGTTTAGGTTCAATAGGAAAACTAGTTGGGGAAGACTCAAGGAGCATAAAACACACATATGCTCACTCTTATGGTGTACTAAGTGTGTTAATACGTTGATGTTTTAAGGGATGAATATATTATTCTTAATAATACTCAAAGCCTTTATGGTGGGATAGTACGGACTATTCTTGTTTGATATTACCAATATGAGATTGATGTGGGGTCGCATCTGGGAGAACCGATATGGCTACGTTCTCTAGAAAGTCTCACAAAGAAGGGGTTGTTCATGACCGAAAAGAACACAATAGTAATAATTGAAATATGTTGATATGATGTGTGTGATACTTGTTGTCTTGGTTTACTAGAAAACATGAATAGTTCAAGACATTTCGTTCACTACTTCACAAGTAGACTCGATAGGATTCACTACGAACAATTCAAGTTCAAAAGACACTGTTTTCGATGCATGTCATGTCGCGTTTTACATAAATGACGATAAGTTCCTCTTTATCTTATTTTCTATCCACATGTGGGGTATTGTTAGATGTGTGAATAGAAAATATGGGGTATAGTAGAAACTTGTATGGAATAAAGAAGAAACAAGTGATTAAACTAATTTGTCTAATTTGTGGAATTTTGGCCGAATGGCCGCGACACATCACGTCCAGTAGCCAGGGGAAAATTCCCGAGATTTACCGTCGAAAGGGTCGCGACACCTGATGGAAGGGCTGCGACGCCTGATAGGCAGTGAGCTACTGGAATCCGAAATTGAATTAGGGCTGCGGCGCAGGGAGGAAGGGTCGCGGCGCTAATCCCAACGGAAAAATTCCAGAATTCCCAAAAGTTTTGTCTCTTCCCATGGGTCACAACCTTTGGAATGGAAAGTTGTCATGGACGAATTATATGCTATATAAAGCATATTGATCACTTGTTAGAAGATACACAACACACATAACATTACAATCAATCATTAAATACAATTAATAATCTAAGATTGTTGTTTGATCTTCATCATTTTTCCACAAGAATATTTCTGAAAACACATAAAGTAAATTCGTCAGGGGTGAAGTTCTTGTGCGAGAACTCTCACCTAGATAGTTGTATCATCTAGACAGACGTCCGAAGAACTACAGCACAAGTGGGGACGAATTTTTGTCTTAGGACACTGCATCAAGCAGGCTTCTATCTACACCAAGTGAGGATGTGTTTAAGTATTTGTTGTACTTATTATTGTTGATTTAAAGTTATATTGAATTACTTTAATATTATTATGTTTATTCATTGATAAGTCTAGATTGACACTAACAATGAGACTATTGAATCTTTGAGATCATTGATGTGATCGATGTGCGCGTGTGGATATTGATGTGTCTCTTATGAGTCACTGACTTGGTACCTCCGTTGCGGTGAGCACGATGGATACGTTGTGAATTGACTAACATTTATATGATTGATGTGTGCGTGCTGAATATGGATCCGTCCCTCATGAGTGATCGACTTGCTACCTGATCTCCAATGGTGTGGACACTGGTTGAGTTGAAAGTTGATTTTATTGAGTTGGTCCGTTATTTCTACTTGCTTCTAATTGAATGAAACTTTACAGTGATTCATCATGTTTAATATCTACTAGTGATAATTTATTTGAGGCTTTATTGCATGACACCTAGTTAATACTAAATAAAAGAACATGTCAAGAACTAGTAAAATGCCATTGTTGAAGGAGATTTTGGTTCTCGCAGCAAAAATCTGAAATGGGCGTATCTTATAAAAGTTGCAGGTACCCGCAGTGGTGGGAGTACTCTAGTTATAGCTTAGAAGAAGTCAAGTTTGAAAGATTTCCAGTTGGGTTTCGTAAGATTTTGCATGGATTTGTAAAGGAGTGAAAATATAAAGGATAAACAAAAAGAAAAGAACGAAGGGAAAAATGAAGAGGTGGTGGAGATGGAGGTATTATAGTGGGAGAAAAAAACGGAAGAGAGAGATAAAAAAGAAAAAAAGACAATAAAAAGTAAATAAAAAGAATAATAATAAAATTGATTGGATGTCTCCTTGTAGGGGTGTTCACCGGTCCAGAACCGGACCGGACCGGACCGGAACCGGAATGGACCGGAACCGGAATCCAAAAATTTTCTGGACCGAGGACCGGACCGGAATATTCGGTCCCATTCCCGCTGACCGTTAACGGTTTTTTTTTTTTTGTTAAATGCAATTTATAAATTGTAATTTTTTAAGAATGTGTTCGTTTATCAATCTCATTAAATATGTTTGTTTTTTTCCTTATCATTCAATAAACTTTATTTCATTAATATGACTAAATTAAAGAAAATCACCAAATGTACTTGGTTCAGATACTAACTATCGAACTACTCATTAATTAAAGTTACACACCACATTTATATTTTCTATTTTCTATTTGGAATTTGGACATTCTTGAAACTAGGGTGCACAAAGGTTAAACCTGATCAAGACCGAAATTACAGATTACTTGACCGAATGATTTGCCTCACCCCCTCCACCACCCCCACCAAATTTCATCCACCTAGCCACCCGCCAAATGGGACGTATTGACATATCTAATATAGGTTGTAAATTGATCAAACTTTATACTGATTATAACTTTGCTCGGACGTCCGCTTTACCTAATATTTTTGATTTCGCGTATTTTTCGATACGGTGCGCTAAACCGCATAAGCGCTTGATTCCGCCTATTTCTCCAAAAACGTCCGTCTTGCTCCTCAATTTCTCTTTTCCCCCAAATCGTTACGTTTTTCCCATTTTTAAATCTAAATATCTCGCGATGTACAATAGATTTCAACGTAAAAATTTCGTGGCACCGCGTCCGAGAATGTCAATTTTAGTATTGGAAATTCAATTTTAAAAAATATATATATATTCCGGTTCATTCGGCCCCGGACTAAAATTCTGCTTTTACGGACCGACCGAAAACCTAATCCTTGATTTTGACGACCGAGGACCGGACCGAATCAACTGGCCCGATCACCGGCTCAGTTTTCCTGGCCCTATTTTGTACACCCCTATCTTCTTGCATGCAAAACATTGTAGGTGCGACTTGCGAGGCGACCCGAAAGATTGTATTCCCTCAAATTTCAATTTATTTATGTGATATAGTTTAATTTATTATTGAGTTTAATAAATAAATAATTTTTTTACGTTTGTGATCTAAAACATATCAAAGATATTTGTGTGGTTATAAATTATTTTGTTAAGTGTAAAAGAAAAATGTTAAAAAATAAATAAAAAAATTATTCTTTTTAAAACAGATTAAAAATGAATGTGTATCAGATAAATTGAGATGAAAGGAGTATTAATTTCATTTCTAAATTATTGAGAGAGCATTAGGATTTAGCACCCCGATAAAATTTTAATCTCTTTGAAAAAGGTTATAATTTTGGAATTCCATGTATTCTTGGAGCAAAAAGGCGAAATCTCTCGCCCACAAGGCCCCCACCCCTCTGACCCGACAGAGATTGATGGAGGAGGGGGTTCCATGTATTCTCACTTTCGTATTAAATAACCTTACTTGCTTATACGTGGTTTGGGAGTCCCTAGACTTCCATATAGATACAAACTTTTAATACTGCCAAGGAAGGAATAGACTTTACAAAAAAATTATATCACTAGAAAATGAACATTTCCTACTTTCCGCTATTTTTCAGTCCAATAAAGATCTTTCCTGTAAAAGGAGGTCATCAATAACTATCACTTTCAAAACATTGCCTTCTTTTACCAATCAGTGATTAATAATTTTCAATGGCACAGCTAACCAAGCTCAGTCGATCGATAGAATTTTTCTCTACCAATTGTAAGCAAATAATTACTTGCGATTGCAACATAAGGAAATTTAAGCAATAGTGTATAGTAAAGTCATCATTGAAAATTTATGAATTCTAAATTTTTCATCGAATTTATAATTCGTTTTTGTTATTACATTGAAATTAAATAACTCATGAGTTCATTCGATCACTTACCTAATATCTCAGGATAATTTATGTAAGAATATTTGTGTAATTAGTGAAAGTATATATGTCCTAGAAACAATCATTTTAGGAGCAGATGTACTTGAACATATTCATATTATTAATAAGATTAATATACTTGGCATTTGCAATTATTAAATTATTATTTGATTGTTTATATTATTCATTAATGTGCATCCCTTGAACTTACATTGTCATTAATAGTGTGAGATATTAATGATAGAGTGTAGTTCTTAAATTAGCCTAGATTAATGATCATTGAGAATGAGATATCAATGATATGTTATAAGTCGACATGTGGTCTGCATCACATTCTTAGAGAATGTAGTATATCTCACTTACTACCAGCAATAGTTGCTAGTGATGGACACATGGATACTCTTAGAGGAGTATTGATATACCCTGCTGATAAACTATTTGTTATACATGTCTAGAGTATTATCAGCATGTGGTAGATAGAGTTCCTTAGACTTGAGGTCAATATCACCTTGTTTACGGAGTAATGCACTTTGATCCTGTCCTAAGCTCAAATGCTTTATAGGTTCAGACGCGGCTTGTGTTGGGTGTATTACGAAGTAGATTAAATGTGGTAGTTGAGCCAAGAATAAGATCCATTCCTCGATTGGAATTTCGAGAGAACACTCAGCTTCTCAGAGATATTAAGTCGACTAAGTCATTGACCAATGCAAGAGACATATCTAGGATATGGTCTAGTTGTCGACTAATATATAGATGAGATAAAGTGATCAAGCCATTTGGATAGAAACTTGGCAAATCTTAAGCTTGATCGAGTGTGTCGCGAATGAAATGAATTTATCATCTCACATAGAGGTCTGTTTACTTGAGTCTTGTAAACGTACTTCACACATTGAGTCTGTCACGCCGCCTGTGAGTTCCGTGTGAACCTTGATTTGATCAAGTGCCGATGTGTGAAGGCCTAAAGGGTCACACTAAGTCGATTGTCTTTTCGGTCTAAGGGTATATTGAGAGAATGTAAAATATCGGATTTAGAATCAAGATATTTTATTTAATAATAAATTATGGGATAATTTTCATTTGATGAAAATTATATAATTAAGTCAAAATTAAATCTTGGATTTAATTAGAACTAAAACGTGCAGAAAATAAATGGAGGAGATGGGCCCGGGCCCGACCGCCCATCGCGATTTGGATATGGGTCAGGTCTTGAAGCCTGATCCAAATCTGATTTGGTTTAGGGTTTCCTCCGCTATATATTGTGCACTTAACCCATAATTTCAGTTGGCACTCACTTTCCACTTTCTGAACTCAGAGTTCAGAAAATAAAATTCTCTCAAACCTCTACCAAAATTTCTTAGCTTTCTTGGGCAAAGGAATATACCGAAGCAAGGCTTGCACCCGGATTGACAATCGGGTGCGCTCCCTTTAGTAAAGACTAACAAAGCTTAAACTGTAAGTTTTCTTTCTGTCTTTGCAGATTTGAATTATCGCATAATCATATCAGACGACCTTTGTTGGGGCAAGTAAGTAAATAAAATTTTAAACTTCCGTTGTGCCTTACTTGTGTGTTTTACACCCAAGAGCCGAGGCTGATTTAATGATTATACGATAATCTTTAATAATGATATGTGGGATAATTAATTATTTTGATTTAAACTGATTTTCGGAATTTATAAAATAAAAAATAAAATAATAATAATAATAATACGGGCGATGAAGCGATCACATCGCTCACGATGAATACGATCACATCGTTCGACGCGTGAATAAGATGTCGCGCCATCGTTCGACGTGAACAAATGTCGCGAATCGCTCCGAGTGAACAAATGGCGGCTCCGGTGAAATTTTGGGCGATTCGACGTGTACCAATACCGTCTTCACTATTATCGAGAAATTCACTTTTAAAGATGGTCGATAATGGTGTTGAGAGGTAGTGGAATACGGTGAAGTCGCCAGAAAAAGTCGCCGAAAACCGCCGACGGCGGGACTGTTTCCTGCCACCACGGGCGACGAAATCATAAAATAATAATATCACCGTGTTCGTCTCGACGAGAGGAATCTAATGGTGGTAGTGTTACACGGCAACGATGACCGGAAAAGGAGCACCACCGACCGTTTTAGAAACAAACGCTGCCTCGCATTCCGCCACCGCGGTTACCAAATCGGTGGTGAAAACCACCGGTGAGTTTGTGACGATGTGAGCCATCGTTTGGTGGGTTCTAATTTCGTTAATTTCGCCCCGAAATCCGAATTCCAAATTTGATTTGGGTTGGAATTGGTTTTGAAAATTTGAAATAGTTTAAGGATCTTTTTGCAATTAAAATTAGGGTTTTTAAATTGAAGATTGGTCCTTAAGCAAATCTGAAAATATTTTAAGTTCTGAAAATTATAAATTAGTCCCTAAAATATTTTCTGGAATTTTAAAAGTTTTTAAAATCAGCAGATTCAGTCCCTGGGTCAATATGTAAATTTTAGAAAAGCAGATTTGGTCCCTGGATAAATCTGTAAATATTTTAAGGTTCTAAAAATTGCAAAATACCCCAGAAAATTAAATTTTAATTTTTGAATTATTAAGGGACTATTTGGATGAGCAGAAAATTCCGAAAATTGAGTTTAAATTTTAAATTTAAATATTTTCTAAATTGAAACAAATTAATTAACCCACAATTATTGTTATTTAGCATATTATTTGATAATGTGTGCACAAATTAATTGTTTCTCCTAATTGTTTAATTGATTGTCATTTAAATAATTAGAATAGCGTCCGCATATATATGTCTGGGTAGGCGGCACCCAGTATTTATTAGTCCGCAATAATTGTCTGGGTAGGCGGAGCCCAGTAATTGTTTACTTTCAATGACCGGTATAACTGTCTGGGTAGACATCACCCAGTATATGATTAAAACCATCTTATATCATGTATATTGGGTTTGATGGTTTCCCATCTAAATGTGTTTAGAAATTGCATGATAGAATGTCATATAATAGTTGATCTTAAATATAATCCTGAATTAAAATATTCCCCAAATTTAATACAAGTCTCATTTAAAATGAACGCGTCGTCCGTTATAATTGATTGTGGTGCAAAATCCTTTTCGGCGAGATGGGTATTTATGCCCCAGCATTTGCTCTAAGTCTACGAGGACTCAAACCCTTTCATAGATGCATATAAATATTGTAGTAGGTGATAAGCCTTCGTGAGTATTTACACCCCAGTGTTTGCTTGATGAAGGCTAAGCCCACTTAGATACATAATTGCAGTCGCATAACGGGGTTGACTTGCTGTCGCTCGCGCCCCAGGTCGGACAAATACCGAGGGACGCAGATCGAATTGTTTAGAACATTCGGTCAACCAAGAGTTGCAAATTGTTTGCAATTGGTTTAGAGACCTACCATATCGTGTTGTTGAAGTTATCAGTCTCATCAAACGCGGAGACAACATGATTTTGGATCTTGGCCCATTATGACCGTATTTGATATGAGTCTGTATTCTTTATGGGGTAAAAGAGTATGTTAAAATAGTGGAAACTAATTAAACTAAAGACCATGTTAGTTAGTTAATGAATGTGTTCAATAGAAATTATATTAAAGTATTAATTTCAAGTCTATCTTTTCTTCAGTTACAATGTCAAATCTGTCACTTAAAATGTTGGTTGAAACGAACAAGTTGAATGGAGCCAATTTTCCTGACTGGTTAAGAAATATGCTTTTGGTACTGCGATTAGAAAAGATTGAAAAGGTATTGGATACAACGCTCCCTACAGTCCCTGCTGAAGATTCTGAAGAGTATGCTCTGTTTGACAAGACAGTCTATCAAAAATATCTTGATGATGTTGTTGCAGCACAATGTGTTATGTTATCTTCTATGACTCCAGAAGTTACAAAGACAACATGAAAATATGGGCCCCAACGAGATGCTAGAACACTTGAAGAGTCTCTATGACTCACGCCTCGCATAAACGAGTATGAACCGCTGAGAGATCTCTTTAAGTGTAAGTTTAACGGGCGGGTCGTGTGTCACAACATGTTTTGAAGATGATTGGATTAATTGAGAGGTTGGATTCGATTGAACGGTTCGCTCGCAAATGTTTCTATTAATCTAATCTTGAACTCGCTTCGTTTCTTTGAGAACTTCATCAGAATTACAACATGAATGGAACGAAAGAAAGTCTCCGTAACTTCATAATATGTGAAGACATTCGAGTCGCCTACCTTCAAAGGTAAAGTCGTGCTCGGTGGACTCATCTAGTAAGTTCAAACCTAAGGGTAAGAATATGCGGAAGAAGGCGGTAAGCGGCCGCCAAACCCACAGCTATGAAACCTAAAGGAGTTGTTCGAAAGAAGTCCAAGATAGCTGCTGATGTTTGCCTCAATTGTAAGAGAAATGGACATTGAAAGAAGGACTGTACAACCTCAGGGAGAGACAAGGCACAAGGTGCTGCCGTGATGGACAAGGTATGTTTGTTATTGAAATAAATATGTCTATAACTAATTCAGACTATTGGGTATTGGATACCGCTTGTGGCTCACACATTTGTAATAATGTGCAGGGGCTAATTGACAGCAGAAAGGTTGGACCTTGGGAAGTAGATCTATGCGTTGGCAATGGAGCTAGAGTTGATGCGGAACGCGTGGGGACTTATAGACTAGATTTACCTTCAGACTTTTGTTTAGAACTTAATAATTGTTATTTTATTCCGTCTTTGACGAGAAATATTATTTATATCCCTATGTTAGACATTGAGGGGGTTTTCCTCACATATTACCAATGGAAATTATGTTTTATCTTATGATGGTTTTATTTGTGGAAATGCTCTGCTTGTGGATGGATTGTATGTTCTAAACTATAGCCATGAAATTTTCAATATACAAAATAAAAGAGCTAAAATAAGTAATCAAATAAATCCCACCTACTTATGGCATTGCAGACTTGGTCACATCAATGAATCAAGGATAACAAGATTGAGGAAATTAGATTACTTAGAACTATTTGACTTAGAGTCATATGGTGATTGTGAATCTTGCTTAAGAGGAAAAATGACAACCAAATCACTTTCTGGGAAAGGAGTACGTGCCAAAGAGGTGCTTGAGTTAGTCCATACCGATGTATGTGGGCCTTTTCCAACTCAAGCTAAGGGAGGCTTTCTTTATTTCATCACTTTTATAGACGATTTCTCAAGGTTTGGGCATGTGTATCTTATGAAACATAATGTCACGACCCGATCCCGGGCCCGCGATTGGTGCCCTACCTGGGCACCCTTACAGGTAACCATCAGAGAAAACCAGCGGAACATACATAAAACACACAACTTAAATCAGTAAGAATTAAACAACTGGCTAGCCGATAAGGTTGTCTTCCTGGATATATATACATAACTAGTCAAAAGCAGTTACATCCTTTTTCCTTACAAACCGACCCACATACATGACAACAGACCTCTAAGAATTTTGACATAGTAATTGTGACGGGACAGGGCCCCGCCATACCCCTGAATGTACAACAACCGACAATATCAGGGATCTGAACCAATGACAAGCCTCTGGAGTAATGGAGCTTCAATGAACAAAGTGATCCTACGAGCGAGGATCAAGAATCAGATAATTCTACTCGCAGATGAACGCACTTCAAGGAGGTCGATAACACGTACTAAGTATGTGAAACTGAAAGCATCAGAATGAAGTCATAATAGTCTAAAATAAAGCTGGAACATGTATGATAACCACATTAACAAGATATCAGGCCTTACTAACAACGAGAGTAAACAAGAATAAACTTCTCCTGCTTTAAAACAGAAGCTCATGATTAACTTAGGCCATCCGCCTAGTAGATCATTCCGCAATCCTACTCCCGGACTATTTCACCCGCATAGTCGTGATGTGTTATACCCGTGGTTCGCCCGACCGGCCAGGTCTCAGCGGCCAGCGCCGAGGCGTGGCGCGCGCCAAGGCGATTGTAGGCCGCGCGCCGGAGTCGGGCCGCGCGCCAAAGATCGAGGGGTCGCTGGTTTCAGCGCCGCGCGGAAGCAGGCCGCGCACAAGATCCGGAGGTTCGCAGAGTTGCGCCGCGGCCACGGAAGCGCGCGCGCCGAGGTGGGAAATCAGGCGGAAAAACTTAGGAAAAGTCAGATTTTTATTTTGAAAGGGCCTGAGTGGGGGACAAGTGTCCCCCCCCCCCCCCATCTGATTTTTACATGCAATAAAGACTTGGTCATTTGTCATCTCTCTCTTTGAAAAACTTCTCCCTTCTCTCTAAATATTTCAAGTCCTCCTTCTCTCTAAAAATCCAAGAGGATTCTAGCCTTAAGAAAAATCTGAAAAATTAAAAGGCAAGAAGGAAGCTTGTGGCTAGCTTGTGAAGGTGGTGGTGGTGGTATTCTTGGTAGAAAGGCTAGCAAATTGTTGGATAAAATTTGGCTAAAGCTCTAAGGTAATGATTCTTCCTCTATTATTAGTTTATAGAGTTGCATGTTAAGAAGAAAATACTTATTGTGGTAAATAATGCTCTTAGAGTCATTGCATGCTAGAAATGTGGGTTGAATATGAAGGATTTGGCTAAAGAAATATTATGAGCATGTTGTAGCCTAAAAAAAAAAAAACCACCTTAGAATTGTTAAGTGTACTATTATAACTTATGGGGCAGAATTTTACACACCCAAGATTAGGTGTGTAATCCCCTTTGTGTTGGTTTGGTTGTTGGGCCTTAATAAGGCGTTGAATGTTGAAAAATCGGCCTTTGAAAAGGTGGCAAAGTGAGTAGAAACAAAGGAAATGCTGCCCAATTTTCCTTAGGAATTGATAACTTGAATTTGGAATTAGAGGTTAATAAACACACTATGGTTATTATAGGTTGACATATTACTTGCGGTAGTTGGACTTAGCAAGTGGATTGACCAAGGAGGTATGTAGAGCTTTCCTATCTCTTGAGCATGAATAGTTGTATCTATGTAGTACGGTATACGTACAAGATTTGATAATCTACACTTGTTTTAAAGTATATGATGCTTGTTTCATTTCAAAAGTATAAGTCCTTTGGATTTAGGGAAAATGTATTTGACAAAGGAATAACGCTAATATAATGACTTTATGGGAAGTTGGTTATATTAGTTTTTGAAAGGTTCACAAAGAATGGTTTACTCTAATTAAAACAAGTACGGGTAAAAGATTTGAAACTATGGAAGGTGGATTGATTTTAGGCATTGGTTGCCTAAGGTTTTAAAGGAAATGAAGTCACTTGATTTAGAAGCCTATTATATTTCTAAAAGGAAATGTGACTTGTTTTGAAAAGAAATCAGCTTGATACTATGGTGATTAGTATCTTGGAATCTTTGTATAAAAGAGTTTTCTTAAAAGTTAGAAGTACATGGTACTTGGGTTGAATTCTGATTTTCTATTAAAAGACATGTTAGTGCCTTAGGATACTAAATGAGAGGATATATTAATAATGTTAATAAGAAGTTAGGGGATTTCTTAACTTGCTTATGTTATGATAGGCCGGTAGTGCTTATGTTGTGATATGATAGGTCGATAGTGCTTATGTATGGTATGATAGGCCGGTAGTGCTTATGTCAGTATGATAGCCGATGAGCTATGCTATATATTTGTATTATTACGGTAAACCCGGGTTATTATCTATGTCATGGATTTGCTACCCATGACGCGAAAGCGCGCCAGACTCACGCGATCCCACCACGTGATCCACGCGTGAAATAGTCCCACGCGAGTACGCGATGGTACTCACGGGTCCACGGGATCCACGCGGTGAAATAGTCCCACGCGGGTGAAATAGTCCCACGGCGCGGATGACCTACGCGGTCCACAGACCCACGCGGTGAAATAGTCCCGCGAGTAGGATTGCTTAATGATACTACGCGAGGTACCCTGTTTTGATCGCGAGCCTCCTATTTTTATGCTATAAGTTTTATACTCGTTACTCTCATTGTTAGTAAGGCACAGTGCAAGGAAATTGATTTTTATCTATGACTCCAGCTTATCTTTGACTTGTGATATTACTACGATTTTCCGCTTTACATACTGGTACGTCAGGTATCGACCCTTCTGGCCGCGCTCATGCCGCAGGTGAAAGCAGTGGTAGATCCTCATTCCTAGGATCTTTTACTCAGTGTCGTGAGCTCCATTTCTTCTAAGCTCGACTTTGGTATGGTTCTCCCCGGTGTTGTTGATATTTTGTACATTCAGGCATGACGGGCCCCGTCCCGTCATAGTATTACTCATTCTTAGAGCCTGTAGTCTTGTCATAACTTGGGTTGTTAAAGGATATACTGCTCGGTTTTATGTACTTTTGGGGTAGCCATTTTGGGCTAGACTATTTATACCATTACGGTTGTTTTATTTTGAGTTTATATTCCACGTTTCTCCGATGTTGTGTCAGCGCGGTGCCCGGTCAGGTACCGTCACGGATCCGGCTCGGGTCGTGACAAAAGTGGTATCGTGAGCGCTTAATCCTCTGAAAGATTCTACAGCCGTATCTAGTAGAGTCTGACTATCGTGTGTCAAGCACCACATCTATAATCGTGAGGCTACAAGATATTTAGGATTGGTTTCATTTATTTCACTCTAAGATCGCAATGAGCCGTTATAGGTTGAATTTCCTCCGACGTAAACTTTGTGTGTATCGCTTATGCCTCCGCAAGGCAACCGCGCCCGTGGCGGCAAGGCAAATGGAGGAACTACTAGTGAGACACCGAGGTTACCAGGCACGTGCCCAGCCTTACTGATGAGGTGTTTGGGACGACGAGTTCCACAAGGTCGCCAACCCCAAAGAGAGTCCGAGCAAAGAAGCAGCCGCCATCGAGACTACTGCACTGAGCCCCCACCCAGCAGAAAGTGGCGCAGGATATGGGCTACGCGAGACGGGCCCGCTTATCGCCGTGATAAGTGGCTAGGTACGAGGACGCATGCGAGGCGGCTTCCGCTATACCCGTAGTTCCTCCCGTGATCCGATAGCAGAAACTTCGGACTTCGAGCCGCACCGCCAGAGTTTTATGGGTCGAGGTTCGAGGATGACCTCGGAGTTCATCCGACGCTACACGATCACGAGGTGATCAAGGCCTCTGATACCGAGTCGGGCCGTTGAGTTCGTGATCGGCCGCGTGATACCGCAGCCGACCGGTTTGATTCGCGAGCTGCCCGGGAGCATGCGCTTCCCAGTATGGGACGAAGTTCTCGCGGCATTTCTTGGTCATTTCTTGCCTCGCAGATGAAGGACACGCCGACATATTTCGACATCGCGTGACAGAGTGGCGACAACCGAGTACAACGCCGAGTTTGGCTCATCGCTCGATATGTACCCACTTTAGTAGCAGAGATGGAGGACAGAGTGCCCCGTGACGTCACAGGGCTCGATGACTATGTGGCGGAGAGTGGCACGGGAGTGGCTCTGCAGCCGGGCCTGGACCTTGCCCGCATGCAGGCATATGCACTGTGCGGCGAACGGGCGGGCCGACGGATTGACAGTGTATCGCCAGAAGAGGCCGTGACAGCAGGTCCTCCGTAGTTTTAGGTAGACAACCCCAAAGAAGCAGACTCAGATTTGCACCACACCGGCCCAGAGCGCCCTCCACCATCTTCGGACGCATGCAGTATTCAGGAGCGTGACAGGTTCCGTGGCTTCGGTTTCGCAGGACCGAGTTCCGCCGACGAGGCCACCTATGCCTCTGTGGTCGATGTGGTGATTGCCACATGGGGGTGTCGTGTTCCTCCGTGAGCTTGTTACTCGGGCCATCGTGGCCATTTGAAGAGAGATTGTCCACCGCAGGCGCGGAAATGCTATGGCTCACCGACCGGGCCTGGGCGTGGTCTTCATCTTCGGTTGTCGCGCCCGAGGGTGGTGTTCACGGCCAGCAGCCGCGGCAGGGTCGTGGCGGGGTTCTAGTTCCACGGTCCTCGTAACCGCATCTATGCTATGTCCAAATCGTGACCGCGAGGCGCCACCCGATGTCGCCACAGTACATTATTGGTTTCTTCGTGATGATATGCTTTGATAGATCCGTGTTCTACCTTGTCCTATATATCTCCTCATATTGTCGGGTAGGATAGGATAGAGCCCGAGTCCATAGAATCTTTTGAGGTGGCTACGCAGAGGTGCTTCTGGTAGCCGAGGTATATAAGGCTTGCCCAAATGACCATAGATGGTCTTCGACTCACCGACTTGATAGAGTCGATATGACAGACTTCACGTGATTATGGGTACGGATTGGCTAGCCTTGCTATGCCAATGTGGACCGCAGAGAGGGTAGTTCGGTTCCGCTTCGCGAGCCGTTATCGAGTGGAAGGAATACCGATCGCCGGCGGTAGGTTTATTTCTTACCTCAAGGCTGAAGATGATACTAAGGGGTATATTTACCATTCGTTCGTATTCGACATCGAGAGTCGAGGTACCGACCTTCATCGGCCCGGTTGTTAGAGAGTTTCGCACGTATTCCCTGCACGAAGCTTCCGCATCCTCCCGAGAGGAGATTGAGTTTTGCATCGATTTGGCGCCGACACTCGACCGATATCTATTCCGCCATACAGGATGGCACCCGCCGAGTTGAAGGAATTGAAGGACCACCAAAGATTTGGCCGGAGAAAGTGTTATACCCGATTTCCGCAGTATGTACGTAAGGGAATACGCATAAAAGTTTGGCTTTAAAGTTAGCCTCGACGCTTTTTCTCAGACACAACTCGCTTAAAGAATCGCTTTCCGACGCAAACGCTTCCACGCCTTCGTAGGGAAAATTCCGCTATGCCATTACTAATTTTTGCGGATTTTTCCGAGAGACGAACATTTTGGACCAACGGAGGGCAACACTCGCACCCTCCCATCGGGTGGACTGAATCGCCCATGGACGAAATCGAGAGCCAAGGCACGCTTTTTGTGCCTCAGGTACAAGTCGGTTGGTAGGATAT
The DNA here is from genome assembly GCA_029844215.1 of Przewalskia tangutica. Lineage (NCBI taxonomy): Eukaryota > Viridiplantae > Streptophyta > Magnoliopsida > Solanales > Solanaceae > Przewalskia > Przewalskia tangutica. The sequence goes on along the minus strand of CM056720.1, from coordinate 18,539,439 downwards.
TTGTGTTTAGTTAATCCTCACCCTACACTTGCCTTGCACTTGTCTTCATCTTGGCCATTGGTTGGCCAAGGCTTGAGCTATAAATACCCCTTAGAGACGAAGAGTTATTCATCCACAAAGTTATCTTCCAAGTCTAAAAATCCTCTCCTCTCCCTTAAGCTTTTCGTCCAACACCTCTTCCCTCCTCAGGTAGTGTGGCCGAGAGCCTACCCCCTAGCCTAGCCGAAATCTACCCTCCCTTGGTAGAAAAGTTGTCTTCTAGTATCGTTATAATGCCCAAAATACCCTAGCCCAAATCCCTTAGTCCTTAGTAGAAGTTGTGAAGAACTTCTAAGGTTTCGAGCTACCGAGCGCATACAACTTAGAGCTAAACCTTGCTCAGCGCGACTTTATCTAGGATATTATTGGGCTTACCGAGGTAACTAATCCTAACCTCTTTTGAATTAGAGAATACTTATCAGTAGTATTAGAATAAGTATTAGATACTTAGAAGAATATCACGTAATAGAATTGAATCAAGTATCACAAAGTAGGCGGTTTAAAAGAAGAATAATTGAATCAGATCACATAGACTGCTTTCAAGAGACTTACATAGCTCACCGGTAGGTCACGCCGACTTTCCGTAGAATTATGAACCCCGCTTAGAATGACCTCGCAGTAGTCTTTGATAGATATCTGTGACTATTATAGTCGACTCTCGCGACATATTCAACTCGCAGTGGTTTTCACGGTATGTATGTGATTCTTCCTAAAGCATGATATTTTACAATATATAGTACGGTAGACGCATACGTGTTAACCGAATAATAACTACGCAATGTCTTTGACTTAAGCTCGAATAATACTTATGGTAATGCCTCACGCTTAAGCTCAATAATACTTACGAATGCCTCACGCTTAAGCTCAATAACAAAGAATCAAAACATTTCAAAAGAATATCAATCATTTTTAATGTAAGATAAATATTTGGTTTTTAAAACAAAAGCGTAAGAGTTATATCGCTTTACGGGAAGTTAGGTATAACAACTTAAGAAGATAAAAAGGAACTCGCATTTGTTTTGTTTATAAAAGCCTTGTATTGATTTCTCGTGTAGTAAGATTGTTTGATAAGTGTATACGCATGATGCTACCCGTGTTAGTGTCTTGTAACGCCGTAAGCGGGTCATTCTGCCGCGGCTTACGCTGCTAACCGTAAGTCCATTGTATCGTTATTGTATCACCTACCCTCGATCGTTATACCGCGGCTTCATTTCGACGCGGTCTATACGGCCTACGCGGTTCGCGAGACTACGCGAGCGCAGATGCTCCGTGATTGATCATTCCGGCGCTTAGCCCGACGCGGACTCCCTACGCGGTCCGCTGAGACTATGCGGTCTTTGAGGCTACGCGCCGCGGAGCCTAGGCGATGCCCGGTCGGGCTGCCCCGACGCGAGAAATATCTCACGCGGTCCGCGCGACCCATGCGGCCGCTAAGTCCGTGACTAGGCACGCAGAACGATACTATGGGCGATCGCCTTGCTTCGATCATTCGCGCCTAGAATGCACTGCTACGCTTTTCCTATTACAGTTGTTGTTTGTGATGTGGCACTATGTGCAATTGAACTGATTGTATTTGTGAAAAGGTTTTAAATACTTTGATTTCATTTTAAGTACTTTATAGTTTCACATACTGTACTGTTGCATCGACTCTCCTTCTGGCCGCTCATGCCGCAGGTGGCAAGGTGTGCTAGATCCACATCCTTAGGATCTTTGCGCTGTGTCGTGAGCTCCATCTTCTCCGAGGCTCTACTTTGGGTACGATCTCCTCAGATATCAGATAGTTTTGCAGATAGCCAGGTATGGCGGCCCCGTCCCGCCATAGTTGTTTACTTCCTTAGAGGTCTGTAGTACTATTGTACAAATGGGATGAATCGCAAAACTTGAGTTATTTATATTATGCCGAAAGGCAAGCTTTTCATCGATAAACCGTGTCTTATTTTATAAATCGCTTCGCCTTGTTTTATATTCCGCCGTTACTCGATGTATGACTACTGGGTGCCCCTAAGAAGGCACCACGCCCCGAACGGTCGTGACAAAAGTGGTATCGAGCGCTTAATCCTCTGAAAGTGTCTACGCATCGTATCTAGTAGTCTCGATTATCGCTGTGTCGCACCACACCAATAATCGTGAGGCTATAGGATATTTAGGATTGGTTTCATTCTTCTCATTCCGAGATCGTGCTTTTAGAGTCGTGTTATAGGTCGACCTCTAACGTATTCCTTTCCCCGTAACGCTTATGCCTCCACGTAAGGCAACCCGCCCGTATGGCAAGGCAGCGAGGAGTCGCTAGCAGACACCCAGAGTTACGAGGGCTCGTGCCCGCCTATACCGTAGACGGCGAGTTCTATGACGCCACGCCCCAAAGAGACCACAGCACCCACACCTCCCGCCCCACACCGGGCTGAGGAGTTAGGGTACAAGGAGACGGCCCAACTATCACAAAGTCAGGCCCGACACGAGGAGAGGCCGGACGCGACAGCCCAGCCTACCCCGCACCCGTAAGGCACCCGAGGCGTATAGTTTGAGGCTACGAGATTTCGAGTCAGAGCCCGCCGAGTTTTACTGTCGAGGCCGAGGATGATCCGCAGGAGTTCATCCGCCACCGCAGAGGATTACGCGTGATCGTGGCTTCGAGATCGAGGTCGTGATATCGGTTCGTGACGGCCGCGTGATACCGCAATGATTGGTTTGATTCACGGAGCTTTCCGGGAGAGTACATGCACTCCAAAGCAGATGGGATGAGTTTTCGTGAGGCTTTTTCACACACTTCTTGCCTCCGCACGGCGAGGGCACGAGCCGATAGATTCTTGTTGCCGAGGCAGTGAGGACGCATGCCAGGAGTACAATGTCGAGTTTGATTCTTGGCTCGATATGTCCCTCGCACCGTAGCAGACGGAGGATGTGGTGCATCGCTATGTCACTGGCTAGATGATTACATGGCCGAAGTCTTCGCGGTGTCCTTCACCAGTATGGACATAACCCAGATGCAGCTCATGCACTGGTTGTGCGAGCGTGAGACCGCCGGCAGAGCGATATCGCAAGCAGGTTAAGGCCAAGACGGCCGTTCTTTTGGTGGTCCTCGTGGTGGGCGGCATCGCCAGAAGTCCAGATTTGCACCACACCAGCCGCAGAGCGCCCTACCTCATTTTCAAAGACACCAGAGCGCCGGGGCGTGTCGTGCCCCAGACTTCTGATTTCCGGTAGCAGGTGCTAACTGCTCGAGGTCCGCTCAGCCCGCTGTGGCGTATACCATTCTCGAGCAGACCGAGCTTGCTATACTCAGGCCAGCAGGTCACTTTGCAGAGTTTGTCCGACCGGGTGGCGCTGGTGGTAGGCTCACCATGCGTCTGTCGCTTCTTCATCCCCGACAGCCACTCGCCCGAGGCAAGGTACACATGGATCAGCGGTCGCGGCAGAGGTCGTGGCGCAGTCCCAGCTTCTAGCGGTCCTCGTAACCGCATATATGCTTTGTCCACCGACAGATCGTGAGGCCTCACCGATGTCGCCACGTGTACCTTATCGCCTCGGGTTTGACGTGTATGCTTTGATAGATCCGGTTCTACTGGCCCCATATATCTCCTCGCTGCTAGTAGGATGTGGATAGAGCCCGAGTCCATAGACCTTTCGAGGTAGCTACGCCAGCTGGTGATTCTGGTAGCTCACGGTATATGAGCTTGTCCCGTGACTATTTACGCCGTTTGACCTCAGCCGACTCGACAGAGTCGAGATGATCGACTTCGACGTGATTATTGGGACGGATTGGCTAGCTTGCTACGCCAATGTAGACCGCAGAGAGAGTAGTACGGTTCCAGCTTCTCGGCGAGCCGGCTGTTGAGCGAGGAGCACCAGACGCCGGTGGTAGGTTTATTTCCTACCTCAAGGCTGGGAAGACGCGCAGGCGGGTATATCTACCATCTCGCTCGTGTTTGATATCAAGTCGCGCACCAGATTTTCGGGCCCAGAGTCACGAGTTCCCGCACGTGTTTCCTGCACGACCTTCCGTATCCTCCCGAGAGGAGATTGAGTTTTGTATTGACATATTGCGCACACTCGCCTATTTCCATTCCGCCATACGTAACGGCACCCGCCGAGTTGAGAGTCAAGGATCACCAGAGATTTGGCCGAGAAGCGGCTTCATCAAAGCCTAGTGTTTCTCCCGGGAGCGCCAGATTGTTCGCAAGAAGAAGGACTCGACGCCGCGCACGTGTGATTACAGCAATCGAACAAGTGACCATTAAGAATGTATACCCTTCCTGTGATTGATGATTTGTTCGACCAGCTGTGGTGCGAGATGTTTTCCAAGATTGATCCGCGATCGCTATCATCAAAGTAGTCGAGAGGCGATGTCCCTAGATCGCATTCAGACCCAGACGCATTATGAAGTTCGTGGTCATGTCTGGTTGACCAATGCTCCGCAGATTCATGGATTTGATGAACCGAGTGTTCAAACCATTTTTGGACACGCTTGTGATAGTGTTCATCGATGATATCTTGGTTTATTCTCGCCAGAGCAGAGCACGCGAGCATTCGGCGGTCGTGGCCGACGCTTCTCCAGACTGCAGCCAGACGCCAAGTTTTCCAAACGTGAGTTTTGCTGACTTCGCATGCGCTTTCGGGCATATTGTTCGGGCCGATGGCATTCGAGTGGATACGCCAAGATCGAGGCGCCAGACTTGGCCTAGACCTACTACTCCGGCGCAGGTTCGCAGCTCGGGCCTCGCAGATATTATCGGCGGTTCGTGGAGAAGTTTGCTTTATCTTCGCACCATTGACTAGGCCGACTCGTGGCGCAAGTTTCAGCCGACCGATGTCAGGAGCGTGGTTTCCATTGCCGAAGAGAGACCGACGACCGCCTCGCTTCTACTTCTTCCGTAGGTCCAGATGGTTATGTCGTATCAGACGCGCCGTGCATCGTTGGGACGCGTGTTGACGCAGATGGCAGGTTATAGCATACGCATCCCGACACCAAGAAACACGAGGAACTACCCCACCCATGATTCGAGTCGCACCGTGATTCACGCCAAGATCCGAGGCACTATTTGTACGGGTTCACGTGGATATTTATACGCACTACAAGAGCCTCCAAAGATATCTTCACCGCAGGAGTCAACTCGCTGCAGACGCGGTTAGAGTTGCTTAAGGATTACGATGTTGATATCCCGCACCACCCGAAGGCCAATGTCAGGCGTACGCCTTAGTCGTAGGTCGACGGGAGCCTATCGACGCGCAGAGAGGAGGGACATGGTTCGTGATTTGCATCGCCAGCGAGCCTCGTGTCCGCTTGATTGATTCTCGATAGCAAGTTAGAGTTCGCGAGGTTGCCGAGTCTTCCATCGCTGGCGAGGCGAAGAGGCAATACCGAGGATCCCGCTTGATTCGATATCGCGATACGCCTCTTCGCAGGCAAGCGGTCCTTTGAGGTAGCACCACGGGTGCTAAGGTTCGAGGCGCATCAGTGTTCCAGATGTTTCAGACTTCGCAGCAGGTTCTCGGGAAGCACACACAAGCTACTTCATCCATCCGGTCGACCAAGATGTACCACGACCTTAGATCCGTGTATCGCGGATGGCTTCAAGAGGACGCTGCAGTTCGTAGCTCAGCGCCCGTGTTGTCGCAGCGAAGGCAGAGCACCGCAGGCCCGTGGTTTGTTACGCATTTATCGAGATCCCGACCGAAGCCGAGGTAATCAACATGGACTTCATCACAGGATTACCTCGCACTCGTAGGAGAGACATGATTCTATATGGGTTATCGCCGACAGTCGATTTAAATCAGCCCACTTTCTTCCCGTCAGATCGACTTTTTCTACCGAGGATTATGCCGACTTTACATCCGAGAGATCGCCGATCGCACGGAGTCCCTACCGATCATATCGCATGCAGGAGCCCGCCATTTCGCTAACTTCCGAGGTCCTTCCGCAGGGTTTAGGGACGCAGTGAGCCCGAGTATCGCATTTCATCCACGCATGCATTCGACAGCAGAGCGCACTATCCGCACTTCGAGGATATGCCGCGAGCCCGTGTTATTGACTTCAAGGCAGTTGGGAGGATCATTTGCCTCTAGTTGAGTTTATGATAATAATAGCTACCACTCCAAAGATTCGATGGCGCCTTACGAGGCCTTGTATGAGGAAGTGCGATCGCCTATAGTTGGTTCGACGTGGGCGAGGTGCAATTAATGGGACCAGACGGTGCAGCAGTGCCGATAAGGTGAAGCTTATCCGAGAGCGACTATCGATACCGTAGTCGATGTAAGTCGACGCAGATCATCGCCGCCGTGATCCGAGTTCGCAGATGATTGGGTTTTCCTAGCGCCACCCACGGCGGTGTGATGAGATTCGGAAGAGGAAACTCACCCGCGTACATCGGGCCGCTTCGATTGTCCGCAGGTAGGCAAGGTTGCCTACGAGCCGATCTGCCGTCCGATCCGGAGGCGCGCATCCGTGTTTCACGATCTACGCCGGCGAGATGTATCGGATCCATCTAGGTACACCCGATTGACGGCGTCCAGTGACCGAGGGGTTATCGTATGAGGAGATTCCCATAGCGATAGTCGATCGTCGTTAGCGCCCATGACGAAGGACGTGGCTTCCACAAAGTCTGTGGCGAACGAGCTCGCAGAGAGATGACGGGAAGCCGGCGAGGACATGAGACATGTATCCTCACCTATTCCCCACACCTCCGTGTAATTCACTTTCCTACTTGTAAATTTCCATTATCATTTATGCCTAAGTGTTGTTTTCAGGCCGCGTGTGGCATTTGCTAACTGCTTAAGCTTCTTCGATAATCGTTTTGAGAAGGAACATTCGACGAATGTTTCGGCGAGGAGAATGTTATACCCGTATTTCCGTAGTATGTACGTAGGAATACGCATAAAAGTTTGGCTTTAAAGTTAGCCTCGACGCTTTTTTGTACACAACTCGCTTAAAGAATCGCTTTCCGACTAAACGCTTCCAAATTCGTAGGAAAATTCCGCCATGCCATTACTAATTTTTGCGGATTTTTCCGGCAGACGAAACATTTTGGACCAACGGAGGGCAACACTTGGCACCCTCCCATTGGTGGACTTGAATCGCCCATGGACGAAATTGGAGAGCCAAGGCACGCTTTTTGTGCCTTCAGGCACAAGTCGGGTTGGTAGGATATTTGTGTTTAGTTAATCCTCACCCTACACTTGCCTTGCACTTGTCTTCATCTTGGCCATTGGTTGGCCAAGGCTTGAGCTATAAATACCCCTTAGAGACGAAGAGTTATTCATCCACAAAGTTATCTTCCAAGTCTAAAAATCCTCTCCTCTCCCTTAAGCTTTTCGTCCAACACCTCTTCCCTCCTCAGGTAGTGGCCGAGAGCCTACCCCCTAGCCTAGCCGAAATCTACCCTCCCTTGGTAGAAAAGTTGTCTCTAGTATCGTTATAATGCCCAAAATACCCTAGCCCAAATCCCTTAGTCCTTAGTAGAAGTCACAAGAACTTCTAAGGTTTCTCGAGCTACCTGAGCGCATAACTTGTGAGCTAAACCTTGCTCAAAGCGCGACTTTATCTAGGATATTATTGGGCTTACCGAGGTAACTAATCCTAACCTCTTTGAATTAGAGAATACTTACCGTTGTAGTATTAGAATAAGTATTAGATACTTAGAAGAATATCACGTATAGAATTGAACTGCTATCACAAAGTAGGCGGTTTAAAAGAAGAATAATTGAATCAGACTCACATAGACTGCTTTCACAGAGACTTACATAGCTCACCTGTAGGTCAGCCGCCCGACTTTCCAGAGAATTATGAACCCCGCTTAGAATGACCTCGCAGTAGTCTTTGATAGATATCCGTGACTATTATAGTCGACTCTCTGCGCGACATATTCAACTCGCAGTGGTTTTCACGGTAAGGTATGTGATTCTTCCTAAAGCATGATATTTTACAATATATAGTACTTCAGACGCATACGTGTTAATCGAATAATAACTACGCAATGTCTTTGACTTAAGCCCGAATAATACTTATGGTAATGCCTCACGCTTAAGCTCGATAATACTTACTAGAATGCCTCACGCTTAAGCTCAATAACAAAGAATCAAAACATTTCAAAAGAATATCAATCATTTTTAATAAGATAAATATTTGGTTTTAAAACAAAAGCGTAAGAGTTATATCGCTTTACGGGAAGTTAGGTATAACAACTTAAGAAGATAAAAAGGAACTGCTTACTTGTTTTGTTTATAAAAGCCTTGTATTGATTTCATGTAGTAAGATTGTTTGATAAGTAGACATGTTACGATGCTACCGTGTTAGTGTCTTGTAACGCCGTAAGCGGGTCATTCTTGCCAGGCTTACGCTAACCTGTAAGTCCATTGTACGTTATTGTATCACCTACCCTCGATCGTTATACCGCGGCTTGCCCTCGACGCGGTCTATACGCCTACGCGGTCCGCGAGACTACGCGAGCAGCAGATGCTCCGTGATTGATCATTCCGGCGCTTAGCCCGACGCGGGACTCTACGCGTCCGCTGAGACTACGCGGTCTTTTCGAGGCTATGCGGCCGCGGAGCCTAGGCGGACGCCGGGGTTGGTCGCCCCGACGCGAAATATCTCACGCGTCCGCGCGACCTACGCGGTCGCGGAAGTCCGTGACTAGGCACGCATGATACTACGGGCGATCGCCTTGCTTCGATCATTCGCGCCTAGAATAGACTGCTACGCTTTTCCTATTATCGTTGTTGTTTGGATGCGCACTATGTGCAATTGAACCGATTGTATTTGTGAAAAGGTTTTAAATACTTTGATTTCATTTTAAGTACTTTATAGTTTCACATACTTGGTACCGTTGTATCGACTTCTGGGCCGCTCATGCCGCAGGTGGCAAGCAGTGCTAGATCCACATCCTTAGGATCTTCATGGTGTCGTGAGCTCCATCTTCTCCGAGGCTCTACTTTTGGGTACGATCTCCTCAGATTGTAGATAGTTTTCAGATAGTGGTATGGCGGGCCCCCGTCCCGCCATAGTTGTTTACTTCTAGAGGTCCAGAGTACTATTGTACACTGGGATGTAATCGCAAAACTTGAGTTATTTATATTATGCCGAAAGGCAAGCTTTTCATCGATAAACTGGTCTTATTTTATAAACTGCTTTCTCGCCTTGTTTTATATTCCGCCGTTACTCGATGTATGACTACTGGGTGCCCTTATAGGCACTACCACGCCCCGAACGGTCGTGATGTAAAGGCTTTATCGCCAAGTGTTTCTCCTCGGGAGCGCTGTTATTTGTAAAGAAAGGACGGACGTATGCGGTATTGATTACAAATGAACAAGGTAACTATCAAGAACAGATATCCTCCCAGATTGACGATTTGTTTGACCAAATGCAGGTGCAAAGTGTTTTTTCCAAGATAGACCGCGGTCCGTTATCATCAAAGTGCGAGTTAGAGAGATAGACATCCCAAAGATCGCATTCAGACCTGTATGGGCACTATGAGTTCAGGTGATGTCTTTCGGCCACTAACGCCCAAAGATTCATGGATTTGATGAATAGAGAGTTCAGGCCATTCTTAGATATGTTCGTTATAGTGTTTATTGATGATATCTTGGTGTATTCGCGCACGGAGCAGGAGCATACAGATCATTCGGCGATGGTATCGAGTCCTCCGAGACCGCAACAGATGCCAAGTTCTCGAAACGCGAAGTTCGTTAGCTTCAAAGGGCTTTCTTAGGGCATGTTATCTGGGCGATGGTATTCGGGTTGATACAACTAAGATCGAGGCAGCCAAGACTTGGCCTGCACTCCACTACACCGACGGAGGCGCAGCTTTTGGGCCTCAGCTATTATCTGAGGTTTGTGGAAAAGTTTGCTTCTATTTCAAAGATTTTGACTAAGTCGACTGTAAGGCACTATGTTCGGTGGACGGATACTTGTGAGGAAAGTTTCCAGCTAAAGGAGAAGTTGACCGCCCAGCTCTTACTCTTCCGCAGGGTTTAGATGGATACGTGGTTTATCGCGACGCCAGTGTCGGATTGGAGCGCAGGCCGACGCAGACGACAGAGTTATAGCTACGATCTCGACAAAATTAGGAAGCATGAGAAGAACTATCCCACACATGACTTGGAGTTGGCGCAGTTGATTCATGCTCAAGATCCGAGACATTATTTATATGGAGTTCATGTGGACATTTACACGCACTCACAAGAGTCTCCGACATCTTCACCAGAGGAGCCGAACTCATGCGCAGAGGCGGTGGTTGGAGCTACTTAAGGATTACGATGTTGATATTCTATACCACCCAGGGAAGGCCAACGTAGTTGCAGATGCCCTTAGTCGCATATCGATGGGTAGTCTGTCTGATGTTCAGCCAAAGAAGAGGGATATGGTCCGAGAGTTACATCAGCTAGCGAGCCTGGGGTTCGTTTGGTTGATTCTGATAGTGACGGAATTCGTGCAAGAGGTTGTCGAGTCTTCCATCATCGGCGAGGTGAAGAGGCGAGATGAGGATCCGATTTTGGTACGGCATCGACGCAGCTCTCCGTAAGGAGCGGTCTATTCGAGGTACCACTGGGTGCTAAGATTCGAGGCGGTTGTGTTCCCGATGTGACAGACTTCGCCACAGATTTTGGGAGGCACACATGCTCGTTATTCTATTCACCCGGTCGACTAAGATGTACCATGACCTCAGTGTGTGTACAGCGGACGGCTCAAGAGGACGTGGCGATTTTGTCGCGAGTGTCCCGATTGTCGCAGGTCAAGATTGAGCACCAAAAGCCCGGCGGCTATTGCAATATTGATATTCCGACTGGAAGTGGGAGGTGATAAATATGGATTTTATTACAGACTACCTACCACTCGAGAAAGCATGATTCCATTTGGGTGATTGTCGACAGTCGACTAAATCAGCCCATTTTCTTCCGGCCGTAACGACGTTTCACCGAGGACTATGCCGATTATATATTAGAGAGATTGTGAGATCGCACGAGTCCCGTGTCGATTATATCGAGATAGAGGAGCCCGCTTCTCGCTAACTTCGAGGTCCTTTCGTGGCGGATTAGGACACGGTGAGTCTCAGACGGCATTTCATCCTCGCATCGACGACAGCCGAGCGCACTATCCGCACTCGAGGATATGTCGCGGGCTTGTGTTATTGATTTCGTGGTAGCCGAGGATCATTTACCTCTTGGAGTTTGCTTACAACAACAGCCTACCATTCCGGATTCAGATGGCGCCTTATGAGGCCTTATACGAGGAAGTGCAGTCACCTATAGGCTGGTTCGAGGTGGGAGAAGTTCACTGATCGAGCTGACTTAGTTCAAGAGCAGATAAGGTGAAGCTTATCCAGAGCGGTTGTTCGCACTCGTAGCGCAGGTCGATGCAGATCATCGGGCCGACACTTGGAATTTGAGTTAGCGATTGGGTTTTTCTAGCGTATCGCCACGGCGGCGTGATGAGATTTGGAAAGAAGGAAACTTAGCCCGGTACATCGTCAGACGGATTGTTCGCAGGTAGGCAGGTTGCCTATGAATTAGAGCCGTCCGATTTGGAGGCGGTACATCCGCTTTCCATGTGTCCATGTCATGAAATGTATCGAGACCCATCTAGAGTACATCCGATTCATGAGGTTCAGGTATCAGATGAGTTATCGTATGAGGAGAGTCCCATAGCGATACTCGATCGTCAGGTTAGACGACTTCGGACGAAAGACGTGGCTTCCGTCAAGGTCCTATGGCGGAATGTGAACAGGGAGGAAATGACGTGGGCGGAGGATGACATAAAGAAGAAATATCCTCACTTATTCCCTATACCTCCAGTAACCCACGTCTAAAATTGTTGGTCTTTAAATTTAGTATTTATGCTTGAGTTTTGTTGCGCCGCGTGAAGCGCCTTTATTCGAGTCTATGCCGATATTGTAATTGAGTAAGTTTGCAGGGAACATTCGACGAATGTTTCTAAGGGGAGAATGTTATACCGTGGTTCGCCCGACCGCGTCGTGGTCTCAGCGCGCGCGCCGGAGGCGTGGCCGCGCGCCAGCGAGGCGATCGAGGCGCCGGAAGTCGGCGCGCCGGAAGGCATGGCGCCTAAGATCCGAGGGTTCGCAGAGTTGCGCCACGCCGGAAGCGTGCGCGCCGGCGGGAAATCAGGCGGAAAAACTTAGGAAAAGTCAGATTTTTATTTTGAAAGGGCCTGAGTGGGGGACAAGTTGTCACACCCCGAACCCCGGGCCCGTGACTGGTGCCCTACCTGGGCACCCTTCTACCTTAACAACTAAGTACATTGCAGAAATTAATAACAGCTCATTTTTTTTTCTTTTAAAACCAACGTACGTGCAAGGCAAAGCCGACTAGGTCGCCATATATACATAAACAAAAGACACTACACCGCATACGAGTCCAATCCCACATACGAATACTGCACTTAGGAGTTAAATCAAAATATGACGACAAGGCCCCGCCGCATCTAAAACTGCATAAAGCCTCAGATCAAGGATATATACCAAAAGATAAACTCTCGACAGAGGAGCTATCCAAAACCCCGAGCAGATTCTACACCGCCGATCACCAAACAACAGACCTAAACTCATGCAGATTTAACGCACTTCCAAGGAGGTCGACGAAGAATGTACCAAGTATGTGAACAATGAGCATCGTAATGAAATCATAATACTAAACAAACAGAGACATGTATGATAGCCAACCTACAAGACATAGCACATAAGCAATATATCAAGTCGTGGACGCAGCCCTCAAAGTCACTACTCAAATATAACTACGGGTCTCACGCCCATAATATCAATCGTGCGTGGAATCCTTCCTCACCGCCATCCGGTGATATAACATAACACCAATAGGCATACATGAACACCAAGTCCCACTCGTGTTCTAAAATCAGACGGGCAAGTAGTAAACGAACAGTGGTATAACGCCTTGGGTTTACCTCATTTATACTCGACCGGAAGGAGGTGGTAAAGCGTGGTATAACGCCTCGGGCTTGCCTCATTTATACTCTTACCCTATCTCAACCTGGCCAAACAACACATAAAGCGGTGGTATAGCGCCTGGGGTTTACCTCACTTATACTCTACCCTCGAGTAGGTGGTACAGTCTTCGGGTTTACCCTCACTTATACTCTTACCCTATCTCGACCGACCATCAAACAAGACATAAGCACTACCATGTCTTCTATAAAATCCGAATTTAACCTAAGTACTACAAGTAACGGAAGCATACCCGTGGAATCCCACATCACCGCTTCAGACGTCCCAAGAATCTTACAACAAGACAAAATTCTTCAACCGAGAGTCGCGGAACTTAATAAAACATAATACTTGCACTCAAAGGCTATTACCAAAGACATATAGGCAAGTTCTCAATTAACCAAGCCAAAGTACTTATCAAGGCACACATAGGATAATTCTCATTTAACAAGCCAAAGTACTTATCCGCACAAATAGAATAAATTCTCATTTAACAAGCCAAAGTACTTATCCGCACAAATAGAATAAATTCTCATTTAACAAGCCAAAGTACTTATCCGCACAAATAGAATAAATTCTCATTTAACAAGCCAAAGTACTTATCCGCACAAATAGAATAAATTCTCATTTAACAAGCCAAAGTACTTATCCGCACAAATAGAATAAATTCTCATTTAACAAGCCAAAGTACTTATCCGCACAAATAGAATAAATTCTCATTTAACAAGCCAAAGTACTTATCCGGGCACAAATAGAATAAATTCTCATTTAACAAGTCAAAGTACTTATCAAGGCACACTTAGACAAATCCTCAATTTATCAAGCCAAAGTACTTAGCAAGGCATACATACATTCTTTTATAAAAGACTCTTGTCTATGTAAAGCCCCAAGATACTACCCCCGTAGTATCAAGGCGTCTATTTTTCAAGGTAAGTTACTACACTTCAGAAAACTCATTTCAAAGCTTGAAATCAAGTAACTCCAAATTTTCACAATCTAGGCAACTTATGCCGATTTAATCAAAATAGACAACTTTCTAAACCTTCCATAAAGCCGTTATAACCAACTTCTCATAAAGCCGTTATAACCCTTTATGGTTTTAGACGTATCCATTCCTTCAATAACCAAGAGACTTATACTATTAAAACCAAGTATCAGATACTTACAAATCAAGATCTTAACTTTAGAAAACAAGTTTTCTTCTACTTTTTAAACCTCAAGTAACTTCACCCTTAACGCAAGTTACTTCTCTTAAATTATGTCATTTCTCCTCTTTAAATCAAATAAGTAAATCACTCTTTGACTTCTAAAGTCATTATAATGACCTTTAGGAATTTTAGAACTAAGGCACTAGCCAAAAGATTTGGAAATCACATCCTTTTTAAGTTTCTATGTACTTTAAGAAAAATACCTTCACTTTTAAGAATCCAAACTTCCCTAAGGAAATGGATTATACTACTTACAATTTAAACATCAAAGTACACTCAAGGAAGTACATAGAACAAATTCTATTTTAGGCAATCCAAATACAAGCAAGGAATGGATCATTCAAGGAGTAGAACTTACTTTCTTTATTCTAAGGAATCATGCTAGAAGAGGAGATAGTTCACATACCTTTTCGGCTAAATCCACAAGCTAAGACGAATACACTGTACGTAGAAGTGTCAACCTATAATGGTCACAACAAGGCTATCAACTTCTAGTCTCTATGTAGAATAATACTAAGTATTTAGTCTCTAATTCTACGGAAAATCGGGCAGCACTTCCTTTGTTTCTACTCACTTTGCCACCTTTTCCAAGGCTGAATACAATAACCAACAAACCACATTTAAGGCTCCAAACAACAACCAAACAAAGGGGATTACACGCCTTACAATACGTGTAATATTCCGCCCCACAATTCATACCAAAGTAGTTCCACAATTAAAGCCATTCTCGGCCAACTTACAACCAACAACACTAAGTCTTTTCCAACCCTTTTCCAAATTCCAAGTTCTTAGGTCTAACATGTTACATAGTCTAAACAACTTCAACAACTACAATTTCCTTCCTTTTTACAACATGCGACGACTTTACTAATAATCGACTTGAATTGTAGTCTTAAGGCTAACATGTTAGTTTTCGGATTAGGGTTCCAATAACCAATATCCTTATCAAAATTCATACTATATATCTCATGCTTGCTAATAACCATAGCTACAATCATAAGTAAGCCTTAACTAATAAAACGACAAAATTTATACCTTTCCAAGCCCTTAAAATTTCCAAGATCCAAAGTCGCTACTTAGAAATTCTTAGCTCCTTTCCTTAAGTTCCAATCCGCCCAAGCATTCCTTGAGGCCTATGAAGAACCCTTCTTCAAGTTCCAACTTCAAAGTCAAGAACTCCCTTTGTTTCCTGCGACTAACGTAAAAATACGCTTTTTCCGAATTCTTTCTATCAGGATAACCTTACAATACCCTTGGGGACATCAAGTTAAAGTCTTGTGACTAATGTATCAAAACTACAAAATTTTCTCTTCCTAAAGTAGCCTCGCCGAGAGCAACTATAGAAGAACAAGAGTTCTCTAATTTTTCTAAGTGTAAAGTGAGCTAGTCTTGCACTAGTATGATACATATAACACATCGAGGGTCTAGATATCAACAAATGTGAGGCTAGGATGAATATCACAAGGATTGAGCCTATGTGGACAAGTTGACTTGGTCAAATATGTCAAGCTTGCAAGACTTATCATCTACATAGGTCAAATGACCATTCTACCCCTTGCATAAATTTCGACCAAGCCATGGGGTGCCACGTGTCGCCTCTCATTCGTCCATAAAATTCCGTAACCCTCGCGCCCCAAAAACGTAAAATTCCTCGGGTGGGCCCCACGTGACCAAATCCGCAAAAATAAATTTCCATAAGGTTAAGAGTTTCATACTCTTCAAATAATGCCTTTTGAGAATCCAACTCTCAACAACGAACATTTTTCCTTTCCGACGTCCGGAGGACTTCCCGTCGGAAAAACAATCCTTCCTTTCGTACTAATTTCCAAGTCTTGTGTTCCTTGCGTACATTCACTTACACATGTCCTGAACTTACTGGTGTAACATTCTTCCCCTTAGAAACATTCGTCCCGAATGTTCTTAGTCGGTTGTCAAGCTATACAAACTCCGGCATAAACTCTATACTATGCCTATCAATCAAAACTGCACAAGACCAACGATGCCATACATGGCCACCTCAACATACGTAAACATAATAATGGACCTTCCGTCCGTGGTCCCTTCTCACAAAACTCGAAGGTTACTGATCCTCAAACACTGGATTCCCTGTGAGGTTCCTTTCTTTCCTTACTTGTCATACTTTCGCACTTTCAAACTTATCTAGTACACGACAAAATCTCAATATCGCTTCGCTTCTCCACTCGAGTTACTAACCAACTTGGCCATTTTGCTACTTGAATTTCCGCTAAGGCTCTTCTCGGTCCTTACGACGAAACCCGTGGAACGCTGGCCCACAAACTCGCACAACGATTATCTAAACTGGCCTGGCATCCCTCAGACCCTACCACATAACTGACCATTTCTAATCGACATTACCCCATTCCAAACTATCTGACCAAATGAGTCCATAACCCGACTCATCGCCACGCTTAACTTCTCATTCTTAGTCCAAATAAATCTCTCTTATCTCAAGGTACTTCTTACCCTACCCCTATTCACTGGAGGTTCGCCTCATAAGCCAAAGTATTTCTACTATACAATCTTCCCTATCGGCCTTACACTTATACTGGTAATTACAACTTGTGAACTTTATACAACTATAGTCTCAGTTCACCTATCATTCTTGTCAACATTCTTACTTCTCACTTTACTAATCAAAGTATCCCTACCCCTGGGGTACTATCACTTACACTTGCTAGCACCGCTATCTTGGTCAATAACATAACTGCTTCCCTCATGACCCTATAGTCTTCTCCTAACCGAAACCGAGGCTCGTGCTGGGCTCAAACTGGCGCAGGCGACTCGCCGATCGCGAATAACATCCGGTGTACCATGGGCATAAGCCCTATCAACTCTCTGAGTCTGACTAGTAGCTATTGCTACCCCTTTTGCCCTTCTCGGCGCCGCCGCTCTCGAGGCATAATCAGAACACAACAATACGTCGAGAGGAATTATCTTACTAACACAGCCTCTATGGCACGATCTAGAGTGAAGAATAGAAACCACCTCCTAAATGTCCCGTAGCCTCACTGTTTACGCGTGGCGCGCAACACACCGATAATCAAGACTTACTAGACACGGCCTGCATACATTCCGAGGATCGATCGCTCGATACCACTGTCACACTCAACCCCGGCCCGTGATCGTGCCCTACCCGCACCCTTCTACCTTAACAACTAAGTACATTGCGTAAATTAATAACATTTCATTTTTTTCTTTTAAAACCAACGTGACGCAAGGCAAAGCCGACTAGCCGCCATATATACATAAACAAAAGACACTACACCGCATACGAGTCCAATCCACATATGAATACTGCACTTCAGAGTTAAATCGAAAATATGACGGGACAAGGCCCCGCCAGACCCAAAACTGCATAAAGCCTGCATCAAGGATATATACCAAAAGATAAACTCCTCGACAGAGGAGCTATCCAAAACCCCGAAAGGTGATTCTACACCGCCATCACCAAACAAATGTACCTAAACTCGCGGATTAACGCACTTCGGGCGAGGTCAAGACAAGAATGTACCAAGTATGTGAACAATGAGTATCAGAATGAAATCATAACAATCTAAACAAAACAGAGACATGTATGATAGCCAACCTACGATATAGCACATAAGCGGTCATATCAAGTCGTGGACGCAGCCCTCAAAGTCACTACTCAAATATAACTATGGGTCTCACGCCCATAATATCAATCGTGCTGGAATCCTTCCTCACCGCTTGCGATCCAGATATAACATAACACCAATAGCATACATGAACACCAAGTCCCACTGTGTTCTAAAATCAGACGCTGGCAGTAGGCAAACGAATGTGGTATAACGCCTGGGTTTACCCTCATTTATACTCGACCGGGCGAGGGTAAAGCGGGGTATAACGTCTGGGCTTGCCTCATTTATACTCTTACCCTGGAGAAGGTGGTATAACGCCTGGGCTTGCCTCATTTATACTCTTACCCTATCTCAACCTACCAAACAACACATAAAGCGGGTGGTATAGCGCCTTGGGGTTTACCCTCACTTATACTCTTACCTCGGGAAGGTGGTACATCGTCTTGGGGTTTACCCTCACTTATACTCTTACCCTATCTCGACCGACCATCAAACAAGACATAAGCACTACCATGTCTTCTATAAAAATCCGAATTTAACCTAAGTACTACAAGTAACGGAAGCATACCCGTGGAATCCCACATCACCGCTTCGACGTCCCAAGAATCTTACAACAAGACAAATACCCTTCAACCGAGAGTCGCGAACTTAATAAAACATAATACTTGCACTCACAGGCTATTACCAGCACATATAGGCAAGTTCTCAATTAACCAAGCCAAAGTACTTATCAAGGCAAACATAGGTTAGATCTCATGTAACAAGCCAATGTACATATCCGGGCACAACTAGACTAAGGTCTCATGTAACAAGCCAAAGTACTTATCCGGCACAAATAGAATAAATTCTCATTTAACAAGCCAAAGTACTTATCCGCACAAATAGAATAAATTCTCATTTAACAAGCCAAAGTACTTATCCGCACAAATAGAATAAATTCTCATTTAACAAGCCAAAGTACTTATCCGCACAAATAGAATAAATTCTCATTTAACAAGCCAAAGTACTTATCCGCACAAATAGAATAAATTCTCATTTAACAAGCCAAAGTACTTATCCGCACAAATAGAATAAATTCTCATTTAACAAGCCAAAGTACTTATCCGCACAAATAGAATAAATTCTCATTTAACAAGCCAAAGTACTTATCCGCACAAATAGAATAAATTCTCATTTAACAAGCCAAAGTACTTATCCGCACAAATAGAATAAATTCTCATTTAACAAGCCAAAGTACTTATCCGCACAAATAGAATAAATTCTCATTTAACAAGCCAAAGTACTTATCCGGGCACAAATAGAATAAATTCTCATTTAACAAGCCAAAGTACTTATCCGGGCACAAATAGAATAAATTCTCATTTAACAAGTCAAAGTACTTATCAAGGCACACTTAGACAAATCCTCAATTTATCAAGCCAAAGTACTTAGCAAGGCATACATACATTCTTTTATAAAAGACTCCTTTCTATGTAAAGCCCCAAGATACTAACACCGTAGTATCAAGGCGTGTCTATTTTTCAAGGTAAGTTACTACACTTCAGAAAACTCATTTCAAAGCTTGAAATCAAGTAACTCCAAATTTTCACAATCTAGGCAACTTATGCCGATTTAATCAAAATAGACAACTTTCTAAACCTTCCATAAAGTCGTTATAACCAACTTCCCATAAAGCCGTTATAACCCTTTATGGTTTTAGACGTATCCATTCCTTGATAACCAAGAGACTTATACTATTAAAACCAAGTATCACATACTTACAAATCAAGTTCTTAACTTTCAAAAATACTTCAAGTCTCTTAATAGTTAGAAAACAAGTTTTCTTCTACTTTTTAAACCTCAAGTAACTTCACCCTTAACGCAAGTTACTTCTCTTAAATTATGTCATTTCTCCTCTTTTAAATCAAATAAGTAAATCACTCTTTGACTTCTAAAGTCATTATAATGACCTTTAGGTTTTAGAACTAAGGCACTAGCCAAAAGATTTGGAAATCACATCCTTTTAAGTTTCTATGTACTTTAAGAAAAATACCTTCACTTTTAAGAATCCAAACTTCCTAAGGAAATGGATTATACTACTTACAATTTAAACATCAAAGTACACTCGAAGTACATAGAACAAATTCTATTTTAGGCAATCCAAATACAAGCAAGGAATGGATCATTCACGAGTAGAACTTACTTTCTTTATTCTAAGGAATCATGCTGTAAGAGGAGATAGTTCACATACCTTTCGGCTAAATCCACAAGCTAAGCCGAATACACCGTGACGAAGTGTCAACCTATAATGGTCACAACAAGGCTATCAACTTCTAGTCTCTATGTAGAATAATACTAAGTATTTAGTCTCTAATTCTACGGAAAATCGGGCAAAGACTTCCTTTGTTTCTACTCACTTTGCCACCTTTCCAAGGCCGAATACAATAACCAACAAGCCACATTTAAGGCTCCAAACAACAACCAAACAGGGGATTACACGCCTTACAATACGTGTAATATTCCGCCCACAATTCATACCAAAGTAGTTCCACAATTAAAGCCATTCTCCAACTTACAACCAACAACACTAAGTCTTTTCCAACCCTTTTCCAAATTCCAAGTTCTTAGGTCTAACATGTTACATAGTCTAAACAACTTCAACAACTACAATTTCCTTCCTTTTTACAACATGCGACGACTTTACTAATAATCGACTTGAATTGTAGTCTTAAGGCTAACATGCTAGTTTTCGGATTAGGGTTCCAATAACCAATATCCTTATCAAAATTCATACTATATATCTCATGCTTGCTAATAACCATAGCTACAATCATAAGTAAGCCTTAACTAATAAAACGACAAAATTTATACCTTTCCAAGCCCTTAAAATTTCCAAGATCCAAAGTCGCGCCTTAGAAATTCTTAGCTCCTTTCCTTAAGTTCCAATCCGCTCCAAGCATTCCTTAGAGGCCTATGAAGAACCCTTCTTCAAGTTCTAACTTCAAAGTTGAAGAACTCCCTTTGTTTCCGCCTTGCGACTAACGTAAAAATACGTTTTTTCCGAATTCTTTCTATTGAGATAACCTTACAATACCCTTGGGGACATTGGGTTAAAGTCTTGTGACTAATGGATCAAAACTACAAAATTTTCTCTTCCTAAAGTAGCCTTGGCCGAGAGCAACTATAGAAGAACAAGAGTTCTCTAATTTTTTCTAAGTGTAAAGTGAGCTAGTCTTGCACTAGTATGATACATATAACACATTGGAGGGTCTAGATATCAACAAATGTGAGGCTAGGATGAATATCACAAGGATTGAGCCTATGTGGACAAGTTGACTTGGTCAAATATGTCAAGCTTGCAAGACTTATCATCTACATAGGTCAAATGACCATTCTACCCCTTGCATAAATTTCGACCAAGCCATGTGGGGGTGCCACGTGTCGCCCTCTCATTCGTCCATAAAATTCCGTAACCCTCGTGGGCCCCAAAAAAACGTAAAATTCCTCGGGTGGGCCCCACGTGACCAAATCCGCAAAAATAAATTTCCATAAGGTTAAGAGTTCCATACTCTTCAAATAATGCCTTTTGAGAATCCAACTCTCAACAACGAACATTTTTCCTTTCCGACGTCCGGAAGACTTCCCGTCGGAAAAACAATCCTTCCTTTCGTACTAATTTCCAAGTCTTGTGTTCCTTGCGTACATTCACTTACACATGTCCTGAACTTACGGGGTGTAACACAAGTGTCCCCCCCCCCCCCATCTGATTTTTACATGCAATATATTGACCAAGTCTTAAAGACTTGGTCATTTGTCATCTCTCTCTTTGAAAAACCTCTTCCTTCTCTCTAAATATTTCAAGCTCCTCCTTCTCTCTAAAAATCCAATAAGATTCTAGCCTTAAGAAAAATCTGAAAAATTAAAAGACAAGAAGGAAGCTTGTGGCTAGCTTGTGAAGGTGGTGGTGGTGGTATTCTTGGTAGAAAGGCTAGCAAATTGTTGGATAAAATTTGGCTAAAGCTCTAAGGTAATGATTCTTCCTCTATTATTAGTTTATAGAGTTGCATGTTAAGAAGAAAATACTTATGGTGGTAAATAATGCTCTTAGAGTCATTGCATGCTAGAAATGTGGGTTGAATATGAAGGATTTGGCTAAAGAAATATTATGAGCATGTTATAGCCTAAAAAAAAAACCACCTTAGAATTGTTAAGTGTACTATTATAACTTATGTGGCAGAATTTTACACACCCAAGATTAGGTGTGTAATCCCCTTTGTGTTGGTTTGGTTGTTGGGCCTTAATAAGGCGTTGAATGTTGAAAAATCGGCCTTTGAAAAGGTGGCAAAGTGAGTAGAAACAAAGGAAATGCTGCCCAATTTTCCTTAGGAATTGATAGCTTGAATTTGGAATTTCTACATTGAAATTAGAGGTTAATAAACACACTATGGTTATTATAGGTTGACATATTACTTACGGTAGTTGGACTTAGCAAGTGGATTGACCAAGGAGGTATGTATAGCTTTCCTATCTCTTGAGCATGAATAGTTGTATCTATGTAGTACGGTATACGTACAAGATTTGATAATCTACACTTTTTTTAAAGTATATGATGCTTGTTTCATTTCAAAAGTATAAGTCCTTTGGATTTAGGGAAAATGTATTTGACAAAGGAATAACGCTAATATAATGACTTTATGGGAAGTTGGTTATATTAGTTTTTGAAAGGTTCACAAAGAATGGTTTACTCTAATTAAAACAAGTACGGGTAAAGGATTTGAAACTATGGAAGGTGGATTGATTTTAGGCATTGGTTGCCTAAGGTTTTAAAGGAAATGAAGTCACTTGATTTAGAAGCCTATTATATTTCTAAAAGGAAATGTGACTTGTTTTGAAAAGAAATTGTAGCTTGATACTATGGTGATTAGTATCTTGGAATCTTTGTATAAAAAGAATTTTTCTTAAAAAGTTAGAAGTACATGGTACTTGGGTTGAATTCCCGGATTTTCTATTAAAAGACATGTTAGTGCCTTAGGATACTAAATGAGAGGATATATTAATAATGTTAATAAGAAGTTAGGGGATTTCTTAACTTGCTTATGTTATGATAGGCCGGTAGTGCTTATGTTGTGATATGATAGGCCGGTAGTGCTTATGTATGGTATGATAGGCCGGTAGTGCTTATGTTGTGTATGATAGCCGGATGAGCTATGCTATATATTTGTATTATTACGGGGTAAACCCCGGGTTATTATCTATGCCATGGATTTGCTACCCATGATGCGAGTGCGGCGCTTGCACTCACGCGATCCCACCACGGGATCCACGCGGGTGAAATAGTCCCACGCGAGTACGGCGATGGTACTCACGCGGTCCACAGGATCCACGCGGTGAAATAGTCCCGTGCGGGTGAAATAGTCCCATGACGAGGCGGATGACCTCATGCGGGTCCACAGGACATATGCGGGTGAAATAGTCCCGGAGTAGGATTGCTTAATGATACTACGCGAGGTACCCTGTTTTGATCGTGAGCCTCCTATTTTTATGCTATAAGTTTTATACTCGTTACTCTCATTGTTAGTAAGGCACAGTGCAAGGAAATTGATTTTTATCTATGACGCCAGCTTATATTTGACTTGTGATATTACTACGATTTTCCGATTTACATACTTGGTGCGTTGTGTCTCGACCCCTTCCTGGGCCGTTCATGCCGCAGTAAGGGAAAGTGGTAGATCCTCATTCCTAGGATCTTTTACTCAGGTGTCAGGAGCTCCATTTCTTCGGAAGCTCGACTTTTGGTATGGTTCTCCCTGGTGTTGTTGATATTTTGTACATTCAGGGGCATGACGGGGCCCTGTCCCGTCATAGTATTACTCATTCTTAGAGGCCTGTAGTCTTGTCATAACTTGGGTTGTTAAAGGATATAGCTGTTCGGTTTTATGTACTTTTGGGGTAGCCATTTTGGGCTAGACTATTTATACCATTATGGTTGTTTTATTTTGAGTTTATATTCCGCTGGTTTCTCTGATGTTGTGTCACAAGGGTGCCCGGGTCAAGGTACCGGTCACGGATCCGGGGTCGGGTCGTGACAGTATGGACCCGCATGAGGTAATTTTCTCGCATAGACTGTATCCGCCCGCATAGGTCGTATGGACCCGCATGAGGTAATCTCCTCACATAGGACTGGTCCGCCCCACATAGGACTATTTCACCCGCATGAGCCCTACGGACTCGCATGAGGTATTCCTCGCATCATGGGTAGCAAATTCACGAAATATGCAAATGCCACAAATCCGGGGAATGACGCCGTAATGAACAATATAACACTAGCACAACCGGCTATCATACATAACATAAGCACTTACCAGCTTATCAAACATAACATAAGCACTACCGGCTTATCATACATAACATAAGCACCACCGACTTATCATAATTATCATAAGCAAGTTAAGAAATCCCCTAACTTCTTATTAGCTTTGATCATATACACTCTCATTTTAGTTTACCTAAGGTACTAACATGTCATTGTAAAATCCGGGAATTTAACCCAAAGTACTATGTACTTCTATTCTTTTTAAAATGACTCTTTTTCATATAAAACTTCCAAGATACTAATAACTGTAGTATCAAGTCATATCTACTTTTCAAAACAAGTCACAATACCTTTTAGAACTACATTTAAAGACTTCTAAATCAAGTGACTTTTTACTTTAAAACTTTAAGCAATTGATGCCTTCAAATCAATTTGCCTTTCTTCCTTTCAAGTCATTTTATCTTAATTTACATTGCTAGAGTAAGCCATCCTTTTAACTTTCCATAAAGCTATTATAACCAACTTCCCATAAAACCGTTATACTAACTTTATGCTTTAGACACTTACATTCTTCTTTATAATCCAGAGACTTAAACTTTCCAAAAACCAAGTATCGTATACTTTCAAAAATACTTAAAGTCTCTTATCTTTAGAAACTAAGATATCCTTAATCTTTAAAACAAGTGAGTTAATTTCCTAACTCAACCAACTTGGACATTCTTAAAACAAGTCAAGGATATCAAATGAAACTAGATTCATTTAAATCTCGTACGTCCACCGTACTATACATTTATAGCTAATCATGCTCAAGAGATAAGAAAGTTTCCACATACCTCTTTGGTTCAATCCACTTGCTAAGTCCAATATGTCGTGCGTAGTATGTCAACCTATAATGACCATAATACGTCTATTAACTTCTAACTTTAAACGTAGAATATCCCAAGTGTAAAGTCACTTAATTCTACGGAAAATTGGACATCATTTCCTTTGTTTCTACATACTTTTCCACCTTTTTCAAGGTCCGAAAGCAATAACCAAACGCCACATTTAAGGCTCAATAATTCAGCTAACAAAGGGGATTACACACCTTAACATGACGTGTAAAATTCTGTCACGCCCCGAATTCCGGGCCCGTGACTGGTGCCTTACCCCGGGCACCCTAGTGATACAACATCAGAGAAAAACCAGCGGAAATAAAAACTTAGACATGCAACAATAGATATAATAATAAATAAAGCAACCAAGCAGTTGCCTTCGATATACATAAAACTCCGAGCAGTTTAATCTTTTACAACCCCGCCCACAACAAGATTACATGCACTTAAGATTTACAACAACTATGACGGACAGGGCCGCCATACCCACGAATGCAAGAACCTACAACTCGTGGAAACATACCAAAGATAAGCCTCCAAGGAACGGAGTTTTCAACACGCCAAGTGAGATCCTAAGAGCGGGGATCCACGATCGACCTCTACTCGCGCAGATTGAACGCAGCCCCGGGCGAGGTCAAGATAACAGTACCAAGTATGTGGAAAGCAGTAATATCAGAAATGAAATCATACTAGTCTATATAAGGCAGAGACATGTATGATAACCAAACTACGCCACAACATAAGCGATCAAGTCGTGGCTCGCGCCTCAAAGTCACCACTCAAATATAACTATGGGTCTCACGCCCACAACATCCATCATGTTCGCATCATGGCGCGTGCGGAATCTGCATCGGTGTAGACATGTCCATGATGCAACAATAATAAGCGCCGCACGGGCCCACGCCCGGAATCGCCTCGGTGTAGACGCCCATGTAACCTCAATAACAATATATCATGGTCAACCCCGCCGCAGCCACATGCCCCGGAATCTTGCGACGGTGTAGACACGTCCATGTTGCGCAATAACCATATATCGGGTAATCAACTCCGCACGGCCGCGTGCCCCTGAATCTGCGTCGGTGTAGACACGTCCATGTGACATCAACAACAAGACAGTAAACAAAATGGAAACATACCCGTGGAATTCTGCGTCACTGCCAGCACGTCCAAGTAAGTTCTAAACAAGCCAACCGCCTCTATCGAGACGCCAGAATACGTAAACACCACACTTGCACAACAAAGGCTATCATCACAAGCATAGGCAAGTTTCACAACAACAAGCATAGGAAAGTTTCACCACAACAAGCATAGGCAAGTTTCACCACATAAAGCATAGGCAAGTTCACATCACTCAAAGTACCTTCTTTTTATGCCAAAGTCCGGGTTTCAACCCTAAAGTACTACGTACGTTAAATTCTTTAAAAGAGATCCATTACTTATCAAAGTCACCCGATACCCGTAGTATTAGAATGACCAACCCACATTCCTTTTCAAAATCAAGTAACAACATTCTTTCCTAAGTTCCGGTTGCCTAGTTTCAATTACTCAAGCTTCTCATTTTCAAATGGTTTCATAGTTCATAAACTTAATCACTGATTCCTTTTAGAACAATTGAGTAATATATGTCTCACGTGAGAGTAGGTTATTCTTGTTTACAACATTCTTATTACAATGACCATGATCTAGAAAATGTAATATCATTTTGTCTCATCTTAGTTTCTATGCAGATGGAGGTTTCTACTGGTTTTAATACGATACATCATTATTCAATACATTTACCTTTATTAACGCTGCAGTGGTCTGTCGATACACATTCTGATTTCCGAAATCAGTAAAACGTTATCCCTTTAAATAAAACCAAGTACTCATTACTCACGAATGAGGTTTCACACAAACATTCACATTAAAACAAATAAGTTAAGTCTCTTATCTTATAAGATCAAGTCTCTTAACTTCTAACATCAGTAAACCATTTTCTTTACCTCTCTTAAGACATTATACCTAACTCCCCATAAAGCTAGTATAACTCTTTTTAAAACCTTTAAAACAAAGTGTTACTCTCCCTTCCAAAACGATTTATAAATCTTTTGAAATACATCAAGTTCTTTATTATAACAAGCCAGTTATAATTCACATCAGTTACCTTTTAAAACCACAAAGTATTTTCTTACCTACATAAAGCTGTTATAACCAACTTCCCATAAAGCCGTTATAACACTTTATGTTTTAAGAACAATCAAACACATATAACACATGTACGTCTACCGTACTACATAGTTCACACATATCATGCTAGAAGAGATAGGAAGAGGTTCACATACCTCGCGACGAGTATCGACTAATAGCAAAACGCTCCAAACAGTCGGCTACTCCTCAAGCCAAGTAAATCGCGCCACACGTAGGTACTTCAACCTATAAGGCCACAAGGCGCCTATTATCATCTAAACCACAACGTAGAATATTCTACAGAAAATTCGGCAGCATCTCCCCCCCCCCGCCACAGCGTAAATCTCCTTCTCTATCGAGGCCGGCTACCAAGCCAACCAGGGGGGGGGGTTTACACGCCTAACCGGACGTGTACAATTCTACTACACAGTAATACTACACAAGTCTCATCTGATACACCCTATGTAATTACAGATTCGATTTAATTCTTCAGGCTTAAGTCAAAAGACATTGCCACAGTACTAAGTATAGTTCTATATATAGTATACTTCAACTATATATTCTAACAACATGTAATTTCCAATTACAATAGAAGGACAGTAGTGTTTACCTCGATAAGCCCAAAATTATCCAAGTATAATGTCGCTCCTGAGCAACGTCTAGCTCCTACTCCGAGTGCTCCAATCCGCTCCAAACAACCCTTAGAAGTTCTAACCAACTTCTACTTACGACTTCAACTACGGGTGAAGATTTCCTTAGGGTTTCGTTTAGAGGCTAAAGGAAAGTATAATCGTATTTTCTGGGCTTTTGTATAAGTGTAACCTTGGGAATACTACAAGGTATTTGGGCCAAGGTATTTGGACATTATAACAATACTAGGAGAGTATTTCTATACCACAACAAGGGGTATTATACGAAAACAACTAGGCTAGGGGGGGGGGGTACCCCACGGCTAGACACCACAAAGGGAGGGGTGGCTCTCGGCGAGGGCTCTCAAAGGGAGGTGATTTGGACGAGAACTACACTTAAGGGGGAGAAGAGATTTTAACACTTAGAAAGGATTTTTGGATGAAGAAGTTCATCAACAAAAGAGGGTATTTATAGGTCAAGGGATGGCCAACCAATGGCCAAGATTATGCCAAGTGCAAGGCAAGTGTAAGGCGAGATTTGGGCAAGTGTCCTAAGCCAACTTGCACACAAAATATCCTACCAACTCCGCGACCACAAGGCCAATTAAATCCATCACACATTTCCGCCCACTCCCACCAATTAGAGGTGACAAGTGTCGCCTCTTGTTGATCCAAAATGTTTCGTCTCTCGGAAAAATCCAAAAATTATAAATGACATAGCGGAAATTCCCTACGAAAAGTGAAAGCGTTTAGTCGAAAAACGACTCTAACCGTGTTGTGCACAAAAGAATTCGCCAAGCCTAATGAAGTTCGAAAATTTCTACGTCGTCCCACGTACATACTGCGGAAATACGGTATAACATTCTTCCCCTTAGAAACATTCGTCCCGAATGTTCCTTCTCAAGTCTCAACCACACGTGTGCGAGATAGTCTTCAACGCTATACGTCGAAAACAATCATGCCACACTGGCCATGAAATAACAAATGCACAAAATACGAAATCCCAAGTCCACGAGGAATCACCTCTGTCATCACAAAAGTTCCACCAAGGTCTAAAATATACTCCTCTGCGCACCTTCGTTTCACAAAAGCGATCACACTTGTTCACTTCTCCCCTCGTCGTACCTGTTCGAACACTCGAACTCTTCCCGATCACGCGCACACTTGATCAACGCTGCTTTCCAACCCTTGAGTCACTACCTCCAAACTTGGTCATTTTACTAACTTCGATCTCCCTTAAGGCCATTCCGGCCTTCACGAACCGATCTGGTAGAACGTATCCACGAACTCATACGATGGTCATCAAAACTTGGGCCTAACACCACAGTGACCCTACTCTGGCGGGACCACCCGAGCGACCTACCTCAATCCGACTCACGGGTTGACACGCACGCCAACCCGACCTCCGTCACGCCAACTCTCTAGTTTCTTGATCCGAACAATCTTACCTCTACAGTCATGAAAGCTACCACTTCCATTTCATACTACCCGGACTTACCCTTTTCACTAACGTGTTTCTAAATCACATTTTAGCACAAAGCTATCCAAACATAACATTAAACACATCAACAACATCGATACATACAAAACTCTGAGGTTAAGGATATACACGAAGCTAGGCGGTTCGAGGACCGCTAAAAGCGGAACTTCCACCGCGACTCTACCGTGGCCCGCATCGCTCTAGTAGCTGTGCTATCCTACCAGCCTACCCCTCGGACGATCTCTCGTCATATGGCCTGTTGGCGCAAGAATAACAAGCTCCTTGGTACTACGACACTTCCCGAAATGCGGTCTACGCATCGACCACACCGAGGTAGGGTGATCGTCCGCCAACACCCCTATTCCTCGAACATTCAAACACAGGAGCCACGACCGCTCTCGAATATCCCGAGGTCCCGAGGCTGCGGAGGACCACTCGCAATGGGCGAGGTACATAACTAGTCTGCTGAGGCGGTCCGCCTCGAAAGTCGCCAACATATCCGGCCGTCTTGGCCTTCTTCAGCTGAAAGCGGTCCACCTGCCGATCTGCGCGCCTCGCACTCCAAGTGCATGAGCACGAACGCGGCAATGTCCATGCGGTGAAGAGAAACACCAACAACTCTCGCTAGGTAATCATCGAGCCTCAGAACATATCGGTGCACTCGATCCTCCATACTAGCTACTAATGCGGGAACATACCCGGCCAATCAGACGAACTCCACATTGTACTCCCGAAATGTACGCCCGTTCTGCCTCAACATCAAAAATCTGTAGGCCCGAGCCATCCTCATTTGTGGAGGCAAGAAATGTGCCAGGAATGCCCCCGAAAACTCGTCCCAAACGTCTGGTAGTGAATGCTCTCCCCGGGAAAGCTCGCGAGTCAAACCAATCGATCGGCGGTATCACGCACCGATGCGAACAAATGTCACGCACTCGGTCCTCAAGCCTTGATCACCCGTGATCCTCTCAGAATCGACGGATGAACTCCTGCGGATCATCCTCCGCCTCGACCAGAAACTCAAAGGGCTACAACTAAGGAAATCCCGGAGCCTCAAATCGTCTACCTCGTGCACTACTTTGCCGCTGAATCTAATCGCGGCGTCCACCTATCTCATATCGGCCACAACCACGCCAATAATCGCCATCTCTTGTGACCCATCTCCCGCCTGCATCGGGACCGAGGCTCGTGTATCAGTAGTCTCGCAGCCACTGCGGCACTAAACTCACAGGTCTTTGGCGCGCGCAAAACTTCGCCGTCAAGCACTACTCAGTCTTGATCGCTGCGCTCGTACTCCTCAATCCCACTAGCGGCTCTCGCCGCTTTGCCCTTCTCGGGCCCTGGTTTTTCGCGAGGCATAATCGTAAAAACGAAACACGTCGGAGGGTCCAACTTACAACACGGCTCTAAGGCACGATCTCGGAATGAGAAGAATGGAAACCAATCCTAAATGTCCTATAGCCTCACGATTATAGATGTGCACAACACACCGATAATCAAGACTCTACTAGACACGGTGCAGACACTTTCCGAGGATTAATCGCTCGATACCACTTTGTCACGCCCGAATTCGGGCCGTGGATCGTGCCTTACCGGGCACCCTGGTGATACAACATCGAGAAAACCAGGAAATAAAAACTTAGACATGCAATAATAGATATAATAATAAACAAAGCAACCAAAGCAGCTTGCCTTGATATACATAAAACACGAGCAGTTTAATCCTTTTACAACCACGCCCACAACGATTACATGCACTTAAGATTTACAACAACTATGACGGACAGGGCCCGCCATACCCTGAATGTACAAGAACCTACAACTCGTGGAAACATACCAAAGATAAGCCTCCAAGGAACGGAGCTTTCCAACACGGCAAGTGAGATCCTAGGCGGGGATCACGACCGATGTACCTCTACTGCAGATGAGCGCAGCCAAGGAGGTCGACAACAGTACCAAGTATGTGAAATCGTAAAATCAGAATGAAATCATACTAGTCTATATAAGGCGGGAGACATGTATGATAACCAAACTACGATTCACAACATAAAAGCTAAGTCGGGGCTCGCGCCTCAAAGTCACCACTCGAATATAACTATGGGTCTCACGCCCACAACATCCATCATGTTCGCATCATGGCGCGTGCCCCCGGAATCGCGACGGTAGACATGTCCATGATGCAACAATAATAACAAGGCCGCATGGCCACATGCCCCCGGAATACTGCCTCGGTGTAGACATGCCCATGTAACCTCAATAACAATATACTGGGTGGTCAACCCTGCCGCATGGCCACATGCCCCCGGAATACTGCATCGGTGTAGACACGTCCATGTTGCAGTAATAACCATATATCGGGTAATCAACCGCCGCGTGGCCGCGTGCCCGAATCTCGACGGTGTAGACATGTCCATGTGACATCAACAACAAGACAGTAAACAAAATGGAAACATACCCGTGGAATTCTGCGTCACTGCCAGCACGTCCAAGTAAGTTCTAAACAAGCCAACCGGCCCTCTATCGAGAGACGCGGTAACACAGAAACACCACACTTGCACAACAAAGGCTATCATCACAAGCATAGGCAAGTTTCACAACAACAAGCATAGGAAAGTTTCACCACAACAAGCATAGGCAAGTTTCACCACATAAAGCATAGGCAAGTTCACATCACTCAAAGTACCTTCTTTTTATGCCAAAGTCCGGGTTTCAACCCTAAAGTACTACGTACGTTAAATTCTTTAAAAGAGATCCATTACTTATCAAAGTCACCCGATACCCGTAGTATTAGAATGACCAACCCACATTCCTTTTCAAAATCAAGTAACAACATTCTTTCCTAAGTTCGGTTGCCTAGTTTCAATTACTCAAGCTTCTCATTTTCAAATGGTTTCATAGTTCATAAACTTAATCACTTGATTCCTTTTTAGAACAATTGAGTAATATATGTCTCACGTGAGAGTAGGTTATTCTTGTTTACAACATTCTTATTACAAAGACCATGATCTAGAAAATGTAATATCATTTTGTCTCATCTTAGTTTCTATGCGGATGGAGGTTTCTACTGGTTTTAATACGATACATCATTATTCAATACATTTACCTTTATTAACGCTGCGGTGGTGCGTCGATACATTCGATTTCCAAATCAAGAAACGTTATCCCTTTAAATAAAACCAAGTACTCATTACTCACGAATGAGGTTTCACACAAACATTCACATTAAAACAAATAAGTTAAGTCTCTTATCTTATAAGATCAAGTCTCTTAACTTCTAACATCGAAACCATTTTCTTTACCTCTCTTAAGACATTATACCTAACTCCCATAAAGCTAGTATAACTCTTTTTAAAACCTTTTAAAACAAAGTGTTACTCTCCTTCCAAAACGATTTATAAATCTTTTGAAATACATCAAGTTCTTTATTATAACAAGCCAGTTATAATTCACATCAGTTACCTTTTAAAACCACAAAGTATTTTCTTACCTACATAAAGCTGTTATAACCAACTTCCCATAAATCCGTTATAACACTTTATGTTTTAAGAACAATCAAACACGATTAACACGTATGCGCTCACCGTACACATAGTTCACACATATCATGCTAGAAGAGATAGGAAGAGGTTCACATACCTCGCGGCGAGTATCGACTAATAGCAAAACGCTCAAACAATGGCTACTCCTTCAGCCAAGTAAATCGCGCCACCCGTAGGTACTTCACCCTATAAGGCCACAAGGCGCCTATTATCATCTAAACCACAACGTAGAATATTCTACATAAAATTCGGCAGATCTCCCGCCACAACAGAAATCTCCTTCTCTATCGAGGCCGGCTACCAAGCCAACCGGGGGTTTACACGCCTAACCGGCGTGTACAATTCTACTACACAAGAATACTACACAAGTCTATCTGAATACATCTATGTAATTACTGATTCGATTTAATTCTTCAGCTTAAGTCAAAAGACATTGCCACAAGATTAAGTATAGTTCTATATATAGTATACTTCAACTATATATTCTAACAACATGTAATTTCCAATTACAATAGAAGAACGATAGTGTTTACCTCGATAAGCCCAAAATTATCCAAGTATAATGTCGCTCACGAGCAACGTCTAGCTCCTACTCCGAGTGCTCGATCCGCTCCAAACAACCCTTAGAAGTTCTAACCAACTTCTACTTACGACTTCAACTACGGGTGAAGATTTCTTAGGTTTCGTTTAGAGGCTAAAGGAAAGTATAATCGTATTTTCGGGCTTTTGTATAAGTGTAACCTTGGGAATACTACAAGGTATTTGGGCAAGGTATTTGGACATTATAACAATACTAGGAGAGTATTTCTATACCACAACAAGGGTATTATACTAAACAACTAGGCTAGGGGTACCCACTGCTAGACACCACAGTGGAGGGGGTGGCTCTCGCCAGGGCTCTCAAAGGGGAGGTGATTTGGACGAGAACTACACTTAAGGGAGAAGAGATTTTAACACTTAGAAAGGATTTTTGGATGAAGAAGTTCATCAACATAAGAGGGTATTTATAGGTCGGGATGGCCAACCAATGGCCAAGATTATGCCAAGTGCAAGGCAAGTGTAAGGCCAAGATTTGGGCAAGTGTCCTAAGCCAACTTGCACACAAAATATCCTACCAACTCCTCGACCACAAGGCCAATTCGTCCATCACACATTTCCGCCACTCCCACCAGAGGTGACAAGTGTCGCCTCTTGTTGATCCAAAATGTTTCGTCTCTCGGAAAAATCCGCAAAAATTATAAATGACATAGCGAAATTCCCTACGAAAGCGTTTGGAAAACGTTTCGTCGAAAAACGACTCTAACCGGGTGTTGTGCACAAAAAGAATTCGGCCAAGCCTAATGAAGTTCGAAAATTTCTACGTACGTCCCCCACGTACATACTCTGGAAATACGGGGTATAACAAATTCTGCCCCACAATTTATACAAAACAGTCTAACAACTTAAGCCTCATTCCCGGTAACTATCAATATCAACAACAATATCAATTTCCGTTCAATTTCTTTTTAAACCAAGTTGTTATTCCAACATGTTATATACCCTATAACAATTATAACAACTACAAATCCTTCCTTTCTTAACAAGCGACGATTGTAACTATCGACTAAATTGATTACAACATAAATGGCTAACATGCCCATTTTCGGTTTATAACAAGTCGACATGATCCAAATCTTTTTCAAACTTCAATCTATTTACCACATGCTCATTTCTCACTACTATAACATGAAATCTTTAATTTACTTCCAAGAGGAGAGGGAATTTACCTTAAGGATTTCGCCTAACCAGCAAAATCTCGCCCACTGTAGCCCTTTTTCTGCAACTCCTTTTCACGTCAAAATCATCCACACGAACCCTCTACAAGTTTATCAACATCTTATCTTCTTGTCGCTTTTCCAAAATTTCATCTAGGCCTTGGGTTTTTCTCCCTTTAGAAGAGAGAAGAGAAGAGAATTTTTCTTTGGATGAAATCTTGTAAAATGATTTTAATCTTGCAGGACTTGGTCATATATAGCCTCTATCTTGCCTTGCAAGTTGGGAGGGACACTTGTCGCCCTCCCATAGGCCCTCTACAAAAATATCTTCTGATTTTACCCTTTTTCCACGAAAAATCCCGCCTTGGCCATGCGGCCGTGACTGGCGCCCGATCAAACATTTTTCCTTCTCTTCTGCCAGCTGATCTTGTAACGTCCATAACTTTCTACTCCGATGTCCAATTGACGAGCGACTTGTTACGTTGGAACTAGACTCAATGAACTTCATACTAGACCTTTGAAACACCTAAAAACTAGGAGATGTACCGCTCCAAAGTTGACTGAAAATCTGTCCAAAAACATTCTGTAACTTATCTTTCCAAATTCAAATCTTATTTCCTTTCGTACGTTCTCAAATTCATGACCTGGAATTAAGAGGTGTAACATTCTTCCCCCCTTAGAAACTTTCGTCCCCGAATGTTCTTTCGGATTCAATCTAACAGGTAGTGCCATAGTTTCCTTTTACAACCCCTACATACCAATTGTGCCACAACTTGGCCACATAACGACATTTAAACAATTACTTAAATTAAAACTGACCAGTGAGGGGAATGAATTACCAGAAGGTGTAGGGAAAGTAAGGGTACTCTTCCTCATGTTTTCCTTGGCTCCCCAAATCATCTTTTCTTTCAATATCATTCCGCCACAAGACTTTGACGGGAGCCCCGTCCTTAGTCCGTATTCGCATGCCCTGGCGATCAAGTATCGCTATGGGACTCTCCTTAACGATAATCCCTATGTCACTTGGACAATCTGATAAGGCCCAATGTACCTTGGGCTTAGTTTACCCTTCTTTCCAAACCTCGTCACACCCTTCGTGTGTGATACCTTCAAGAAGACCCAACCGTCTACCTGAAATTCCAAATGTTGACTCCGATTATCTGCATAAGATTTTCTGTCGACTCTGAGCTTGCTAATAATCTTTCCTAGATAAGCTTCGCCTTATCCACAGCCCGCTGAATCAAGTCCAGTCTAATTAGATGAACCTCACCTACGTTGAACCAACCAATCGGCGATTCTACACTTTCTTCATACAAGGCCTGATACAGGGCCATCTGGATACTGGAATGGTAGCTTTTGTTACACGCAAACTCAACAAGAGGTAAATAATTCTTCCGGCTAACTCTGAAATCAGTAACACCGGCCCGCAACCTATCCTCAAGTGCATGGATAGTACTTTACTTTGTCGTCGATCGAGGTGAAATGCCACACTGAGATTCACCTGTGTCCCTAATACCTTCTGGAAAACCTCCAGAAGTTAGCCATAAACTGAGCTCATCTGTCTGACATCATAAATGTAGGAACACCGTGAAGTCTCACAATCCCCCTGCTATATAATCTAGCATAAACCTCAGCCAAGTAAGTGGTCATGTCCGGAAGAAAATGGGCTGATGTCATCAGCCTGTTTACCATAACCCATAAGGAGTCGCACTTCCTCTGAGTACGATGTAACCCTGTAACAAGATCCAAATTAATTACCTCTCATTTCTAAGTCGGGATCTTAATCGCCTGTAATAGCCCACTGGGCTTCTGGTGCTCAACCTTGACCTGATACTAATTTGGACACTAAGCAACAAACTCTGCTACGTCCCCCTTCAGGCCATCTTACCAATACCTACATCTGAGGTCATGATACATCTTAGTCGACCCCGAACAAATAGAGCAATAAGCACTGCGTGCCTCCCCTTAAAACCTGCTGACAAGTCTTGCAGCATCGGGTACACACAATCTATTCTCATATCACAACACTCTATCCGGTGCTACCCAAACAGGTTCTCCTCCTCTTGGAGAGCAGTATGTCAAATTTGCCTTAGAACTGGATCCTTATATTTTCGCCTCTTCACCTCCTACACGAGGGAAGACTTGGCAACCTCTCGAATCTGAACTCCACTATCATGCTTCCGTAGCTGCCGGAAACTATATGTTGTTACCTTATCGTGTTGCATCCACACACAACCCAGACAAACACTCAAAGTGTTACCATAATAACCTAACCCTCTAGTCCTTCAGGCCTCAGGAGGGGTTAGAACTATAGTCGTGGTCAGCTTATCTTCCCATCACTGGAAGCCTGCCTCATACTTCCGAAATATTCGGGGATATAATCTCAATTATGATTCCTGTTTCCATTTCTCTGTTGCAACCCACTTGGTCACTATACTTAGATTCGATTCCTTTGCTTGTCTCATGGCTAAGACTTCCTGCCAATCACAACTTAGGGGAGACTTCCTTGTTCTCGTCAAGTAGTAATCCTATTATTCTTTCCCAGCTCGTAGAGCTCATAGTCAGGTGTTCAACCTCAATTCATGGTACTACATAATCCAATGGCTTGCCAAGATTTCTTATCGTTCGAGTGTCTACTCGTCTTACCTTTATTTATTTTTCATTTCATGTTGCCCTGGGGTCTCTTACCTCCCCGTATATATACGGTCTGGCCCGTCATTCACTAATGGTCTTTACACTAGTATGGGGTAATCATATCTCGTGCAACTTACATAACCATAGTTGTATTTTCTTTATCATTCTGGTCATAACCCTTCCTTAGGCTCATTATTAGCAAAAATATTTCTATCTTGATTCTTGATCATACAGTTTCATTCATGCGTACTACCTGCATTTATATCCTTACGACACCTCTTCAACCGTTTCCTAGTGTCGTCCTCAATTACCCCAACCCAATACCTTTTTCCAAGGTTATTTAAAATTGCAACTTATTGCATGACGACCCTAGAGATCTTACCTGTCTCACATCCATCGCCTAATACCATGGGTACACATAACCCCATAGTACGTAAAACTATCCTTCTACGTGGGGAAGAAAGCTTATCTCCCTTCACCATCTTAATCATCAAGTGCCACCTTATAATTCGTATAGATTTATAATACCTACCAGCGATGTCTTCTGTTTTCCACAGGCAGCACTCATACTTATCTTATTCTTGCCTTGCACATTTTTCCTAAAATTATTCGGAATGTCGTGGCCCTGACTGCCACATTAAACCAATTCCAAGTACCTCCAAGGGCATTTAACATAAAATCCTTCAATAATTTTAATAAAACAGGTCACATAGACTCCACAATTTCATGTCAAAGAAGGAAGTAGTAACTTACAGTTTACTAGCACTTCCATTCCTTTCCTATCGATAACCGGCTCACCGGGAAACTGGAATCGAACCAACTTCTCTCTATAGTCAACCTTGGCATACAAAAAGCCCATTAGTCCATACCCATAATGACCTCGAACTGCACATAACATGCTCGCTTAGGTCTGCTAGGGTCCGACGACTGTATCGTCACCGGGCAATTATTATATACCCGCTCAGCTACCACCCATCACTCACGGGTGTAGTCACCACGAAAGGTTCTCATGGACTCCGGCTCTATTCCTTTACACTTGGTTGCTCTCTTTCTTACAGGTCGTACTTTTTCCGTACTTCCCGACTTATTCTAGCATACGCACATAACTTCCATACTGAGTATGGTCTCCAATCCTTGGAGTCACTATATTAAACAATATAAGGCCATTTCCGGCTCTCCCGACCGGGTTCCGGTGGAATGCGTCCACGAATCCGCAAAACAATTTAACTAGACTTGGGTCTGGCATCCTCGTGACCCTGTTACGTAGCGGGAC
Organism: Przewalskia tangutica; assembly: GCA_029844215.1. Taxonomy (NCBI): domain Eukaryota; kingdom Viridiplantae; phylum Streptophyta; class Magnoliopsida; order Solanales; family Solanaceae; genus Przewalskia; species Przewalskia tangutica. The sequence goes on along the minus strand of CM056720.1, from coordinate 18,500,983 downwards.
TACTACCAACTGATCCCAATCCATTTTAGGTTACGGTGCGACCCATAATAGGTCCTCAACCCGACCCACCATCGTACTTAACTCTTACCATAAGTCTGATTTAAATCTTATTGCCGAGAAGGCCTTATATACCTAAGGTCTCGCCGGTTATCAATATTCTTAGGCTCGCACTTTCCATGCTCCAAGCCTACCTTATCAGTCCCCCCGTAACCAGGTAAAATAAATTTTCATAACCCATAATCGTGTTGTCTTAATCATAACGACCATACTTACTCCATACAGATCTCATCCGTACAATTCTCTTAAGTATACTACGTAGCTTGATCTATTAACATAGTCTTCCCTTAAGTCCCCTAATCATAACTTCTTAAGGGTTCATTTCCTTCTCAGACAGCTCATCATCTCCTAATTTCTCAAATTAGTACGTAAAACCTTGATGAAAATTCATTAAACTGTTTTATACCCTACCGGTATCTATTTAGTCCTTACCAATTCTTGGTAATCTAAAATCATTTTAGGCAACACGCGTCTGACCCTCATACATAAATCCGTATAGTTGTATGTCATAATACCAACTATACAATAATTATTACCAACCTGGATACGCAATCCACATAATCCTTCCTGGGTCACTGCTGCTTTTCTCATAGCTGCAATCAACACAACTCGTTAGGAAGAGACGACCCTAACAACACAGCTCTATCGAACGATCTTAGAGTGAGAAGAATGGAAACCAATCCTAAATGTCCTGCAGCCTCCTGATTATAGATGTGGTGCACAACACACCGATAACCAAGACTCTACTAGATACGGTCTGTAGACACTTTCCGAGGACTAACTGCTCTGATACCACTTTTGTCACGACCCGACCCCGGGCCCGCGATCGTGCCTACACAGGCACCCTTACAGGTAACCATCAGAGAAAACCAGTGGAACATACATAAAACACACAACTTAAATCAGTAAGAATTAAACAACTGGCTAGCCGATAAAGTGCGCCTTCGGATATATATACATAACTAGTCAAAAGCGATTTACATCCTTTTCCTTACAAACCGACCTACATACGACTACGGACCTCTAAGAATTTTGACATAGCAATTGTGGCGGGGCGGGGCCCGCCATACCACGAATGTACAACAACCGGCAATACCGAGGATGCAGACGATGACAAGCCTCGGAGTAATGGAGCTTCTCAACAATGAGCGATGATCCTAAGAGTGAGGATCAACAACTGTATAATTCTACTGCGGCGTGAGCGGGCCCCAGGAGGTCGATACAACATGTACCAAGTATATGGCGAAATCTTGTAATGAAGTCATAATAGTCTAAAATAAAGCTGGGAACATGTATGATAACCACATTAACAGTACATTGTGCCTTACTAACAATGAGAGTAAACAAGAATAAACTTTTCCGGCTATAAAACAGGAATCTCATGATTAACTTAGGGTCATCCGCCCGTAGTATCATTCCGCAATCTTACTCTTGAGACTATTTCACCCGCATAGGCCGTATGGACCCGCATGAGGTAATTTCCTCGCATAGACTGTATCCGCCCGTATAGGTCGTATGGACCCGCATGAGGTAATTTCCTCGCATAGGACTGGTCCGCCCCGCATAGGACTATTTCACCCGCATGAGCCTTACGGACTCGCATGAGGTATTCCTCGCATCATGGGTAGCAAATCCACGGAATATGCAAATGCCACAAACCCTGGAAATGACCCCGTAATGAACAATATATCACTAGCACATCCGGTTATCATACATAACATAAGCACTTACCAGCTTATCAAACATAACATAAGCACTACCGTCTTATCATACATAACATAAGCACCACCGGCTTATCATAATTATCATAAGCAAGTTAAGAAATCCCCTAACTTCTTATTAGCTTTGATCATATACACTCTCATTTTAGTTTACCTAAGGCACTAACATGCCATTATAAAATCCGGAAATTTAACCCAAAGTACTACGTACTTCTATTCTTTTTAAAATGACTCTTTTTCATATAAAACTTCCAAGATACTAATAACCGTAGTATCAAGTCATATCTACTTTTCAAAACAAGTCACAATACCTTTTAGAACTACATTTAAAGACTTCTAAATCAAGTGACTTTTTACTTTAAAACTTTAAGCAATTGATGTCTTCAAATCAATTTGCCTTTCTTCCTTTCAAGTCATTTTATCTTAATTTACATTGCTAGAGTAAGCCATCCTTTTAACTTTCCATAAAGCTATTATAACCAACTTTCCATAAAGCCGTTATACTAACTTTATGCTTTAGACACTTACATTCTTTTTTATAATCCAGAGACTTAAACTTTCCAAAAACCAAGTATCGTATACTTTCAAAAATACTTAAAGTATCTTATCTTTAGAAACTAAGATATCCTTAATCTTTAAAACAAGTGAGTTAATTCCCTAACTCAACCAACTTGGACATTCTTAAAACAAGTCAAGGATATCAAATGAAACTAGATTCATTTAAATCTCGTACGTCCACCGTACTATACATTTATAGCTAATCATGCTCAAGAGATAAGAAAGTTTCCACATACCTCTTTGGTTCAATCCACTTGCTAAGTCCAATATGTCGTGCGTAGTATGTCAACCTATAATGACCATAATACGTCTATTAACTTCTAACTTTAAACGTAGAATATCCCAAGTGTAAAGTCACTTAATTCTACGGAAAATTGGACATCACTTCCTTTGTTTCTACATACTTTTCCACCTTTTTTAAGGCCCGAAAGCAATAACCAAACGCCACATTTAAGGCTCAATAATTCAGCTAACCAAAGGGGATTACACACCTTAACAGGACGTGTAACATACTGCCCCATAATTTATACAAAACAGTCTTAACAACTTAAGCCTCATTCCCGGCAACTATCAATATCAACAACAATATCAATTTCCGTTCAATTCCTTTTTAAACCAAGTTGTTATTCCAACATGTTATATACCCTATAACAATTATAACAACTACAAATCCCTCCTTTCTTAACAAGCGACGATTGTAACTATCGACTAAATTGATTACAACATAAATGACTAACATGCCCATTTTCGATTTATAACAAGTCGACATGATCCAAATCTTTTTCAAACTTCAATCTATTTACCACATTCTCATTTCCCACTACTATAACATGAAATCTTTAATTTACTTCCAAGAGGAGAGGGAATTTACCTTTAGGATTTCGCCCAACCAGCAAAATCTCGCTCACTGTAGCCCTTTTTCCGCAACTCCTTTTCACGTCAAAATCATCCACACGAACCCTCTACAAGTTTATCAACATCTTATCTTCTTGTCGCTTTTCCAAAATTTCATCTAGGCCTAGGGTTTTTCTCCCTTTAGAAGAGAGAAGAGAAGAGAATTTTTCTTTGGATGAAATCTTGTAAAATGATTTTAATCTTGCAGGACTTGGTCATATATAGCCTCTATCTTGCCTTGCAAGTTGGGAGGGACACTTGTCGCCCTCCCATAGGCCCTCTACAAAAATATCTTCTGATTTTACCCTTTTTCCGCGAAAAATCCCGCCTTGGCGCCGCGGCCCTGCAGCAGGCGCCGCGACGCTACAACTTCAGAGAGGTTCAGGACTTACGGCGCGCACCGGCCGTGGCCGTGTGGCGTGGCGCTGGCTGAAACATTTTTCCTTCTCTTCTGCCAGCTGATCTTGTAACGTCCATAACTTTCTACTCCGATGAGAAATTGACGAGCGGCTTGTTGCGTTGGAAACTAGACTTAATGAACTTCATACTAGGCCTTTGAAACACCTAAAAACTTCTCATACACTAGGAGATATACCGCTCCAAAGTTGACTGAAAATCTGTCCAAAAACATTCTGTCACTTATCTTTCCAAATTCAAATCTTATTTCCTTTCGTACGTTCTCAAATTCATGACCTGGAATTACGGGGTGTAACACATAAGTCTGAAGCTTTTGAGAAATTCATGAAGTACAAGTCAGAAGTAGAGAAGCAACTTGAAATAAGTATTAAAACTCTTCGATCAGATCGAGGAGGTGAGTACTTAAGTAAAGAATTTCTAGATTACTTGAAGCTTCATTGAGTCCATTCAGAATGGACACCTCCGGGAACGCCACAAATGAATGGTGTTGTTGAGAGGAGAAATCGTACCTTATTAGATATGGTTAGATCCATGATGAGCTTCTCAGCTCTACCAACATACCTATGGGAATATGCATTGCAAAGCTCAATCTATATTTTGAATAGAGTTCCATCAAAGTCAGTAGAGAAAACTCCATATGAGATATGGAATGACAAGAAGCCAACACTTAGACACATGCGACCCTGGGGGTGTCCTGCATATGTAAAGAAGTTGCTCACTGACAAATTGGAATCTAAAAGTGAGAAGTATTATTTTATAGGGTATCCTAAGGAAACAAGAGGGTACTACTTCTATCTTCCTGAGGAACATAAAGTAATTGTTTCCAGAAATGCAACTTTCCTTGAAGAAGACTATGTCTACAAGGAACAGAGTTGCAACAAGATAGAACTTGAAGAAATTCAAGAAGTACAAAATAATGTAGAGATGACCCCTTGTCAAATGACCTAGACAAGGATTCAGTGGGAGTATTTGATGATGATTGGGTACTTAGAGTACGCCCTTCAGCTAGTGGGAGTGTTGTGAGGGATAATGCAGAAATGCAAGACCCTCATGCACAACCAATGGTAGATGACACAATAGTTGTGCATCATCCTATTCAAAATGATATTCCTAAAAGTTCTCAAGGTGGTGGATTGTCCAACACACAAACATCTTCTCAAAATCAAAATACAACAAACACTGAAACGCAGAATGTTCAACTCCGTAGGACCACTAGGTCTCATCGTGCACCTGAAATACTTAATCTCCTTGTTGAAACACATAATGAGATAGATATTCCTGATGATGATGAGTCTGCTACCTATAACGAAGCAATGCTAGACATTGATTCACAGAGATGACAAAAATCCATGAAATTCGAAGTGGAGTCTATGTACATAAACCAAGTATGGAACTTGGTTGACTTGCCAACAGGGGTTAGACCCATAGGATGCAAATGGGTCTTCAAGAAGAAGATTGATGCATATGGCAAAATACAGACTTATAAAGCAAGATTGGTGGCTAAAGGTTATAATCAACGGTCTGAGGTCGATTATGATGAAACCTTTTTGCCTGTTGCAAAGATTAAGTCCATTCGGATTTTGCTTGCAATATCTGCATACTATGATTATGATATTTGGCAAATGGATGATAAAACTGTCTTCCTCAATGGTAATCTAATTGAGGAGGTGTATATGATACAGCCAGAGGGTTTTACATCCAAGACTCAACCCAAAGCAGTATGCAAACTACAAAAGTCCATTTATGGACTTAAGCAAGCCTCAAGGGGTTGGAACATTTGTTTTGACAAAGCAGTCAAATCGTTTGACTTTGTTAGAATCAAGGAAGATCCGTGCGTTTATAGTAAACGCACAAATGAGAGCATTATCTTCATTGTTATATATGTAGATGACATATTGATAATGAGAGACAATAATGCTCTCATGCAATCAGTCAAAGAATGGTTATCTAGAACCTTCATGATGAAGGACTTGGGTGAAGCCTGCTACATTCTTGGAATTAGAATCTACAGAGATAGACCTAATAGATTGTTGGGGCTGTCACAGTCCGTATACATAGACAAAGTGCTAAAACGTTTCTCTATGAAAAATTCCAAGAAAGGGAATCTTCCTATGGGTCAAGGCATCAAGTTGTCAAGGAAGGATTGTCTTTCCACAGTTGCAGAACTTGAACGCATGAAGAGAATACCATATGCTTCAACTATAGGATCAATCATGTATGTCATGACCTGTACAAGGCCAGATGTGGTCTATGCACTTAGCATGACTTGCAAATTCCAGCAGAATCCTGGGGAGGAACACTGGAAAGCAGTCAAGAGTATTCTTAAGTATCTTAGACGAACTAAAGAATACTTCTTAGTCTATGGCGGACAAGAAGAGATAGTAGCTACTGGGTATACTGATGCTAGCTTCCAGACAGATCTTGATGATTTCAAATCTCAGTCTGGTTATGCCTTCATTTTAAATGATGGAGTAGTTGGTTGGAAGAGTTCCAAGCAAGCTACAACTGCCGATTCGACAACAGAAGCCGAGTACATTGCTGGATCGGAAGCTGGTGAAGAAGTTGTCGCGATATCCGAGTTCTTAAAGGAATTAGGGGTTGTTCCAAGTGCCAGTTGTCCAATAACAATTTATTGTGACAACACTAGTGTGATTGCTCAAGCTAAGGAACCAAGATCAACGAATAGAAACAAGTATGTACCAAGAAAATACCACATACTCAGGGAGATGGTGGAGACATAAGAAATAAAGATAGACTACATTCCCACCGATAATAATCTAGCAGACCCATTTACTAAACCATTAAGCTTAGTCAAGCATAATGGTCATTTCGAAAATATGAGCATTAGATACGTTAGTGATTGGCTCTAGGCCAAGTGGGAGATTGAAAGTATATATGTCCTAAAAACAATCATTTTAGGAGTAGATGTACTTGAACACATTCATATTATTAATAAGATTAATATACTTGGCATTTGCAATTATTGAATTGATTGTTTATATCATTTATTAATCTGCATCCCTTGAACTTACATTGTCATTAATAGTGTGAGATATTAATGATAGAGTGTAGTTCTTAAATTAGCCTAGACTAATGATCATTGAGAATGAGATATCAATGATATGTTATAAGTCGACATGTGGTCTGCATCACATTCTTAGAGAATGTAGTATATCTCACTTACTAGCAGCAATAGTTGCTAGTGATGGACACATGAATACTCTTAGAGGAGTATTGGCATACTCTGCTGATAAACTATTTGTTATACATGTCTAGACTATTATCAGCATGTGGTATATAGAGTTCCTTAGACTTGAGGTCAATATCATCTTGTTTACGGAGTAATGTACTTTGATCCTGTCCTAAGCTCAAATGTCTTATAGGTTGAGACACGACTTGTGTTGGGTGCATTACGAAGTAGATTAAAGGTGGTAGTTGAGCCAAAAATAGGATTCATTCCTCGATTGAAATTTCGAGAGAACACTCAGCTTCTCAGAGATATTAAGTCGACCAAGTCATTGGCCAATGCAAGAGATATATCTAGGATATGGTCTAGTTGTCGACTAATATATAGATGAGATAAGGTGATCAAACCATTTGGATAGACACTTGGCAAATCTTAAGCTTGATCGAGTGTGTCACAAATGAAAGAAATTTATCATCTCACATAGAGGTCTGTTTACTTGAGTCTTGTAAACGTACTTCACACATTGGGTCCGTCACCGACGCCGTCTAGGAGTTCCGTGTGAACCTTGATTTGATCAAGTGCCGATGTGTGAAGGTCTAAAGGGTCACACTAAGTCGATTGTCTTTTCGGTTTAAGGGTATATTGAGAGAATGTAAAATATCGGATTTAGAATCAAGATATTTTATTTAATAATAAATTATGGGATAATTTTCATTTGATGAAAATTATATAATTAAGTCAAAATTAAATCTTGGATTTAATTAGAACTAAAACGTGTAGAAAATAAATGGAGGAGTCAGCGATGGGCCCAGATCGCCCATCTGCGATTTGATCTGGTCGTCTTGGCTTGATCCAAATCTGATTTGGTTTAGGGTTTCCTCCACTATATATTTGGCACATAACCCATAATTTCAGTTGACACTCACTTTCCACTTTCTGAACTCAGAGTTCAGGAAATAAAATTCTCTCAAACCTCTGCCAAGATTTCCTAACTTTCTTGGACAAAGGAATATACCAAAGCAAAGCTTGCACCCGGACTGACAATCGCGTGCGCTCCCTTTAGTAAAGACTAACAAAGCTTAAACTGTAAGTTTTCTTTCTGTCTTTGCAGATTTGAATTATCGCATAATCATACCAGACGACCTTTGTTGGGGCAAGTAAGTAAACAAAATTTTAAACTTCCGATGTGTCTTACTTGTGTGTTTTACACCCAACAAATCCCTACAATTAGAATATCTCCCTCACTTTATTTTCCATAATTAAGTGATTAATATACAATTATACAAGATCATGATGGAAGAAGATCATGCCTAATTAGCTTCCTAAAGATAATGTTAATCTATGCTAATTAATAGTTTACCTCCTACCATATATAAATGATACTACACTAATTATAAAATAAGAATTATAATTATTCTATCACTCCCGCGCAGTTGAAGTGAGAGATAAATGGATGCTGAGACTATCCCAAAAATCTTCAAATAAAATCAGCGAAAGACCTTTATTAAAAATACCTACAATTTGATAGCGTGATGAGATATGTAGCACCCTCACTTGTCCGCGTGAGACTTTTTCACTGACAAAATGGATATACAGTTCCATATGTTTTGTGCGTTGATGATTGACTGAATTTCCGAATAGGTGGATGACACTAATATTATCACAATATACCAATGTGGCTTTCAGAATCAGACAATGAAGCTCAAGTAGAAGATTTCAAAGCCAACATGATTCTGACATAATATTTGTGACCCCTCGGTACTCAGCTTCAGCACTGGATCTGGATAACGTGGCCTGTCTTTTGGAGGACCAAGAAACCAAGTTATCACCAAAAATTATATCATACCCTGAAGTGGAGCGTCTGGTGTCTGGGCATCCTTCCCAGTCTGCATCAGTGTATGAGACAAATGTCGATGTCGACGAAGGGTATAAGTGTGAGTCATACTCAAGAGTACCCTGAATATACCGCACAATGCGTTTTAGAGCATGCATATGAACATCAATCGGATTATACATAAAGAGGCACACTTGTTGCACAACATATGAGATGTCCGGCCTTGTGAATGTTAGATATTGCAGGGCTCCTTCCAGGTTGAGGTAAAGTGTCGGATCATCAAAAGGCATACCGGAAGATACACTCAACTTGGATTTTGTGTCTACCGGAGTTGTTGAAGGTTTACAAGAGGACATGCTAGCTCGTTCCACAATCTCTGTTGCATACTTCTTTTGGGATAGAAATAAACCACCTTTATGTCGTGTCACTGCTATGCCAAAAAAATAATGTAGATGTTCGAGGTCTTTCATTGCAAATTCAGAGCCAAGCTATGACACGATGAACTTTCGAAGAACATTTGAGGAGGTAGTCACTATAATATCATCCACATATAAAAGAAGATATGCAATATTATTATCCTGACGATAAATAAATAAAGAGTGATCGGAACGAATGTTAGAGAAACCAATCTGTGAAACATAATCAAGAAACCGCTTGTACCATGCCTTAGGGGTCTGTTTTAGCCCATATAATGATTTTTTGAGAAGACACACATGATTGGGATATTTTGAGCTCCTGTATCCCAATGGTTGGTACATGTACACTGTTTCATTTACCTGATCATGGAGAAAGTCATTTTTAACATCTAACTGATGAAGTGACCATCCCTTAGAGAGAGTTAAGCAAAGTACTGTTCTGATAGTCGATGGTTTGACCACAATGCTGAACGTCTCACCGCAATTCACGCTAACATGTTGTATCTTACCATCACTTATAAGACATGCTTTATGCCACTCAAAAGTTCCATCAGATTTTTCTTTGTGACTGAAAATTCACATAGACCGAATTATATTAGCATGAGGTGGACGAGGTACCAATTTCCACGTCCTAATAAGAGCATTAAATTCATCATCCATATCCATCTTCTAATTCGGGTCATGGAGAGCAGACACGAAATTACGGGACAATGGTGATTTTTAGACCTGGGTGTGTAGGCTGTATTAGGCGTTGGGTCTAATAAGACCGTGTTGACTTCAGGTGACGGGTCGATGGATCAGAACTGGGATTGGGTGGTCTAAATTACCAGAATGAGGCTTGTTTGGGGTTTGACCAAGAGAATGGGCTAGATTTTTAGAATTGGGCCTGTTTTGATTTTGGCAACTATCGCTGGCAGACATTGGGACCTGCGACGGAACCACGACCCAGTTTGCTGGGCAGTGTGCTCTTGTTGTTGTGCCGTTATTTTATGGGACATAATCGGAATAGTGGGTCGGTAATAGTATATGAAGTCCCAAATTATTATTACAATAATAATAATAATAATAGGGGGTAGTAAAAAATTAAGGATTTAAATTATACTATTACTCAACAAAGAAGAGTCTCAATTTAGCCTAGAATAAAGAATTCGATATATTCTTTTGCCTAGGATGATTTTTTCTTCTTTAGCCTTCAGGATCATGTCATGCTTCCAACATAAATTGCAAGCGTAATAATCTTTTTATAAGGACTACATGACATGTTAGAAATCTATTAGTTGGCAAAATATATAATTCATAATCTTTTTATAAGGACTACATGACATGTTAGAAATCTATTAGTTGGCAAAATATATAATTCATAATCTTTTTTATAAGGACTACATGACATGTTAGAAGTCTATTAGTTAGCAAAATATATAATTCAAGCCTTAAAGACTTCAAGTATGAACTAACCACATTAAAAATCTGCATACACGTTTTTTTGGTAAGGAAAAAACCTACTTCCCTTCCCCCCCCCCCCCCCCCCCTTAATTCCCCTTTACTCTTGGATTTCCATCTCCCATAGATTATACAACCATCTCTACTTATACATTGTACTTATACACAAACAAAGTACCTAGCACAAAGATTATAAAATCAGAAAAAAGATAAGTGAATAAGAAGAAAACAAATCTGGAAAATATCAAGAGGGCAAGAAGAACAAGAATAAAAAATACTAGCGAGCAAGGGTCACTTTTAGCAACCGAACAACAATCATTTTCACACTTACAATGTGAGTTTCCTCACTCAGAAATTCTTAGTGATATCCTTTATTTTAAGTTCAATACATGTTAGAATATGAATCGGGTGTTGGAAAGAAATCATGAACTTTTGATTGTTTAACAACTAGTTGAGTCATGAACTTTGCGAACTGTTTTCATTAAGTTATACTTGTTATAATTGAATGAGATTCGGAATTGTTGTACACCTCCATGTTATGATCATATTGAGCCAAAGAAGAGATGAAACGGACTTACGGTTTAAGAGTTATCATAGTTTGAAGTTTCTGTCTCGGATTGACTGGAGTCCGGAAAGGCAGAACACAAAAATGTAAAACTGTACAACTCGGTAAAGAATCTGAAAATTTGTGCTAAATTAAAGTTATATATTTCTCTGTTGTTGACATTTTGAGACCTTACGGGGGTCTATCCGACTTACGGGTTGAGCGTTATCGTTGTTTAAAATTTATTCCCCCGCTTGAGTGAAATTCGGGAAGGCAGAACTTAACAACTGGTTTTCACTAGGTTATACTTGTTAGAATTTGGTGAAATTTGGAAGTGTTGTAAATATATATGTGAAGGTAAGACTAAGACAAATAAGACATAAAATGGACGTACGGGTTGAGAGTTATTGCAGTTTGAAGTTTCTACCTCGGATCCATCAGAATCCGGAAAGAAGTACATAAAAGTGAAAAACTGTACCAAATGATACAGAATCTGAATGGATGGTTCACATGAAGACGTATAACTCTCTGTTATCGTCGTTTTGAGATTTTACAGGACTCGAACGGACTTACGGAGTAGAAGTTATGACTATTTTCAAATTTGGTCCTGTTTAATAAAAAATCTGGCGAAACAAATTTCATGTGGCTGTTTTGTGGATAAATTTGTGATAGTTACCCAAAGTAGTTTCAAATGAAATTTGGTATAGTGAAAGGCCCCCGTGTTACCTTCGTTTCAGCGTAAGAAGCATTTTAGTTGAAGTTACAGTTAAAAAGTTATAAATGTTACAAGTACTACAGACAGAATGTAAAAAACAAAAAGGAAGAATATTATTTATTTGACCTTCTGAAAAATATGTAAATATAATGGATCGGGTTGCACGCCGCAACAAATACATAAAGTGAATACGTGTTCACAAATATGTAAATATATTGGATCGGGTTGCACGCCGCAACAAATATGTAAAGTGAATACGTGTTCACAAATATGTAAATATAATGGATCGGGTTGCACGCCGCAACAAAACGTAAGGTGAATACGTGTTCACAAATACGTAAATACATTGGGTAGGGTTGCGCGCCGCAACAAATATGTAAAGTGAATACGTGTTCACAAATATGTAAATATAATGGATCGGGTTGCACGCCGCAACAAATACGTAAAGTGAATACGTGTTCACAAATACGTAAATACATTAGATCGGGTTGCGCGCCGCAACAAATATGTAAAGTGAATATGTGTTCACAAATATGTATATACATTGGATCGGGTTGCACGCCACAATAAATATGTAAAGTGAATACGTGTTCACAAATATATGAATGCAACAAGTGTATAAATGCAAGGAAATGTCTTAACGTATGATACGGGATAAAGTAAAGTGTTAGATAAGTTAAGAATTTCTATTAGTAGTGGAGATGAGATGTTGCATACTTGTGTGATAAAGGTGTTGTAACCTAATATGTTTTTGCAACATGCTTATTATGTTATAATGTGATTGCACTTGGAGTATTGTGAGGTTAATTTGAATTGCAGGGTAAGGTTCTCACTCAGCCCCGGATGGTAGGGCTGACTCTTTATTTAACATATTTCAGGAAAGTGTGATAGAGGAAAGACTCCACATCAAAGCTAGCGATCGTCCCGCGGCCTCTTTGTCATACCAAATCCATTGTTTCGGACTTGGTACTTGTCATGTTTAGAATGTCAATTTCAGTATCTCGGGCAATGCCCATGTGGGATTGTCTCCTTTCAAACTTAAAATAATCAATGTCATTATCGTTTATGTATAAACAGTATTTGCACGAGCATGAGCTCGCGTTATGTTTTCAATAGATTCATAAACAGATTTCTTTACTTCCATTGTTATTAATAGTTCCACATTTAGATATAAGTCTAAATTTCGAAATAAAGAGAATTAAATGGTGCTCCTGGTGAGATAATTATCCAGGTGTCATCACGCCCTAAGGAAAGACTTAAGAAAAATCGGGGCGTGACATAGTATTGGGCCAAATATGGGGATATTCCATCATCGAGAAAATCATAGATGGGTGGTATTGACTCATGTATTTTGGTAAATGGGAAATTTGTTTCATCAAAGATTACGTGACGACTTATAATGATTTTATTTGAGGATAAGTCGTAACACTTGTAACCTCTATGATTGGAAGGATAACCCAAAAAATACGAGTAGACCGGGTTGAAGTTTGTGGATTGTAGTAGATGAAAAAAGTGGATAGCACAAGCATCCGAACACCTGTAAATGGGAATAAGACGGATCCCGTAGATATAGGACTTTTAGTGGAGCTTGATAGGACAAGTTTTTGTGGGGAAGTATGTTCAATAAATATGTGGCCATTGTAGTGGTGCATGATGCCAAAAATGAGGGGGTAAATATGCATGGCCAAGGGATGTTCTAATGATATTATGTATGATTCGTATTTTTCGTCCCGCTTTCCCATTTTGTGAAGATGTATGGGGATATGAAAGACGAAAGTTTAAACCATTTGAGTTACAAAAATCCAAAAAAGAATGCTTATTCAAACTCCATCCCATTATCACATTGATATTTTTGACATCCCGTTCAAATTGATTTAAGATGAAAGTTCTAAATTTGAGAAATGTGGAAAAAACTTGTAATGTTTTTGACAAAGAAAATATTCATAAAAAATTAGAGTAATCATCTAGAATAATCAAATAATATATATGGCCCGAAGAGCTCAAAACAGGAGGGAATCCAAATATCGCAATGAATAATATCAAATGACATAAGAGTGCAAGAATTGGAGGAAACAAAAGGCAATTGAACATGTTTACCCAGTGGGCATGAATGACACTTATTCAAAGTTCGTGGTTGAGTACATGTAATAAAGTTATTTTGTTTGAGGGAGTCTAAACTAGTAGCTCCCAGATGGCCCAACCTTTCATGCCATAATAAGGATGTTAAAGCTGCAAAAGTCGATGGTGTGGTGGATCTTTGAATGGGTGAGGTGACAGGATAAAGCTACCCTTTGCTATCACATCTCATGAGAGGCGTCCCCATCCGATAATCATACACGGAAAATCCAAAAGGGTCAAAAGCAACAGTCACCCAATTATCAATAGTAAACTTTTTAACATACACCAAGTTTTTAATTAATTTTGGGACATGAAGGACATTCTTTAAGGTTAGTGGTGGGTTTGGGGAGGGGGGAATTTAGTAGAACCACAACCTTGAATTAGAATAGAATGGCCATTTCCGACAATTATATCATTGTTTTTGCTCAAATTAAAATAGGATGAGAGATTACCTTGGGAGGACGTCATGTGAGACGTCGCTCCGGAGACCAGATACCAATTGGCGTCGGGTGGATTAAGCCCAAAAGTGTGCATGACAGATTCTATATCTGTTGGGCTCGTCATTGCCGAATGGGCCTCCTGCCACTAGGTCGGCATTGGCCCAAAATTCCCTGGAACGCTACTGTTATCGATGGAAAACTGCTCGGGCCCAAAATTGCCAGGCCCAACATTGTTTGGACCGACAGTGGCCATTCTAGTTAGGTGCTGACTGGGCCTGACCCAGTTACCTGTCAGGTAGGGACATGGTGGCACAGCCCACAACCACTACTGTGCCCATCGGCCGTCCGCGAGCTTCCATCATTGTCCACAGTGTTGGAGTCCGCCGAATTTACACCGCCACCGGAATTTCGGTGGCCTCCATTTTCTTTATTTTCGCAATTTTCACCCCGATTTTTATTACCATGTTTTTCTGATTTTGTTGTGTGGGTTCAAAATGGATATTATCGTCATTTGTGGGGATAGCAATCATGGCGAAATTAGAGTGACGATCTTTTTGGCAAATCCCGCCTCTTCAAATATAAGAATCGAACGTGCTTGATAAAATAATAGGTGAGGATTACTTTGTCGGATGAGTGTCCCCACACCGCTATATGTGTCGGTAAGGCCGAAAATCATTTGTAGAACCAAGCGATTGTTGGTAACAGGCGAAACAACATTTTAAGTTGATCCGACAAGACCTTAAACGTTGATAATATGCCGACGCATTTGGGAAATCCGCCATATCGATGGTGGAGAATTCTTGTTCTAAAATCACGGCGCGAGGATTTTTTTGTCTTGAAAAATGTCCCGCAACCGGTTCCAAGCCGCCATGGGCTGTAGAATCATACTCTATTATTGTGTGTAACAAATCCGTAGAGATTGTTGCATAAATCCAAGAGAGAACTCTGGCCTCAAGAGTTTCCCATAGTTCTTTGTCATCATCGGTCTTTAACTCCTTTTCTTTACCATTCTCCGGCGGGATTATATGATGAATAACCCGGTGAGAACGACAACAAATCTTAAAAAGTTCTGCCCAAGTTGCATAATGGACATTTTCCATCTCAAGAGTGATAAAAATATGTGTTTTAATGTTTGAGCGGTAAAGACTGAATGAAAATTATTTTTGGAGTCAGACATTATCACTCGGAAGTTACAAAGTTGGACAAAAATATGAAGAACACTAAAGGAGATGAAAAGGGAGAAGAACAAGCGAGCAAAAAAAATTGGCTAAGTTGATAGGGGGTGGCTAAATTTGGAGGTAGAATAGTTTCGTATGGTAGGATCTTTTCCTAATCTCTTGATATCATATAAGAATATTTGTGTAATTAGAATATCTTCCTCATCTTATTGTTCCACAATCAAGTGGTTAATATACAACTATACAAGATCATGATGGGAGAAGATCATGCCTAATTATCTTCCTAAAGATAATATTAATCTATGCTAATTAATATTTTACCGCCTACCATATATAAATGATACTACACCAATTGCAAAATAATAATTATAATTATTCTATCAAGCACTATATAGCTGGCCCAAGAAGAATCATGGGATGGACCGACAAACTCGGAGGAAATAAAGCAAAAGAAAGCTGGAGACTGTTTTGTTTTTTCAATCCAAACTCAACTTGTTTGCTGACAAGAGTTGTCCTTTTCCTGGCCTACAGGTACTTCTCCTCAAGATATTTTGTGGAGGACTTTATTTTATGCTAGTAAATAGTAAAAGTAAAGCCATATAAACAGGCCCCATCGATCTAGTGGATTAGGACATCTCTCTGTCAAGGAAGCATGGGGGATTCGAATTCTCCCGAAGTAGGATACTACGAAAGAAAGATAATGGATTACCAATAAATCTAAAATTGATTCCTTCTAGATCGATGCCCGAGCGGTTAATGGGGACGAACTGTAAATTTGTTGACAATATGTCTATGATGGTTCAAATCCAGCTCTGCCCAATAATTCGTCAATCCGCCATGAGATGATATAATGATACATATAGAACTAATTAAAAATAAAAGCTAAGTCATATAATATAAAACTAATACTAATAACATATACTCTTGATTTGAGTTGAATAACAATTCCATACATGCAAACGAATTTGCTTTTACCTATATGTTTGAGATGACAAAAATAAATAGTATAATAAGTACAACTCCAATAGTGTTCAAATGAAGAAAAAAAAGAGTTCAACTTCTATGTATTATATGAGAACCCTATATCTTCACGGTAATTATACAAGATAAAACTTGTATTATGCAGTCATAGAAAGTACAGATGGATGGCATTGCTGGTTAGCTAATATGCCATTTTGTTGCATACATGCTTTTTAACAACTATCATATGTATTGGTAGATAAAATATTAGTCCAAGGAATTAAAAATTGGCCAATCGGCAGACCTTCTTCGTCCACCGCTGCCACTCTCTCTTTGGCAATTAAAATATACAGCAGCAACTGGTAAACCAAGATTATAGAGTTCTGCAAAATCTCTTGTATTGAAGTTCTGACGCCATCCTGGAGCATACACTGTCTGTCGACCCAATTGTCTAAACAATACGAATGCAAAGCGATGGATTCCCATTGATGGACTTGGACTTTCGTAGCACACTATTTCTTGCCCTACAAACATGTACACCAAACTCCTCTCAATTTCAATAGTTCTAGACACTCACATTGGCAATATTGTTCACTTCCAAGACACAAGTTATGCAAAGATCGAATATCTTCGATCAAAAGAAAATATAAATTCTGAAAAGCGTCAGGGCATTTTTGTTATATTATTTATTCAATCTATGTATTAATAATGCCAGTGTTAACACCCCACACTCCATCTTTTAATGGTAACGAAAGATCGCGAATTAGAGTCTGCTTAAGCATAATTAACCGTGCTAGTGGTGGGACTTAAAAGTATATTAGACCGTTATCATCCCTTTTAGAAAATTTTAGGGCATATCAGTCACATTGAGATTGATTTCATACCCTTTCCTAGGTTCTACAAATTTGCGACAAACATGATAAAACGCAACATTGTCCCCCAATATGAATACCTTATATTATTATTTCCTTGTGTTTTTTATGTTTGAGTCATGAATAAAGCTTGATAATAATTATATTAAGAGAATAACAATAAAAAATAAAATAAGATAAGCAAGTAAAATCACAAAGAGAGTAAGGGTTAAGAACCAAGCTTATTGTGGGGAGGTTTATGCAATTATCTCTTTAGTTTTATTTGGCTATAATGACATTATAAATAAATTAATTTAACATGATTTTTTTTTTTAAAAGAGCTCGGTGCACTAAACTCCCGCAATGCGGGGTCCGATAAAAATTGGACCACAAGGATCTATTCAATTTAACTTGAATAACTTTATGGATATAAAACAAAACTTAAGTGACTTTAGTGAGGATTTTACCATAGTTAATTGACCATTTAAGATATTCACTGTTAAGAGAAAAAAAAAAGAGGAGATGGAAAGACGCAAACAAACAATTAGAAAAAAGAGGATTCTCACCAAAATTTACACCTGTGGTAGCTGGAATATCAGTGACCAACCTGTCAACGGTTCATTAATAAAAAACAGATACTTAGTGATAAATAACAACAGGGAAACAGACTAGGAAAAGAAAAGCACTAAATTGGAAATTCTCTATTCTTCAGATAAATAGCTAATAATGATTCAATATTTAATCAAATTAATAGATACATTAAATGTGTTTGCACAAAAAAGAATTATTGTTTAATCATAGTTAATTATATACATGCTCACCCTATCAGATTACTTGATCATAATAAATTAATGTGATTTAAAGTAAATACCAGGTGGGACTGAGAATTAAGTATTAACCCTGGGATAGAAGGGTTGCATACGAGCCAAGTGTTTGACACTAATCTCAATTCACTGAAATGTTCTCCCAAAAGAATACAAACTGACGACCTTTTAGTAGTGAATGTGACAAAATTCAAATGATGATTCAATGGCACTCAGACAGAACTCACGACCCACTTGGTGCAATTGCCAGACTTCAGTCCGAAAGAAAAAGAAAGAAAGCTTTCTAAAGTACGCAAGACAGGTCTTTATACGGCCTCATTGGGAAAGAACGGACAAATCAACGAGTAGTCATACCAGAACATATACTCCTAAGTCCTATTATACTCGTACCGTCTCAACTCATGCGACAGATCTTTTTTTTTATGTCAATCCAAATATAGTGACAACTTTCATGACTATTTAATTTTAAATTTTATTATTTATCCTTAATGAGATACTAATTTCTAGCTATAAAATCAATAAAGTTTTAAAAAATGTTCCCTTTCATCTTAAATATCGTGCCCATTCAAACACCTTCACGTAAATTATGACGGAAGCAGTGACGGAGCCAAATTTTTTATAAAGGATATGAAAATATAAAAAAGTAGACACATATAAAAAATAATGAGAATCAACATATAACATATATACATAAAACTAAAATTTTGACATAATTAAACAGTGTAATTTTCGAAAAATGGGTGTCAATTGGCACCCCTTAACATAAGATGGCTCCGCCACTGGACCGAGAAAGTATTTTTTTGTTGCATACCTAAAGTAGTAATATTAAAATTGTGGTCTTAATTATGCCTTGAATATTGCTATGGCTATAAAAGCACATTATTATATGTAAAATAAAAAATAATTAAAAAGTTTTTAAATATAAAAAAATTATGCTTTATAAAACAAACAAACAAAAAATTGGTAAAATAAAATGAAAAAGAGGAGTAATAACAAATTCTCAAGTCCCTAACCATCATATTACAACACCGATTGTTTCTTTTGTGTTTCTTGAAACAACCCATATATATATTTAAATATCATGGATTTGACACGACTATTGTACAGCCAGGTATGTCTAAACAAAAGTATATATGTCGAAGGGTCTGTTTGGTTGAATTGATTTTAAGCTAATAAGTGTTTTTTTTAAATAAGTACTTATTAAAATATTGAAAGGTTTGATTGAGTTTATTTTAAAATAGGAGTAGAGTTTATTTTAAAATAAACACTTATTCCAAAAGCTTAAAATTTGGGTTTTTTTGGAGTAGAGCTTCTTTTGGCTTTAATTTTTTTTTTTGTTTTTTGTACAATTTTTTTGTTTTTTATTGACAATCAAACACCTAACAACTTTTTGATAAAAACTCTATTCATATACTCTTTTTAATAAGTTATACCAAACGAAGCCGAAGTTTCAGGCTGATTTGTGTATTTTAAAAGCTCTACACGAAGTACTCATCATGTGATTCTTGTTTAACATGATTACTCAATGGAGGATAATTCAAGTTTTACTTTATTGTATTAGTATTATTAAATCATTTTTATATCAAACTTCAATTTACCTAAATATCACGAAAAGTATTAACATATTTTTTTGTACTCAAGTCAATCAACTTTATCAAAGTATCACATAAAGTTATTAGGAGGAAAAAAAATAAGACATTCAATATACTAATTACATCATGTTGAGTTATATTTTGGTTACAAAAATAGTTTAGTCACTTTTGTGATACTTACTTACTTATATAAAGTTGAGTGATTTTTTTATTAAATAAATAATTTAATGACTTTAATGTAAAAGAAAAAATGTGTGATGATCCATAAAAATCACCTTATTTAACATGGTATGTCATAAATAATCCATGTAAAATTAGTAAAAATTAAAACTTATGCTTTCTGCATGACTAGAGCATATGAAGCAACCAAACATCGAATAATTCGGAATCGATATATCATTCGTTAAAAAAGTGGTGCATATGTCACCATCGTTACACAAATGGTGCAAATATGCCCCTGCCATACACAAATGACTCAAATATATCCTTTTTACTGACAATTTTTTTTAAAATTATTTAACTTATCTTTTAATTAAAAAAGATAAAAGGGTCAAATGTGCCCTTCAATTATGTTTTATAATTTAAAATTACCCTATCGTCAAAGTTTGGGATCGAAATTGCTCTTCCCGTTAGCATACTTATTACATTTGCTCTTACGTGGATGGAAGTCTGACTTGGACTCCACAACACAAAAAGAATTGTCACGTCGGATCCACATAAACGCCATGTAAGCTCCCACAAAATTCTTTTAACTCGTAACCAGTACCGTTACCCCATAATTTAAAGTGTTTCAATCTGGTCCATTTTCATCATATCTTTCTTATTTTTCGCTTTCCACAAACCATAATTCCAACACTCCAAAAAAAAATCTCACCTCAAATTTTAAAAAATAATAATTATATTTTGGAGCCTACAATTAAAAAATAATCTACAATTTTTCAATTTTAGCGAAAAAAAGTAACAGTGTAAAGAGAGCTAATTAATGAATTCTCAGTCGAACAACCTCGACGAAACGACGTCGTAGCCGGATACCGGCATCGACGCATACACATTCCTCGAATTCAACACACAAGGTGAAGAAGAAGAATTTAATTATCTTGAATATCAAGAGCTTTCACAGCCAATTTGATCTTCTTCTTCCACCACGTGGCTTACACCTTCCGAAGCACCATCGACGAAATCACGCGGCGGAGAAATTGCGGCGCCGACGGGTATAATTAGGTAGCAGCGGCGGTGGTGGATGAGTTGGCGGCGGGGAAGAGTGGGTTGAATTTTGAAGAGACGGGAGATGACGAGGGTTTTGAGTATGGAAAAAGTGATTTTGGTGTTGAGCATGTTTGTAAGTATTGTGGAGTGACGAATCATGCTTGTGTTGTTAGATGTTGTGGACCGGGTTAAAACAATTTAAATGATGGGGTACGGGTTAAAAGAATTGGGTGGGAGCCTACATGACGTATATGTGGATCTGACGTGACAAATATTTTTTGTGTTATGGAGTACAAGTCAGACTTTCATTCATGTAATAGCAAATGTAATAAGTATGTTAACGGAAAGAGAAATTTCGATCCCAAAGTTTGACGAAGGGCAATTTTAAACTATAAAGCATAGTTGGAGGGCAAATTTGACCCTTATCCCATTAAAAAAAATGCCACGAGACTTTTAAGAAGTAAGTCTACCTATTTGTTTTAGTAGATTTACTTTTTAAAGTCACGTGGTAATTTATTTTTCTAGTGGATCGGGGTTGGTTCTCTTAAAAATATCTCAGTGGCTTTAAAAAAATAAGTCTACTCATTTTTTAAACAAATCAGACCTAAGCCATAAGAAAACAAAGTTATGACGTGGCTTTAAAAAAATAAATCTACTAAAAAAATGGGTAAACTTTCCTTTTTAAAGTCACGTGGTTTTTTTTTAATTAATAAGTAAGCTAACTAGTTTATTTAAAGTATTTTGTTAGCAAAATGGCATATTTACATAATTTAGGTAACGTCAAAGGTATATATGCATCACTTTTCTAATTGCTATATTCGCTCTATATGACAAAATTGAAGGGTATATTTACCCATTTTTCCTAAATTGAATATAGAGTAGAGGTTTGGTCCACTAATGACCCATTTGATACGGCTTATTAAAAAGAGCTTATAGGAGTAGAGCTTTTATGAAAAAATTGTTAGGTGTTTGGTTGTCAATAAAAAAAAATGTTTTTATTTAAAAAACCAAAAAATAGAAAGCCAAAATAAACTCTACTCAAGAAGCCCAAATTTTAAGCTTATTCCGAAAGTGCTTTTGGAATCTAAAAATATTTATCCATTTGTCAACTAAACACTTCATTTAAAGGCCAAAAATGTTTTTGGCTTTCCAAAAACACTTTTAGCTTTTGAAAAAGCCCAACCAAAGGGGCACTAACTCATTCTTTTTTATTACCTTTTCCTTAAAAGAATTCTGAAAATCTTTTATAGGAAATTATAAGATGGTCAGTGGCAGGATATGACCCAAGATATTTGTGACTGCATATTTCATGGTTTATAAACTTCCCATAAAGAACCTCGGAAAAGAGGAAAGGTGCGGGACTAAGGCGATAACATAAAACGTTAATAGAAAATTATATTATTGATGTATATAACTTAAATCTAATACTAAAATAATTTTCTGTATAAAATTTTAGTACCTTGATTTCAAGTGCAATTTACTTTCAATTTGAAATACTTTTTTTTTTCTTCAAATAAATATTATGAATCCCTACATACTCTCAAGAGTCTATCTTCACTTTCATCATTACCTGCTGCATCATAACTATCATCAAATAGTACTCTTATAGTTAAAGCTTCATATATAATAGTCAAGAATCTATCTTGACCTTCATCACTCATGATTAGTAGTAAACTCTTATAATTACACTCTTAAAAGAATAAAATGGGAGTGCAAAAAGCCAAAACCGTAAGAGATTAAAAGAAGAGACAATAAGAAGGTGGGGCAAGGGGTCGATACTGACCAGTGAAGGTATTCTCTTAGACTTGGATCACTTGGACTTGGAGCATCAGGGTCCACCATAACCTTAGAAAAGCGGGGATAAAAAAATGACATGAGCACAGGCGCAATGAGCGGAAGATGTTATTACTAATTTGAGAACTTATCCTACTAATTTTAGATCTTATATTACCTCTTTTCCACTAACATCAGTCCAAATTTCTTACATAATAAGTATGGGAGTCCATCCACATTACCTATTCTGTTCCTGATCCTTGTATGGAGGAAAATATTATTTTTAGATATTTTATGTTTGGTTGATCAAAATATTTTGATTTTTTTTCCTAAGTAAACACGTACCTTAAAAATTAAGAAAATAACTTTTTAGCATAAATAGGAAAAACAAGATATTTTAAGTTCCATAAATTCTTTTTAAAAATATTTTCCTTCAAACCAAAAATACACCCGTAATATTGAAAAAAACAAAGAGAAAATATACCAAAGTGTAAAAGGTACGAAGGTCATCTCCTCCAACTTCAACCCTTGGCTGGTTAACAACTTGAGAAGGCCTAAGCTCACAGCCATTATTAACTTCTCTGTCCCTATATATAACTCTTAGGCCAACAGATCTAGTGAAAGGGTCCAATATCTCCCCTATCACACGACCAACTACCAGAGGTTCACGTTCTCTTGGCATGATGATAGTTGATAAATAAGAAACTAGCTGCGGCTACTGTTGTGTTCTGTGTCCACAACACAAGACGCTAGCTAGTTTATTATGGGGTTATGCATGATTTTTAAAGTGTTGGGGTAGAGTCTATATATATATATATATATACATATACGCCCGTTCTGTGCATGCCAGCACCTTTGCTGTCATATCCTCCCAAAGAATCATAGTACATAGCTTTTTTCTTTTCTCTTTTCCAATCTAGTACATAGCTTTTTTCTTTTCTCTTTTCTCTTTTCCACCTTATAGCCATAGGTTTTCTAGGAATTATTCTACTCGAATCATGTCCCCTTTTCCGATTATTTGTTGATTTAACTTCTTTATACAGGTGGTATAAAAATATTTTATACTATTCATATTGTAAAATTTAACATAAAATACTAAATAGCAGATTTGCAGATTTTTTTCTTAGCGGAAGTGAATTTGTAGTAATCACGACTCGTGTCACTGTACGTAAGAATTATCACAAAATAGACGAATTCCTTGGTTTCTTGATGGTTATATATTCCTCAAGTTTTATGAGCTTATTTGACATGAATTTTATGTGAAGTTAGAGATATTATGTGTGGATATTGCTAATTTACGTCGTTTTGTATCTAGGTGAATAAGAGCATAACTTGAGAACAAAATGGATGAAACAAAGAAGAAACAATTGAGCAATTGGAGAAAAAAGGTGCGTGATCACGCACCTGGGAGTTACATCGCGCAGGTCATCATGCAGGAAAGACATTGAATGAACAAGCTGCGCGAAGTGTGTGCGATCACGTGTGCGTTTGGACTTCAGCTGCGCGATAACGCATTGAGAAAATTTAATTCGAGGCTAATTTCAGCATTTTATGTCATGACCTCTTTTAGGGATTGTGGTGGCACCTACACAGTTTTAACCGATAGGCGAACCACTCCCGAATCATTTAAATATAATATAAATAAAAGTGGAAAGATAACAAAGTCATATATAATCTATTTCATGATATAAGTGCGGAATATAAGTCTAAGAAAACGAACATGACCCCGAGAGAACTGATCTGTGAATACAAGAGCACTAATAATCTGATACAAGTCTGAATAAGGAAACATAAGCCAAAACCAAATATGATAACGTAAATATCTGAATGTATTTCTAGATCATGAGTAAAAGACATAAATAAGAATAGAGCATCCAAGGAATGTCGGGGGTAACATTTTCATCCTGAATACTGCAGCTTGTCCGCTCGGACTCAAACTGGAATGGTACTTCTTTTTGAGTCAAACACGTCAAATGAGAAGCAATAGAAGAGAATTCCTTGACGAACCGACGATAGTAGCCAGCAAGACCCATAAAGCTCTGAATCTCTATCACAGAAGTCGGTCTAGGCCAGTCCCTCACTGCCTCTATCTTCTTAGGATCAACCATAATCCCATCATTGGACACCACATGTCCCAAGAATGCTACAGAGCTTAACCAAAACTCAAACTTCGAGAAGTTAACATATAGCTTCTTCTCATTCAAAATCCCAAGGACCACTCTTAGATGTTGCTCATGTTCCTCATGACTCTTCGAATAGATTAAGATGTCATCAATGTATACAATCACAAAAAAATCCAAATATAACTTAAGTATCCCATTCACCAGGTCTATAAACACTGTAGTGGCATTAGTAAACCCAAAGGACATCACTAGGAACTCGTAATGACCATAACGAGTACGAAAAACTGTCTTGGGACCATTCTGCCAGAATCTTCAACTGGTGTTACCCAGACCTCAAGTCAATCTTCGAAAATACCGAAGCACCCTGAAGCTGGTCGAGCAAGTCATCAATACGAGAGATCATATACTTGTTTCTAATAGTGACCTTATTCAAATGCCTGCAATCAATGCACATACACATGGTGCCTTCCTTCTTCTTCATGAACAAGACAGGAACACCTCATGGAGATACACTAGGTCGAATAAAGCCCTTACTTAACAAGTTCTGAAACTGCTCCTTCAACTCTCTAAGCTCTGCCAGAGCCATACGGTATAGAGAAATGGAAATAGGTAGAATATCCAGCTTAATATCAATGCACAAATCAATATCCATATCTGGTGGCATACTTGGTAAATCTGAAGAAAAGACCTCGGTGAACCCATTAACTACTAGAACAGACTCAATGGAAGGAGTCTCCACACTCGTATCCTGAATACGAGCAAGATACGACATACAATCCTTGTCTACCAACTTCCTAGCATGGATGAAAGAAATGATCTTCTTAGGAGTAGGGCTGGGAATGCCTCTCCCCTCTAACCTCGGAAGACAAAGCATAACTAACGTGAGTGTCTTGACATGACAATCCAAAATCGTATGGTACGGTAATAGCCAATCCATCCCCAGAATAATATCAAAGTCAACCATGTGTAAAATGATTAGATCTACCAAGGTATCGTACCCCATAAAAGTAACCATATGCATACGATAAACTCTATCTACAATCACAGAATCACCATCCAGTATGGACGCACTTATAGAGACATCAAGCATATTACATAGCATATCCATTTCACAGAAAAATAGGCAAACATATATGAGAATGTAGACCCTAGATCAAATAACACTGAAGCAGACCGATGACAAATTGAGATGATACATGTGATAACTACGTCAAATGAATCAGCCTCAGGCCTACCCAAAAGAGCATAACAATGAGTGCGTCCTACACCAGACTAAGTACTCTGCTGGCTACCTCATCCTGAACAAGATCCATCTCTCCCTGACTAGGACCCACCACGAACAGACGGATGGCCAACACGACCCAACTAAGATCCTTCCCGGCTAACATGACTACCACCCCTAGATGGCTTTACTGGAGTCCTTGGTGCATGAGATATACTCTATACAAATCTAGGGCACTCCCTCTTGTAGTGCTCAACATCACCACTATTGTAACAAGTCCTGTCCACTGAGGGCTATTGGATAGAGATAGAAGAACCGGAACCACCATGATCAGAATATCGAGACTGAGAACCCCTTGAAAATTGCCCCCAATATAACTGCTCTACCCTACAGAGACACCATTGGTAATTTATAGGGCTGCCTGAACTGGTCGATCATGCTGCGACTGCTGATATCTATCCTGATGCCCATAACGACAGGAAGTAGAACCGCTGAACTATCCATGTTGCCTCGCCTTCTTATCGGGCTCATATCTGGACATCTTTCCCCTCACAGACTCCACCATCCTCGCATGTTCAATCATTGTCTCAAAAGAAGCTCTAGAGGCCACCAAATTCAATTTAGCCAACTGAAGTGGAATACCCAATCCCTTAACAAAACATCTCACTTGCTCAACCTTAGTAGGTATCAGTGGTGATACATAGTGCAATAAGGCATGAAAGCAAGTCTCATACTAAGAAACTATAGAACCTCTCTGCTCAATCTTTGAAACTCATCACGCTTGCTCAGATGCAATATCAAAGGCACTTACTTCTCGAAGCAATCCCTTAGAACCTAACCCAACCCATTCGGGGTGACCTCGCTGGTCGGTAATCCACATATGCTCTTTAATATTGTTTTGCATTTCCCAAAAGCTGAAGGGCCACAAAACTGACTCTTTCTGACTCAACAATACCCAGAGTATACAACCTCTCATGGTTTCTCACAATGAACTCATACACATCCTCCTCGGGCTGACCATAAATTATCGAATGCTTTATGTTCAAAAAGTGATCCCAAATCTTCCGCTCATCGCGGGTCAGAGTTGTCCTTCTAATCATCCAGGGACCTATGAACCTCATAAATATGGAGCGTTGACATCACTACTGGCTAAATCCCAAAGGTACAAACTTGGGGGTCTGAGTCTGCCCCTCTCCCACACGGGTATGAGAACCACCCCGAGTAGTCGGATGCATGCTTTCCTGGGAAAAACTGTCTAAAATACTAAACAATATGACCAGTGTGTCCTACAGGACCGGAGTAGCAATAAATTGAGGCTGATCCTGGGCTGGCCCCATCTCCTTCTCAAGTAACTCATCTTGAGGCTCAATATACGGCTTATGAGACTCTGATCTATCATGATGCACTACCTCGAGCTGGTGAAGCTCCTCGGGATGTACCTCAGCCCCGAGCATGTTCTCTACTACAACCACACGCAACCCGTGCTGGTGCCTCTTCTCTCCCTCTGTCAGCACGAGTCTCCACCATCTGTGAGAGAATTGAAACAAATGTCATATTCCAATTTGATTCAACTTAGCACGAAAGGAATGAGGAAAGTGAATTTTCCTAAATGTACCATAGCCTCCCAAAGATAAGTACGAATGTCTCTAAACCGATTCACGAGACTATACTATACATTGATATTATATTTAAGATTGTTTAACCAAAAGCTCTGATACCAACTTTGTCACAACCCCTTTTAGGGATCGTGGTGGCACCTACACAATTTCCATAGATAGGTGAATCACTCCCGAATCATTCACATGATATAATATAAATAAAAATGGAAATATAACAAAGTACTATATAATTTGTCTCATGATATAAGTGCGGAATATAAGTCTAAGAAAATGAACATAATCCCCAGAGATCTGGTATGTGAATACAAGAGCACTAATAATTCGAAACAAGTCTTAATAGGGCAACATAAGCGAAAACCGAATATGATAACGTAAGTATCTGAATGTATCTCTGGATCATGAGTAAAAAACATAAATAAAGATATCATCCAAGGCATGCCAGATGTAGCACCCTCACCATGATTACTGCAGACTGCCCGCTCAAACTCATACTCGAGCTCACAAACTGGTAGTAGGATCTTTATCTGCATTAAGAAAAGATGCAACACGTGTAGTATGAGTACACAATGTACCCTCGTAGACATCATAGATCGACAACTACAGAAGATACACAAATATCTCAAAAATTCACCAAGTCATGTTGTCCACATAATAGTTCACATAACACCTTATTCAGGTAAGATTTCATAATCACTTAAGTTATCCGATTCCAGGAAAGTTCAATAACAATAATTCAAATATCAAGTAGCAATTACAATCCTACCATATCTTGAAATCTAGAAAAGTCATCAACAATCAATCCAGAACCAATTCTATCCACAGATAATCAATGAAAGATATATGTAAGATATGAATGCAATGCATATGTCAGATACCTTTATCTTCCAATATACATGTCAAGTTTTTATTATGATCAGCACACCCATAGAGGACCCGCAAAGTCCATATACTCTTTCGAAATTTCCCATGAGACCCAACACTTGGCTGTAATAACTGTTGCATGCGTGCAACCCGTACCCTGAGTATTGTCATCATCTCAGTGTTGCCATATCTCATAGTGTTATTACCTTTTTAGTCCCTTGGACCCATAGCATATATCATACCACTCTAATATTAGTATCATCAGAATCATGATTGTATGAAGATAAATGACAAAACCAGGCAAGAATCATAAGGTCATGAGATGCAACAAAGTATAGAGATGAATATCACATGCTTTCAAGAAAACAACAACAATATAATCCAACTACAATCAGGATATTATATCAAAACACGTATGATGATAAGCACAACGATAACATGTATGACAATGAGCCCATATACTGGCGACAAGCCCAATCAATTAGCAGTCAGAATCAACTTAAGACTGATTCCCCAAATCACCTATCATCACAGTCAACACCAGCACCCACTCAACCGTTCATCACAACCGTTTGAGTGGAACACCCAAACATGCCCAATATCCCTCAATATTTATAACTAATTACGTACTTCTATCGGAGTCTAGTGGAAGTAAACCGTAGCCTACCTCTGGGCCAAATTGGAGCCTGAAACAATCAAATCTCAGTGATAGCTTTGCCCTTCCACTGTGTCTCGTGATAATTGAAGTCTAATCATGCATATACTATTCTTTAATAATAAGCTTACACAATATACAAAGACATGATCCTTAACAAGCAAGACTTTCAAAGGCAACCCCAGGCCCACGTCATCAAGACTCAAACGTTACTACCCCAAAACTATGAATACATACTAGATAATCATATCCTTAAGTTAATTAGAATACTATACTCATTTGGACCTTCAATTAAACAATAAACAAAAGCCCCAATTTGGAAACGCTAGAATTCCCTCCAAAACAAATGGGTTTCTATACTAAAATTACACTCTACAACATGATTATCTACCAATTTCCATCACTAATTCATAATATTAATGCAATCTATTCCATGAAACACCCCTAAATCAATAATTTAACTTTTTTAATCACAAATGGAAATCATAGTTCATCTTCCCCATTTCACATACATGCTTAATCACCATTTAAAGGACTTTGAGTCATAAAACTAAACCACAAAGGATGGAAATGTTACCCCAAATGGAGGATCTGTTCTCAAAACATCAGAAACTCACTGGTGGCAGCTCTACGTTCGAGAAACCTATTTTTGGCAAAGTGATTCAACCTAGAGAATTAAATAGGTTGCCTGATCCAGTGATTCCGCCCCAACGGACTTGACTCCGCTGGCACGGGCCCTCTACCTCGTGAAATGATCTCGTTGTGGTGTAGTCAATTAACAGCTCGCCCTAGCGCCATAGTGAACCTGATCCCGTAGAGGTGCACTCTCCCCTACGAAAAATCCCTCCCCCAAGGCGAAAACTCAAAAAATTCTCACAACCCGCATCTGCAAGCCATCCTCTGCAGAGAAGGACACGCAGGAGCGAACATTTACGCCGCCAAGGCGGACACCAAACACCAATAATCACAATCGTAACTCAAAATTCCACCAAACACCCGAAACACTTCTGAGACCCCAGACGCAAATCAGTTATGCTCGTGTAAGGTAAATGTACTACAAACTCACTCTCACCCTCATATTTCCCATTTAACTGAGCTAAGACAAACTTTTCTAAAGAACCGTCCTGAACAACCAAATATCCAAATATTAAAAACAAGGCCATATAAAATACATCTGATTGTCTCAGAAGGTGAACCAATGACTCGACTAAGTCATAAATGATCCTCTAGAAACGACGGAACCCAAAAATGAATCCATCAACTCAAAAGTCAACCTTGAGTCAAACTAACAAACTCTAAAGTTCTTATTTTGGTTTTTTCATCTAAAGCTCATATAATTGAACCTCGAGATTCATGACACTAATACTCGTGCATCACAAACCCTATATAGGAGGAGATATCGATCTCCAATTGGACACACGTGTAGGGACATCAAGCATATTACACCACATATCCAAATTAACAGAAAAGTAGGCAGACATATATGGGAATGTAGACACTGGATCAAATAGAACTAAAGAAGACCTATGACAGACTAAGATGATACTTGTGATAACCGCGTCAAAAGCCTCAACCTCGGGCGTACGCAGAAAATCATAGAAATGAGTGCATCCTACATCGGACTAAGTACTCCACTGGCCAACTCAGCCTGAATGAGATCCATCTCTCCCTAACTGGGATCCACCATGAATAGACTAATGGCCACCACGACCCAACTAAGATTTTTCTTGGATAACCTGACTACCAACCCTAGATGGTTGTCCTAGAGTCCTAGGTGCACGGGATATACTCGATACAAATTTGAGGAACTCCCTCTTGTAGTGCCTAATCTCACCACAATTATAACAAGTCCAGGCCGTTGAGGGCTGCTGGATAGAGATAAAAGAACACGAACCACAATGACCAGAATATCGAGATTGAGAACCCCACAAAGACTGGGCCCCACTATAACCACTATGCCTCGTAGATACAATATTAGTAATCTATAGGGCTGCCTTAACTGGTCGACCATGCTGCGACTACTGATATCTACCCTAATGCCCATAACCACAAGAAGTAAAACCGCTGAATCGTCTATATCGTCTCACCCTCTTATCGGGCTCATAACTGGACATCTTTCCCCTCACAGATTCCACCATCCTCACATGCTCGACTATTGTCTCAAAAGAAGCTCCAGAGGCCACTAACTGCAATATGGCCAACTGAAGTAGAATACTCAATCCACGAACAAAATATTTCACTCGCTCAGCCTCTGTATATAGTAGCGGTGCTGCATAGCGCGATAAGGAATAAAAGTGAGTCTCATACTATGTAACAATAGAACCTCTCTGCTTAGTCTTTTGAAACTCATCACGCTTGCTTAGACGCAATCTCAAAGGCACGTACTTCTCCAAGAACTCTATAGAACCTAACCCAATCCAATACAGGTGATCCCACTGGTCGGAAATCCACATACGCTCTCCACCACTATTTTACATTTCCTAAAAGTTGAAGGGCCACAAAACTGAATCCATGCGACTCGACAATACCTAGAGTATGCAACCTCTCATGGCTTCTCATAATGAACTCATACACATCCTTCATGGGATGATCATAAAATACAAAAGGCTTCATATTTGAAAAGTGGTCCGAAATCTTCCACTCATCACGGGTCATAACTGTCCCTCTAATTGGTCGAGGACCAAACTCTAGAGCATTAATCTCATCAATATGAGGTGCTGACATTGCTGCTGGCAGAACCCCAGGAATCTTGGGAGTTTGAGTCTTCCCTTCTTGCATACGGGTATGAAAACCACTCAAAATAGTCGGATGTACACCTGCCTGAGAAAAAACATCTAAAACACTCAACAATCTGACCAGTGTGTCCTGTAGAATCGGAGTAGAAATAAATCCAGGCTAATCCTGGGCTAGCCCCATCCCCTCCTCAAGAAACTCATCCCAAGGATCAATATATGGCTCAGGAGAGTCTGATCTAGCACGAGCCTGACCAGCTCTCGGTGTCCTACTGTTACACCCCGTAGTTCCAGGGTATGTATGCAAGGACGTACGTACGAGAATACGACATTAAAATTGGAAAGGATGAAAGATGTGATTTTTCGACGGAAAAGTTTCCGGATTTTGTGAAGGAAAAAGGTTCGTTAATGGGAATTGGATTCCCAGATTTGGTATTCGGACTTCTTGGAATATTAGAGAATTATGGAATTTTATTTCCGGAATTGGTCACGTGGGGCCCACGGGAGAAATTTACGGTTTTGTGGGGCCCACTTTGTTTTCGAGATTTTGGCCTTTATGGATATTTTCGGAAGATGAAATATTTTGGACGAGTAGGAGGGCGACACGTGTCACCCCTAGGTGGCTCTTGGCCGAAATGTGCTAGACAAGTGGCAAGACAAGTGGCCTTGTCTTGCAAGATATTTTAGTTTGGACAAGTGGCTTGTGGGGCCCACACACACTTGTCCCCAATCTCAACCACACACTTGCCTTCATCCTAGCCCTTGGTTGTCCTATATATATATTACTAGTTGATGAAATCTTCCACACTTAACCATTTCAAGACTTGAACAAATACTCTCTCCCTTGCCTTGTGGTTTCGGCCATGACCTAATTCCTTGACCTAAATTTGTCCAACAATTCTTAAACTCTCAAGTGTTCTTCCCTAAGGTGTTAGGAAGATTGTGTACCAAGAGTTGGAAAAGATTTCACACCCCTAGCCTTTTTTTCATGCCTTGGCCGAAAGTTGCTAGTTGGAAACCCTAAGTGTTCTTCACTTTTTGGAGTTGATTCTTGAAGAGAAGTTGGTTAGGAGCTTCTATGGGTTGCTTGTAGCGGATTGGAACGTAAAGATTTGGAGCTAAGACTTGTTTGGAGCGACTTTAAGAACTTGGATATTCTTGGGCTATTTGAGGTAGTGAAACTTAAACCTCTTTGTGAATTGGTTATTATACATATATTATAAGTATATTATGGAATATATAATATATGGAGTAAAGTTTGGAAGGATTTGGATCTTGTTAAGTTGCTAAAATGAAAATTGGCAAGAAAGCCACAAAATGGTAAAAACGTATCTTACTTGCTAAAAAGCTAATAACAAAGTAACTATAACTTATATTAAGATGGAAAATAAGTTGGATGGCTAATGAAGTAAGTGGATAAGTAAAATGGAAAAAGTTGGCCAAGGACCCCAACTTAAGGATCAGATTTACTTTGGATCAGATTTACTTTGGATATTTACATTGGATCAGATTTACATTTCATTAAGGGAAGATTGTTCAATCGCGTTCCGTTTGAGCGTGTGATCCCCTTTTTAATTATTGTATTGTATCGTTAAGGGGAAGATTGTTAATCGCGTCCGTTTGGGCGTGTGATCCCCTTCTTTAAATTTTGGGAAATGTTGCGCCTTAAATGTGGCATGTTGGTTATCGTATCGCCTTGAAAAGGTGGAAAAGTATGTAAAAACGGGGGAAGTGCTGCCGAATTTTCCGTAGAATTAGAGGGCTTTTTATTGGTATAAGTTTTCAATGATAAGTAAGGTTTGATAGAAGTACTATGACCATTTTAGGAGTGAAGTACTACGTGTGGCGTGATCTACTTGGCTTAAGGAGTAGCCGACAGGTTGAAGTACTTGGAGCGTTTTCCTATTTGTCGATAATCGTCGCGAGGTATGTGAACCTCTTCCTATCTTTTCTAGCATGATTGTTGTGAACTATGTAGTACGGTAGACGTACGTGTGCTAAACGAATTTTGGTTGATTTAAAACATAAGGTGTTATAATAGCTTTATGGGAAGTTAGTTATAACGACTTTACGTAGGTAAAAGAATGGTTTATTGATTTTA
Organism: Przewalskia tangutica; assembly: GCA_029844215.1. Classification (NCBI taxonomy): domain Eukaryota; kingdom Viridiplantae; phylum Streptophyta; class Magnoliopsida; order Solanales; family Solanaceae; genus Przewalskia; species Przewalskia tangutica. The sequence continues at coordinate 18,466,945 of CM056720.1, read as the reverse complement.
GAAGTTAAGAGACTTGATCTTAAAAGATAAGAGACTTAACTTATAAAGGACGTTTTATGAAATGTTAAGGACTTGAATTTTGTTAAAAAGTGTGAAACCTCATTCGTGAGTAATGAGTACTTGGTTTTTAAAGAATAATGTTTTACTGATTTCGGAAATGAGAGTAAGTATCGGACAAACCACTGCAGCATTAATAAAGGAAAATGTATTGACTAATTAATTATATTAAAACCAGTAGAAACCTCCATCTGCATAGAAGCTAAGATAAGACAAAATTGTATTACATTTCCTAGATCATGGCTGCTTTATTTAAGATTGTTATAAACAAGAATAAACTACTCACACATAAGGCATATGTTACTCAATTGTTTTAAAAAAGAGATTACGTTATTTGATTAAGACTATGAACTATGAAATCTTTCGAAAATAAGAGACTTGAGTATTTGAAATTAGGCAACTTGAACTTTTGGAAAAGAATGTTGTTACTTGACTTTAAAAGGGGAAAATGTGTTGGTTTAAAATGAAGACATGGTATTGCCTTAATCTGTCTTAAAAGAGGGTTTAAATGTCATGGACGATTCTTTACCGAGTCCCATGGGATGGGCCGGGACATATATTCCATACGATCCTTTACCGAGTCCCATGGGATGGGTCGGGACATGTATTCCATACGATCCTTTACCGAGTCCCATGGGATGGGCCGGGACATGTATTCCATACGATTCTCTACCGAGTCCCACGGGATGGGCCGGGACACGTATACCACACGATTCCACCTCGTGTCCCATGGGATGGGCCGAGACATGTTATACGTATCATACGATTTATACCTAGACTGCCGGCAGTGAGGAAGGAGTTCCACGGGCATGAGGGATGACTTTGAGGGCGTAAGTCCCTGACTTGACATGACTACTTTTATGTTGTAAACTGTAGTTTGGTTATCATACATGTCTCTTGTTTTATATAGACTGTCATGATTTCATTTACAGTATTTTTCAGTTTCACATACTTGGTACTGTCAGATCGACCTCCTTCGGGGCCGCTCATGCCGCAGTAGAGGTACATCGGCCGCCGATCCTCGCTCATAGGATCACATCTCGGCGTTTGGGAAGCTCCGCTTCTCCGAGGCTTATCTTTCGTATAGTCCCCGTCATCAGAGTACTTACATTCGTGGTATGGCGGCCCCGTCGTCATAGTTGTTGTTACATTCTAGAGGTCCGTAGTAATCGCTGTGGCGAGTTGTAAATGGGATGAATCGTCGTTCGTGTTTTATGTATATACATGAAGGTAACCGTTTTGGTTAGCCTGGTTTATTATGTTGTCTCTTGTTTCCTGTTTAAACTTTATTTCCGCTGATTTTCTCTGATGTTGTTATCACTAGGGTGCCCAGGGTAAGGCACCAATCGCGGGCCCGAGATCGGGTCGTGACACCTACCCCAAGCAAGTGCATCTCTTCGGGCTCTACCTCAGCCCCGAGCATGTCCTCTACTATAACTGCGCCTTGCATGTGCCGATGCTAGTGCATTCTCTCTCGCTGCATTGTCATGAGTCCTCACTATTTGTATGAGAATAGACACAAAGGTTAGATACCAATTTGATTTAACTTAGAACGAAAGGAATGAAGAAAGTGAAATTTCATAAATGTCCCATAACCTTTTGTAGATAAGTATTGGTGTCTCCGCACCAATCCGTGAGACTCTACTAGACTTTATTCTTGTATTTAAGACTGTTTAACCTAAAGTTCTGGTACCAACTTTTTCACGACCTCTTTTAAGGATCATGGTGGCACCTACACAGTTTCCACCAGTAGACGAACCACTCCCGAATCATTTACATGATATAATATAAATAAAAGCGGAAAGATAACAAAGTACTATATAATCTGTCTCATGATATAAGTGTGGAATATAAGTCTAAGAAAATGAACATAACCCTAGAGATCTGGTCTATTAATACAAGAAACAACAATAATAACATACTTAGTGAAATCCCACAATGTGAGGTCTGAAAAGGGTAGAGTAGGCCTACAATTATAACACTAGAGAACACATAGTAGTAGAAATAAGATAAACAAAGTACACTAGAGAACACATAGTAGTAGAAATCAAATGACAGGTGACTATAAAAAAATATTGCACCTGCTAGTATAGTAGGCTAAGTAGGCCTACAATTATAACACTACAACTATCCATTTGTAAGCATAAGTAGGACTATGTTGGACTACTTACTACCCTTATACCCTAATCTGTGTCCTCCATAACCCCCTATCTAACGTCATGTTCTCAGTAAGTTGCACGTGTGCCATATAACGTCTAATCACCTCTCCCCCAATACTTCTTCGGCCTACTTCTACCCCTCTTGAACCCATCCAGAGCCAATCTATCAAATCTCTGCATTGAAGCATTTGTGTCCCTTCTTTGTATGTGGCTGGACCATATCAACCTAGCTTCCTGCATATTATCCTCCACCGAGCCACTCTCACTCTGTCCCAGATATTATCATTTCTAATTCTATCCCTCCTTGTATGCCCACACATCCATCTCAACAACACTAATAATCAGGTACAAGTCTGAATAGGGCAACATAAGTGAATACCTAATATGATAACATAAATATCTGAATGTATGTCACAATCATGAGTAAAAGATAGAAATAAGGATAGAGCATCCAAGACATACCGAAGGTAGCTTTCTCACTGTGAATACTGCAGACTACCCACTCAAGCTCACACTCAAGCTTGCGAATTGGTAGTAGGATATGTTTCTGCATAAAATGATGCAACAAGTGTAGCATGAGTACACAACGTACCCCTGTAGATATAATAGGCCGATAATGATGGAAGATATGCTAAAAGATATATATATATATATATATATTCTGAAGAATAGTTCACATATCACCCTATTTAGGTAGGATTTCATAATCACTTAAGTTATACAGTTCCAGGAAAGTTCAATAACAAAAATCCAAGAATCAAGAAGAAATTACAATCCTTCCATATCCAGAAATCTAGCCAGGTCATTAACAATCAATCCAGAACCAAGTCCATCCACATATAATCAATGAAAGATATATGTATGAAATGAATGCAATGCATATGTCAGGTACCTTTATCCTCCAGTATACACACTTCCAAGTTTTATTATGATCAGCACAAATATAGAGGACCTGCGATGTCCATATACTCATCCAGAATTTCCCATCAGACCCTTGCACTTGGTTGTAATAATTGTTGCAGGTATGTAACGCATACCCTGTGTATCTTCATCATCTCAGTGTTGCCATAATCTCATAGTTTTATTACCTTTTCGATCCCTTGGACCTACAAAATGTATCATACCACTCCAATAGTAATATCATCAGAACCATGAGTGTATGAATGCAAATGACAATACAAGTCAAGAATCATAAGGTCATGAGATACAACCAAGTATAGAGATGAATATCATATGATTTCAAGAATACAACAACAATATAATCCAAGTGCAATTAGGATATCATATCAAAACATGTGTGATGAATATGTACAACGATAACAAGTGTGGAGATAAGCCCATATAATGGCGACAAGTTTAATCAATCAGCATTTAGAATAACATTAAGGTTGATTCCCCAAATCATCCATTATCACAGTTCAATACTGATACACACTCAACCATTCGTCATAACTTTTTGATGAGACCCCCAAACGCGCCTAATAGCCCCCTCAATATTTATAACTGAATATGTACTTCTATCGGAGTCTAGTGGAAGTAAATCGTAGCCTACCTCTGGGCTGAACAGGACCCTCGAACAGTCAAATATTAGTGATAAATTTTCCCCTCTCCTAGGCCTCATGATAATCAAAGTCTAATATTGGATATACTATTCATTAATAATAAGCTTACATAACATACACAAACATAATCCTTAACAATCAAGAATCCAAAGCCTACCCTGGGCCTACATCGTTAAGACTCAAACTTTATTACCCAAAAAACCATGAACAAATACTAGTTAATCATATCCTTAAGTTAATTAGAAAACTATATGCATTTGGACCTTCAATTGGGAAATAAACAAAAGCCCTAGTTTGGAAACCCTAGAACTTTCCCCCAAATCAAATGGGTTTCTATACTCAAATTACACTTTACAACATGATTATCTACCAATTTTCATCACTAGTTCATAATATTAACGCAATATATTCCATGAAACACCACTAAATCATTGATTTAACTCTCTTAATCTCGAATAAAAATCATAGTTCATCTTCTCCATTTCACATGCACACTTAATCACCATTTAAAGGACTTAGAATCATAAAACCAAACCACAAAGAATGGAATCTTACCCCAAATGGAGGAATTGCTCTCAAAACTTCAGAAACTCACTGGTGGCGGCTCTAGGTTCGAGAAAACTATTTTTGGCAAAGTGATTCGACCTAGAAAATTAAATACGTTTCCTAATCCAGCGATTCCACCCCAGAAAAATTGACTTCGCTAACCCGGAACCGCTACTGCATGAAATAAGCTCGTTGGGGCGTAGTCTTTTGACAGCTAGCACGACCTACTATCCCGACAGCTAGTACCCTGTAGTCTCATACTCCTTTCGTAGTTTTAAAGTGCTAAACGACCAAACGGGTCGTTACATTAGATACCAATCAAACAATCGCTCGTCCTCGAGCGGCAAGAGTAGGGGTGGAGGAAAGAAGGTACCTGGACTATCGAACAACCGAGGATATCTACTCCGTATATCCGCCTCATCTTCCTTTTACTCTCAATAGTCTGATTCTCCCAGATTTAATACTCTACTTGAAATACTTGAATTTTTATAATAACTATGACTCTGAACGCAATTGGTTGATTCCATAATTTTTATTGAAGTCGCCATAATATTTTAGCCCAAGCTACAACCCGTTGTCAAACATGTAGCCGTAAGGTACTCTAATTCTACTCATCTTTCTTGGACACCTTCCAAAGTCATCTTTAGTACTAGAAATCACATAGAAATCATGGTTTCACACACCACAATTCTAAATCATGACTTCATATGATCAGAAAAGTATTTGTGCATGTACTAAGCCAATTGTGCAAATTTCAAATCTATATAGTTTCGTTTCGATGGGCTAGAACTACCGAGTCAACACTCATCGTCTAATTTCTCTTAATCTTTCAAATAACATACTATGCTTATCATCCTAGTGATCATCTTGCCATGCCAAACCTGTACAAATCAACTGACCACTTCAAAGACTCCAAATATCACTAATAGTATATTCAACCTGATGCAATTGTACAATCCTCCAAATATCACCAATAGTAGATTCAACCCGATGCAAAATGTACAATTCTCCAAATATTAGTAATAGTCACCCCAGCTAATTCCATATCTTTATAAAATAAGTAGTAAGTATTCCATAAGTCTGTGTTGGTCCATATCATCCACTTTCTCATGAATACACAATCCGGTGTTGTCACTCTAGTCTTCAAAACTAAAATTTTCTCAAGTCTTCAATCGATCGAGTACCGATGAACTATACCTTATGATTTTAAATCTTCTGGTTTGTCAACTCGCACTACTCATCCAAATACGATAAACTTCATTGAATCTAATTACATCAAACTCTCTTCCTATTACTTTCACTAAACTCGTTCATCCCATTGAACACTACAACATAAGGCCTATGGCTTCGTACACCACTATTCAAAGCCATAAAATTTCATAAAGCAACACATTATTACACATTTAGCAATCCCAAAAATATCAAATCTTGCTATCTATGTGCCTTACCACACACAAATATTCTTAAGTCATTCATATTCGAAGTACTCAACCATACTATCTGTCACGCTCTTTTTCGACCGCGACATTCACTCCTGCTTAAAAAGTGTTAGAAATAAAATGCTAAAAGGGTTTGCGGAGTCGCCACCTAATTAGTTTGGGTTAATTAGGACACCTAAATGTCAACTAGGTAAAGTCAACACTAACTCCATTAAATGATATGCTAAACTTAATGAGATTCTGGGCAAGGATTCTTTATTATCCTAAAGGAAAGGGGTCAGGCACCCTATATAATCCGCTAACTTGCGGTTGTCCGTTCAAACCTAGGGTTTATTATTATGCTATAGAAATGCATGTTTTCAAAGCATTTAAATGAAAAGGCATAAAAACTGTAAAATTTATTTATAAAAAGATAAGTTAATTTCATATGAAAGTATGCACTTTTATAGAAATATTTCGTTAAATGAGGTATATAGGATATTAAACAAAATCAGTTGTGATGCATTTATAAAATACGACTACTATCTATTTTTTGCAAATGCTAGTAAAAGTATGATTCTAAAAATAATGAACGCAAATAGTGGGCTTTATAAAAACAGTAATATTCTAGCTACGGGAATCATTACGGCAATGAAGATTATTAAATGGTTCAATATAGCTAAGTATGGCAAGCCTAAGATAATTAACTTAAGGGAAATAAATTCTAGCATCAAATTGATTTTTAATCTATAGATTCAAGATTTAGATATTCTAAGTGTAATGAGCAATTAATTTACAACACATAAATGGGGCGGGATAGGAAAACAATAAAGATGACTCAAAGGATGGCGGTGGTGCCGTTACGCTTGTGGTTTGGAATTTCTGATGCGGATAGAGATATGCACATAAATACGTGTCTTCATTTGAAATAGCTCATGATGAGTCTCACCGTGAGACTCTTTGTTGCTCCAATGCAGTTCATGTAGAGGCAAGAAATGGAGATAAGGATTAGTACATGTCCAAAATTAAAAATAGCAGATAGGTGTTTGGCATAAAATTAAACGCATGTAATTTATGATAGAGACACTGTGACGAAGCTATAATGTTCAATAAGTGGCAAAGTAATGAAAAAAATAATGAATAAACCAAAGGACTTAAAGATTCAGTTGACATACTAGACATACGATGACAACAAGTAGCAAAATGGACAAAAACCAATAAAATGGGTTGGGCCCAGATATACATGCATACGGGAGAAACAAGTTACAATACAGCAAGGAACTACTCTAATGTAAATTGCAAGATTCAGAGTATATTTAGCATAATAAAAAGTATACAGAGATGTACAACCGCGATGTACATCCATTGTATATAGAAGTCAGCGTACCCTGTATACTTCTTATTATTCTGTCACAAATTCAGACACTGTTTTTTAGACTTTGATTGACACAAATCATGTTTAAACTTATACCAACTACCTAGATCACAAGTCCTTGCCAAATCAGTATGTAAGACAATAACACCCATCTTGTAATGCTAATGTAGCATATTCAAGTATTGATGGCTAGTAAAAACGGATAGGCAAGTCATCAAGCCCCACTAAACAGCATCGAGAGAATTTCACTGTTCCAATACCCATTCCATTAAGCGAGTAATTACAGTAAGCGTGAATCCATTTCATGATTGTTAATAAGCGACAACAAACTTCGGCTAACTGAAATTGATTAACATGACACAGTATTTCAGCATTAGCAGGAAAAAAAAACAATAACACGACAAGACTGAGTTAAATATTATTATCCAACACAGAACACGACAAACACATAAACATAAAATTGAAACGGAGTCGAGAGGAATTTGAGTTTACCTTCTCCGGGCAGCGAACCGAGACAGCGTATCAAGTCGTCGATTCACTCTCGGGTGTATTGCTATACGATTGAAGGGAATGGCGTTTTTTGTTGATTTGCTTTAAAGAATCTGGTTCTTGTAATACCTGAGGTTCGGCGATTATAGCTGTTATTTGCTACTGATTTCTTCTTTCTTTTGTATTCCTTTTCCGGATTGTGGACTGATTTTACCGTCGTTCTTCCAAAATGGATTTGCGATGCTACTCTCGATGTTTTTACTCTCTCTTTGCGCCTCTTTCCCTACTGATTTTCGATTGTTGAAGGATTTCTTCTTCTTGCTGCTTGATTCCCCCTCTCCCTTATGTATGCAAATCGTTCCTATATATAGTCTTCAATTCTGGGTTCTAAACTTGGTTAACTTTGGTACCGTTTGGACAGATTTCGGATTGATTTCCGTCAATTATTTGTTATGGTAAGTTAATATTTTTGAATTGGTTTGTGCGATTTTTGGCATTTATTGGAGATGATTTTTATTCGATTTGGTGTTGATTTTGGTAAGATTTTTATATGGTATGGTTCGTGGTATAAGGTAAGTTTCTTAGGGGTAATTTATGGTGGGCGGCTAAGTGTAAGGGTTGTTGTGGTGTTTATCCTATTTTAGGTTTAGTAGTAGTATCTTGGTGAAGATGAGATATGAAAAGTGGGCTGTGGGGTGTTGGGCCGGCTGGATTAGGGAGGAAAGTAGTGGGCTGATCGAAATTCAATGGGTATTGGGCTAGTTTTAAGTGTATTAATTTTGGGTATTAGATTTAATTAGTGGAAAATAAGTGGGGTTTAGGTTAGTATTAAATGACTTAGGTGCTTTATTAGTTTTAGCTTGAGTTTTTATTATTACAGTAATAAATGCGGGTGTGCTATTTAATTAGTGCTTAATATTTTATAATGTGATGTCGTTATTAAAATCTTATTTATTATGCATGCTTTGCGATGTAAATTAAAATTAAATTAATGGGGGGTTTCAATTGCTTATGACATTACTTTGGATATTAATAAATGTGGATATAATTTTAAGGAATGCTTGATGCGACACCATTATTAAATTATTTATTTATTTACGTAATTATTATTATTAAAATTATTAAGAATTAATGGAAATAGAATAAGACTTAAATTATGAATAATATTTATACAAATAACGAATGCGGACGTGAGACTCAAAGTGCTTAATACTCTACGTAAAATGCGATGCCATTATTAAATCGCTTATTTATGCATGTATTAATGTTTTATTATTGCATTTTATTATTATAATTTCTGTCTTAGTTAGCTACTAATGGTCCTAGTTTTGAATATGCAAAGGCGTTTGGCCTAAAACGGGTCTCAATGGGATTGCTTGTCTATCATGCCAAAAGTGTGTATTTGTTATTTTCAAAACGAAGGAAAAATTTCCTAATGGTGTGACCGAAGCCGATTTAGGCCGCCTACGTATCCCCACGAGGGAATCAGGTCATGCGTAGTTCATTACAAGCAAGGATAGGGTAAAAAATTAAAATTCTAAAGGTGGGACCGAAGCCGATATGGCCGCATACGTATCCGTCAAGGGAATCAGGTCAAACGTAGTTCTATTACAAGTAAAATAAAAGCAAACATTATTAAAGCCTAAATACGAGTTTAAAATTATTCTGCTAAGTTAAATTGCTCTTCTTATCTAGACTTTAGGTGGACCAGAACAGGGATGCAAATCCAATCCTCTAATACGTCTTCTTGCTCTGCATTATGTCTGGCTGGGTCTTCGTGCTTTGCTATTAGTATCTCCTTCTTTTGATTTCTGCGTGGTGTACGCTTGGATAAATGACTGATTCAGGAGGAGCGAGTTCTGGCCAGGTAACACCTCTCTTCCTTTGGGGATTAGTTGATGATTCAGCCCTCTCGGCTAGTCCAACAGTCCTTTTCATACAGCTTTCTCCATTGACATTATTCATGTTTTGCCGGGCACAGTCAGGATTCGGCAAAGGGTCATTGCTTAAGCTGGGAGATGTTACTTCTAACAAGATGACCCCTCTTTGATCAGCTCTTCGATTTTGTCTTTGAGAGAATAACAATCCATAGTGTCATGTCCGATGGTTCCCGAATGATACGCACTGTTATACCCCGTATTTCCAGAGTATGTACGTGAGGGCGTACGTACAAAGTTTAAGTCTTAAGTTGGCATTAGGTACGAAAATTTTGTTCACAACTACCGAAAAGAATCGTTTTTCGACGAAACGTTTTACAAAACTTGCGGAGGGAAAATTACGGCTATGTCATTTATATTTTTATGGATTTTTCCGAGAGATGAAATATTTTGGACCAACGAGAGGGCGACACTTGTCACCCTGTGGGCGTCAAGAGGGCCGATTGGTTGCACGCTTTCCTCCCATTTTTGTGGCCTAAAACTGGGTCAATGTTTGTGAGGATTTGTGGAGTAGGGTTGTGGTGCACTGGGCAAATCTTGACCCTCCACTTGCCCCCACTTGGCTTGATTGGCCATTGATCTCCTATAAATACCCCTTGTTGAAGACTTCTTCATCCACAAATGTTTTCTAAGTCTTGAAATCCTCCTCTCTTGTTGCTCTCGCCCAAGAGCTCCCCCTTTGAGAGGCCCTCGCCGAGAGGTACCCTCCTAGTGGTGTTGGCCGAGAGATACCCCTCTTGAGAGTTGTTCTCGTAAAACACCCCCTTGGTAGAAAAGTATTCTCCAAGTATTGTTACTATTCCAAAATACCTTAGCCTTATACCTTGTAGTATTCCAAAGTTACCTCTATACGTAGAGTCTAAATACTACCTTATATTCCTTCAATACAAAAACGAAACTCCTAAGGAAAACCTTCATAGTCGGTTGAAGTGTTAAGTAGAAGTTAGAGAACTTCTAAGGGTTGTTTGGAGCGGGTTGGAGCGCCCAGAGTAGGAGCTAAACGTTGCTCAGGATCGACATTTAATCTTGGATAATTTTGGGCTTATCGAGGTAAATATCTTGTCCCCCTTTTGTAATTAGAGTCTACATACTTGTCACGACCCGTTCCGGGGCCCGTGACTGGTGTCTTACCCGGGCACCCAAGTAGTCATACATCAGAGAAATCAGCGGAATATAAAAACAATACATGAAATAGTTTTATGTGAGAAAATGTCGCCTTTCGGCATATATATATAAACATAGTTTTGCAGTTACATCCCAACTGTACAATAGGACTACAGACCTCTAAGAAGATAACAACTATGGCGGGATAGGGCCCCGCCATACCCTGAATGTAAAAAACTATATACACAATGGAAATCATACCCAAAAGTCGAGCCTCGAGAAGATGGAGCTCCGACACCAAAGCAAAGAGATCCTAAGGATGTGGATCTAGCACTGCCGCTTACCTGCGGCATGAACGCACTTCAAGGAGGTCAAGACAACAGTACCAAGTATGTGAAATCAGAAGTACTTAAATGAAATCAAAGTATTTAAAGCCATTGCAAATACAATCATTCAATTGCACATAGTGCCAAACATAAGCAAGAGCAACATAGATATATCAGAATCGGTCTTTCCTAGGCCGCGAATGATCGGGCAAGGCCAATCGCCTATAGTATCATTATGCGTGCCTAGTCTCGACTTCCCGCATCCGCATAGGTCACACACGCACGCATGAGGTATTCTCGTGACGGGGTAGCTAACCCCGCACTCCTCGGACTCGCACCGCATAGTCTCAATAGACCGCATAGTCACACGCATCGCATAGATCCCCGTCGGGCTAAAACACCCGAATGATCAATCTCGAGCTCCCGCACTCCGCGTAGTCTCACAGACCGCATAGCCGTATAGACCGCATCAAGGTGGCAAGCCCTGTATAACCATCGGGGTAGGTGATATAATAAAGATAACTGACTTACCGTCTAGTAACGTAAGCACAACAAGAATGACCCCCTTTCACAACATCAGAAGACACTAACACACATAGCATCATAGTATGTCTATTTATCAAACAATCTTAATATACCTTACATAAATCAATACAAGGTTTTTATAAGCAATTAAGTAAACAGTTCTTTTTATCTTTCTTAAGTGGTTATACCTATCTTCTCATAAAGCTAGTATAACTCTTAAGCTTTTGTTTAAAAACCAACTGTTTCTCTTCTGTTAAAAATGATTCAGTATTCTTTTTGAAATGCTTCAAGATCTTTTATTATTCAGGCTTAAGTCAAGAGACATTGCCGTAGTTATTATTCAGGCTTAAGTCAAAAGACATTGCCGTAGTTATTATTCAGTTAACACTCGTACGTCTACCGTACTATATATTTAAAATATCATGCTCAAGAGTGTAGGAAGAATCACATACCTTCTCGGCGAAATCCACCTGCCAAGTCGAATATGCAGCGCGCAGAGAATCAGCCTATAATAGTCAAATACGTCTATCAACGTCTAGACTATTCTCAGAACAATTCTAAGTAGGGTCCTCTATTCTACGGAAAATCGGGCAGACTTCCCTACCCGAGCTACTCAGTTCATCAGTGAAAACAGTCCTATGTAAGTACAGTTCTATTATTCTTCTTTTAAACCCTTCTACTGTGATAACAGTTCAATTCTATTCTTTAATATCCTTCTAAGTATTTATACTTATTCCTATACTTCTACAGTATGTATTCTCTATTTACAAAAGAAGGATAAGATTATTTACCTCGGTAAGCCCAATAATATCCTAGATAAAAGTCGCTCCTGAGCAAGGTTTAGCTCCTAATTTGTACGCTCCGAAAGCTCCAAGAACCCTTAGAAGTTCCCAACAACTTCTACTAAGATACTATAAGGGAATTGGGCTATGGTATTTGGAAGACAACTTTTCTACCAAGGGAGGGGGTAGTGTTTCGGCTAGGGCTTCTTTATATGGGTGGTATTCGGCCAAGGCCTTCTCAAGGGAGGAGGCTTGGACGAAAAGCTTAGAGAGAGGGGGAGGGATTTTTCAAGACTTGGAAATTGATTTGTGGATGAAGAACTCTTCATCTTAAGGGGGGTATTTATAGGTCAAGCAAAGGCCAACCAATGGCCAAGATGATGCCAAGTGCAAGGCAAGTGTAGGGTGAAGATTTAGGCAAGTGTCCTTATCCATCTACTACACAAAATATCCTACCAACTCCTTGACTTGTGCAAAGGCACAAAAAACGTGCCAAACAATGTCACCTTTGCCGTCCAATGAGGGTGACAAGTGTCACCCTCCCATTGGTCCAAAATGTTTCGTCTCTCGGAAAAATCCTCAAAAATAATAAATGACATAGCCGGAATTTACCCTACGCGAGTTTAGTAAAACGTTTCGTCGAAAAACGATTCTTTTAGCGAGTTGTGCACAAACTTTTTCGTCCAAGGTCTTTTACTTAGGCTAACTTTTGTACGTACACCCTCACGTACATACTCTAGAAATACGGGGTATAACAATACTGTTGAAGTATATGAATTAAGTATAAGTTATATACAAGGAAGGTATATAAGAAGAGAATTGAATCAGATTACATAGATCGTATTTACTGAGACTTGTGAAGTTTGACGGTAGGAAGTCACGCCCAATTTTCCGTAGAATCTTGTATCTAGATTTATTCTACCGAGTAGTCTAGACATTGATAGACTTGTATAACCGTTATAGGGTCAAGTATCGCGAGTAGCGTATTCTACTCGGGGTGGAAAAGGCTAGCAGGATTACTGATTTTTGGAGCTATTTGCTAATAGTCGATAAATCGTCGCGAGGTATGTGATTCTTCCTATCCTCTTGAGCATGATATTTTAAAAGAATATATATAGTACGAGACGACGTGTGTTAATCGAACGTGGTTTTACTGCGATGTCTTTTGACTTGAGTCTAAATAATAAGAATCTGAAGTATTTCAAAAGAGTTAAGAAACCTTTTTGAAAGAAGAGTAACACTTGGTTTTAAAAGTTTTAAAAGCTTAAGAGTTATACTAGCTTTATGGAAAGTTAGGTATAACGACTTAAGAGAGATAAAAAGAATGGTTTATTGATTTTAGAAGTTAAGAGACTTGATCTTAAAAGATAAGAGACTTGACTTAATTAAATTAATATGAATTTTGTTAAAAAGTGTGAAACCTCATTCGTGAGTAATGAGTACTTGGTTTTTAAAGGAATAATGTTTTACTGATTTCGAAAATCAGAATAAGTATCGAACGAACCACTGCAGCGTTAATAAAGGGAAATGTATTGACTAATTAAGTATTATTAAAACCAGTAGAAACCTCCATCTGCATAGAAGCTAAGATGAGACAAAATGATATTACATTTCCTAGATCATGGCTGCTTTAATAAGATTGATTATGAACAAGAATAACCTACTCATATATAAGGCATATGTTTCTCAAATTGTTTAAAAGAGAATTATATTCTTAAGTGATTAAGACTATGAACTACGAAACCTTTCGAAAATGAGAAACTTGAGTATTTGAAATTAGGCAAACTTGAACGTTTGGAAAAGAATGTTGTTACTTGATTTTACAAAGGGAAGTATTTTGGTTTACTTAAAAAGATAGTCACTCTATTTTTATACTACGTATTGTGCGACTTTGTGAAAGAAACGGATCTTTTAAAAGTTAATGTATGAAGTACTTTGGGGATAAAACCCGAACTTGTTAACATAAAGTAGAAAGTACCTTGTGTGAATAACTTGATTGTGTTGGGTTGTGATAGCCTTGTAATACTTTCTTGTTGATTTGATAAGTAAACATGTTAGGATGCTACGTGTGTTAGTATCTTGTGATGTTTGTGTAAAGGGGTTTCCTTGTTGTGCTTATGTTGTTTAACGATAAGCTATTATGTTAGTATTATATCACTCACCTCGACATGATTCCGGAGTTAAGTCGCCTCCGACGCGGGTAGACTCAGCGATGCAGGACCATGATTCGAGAATACCTCATGCGGGTCCAGGGACCTATGCGGAGCTACGAGTTCCGTGTTAGTGCGGCCTTTGTGGTCATGCGCGGTCTATGTGGCCACGCGATCGCGAGTCCGGGACGATGCCGGAGTAGCTACCGACGCGGGAATACCTCACGCGCGTGCCTATGTGAGTGGCCTATGCGCGAGTCGCGGAAGTTCCAAGACTAGACGCGCACATTTGATATCGCGGCGAGTGGCCGCTCGATCATGTGGCGGTCTAGACAGATCTCGTGATACGCTTTATGACTCGTTGGTACCGCTGGTGTTAGTAGTCGGCTATGCCTTCGCATTTACCCCAGACGGCTTTATTATGACACAGTGGGACCCGTGTTCATGTATTCCTTGGTGCTCTTATATCATAGATCGCCAGCTGAGGAAGGTATTCCACGCATGATTGATGTTGTGGGCGTGAGACCCATAGTTATATTTGAGTGATGACTTTGAGGCGTGAGTCCCGACTTGACACGATCGCTTATATTATCGTGGAATCGTAGTTTGGTTATCATACATGTCTCCTCGCTTTATATAGACTACTATGATTTCATTTACGATTTTTAGTTTCACATACTGTACTTGTTGTCTCGACCTCCTTCGGGGCCATGCGTTCATGCGGTAGAGGTACACCGCCGTTGATCCCCGCCTAGGATCACAAGCTTTGGGAAGCTCCGCTTTCTTCGAGACTTATCTTCGTATAGTCCCCGTTGTAGGTACTTACATTTAGGAGTATGGCGGCCCCGCCCCGCCATTGTTGTTATATCATTCTTAGAGGTCCGTAGTAATCACAGGGCGAGTTTGTAAAAAGGATGTAATCGTTGGATTTAAGTTTTTATATATATGCCGAAAGGCAACTTTTCTTCGTATAAAGCGTGTCTCTTTACATTGTTTCATGTTGTGTTTTATGTTCCGATTACTGATGTATGTCTACTGGGTGCCCCTGCAGGCACCACCACGCCCGGTTCGTGTCGTGACAAAAGTGGTATCGAGCGCTTAATCCTCGGAAAGTGTCTACAAACCGTATCTAGTAGAGTCTTGATTATCTGTGTTGTGCACCACACCAATAATCGTGAGGCTATAGGATATTTAGGATTGGTTTCATTCTTCTCACTCGAGATCGTGCTTAGAGTCGTGTTATAAGTTGGACCTCTAACGTATTCCTTTCCCTTACCGCTATGCCTCCGCAAGGCAACCCGCCCGTATGGGCAAGGCGAGGAGCCGCGAGTAGAGCACATAGGATTACTAGGGCACGTGCCCAATCATCACCGAGGTGGTGCTTCATTCGGGAGTTCTCGCCACGTCACGACCCCACAGAGTTTATCACATCTACAGTTAGCCTCATCATGCCACGATAGTTGAACCTTCGCCCAATGCACCGATGAGCGAAAGTATAGATTGCAAAGAGATGACCTCGCATTAGCTAAGGATGTAGCTACCTGAGAGTATATTATATAACGATTTATCACGGGTCTTGATGACTATCTGAGAGAGGGTTGTGCAAGAGTAGCTCTTCAGTCAGGCTTGAGCATGGCCTGCGTACAGGTGATGCGCGTAATATGCACACACTTTTTAAACGCAAGTGCACGTTATCGTATCAAGTAGTATAGTCTTGGATAAGACCGAATATCGTCCTCTAGGATTAGGGTCCAAGTATCAGTTATCTATTTTCTAGTATCTATTTGGTGAATTAATGATTGATTGTGTGGTTTGTAACTAAGAGTTATGAAAGCTAATTAAATATAAAGATTTAATTCAGATGTGATGAGAATAGGGCTTCTATGTATCCTTACTATCCGCTTATGTTACTTGTTAATGCATTACTTATGGTGTTCTTCTTTTGGAGAAAGCAGGTTTACGAAATCGTTTTATACTCCCGTTAGGGTTATATAAACACTCAACCCCGATTGTTCCTTACCTAACTTTCACGATAAGGGTAACTCTATAGAGGATTAAGCACAAAACCTAGTTGACCGTCACGCACAATGCGCAAAAATTAGGTTGTTAAGCCTCTCATCAACGCTTACAAATCTAATTGAGGTATTTTCATCCCCAATTCAAGACCGTCTACCCGACTTACAACATATTCACAATCCTCCTTTTCGTAACTGATTAGAAATCATATAGTGATAACTAGTTGTCAATTAGCTACCAAGAATTCAACTCAATTATTGGATAGATCTCTCAATAAGAATAATAACCATAAGCATGCATTACTTTATAACATAAGGTTCAAGAATTCAACATAGAAAGTCTTATAAGAGAATTAGTTCCTAGCCATGAATATGACAAGAACTAATTCAAAGTTCATCATGCAAAATCTGAATTAAAGAAAAGAAAAAGGAAAGAAATTACTAATGTTTAGGTCTCCAATCTCCTAGGCAAGAAAACCTTGTGTTTGCAAGAAAGGGGAAACCCCAAAAACTGCCTAGGGTGCTCCTTATATAGTTTTAAAACGCCTCCTTCTTTTTCCTTCCGTGCTGGCCCAAAAATCCGTCAAAAGACCTATTTTTTCCGCGCGTTCATTGTCCGGGCCGCGCGCCTAAAGTTCGCAATACTGGTGTTTTGGCGCCGCCCCGATATTCGCTGTTCGAGCGCCGCGCTGCAACTCCCGTGGCTTCTGATGTTTAGCGCCGCGCCTGCTTTCGTCTTCGAGTAGCCATGAATCTTCGCAGCCTTCTTCGAATAATAGCGCCGCCCCGCTTCGATCGCAGGAGGCGCCATGCGCAGTCCGGATTTCACTGCTTGCCACTTTCTCCGCTTGGCTCTAAGACTCATCTTTTCCTCTTTTTCGCTCCTTTTCCGCCATTTGGCCACTTTAGCCACTTTGACTCAAAAGAAAGAAAATCTATCCTAATACGACACTTTGTATGTACAAACGGACAAAAGACTAACTAGATCGACTAAAAGGTGTATATAAAATACACCGATCAAATACCCCCAACTTAACCTTTGCTCACTCGAGCAAAGATAAAAAGAAAGAAATAAAATGACAGACTCAATAAATAAGAAAATCAACAAAGAAAATAAACAGACTTCGCCATTGATCACTTTTGTCGCATGAATGTTAACTAGAAAACATGAAGGTTAGCGTAATAATACGCAGAACATATAACATGGAATTTCAACACATTGAGCTAGATATTTCGCAAACTCATACTTATCATGCTTAAATGGAAGTCATAGTACTCAAGTATGCATATAAATTCAAAAATTCCTATGGCATGCTTACTTGCTATTCTCCACTAATTCGGATATACATAGAAGAGATCTTCAGACTTTGGGGGTTGTAATGTAGGCTTAGGTAGGGGTTGGTAAAGATAGGCATTTAGGCTCATTTTTCTGCACTAAGCTCTTTGGCTTTTCAATTTTTTCCTTTTTCTTTTGATTCTTTCCTTCACTTCAATTCTATCCTTCCCTCTTTGTTTTGGGAGAGTGAAGTGTATTATACTAACAGCACCCCCAAACTTAGGCTTTTGCCTCTTCTTATTACTTTTCCATCGGTGCATCAACTTGTTCACTCTTTTTGTTTCTTCTTTTTAACACAATGTACTCCACTTTTCATATTTTTACTTATGGCACAATTTATGGGAATATAGGGTGTCAAAGAAAAAGTTTCAATTTTTGGCTCAATGGGGCTGACTAGGGATATATTTTTAAAGTACAGGATAGAAAAGAGGTAAGAATCGCTATCAAAGAAATGCCTGAGTCATCTCCCTAGCATGCATATCCTAATTATTTCGCCTCAAATAGCAAACAATCGTACACATAGGTTTTTCAATCATTTAGTATGCACAATTCAAGCATGAAACTCCAAATAGACAGATTTTGTGAGTTTTTGGCATATCTAACCTAAGTGTTTAGATAGTTGCTTCAATTCCTTTACATTATTCCACCTTACTTCATTAGGTGTTTCTAGCAACTACAGCATACATGATCTTTGACAGGCAATTATGACTCAAGAAAGAAAAAATTTTGGTGACTCAAAATAAACATAAAACAAATAGAAAAATTTAAATAAAACATAACATGACACACAAATAAAAACTAAAACACAAAAACACACCCCCAAACTTAAATCACACATTGTCCCCAATGTGTGTAGACTCAAAGACAGTAAAAGAAAACGACACTTACAAACTTTGGTTAAAATGGTGGTGGTGGCGGTGGATAATGCATCGACCATTGGTTGAACAAGGCACTCAGCTCGTCGATTTGTTGCCTTGTTTCGCCGCCCTTGTACTACTGCTTGCGCGTCTGCATCATCTCCTTCTGGTGTTGGTACAATTGCCCCATTGTGGGCTCTGAAGGTTCTGCTTCTGTGGTTGGCCGGTGGCTAGGTCCTGCCTCATATTGAGCCCCTATTTCAGGCTCATCTTCATCCATGGTTGCCTCTGCTGCTGTTGTTGCTGCTGCGGGTTGTACTCTTTCGCTCCGTCACGGGGCTAGTGGTCCGAAAAGAGTGCACTATCCCATAGGACACTGGCAGTTGGTTTCTTTCATGAGTATCTGTGGGTAGTTGTGGGACCGCACTCATGTGGCATAGACTGGTAATAAGTGAACCGTGTCCCAATCCACCTGTTGTCACCAACCTGCTGGTTTCTTCAATGCTCTGCACTATCTCTTTTCCCACATCAATTATCACCTCATAATTTCATAAATCAACTTAATCTCGCTTTCCGCACTCGTGAAGTGCGATGGAATCATGCGGCATCGACGAAATACACCCAAGCCTTGGTCGCTTTGTTGAATCGGCACCGCCGTTTCTAGATCCATTCCTTCCGATCTCAAAAGCGTTTCTGGTAGCTCATCGTTCGCAATATTATTCCAGTCAATGTTGTTGCTGCTCCTAGACCATGTTCTAAAATGGTTCCAATCGCTACTTTCTTCAACATCAACTGTTTTTAGCGTTGTATTTATTGCTTCGCAAATACAGCATATAATTTCCTTACAAATCACCCCTTTCTCGCCCTCTCCTGAAAGTTTGCATAAAATTCCCGCACCATTGTTGTATTCACTGTTTTTATCTTCTCTGGATTGACAAATCTCTTCCACCCCCTTAGCTCTATCATAGCTCGGATGGGCTCATAAATGTCTTCCTCCCCATATGATCCCCTTTGGTAATCCATTCCCCTTTCTGGAATTACGGGTCTAGTATCAAGTCTTTTGTATCTTTGGTAGGCCTGGTAACTCACAAACCTATTTTCATCGTATTGTGGGGTCAGTGGATGTGGATCCTCTTCTCTTTCTGGTGGCCATTTTTAAACAAAATCTGCAGCTTCTAATTTTTGTGGCACAATGTCTCCTACACACTCAACAACTAGCAGCGACAATACCCTCAAACTTCAACAATGCCCACAACCTCTTTTTCTACTCTTTTCTCCAACTTCACAACCAACTTTTCAGTACCCAAACTACTCCAACTACAATACTCTTCCCAACTCCTACCTCCTATGACTTCAGTGAAAGGATTCAAGAACAAAGATAGAGATTACCTTTTGACGGAAGACTGAAGCTTGTTCTTGTTTCAATCAGTGGGTTGAGGCTATGGAATGGAGCTTTGTTGTTTGAGATAGTTGAGGTTTTTTGGGAATTTAAGAGTTTAGGTTGTGGTTGGGTTGGATTTGTGGAGGTTTGTGGGCAAATTTCTGAATTTCGTGGGTTTTGGAGAGGGAAGGTTAGGTTTTGGAAGTTGGAATTGGGGAAAATCTGATTTTTGGGCGTTTTAAATTTCTGGATTCCCGCCATGGCCGCGTTCGCTAGCCATGGCCAAACATCTGCGGCCTTTGGGACTTTCTGCGCTGCGCCTCTGGCGCATGCGCTAAACTTCAAAGACCTCTTCAGATATTTTGCGCGCGCCGCTTCCCAGCCGGCGCTTACCCGCTTCTCTGGAAATCCTTGCTTTTCTTCAGTTTATTTCGTCCCCCGGTTTAATTTCTTGTACCTGTCAATCACACAACAACAAGATCCAATACCGTGAGATTGTTATTAGACAAACTAAAATAAAATAACGACAGAAATTAAAATAACATAATAAAAAAACGTTGGGTTGCCTCCCAACAAGCGCCTTTTAACGCCTTTTAATGGACGCAAGTTCCTTAGACTTACTAGCCCCGGGTGGATTAAGTCCCCAACTAATCCATTTCCGCCACATTTGGCGTTTCCTTTTTCTCCTTTTCTTTTAGCATTATCGGTAGTAGGAGTTCCTAACAATTACCTCATTTAGTGTCATCTCAGCAAACCATGCTTGCTTTCTTGGGCTCATCACTCTTTGGTTGCATTGCAATGGCTCGCATGGGGGTTTGGTGGTGTTGATTGCAAAACACCCACTTACAGTTCTAGGCTCAATGACGTGTTTAAAGACTTTAAACACCATCTCTTCGTTCTCCACTCTTAGCGTTAGCTCTCCTCTTTCAACGTCAATCAAG
This sequence comes from Przewalskia tangutica, assembly GCA_029844215.1. Classification (NCBI taxonomy): domain Eukaryota; kingdom Viridiplantae; phylum Streptophyta; class Magnoliopsida; order Solanales; family Solanaceae; genus Przewalskia; species Przewalskia tangutica. Next base: position 18,445,985 of record CM056720.1, on the reverse strand, counting down.
GCTCTACCCGTTGCTAGGAATGGCCTCCCCAATATGATCGGGATTTCTGCATCTTCTTCCATATCCAGAATGAGTAAATCTGCAGGAAAGAAAAATTTTCCTACCTTCACAATCACATCCTCGATCTTCCTCATGGATGAACCACCGCCGCCGGCTAGTTGCAGACTCACAGCGTGGCTCGCTTCTCCTAACTCCAATCTTTGAAAACCGATAGGGCATCAAATTTATACTCGCCTAAATCACACAAGGCTCATGTAAGTCACCCCGCCCATGCATGGTAGTGTAAAGCTTCCAGGTCCTTTAGCTTTGGTGGCAATTTCTTTTGTAAGATAGCACTACACTCTTCTGTTAGTGCTACGATCTCATATTCGGTCAGGTACCTCTTTTTTCCCAAGAGTTCTTTCATGAACAGGAAATAAGATGGCATCTGCTCCAAAGCCTCTATAAACGGTATGTTTATGTGCAACTTCAATAATACCTCCAAGAAATAGGAAAATTGTTTATCGACCGCCTTCCTTTGTAATCTCCGGGGAAAGGAATCTTTTCTCAGTATACTCCTTCTCCGAGTTTTCTATCACTGGCTAGGTTCACCACCTTATCTTTTCTAATTCTCGCTTCCTCTCAACTCTTGGGCCGGCGGCCGTTGCTCCAATTGTTTTCCACTTCTCAACCGCATCGCTTACATTGCTCCCTGATTTACCTCGATTGCTTGGCAATGTCCCCGTGGCTCGATGTTTGCTCGCTAGCCGCCCTACTGTGTTTCCAAGTTTCGAATGAGGATCTAGATTACGTTATAAATCGCCCGGGCGTTGTGCGTCGCCATGGCCGCTAAGCTCATCCGTTTTTCTTGCGACCGTGCATTGAGCCGCTGAGGCCGGGGCTTGAGTGAAGCGGTCGTTGATTCTGCATCGCTGGTTCGCATCGCCCCTATACCGATTCTCGTCCCCGATATTGGTTCTGCTGCCTGCATCGATTTTGCCGCCCCGTATCGATTTTGCCGCCCCGATCTCCTTTCCATGAAGTTTGGGTGATTCCTCCACCGGATTATAAGTGTTTGAGTAGGGTTGTTCGCTGCCTCCGTAGTTACCTCTTGCTGACACTCGCCGCTCCATTGGGATGTTGTTGGGATCCGAAGGACACCTATCAAATGTATGTGGCCGCCACATATCTCACGCTTTTTCTAGCTTGCACAAAGATTCATCGACAAGATGTTGCCGCAATTGTTTCGCTAAGAGCCACTTGCGCTCAAAGCAAAGAATAACATCTACTTCATGGACCCACGCTTCTTCTCCCACCGTTGCCCTTTCTTCAGCGACATGGTTGTTGGTGGCCATATCTTCTAATAACTCGGCGCCGTGGTCGCTTTCCTCATGAATGCTCCACCATGCGCATCTATGATGGTTCGTTGTATCGCCACGTTGTAGAAAATATGAACCAAGTTCCACAACTCAATGCAATGGTGTGGACACTTCCTGTAGATCCTTGAATCTCTCCCATGCTTCATATAAGGACTTCCATCACTGATAGAAGTTGTTCAACTCCTCTTAATTTTGCCGCTTACAGGTGGAAAGAACTTGGCTAGGAATTTCGTGCACCGTGCCATGTAAATATCGAATCACCGGTGGAATTCAACCATACTTTTGCTCTATCCTCGAGTGAGAAGGGAAAGAGCCTCAACTGACGGCATCATCGTGAACGCCGTTATATTCGAAAGTGGCACATAGCTCCAAGAAATTTGCTATGCGTGCATATGGATCCTCCGATGGCGCCTCCGAATCGCATCACAGGCCGCACTCATGCTCGTAATCGCCGTTTTATCTCGAAATTGTTGGCTCTTATGTAGGGAGCCTAATGCAAGTCTGTGCTCCATTCACTCGTAGCACATAATCTCCTGCATTTCTTTCTCGCCGATTCGAACCCCGCCTCCATATCTATCGCACTTGCCGAGGATCTCCAGGTTAAGTTGATTTTCACCTAACCCTTCTCTCATCCTCGTTATTGTTGGGAGCACCGCCCATTTCTATCAACGTTGCAATTCGCCGATTCTTTCGCTCGCTTGCGGGCTTTCTCAATTTCCGATTGAAGGGAACAAGAGTGTCGACTCCTCTTCTCCTTCGCATAAACCGATATCCCGAGAAAGATCAAAACAAACAAAGAATCACGACTCGATTTTCGTAGAAACTAAAAATAAATAAAAATGAAAATTAAATCCAAATTAGAAAATAAAAATAGATAATTTGATATTGAACTATTGCCTAATCCCCTAACGGCGCCAAAAACTTGATGCGTAATATGCACACACTTTTAAACGCAAGTGCACGTTATCGTATCAAGTAGTATAGTCTTGGATAAGACCAATATCGCCCTCTGGATTAGGGTCCAAGTATCGCTTATCTATTTTCTAGTATCTATTTGGTGAATTAATGATTGATTGTGTGGTTTGTAACTAAGAGTTATGAAAGCTAATTAAATATAAAGATTTAATTCAGATGTGATGAGAATAGGGCTTCTATGTATCCTTACTATCCGCTTATGTTACTTGTTAATGCATTACTTATGGTGTTCTTCTTTTGGAGAAAGCAAGTTTACGAAATCGCTTTATACTCCCGTTAGGTTATATAAACACTCAACCCCAGATTGTTCCTTACCTAACTTTCGCTGATAAGGGTAACTCTATAGGAGGATTAAGCACAAAAACCTAGTTGACCGTCACGCACAATGCGCAAAATTAGGGTTGTTAAGCCTCTCATCAACGCTACAAATCTAATTGAGGTATTTTCATCCCCAATTCAAGACCGTCTACCCGACTTACAACATATTCACAATCCCTCCTTTTCAGAATCTGATTAGAAATCATATAGTGATAACTAGTTGTCAATTAGCTACCAAGAATTCAACTCAATTATTGGATAGATCTCTCAATAAGAATAATAACCATAAGCATGCATTACTTTATAACATAAGGTTCAAGAATTCAACATAGAAAGCCCTATAAGAGAATTAGTTCCTAGCCATGAATATGACAAGAACTAATTCAAAGTTCATCATGCAAAAACTGAATTAAAGAAAAGAAAAAGGAAAGAAATTACTAATGTTTAGGTCTCCAATCTCCTAGGCAAGAAAACCTTGTGTTTGCAAGAAAGGGGAACCCCCAAAAACTGCCTAGGGTTCTCCTTATATAGTTTTAAAACGCCTCCCTTCTTTTCCTTCCAGGCCTGGCCCAAAAATCCGTCAAAAGACCTAATTTTTCCGCGTCGGCGCCGCGGCCCTGCTGTCCGGCGCCGCGGCGCCTAAAGTTCTGCAATACTTCGGGTGTTTTGGCGCCGCGCCCGATATTCGCTGCTCGAGCCATGCGCGCCGCAACTCTGTGGCTTCTGATGTTTAGCGCCGCGCCCTGCTTCGTCTTCGAGGCGCCGCGCGCCAATCTTCTGCAGCTTCTTCGAATAATAGCGCCGCGCCCGCTTCGATCGCAGGAGGCCGCGCGCAGTTCCGATTTCACCTCGTTTGCCACTTTCTCCGCTTTCTAAGACTTCCTCTTTTTCCCTCTTTTCGCTCCTTTTCCGCCATTTGGCCACTTTAGCCACTTTGACTCAAAAGAAAGAAAATCTATCCTAATACGACACTTTGTATGTACAAAACGGGACAAAAGACTAACTAGACTGACTCAAAAGGTGTATATAAAATACACCGATCAACAGGCTTATGCGCAGCAGGCTGAGAAATGTAGAGATCGACAGATTAATCAAGGATCAGCAAAAGAGGGCCAGAACAGCAGGGTCCTTTGGTAACTTTCGAGGCAAATCGCCTCAGCAGCAGACTGGATACGCACCTCCGCCAGTGCAGAGTGGTCCTCCACAGACTTCAAGACGTTCGGGGTATGTAGGAGTTGGTCAGAGCTCCAGGGCTTCTAGTTCACAGAACCACGTAGGATCCAGCCAGCCGAATTCAGTTTTTCCTCAGTATTCATAGTGTGGCAGACGTCACCTCGGGGGGATGCCATTTTTTTGTTGGTGCTTGTTATGTTTGCGGCCAGCAGGGCCATTTTGCGAGAAATTTTCGGACTATAGGTGGCGCGGACGTAGAGACTCAGCCTTCGGGATCAGTGGCTAGTTAATCGCCTTCTCTAGCTATGCGCCCTACGGGGCGGGATTGATTAGAACGACAAAGGGGAAGTGAAGCCGTAGATACAGGTATATCTTTAACCCTCTAGAGATTAGTATGTAAGATGAGTATATCTTAAGCGTTATGTTCGGATAGCATTTGTGCAAAGTGTGATTAGAAATCATGGTTAGTTAAAAGGGTAAGATTGGGGATAAGGAAAAGTGTGAGCCTTAGAGTTTTATACGTGGAGACCTTAGAGGTAAGGTCATCTCGAGTAAAAGATTTATTTTATATTGACCTTTATCAGAGTGCATAGTACACGTGAGATATGTTTTTGTGATAAGTCCCTGAGTAGTGTGGTATGAAAGAGGGTAGTTGAGCTAAGAAGACCACTAGGTTTTCGTAACTTGATTAGTGAGATTGTTCCGGATCGGGGAACAAGAGTTTTTCCGATAAGCGGTCGGGTCATGGACCGACGCGTCAACCCGCGGCCCGTATTGTGGGGTCAGTTCGAGGTGGTCCCACCAGGTGGTAGGGTCACGAGGGTGTTAGGCCCAAGTTTAGTTAACCATCGTACGAGTTCGTGGATGCGTTCGACCAGTAGTCGGGCCGATGAGGTCAGCCCCTCTTGTCTTTCGGGCCAGACCGTACTCGGCAGAGGGTTATGCGAGATGTTATATCAGGAAGGTTGTAAGGCTGCACGAGGTGCCTACTTTCACCTTATGACAGGCAGTGGAGCCCAGGTTACGACTATTTCTTTTTCTGGAAGTTTTACCAGGCAGGGTTAGGAACTCAGGTGAGTCTCAGTATCGCATTCGCCCTCGGGCCAATGTTTGGACTTCAGGGGTAGCTGTGAGGATTGTTGCCTCCTGTTGAGGGAGTGTTGTATAGCTACCATTTCAGTATTCGGATATCGCCTTATGACGCCTTGTAAGGGCGGAAGTGTAAGTCATTTGGTCGATTGGTTCGATGTTGGCAAGGTTCAGATAGTTGGTTCATACTTGTTTCAGCAGAATATGGATAGGGTGAAGCTTATCCAGAAGAGGTTATTGGCAGCACAGAGTCAACAGAAGTCGTGCGGATAATCAACGTCGACACTTAGAGTTCAGGTGGTGGGTTTTATTGAAGGTACCACCCCGGAGAGGGTGTGACGAGTCTTAGAAAGCAGGGAAAACTTAACCCAAAGTACTTTTGGGCATTTTCAGATTGGTTGTAGGATAGGCCAGGTTGCCTATAAGTTGGCATTGCCATCCGACGTAGGGAGCAGTACGTCCGGTCTTTCATGTTGTTATGTTCGGAAAGGTATCGGAGATCCATCCAGAGTGTTCCCCATAATGATGACCTAGTTGGAGGTAGTAACCCAGAGATTTTGGAAACTGAAGCAGTAGCAGAAATGTGGTAAGTTATAAGAAAGAGTTCGAGTGTACGAGCAGGGTACGACGAATTAGGGAAGAAGCGAGCATGTATTAAGAACATAGATGTGATCATTTCTTTTATAAAGTGAAGGTGCGAAGGGAGTATATTTTAGACCTCGGGTGGGAGCTTGTGTAATAATGGAGGTGATTCCTCGTGGACTTGGATTAAGTATTTGCGCATGTGTTATTATATGGCCAGGTGTGGCGTGATTATTTTCGTAAGTATAGCAGTGAAGACTATACTGGCGCATGTATGTTTTGAGGCTTAGAAGGAACATTCGGGATGAATGTTTCTAAGGAGGAGAAAATGTTATACCCCGTATTTCCAGAGTATGTACGTGAGGGCGTACGTACAAAGTTTAAGTCTTAAGTTGGCATTAGGGACAAAAATTTTGTTCACAACTACCGAAAAGAATCGTTTTTCGACGAAACGTTTTACAAAACTTGCGGAGGGAAAATTACGGCTATGCCATTTATATTTTTTGCGGATTTTTCCGAGAGATGAAATATTTTGGACCAACGAGAGGGCGACACTTGTCACCCTCAAGTGGGCGGTCAAGAGGGCCTATTGGTTGCACGTTTTCCTCCTATTTTTTGTGGCCTAAAACTTGGGTCAATGTTTGTGATGGATTTGTGGAGTAGGGTTAGGGTGCACTTGGGCAAATCTTGACCCTCCACTTGCCCCCCACTTGGCTTGATCTTGGCCATTGATCTCCCTATAAATACCCCCCCTTGTTGAAGACTTCTTCATCCACAAATGTTTTCTAAGTCTTGAAATCCTCCATCCCTTCTTGTTTCTCTCGTCCAAGAGCTCCCATCCTCCCCCTTTGAGAGGCCCTTGGCCGAGAGGTACCCCCCCCTCCTAGTGGTGTTGGCCGAGAGATACCCCCCCCTCTTGAGAGTTGTTCTCGTAAAACACCCCCCCTTGGTATAAAAGTATTCTCCAAGTATTGTTACTATTCCAAAATACCTTAGCCTTATACCTTGTAGTATTCCAAAGTTACCTCTATACGTAGAGCCCGAAAATACTACCTTATATTCCCTTCAGTCACAAAAACGAAACCCTAAGGAAAACCTTCATAGTCGGTTGAAGTGTTAAGTAGAAGTTGCGTAGAACTTCTAAGGGTTGTTTGGAGCGGGTTGAGCGCCTGCAGTGAGCTAAACGTTGCTCAGGATCGACATTTAATCTTGGATAATTTTGGGCTTATCGAGGTAAATATCTTGTCCCCCTTTTGTAATTAGAGTCTACATACTGTTGAAGTATAAGAATTAAGTATAAGTTATATACAAGGAAGATATATAAGAAGAGAATTGAATCAGATTTACATAGGATCAGATTTACGAGACTTGTGAAGTTTGTGGTGGGAAGTCTTGCCAATTTTCCGTAGAATCTTGTATCTAGATTTATTCTACCGATCAGTCTAGACATTGATAGACTTGTATAACCGTTATAGGTTGAAGTACTGCGAGTAGCGTATTCTGCTCGAAGGATGGAAAAGGCTAGCAGGATACAGTACTTTGGAGCTATTTGCTAATAGTCGATAAATCGTCGCGAGGTATGTGATTCTTCCTATCCTCTTGAGCATGATATTTTAAAAGAATATATATAGTACGGTGAGACGTCGTGTGTTAAGCGAGCGTGGTTTTATGCGATGTCTTTTGACTTGAGTCTAAATAATAAGAATCAAGTATTTCAAAAGAGTTAAGAAACCTTTTGAAAGAAAGAGTAACACTTGGTTTTAAAAGTTTTAAAAACTTAAGAGTTATACTAGCTTTATGGGAAGTTAGGTATAACGACTTAAGAGAGATAAAAAGAATGGTTTATTGATTTTAGAAGTTAAGAGACTTGATCTTAAAAGATAAGAGACTTGACTTATTATACTAATATGAATTTTGTTAAAAAGTGTGAAACCTCATTCGTGAGTAATGAGTACTTGGTTTTTAAAGGAATAATGTTTTACTGATTTCGGAAATCAGAATAAGTATCGAACGAACCACTGCAACGTTAATAAAGGGAAATGTATTGACTAATTAAGTATTATTAAAACCAAGAGAAACCTCCATCCGCATGAAGCTAAGATGAGACAAAATGATATTACATTTCCTAGATCATGGCTGCTTTAATAAGATTGATTATGAACAAGAATAACCTACTCATATATAAGGCATATGTTTCTCAAATTGTTTAAAAGAGAATTATATTCTTAAGTGATTAAGACTATGAACTACGAAACCTTTCGAAAATGAGAAACTTGAGTATTTGAAATTAGGCAAACTTGAACGTTTGGAAAAGAATGTTGTTACTTTATTTTACAAAGGAAGTATTTTAGTTTACTTAAAAATAGTCACTCTATTTTTATACTACGGTATTGTGGGACTTTTGTGAAAGAAACGGATCTTTTAAAAAGTTAATGTATGAAGTACTTTGGGGATAAAAACCCGAACTTGTTAACATAAAGTAGAAAGTACCTTGTGTGAATAACTTGATTGTGTTGGGTTGTGATAGCCTTGTAATACTTTCTTGTTGATTTTATAAGTAAACATGTTAGGATGCTACGTGTGTTAGAATCTTGTTATGTTTGTGTAAATGGGTTAACCTTGTTGTTCTTATGTTGTTTAACTATAAGCTTTTATGTTAGTATTATATCACTCACCTCGACATGATTCTCGGGGTTGTCGCCTCCGACGCGGGTAGACTCAGCGATGCGAGACCATGATTCGAGAATACCTCATGCGGGTCCGGGGACCTATGCGAGCTACGAGTTCCGTGTTAGTGCGGCCTTTGTGGTCATGCGGTGCATGTGGCCACGCGATCGCGAGTCCGGGGCGATGCCGGGAGTAGCTACCTCGATGCGGAATACCTCACGCGCCTATGCGAGTGGCCTATGCGAGTCGCGGAAGTTCGAGGACTAGACGCGCACATTTGATATCGCGCGCGGTGGCCGCCGATCATGGCGGTGCAGACAGATCTCGTGATACGCTTTATGACCTCGTTGGTACCGCTGGTGTTAGTAGTCGGCTATGCCTTCGCATTTACCCCGCACGGCTTTATTATGACACAGTGGGACCCGTGTTCATGTGTATTCCTCGTGCTCTTATATCATAGATCGCCGCAGCTGGCGGGAAGGTATTCCACGCATGATTGATGTTGTGGGCGTGAGACCCATAGTTATATTTGAGTGATGACTTTGAGGGTGTGAGTCCCTGACTTGACATGACTGATTATATTATTGTGAACTGTAGTTTGGTTATCATACATGTCTCCTGCTTTATATAGACTACTATGATTTCATTTACAGTATTTTTAGTTTCACATACTTGGTACCTGTTGTACTGATCTCCTTCGGGGGGCTGCGTTCATGTCGCAGGTAGAGGTACACCAGTCGTTGATCCCCGCTCTTAGGATCACGCCAAAGATTGGGAAGCTCCGCTTTCTTGAGGCTTATCTTTCGTATAGTCCCCGTCGCCAGAGTACTTACATTCGGGGTATGGCGGCCCCGTCCGCCATTGTTGTTATATCATTCTTAGAGGTCTGTAGTACTGTTGTGGGCAGAGTTTGTAAAAAGGATGTAACTGTTCGGATTTAAGTTTTTATATATATGCCGAAAGGCAACTTTTCTTCAGATAAACTGTGACTCTTTTACATTGTTTCATGTTGTGTTTTATGTTCCGCTTATTACTCTGATGTATGTCTACTTGGGTGCCCGGGGTAAGGCACCAGTCACGGGCCCGGGTTCGGGTCGTGACACGCACAACGCTTAGTTTCATCATATCCTCTGAGGCTAGGATTGGGGATATTTTGTGGGATTGATTGCAGTATCCATGCAGCTCTCAATCTTTTGTACACCTTGGGTAAAGGCTCAGCTAAAGGAGTGTACGTTTTGACTGGCTTTCTCCTTCGGCTTACGCGGGGTCTGGGTGCATTTAGTGGATAGGTTTTTGGCTGTGGTGAGTATGTGGGTTGACAATGTAAGGGGTTATTGTGCATATCGGGAAATGCTTCTTTCGATCGGATGATCCCATCTCTGATCAATGCTTCAATTTTATTCTTGAAGGCATAGCAGTTACTGATGCCATGCCCAGGGATACCTGAGTGGTATGCGCATCGCTTAGTCTCATCATACCATTTTGGGAAGGGGCTGAAAATTTTCCCTGGGATCGGATGAAGTATCCCTGCGGTTTTCAACCTCTCGTATAGCTGGGGCAAATGTTCGGCTAAAGGAGTATATGTTTTGGCTGCCTTTTCCATATGGCTTGTGCCGACTTTGGGCATGGCAAACATTTGGATTTTTGAGTATGTAGGTGGGTATGATGAGGGATAGATGGGTTCTTGAGATGCATTGTATATGTGATGTGTGTGATAATTGGGATATGGAGTAGGCGGTCGTTGGTAGTAAGGTGCAGGATTTTGGATGTTTGGATAAATGGGCTGGAGTGGAGTATTTAGGCTCATGGATAGGTTGGTGAGATTCCGGAGTCTCCCAATTTCGGCATGCATAGTTGCAATCTGTTGCAACAATTGAGTTTGATCTGTAATGTGCCCCTTTTCTGAAACCTCTAATTCGTCCATATGAATAGAGATAGGTCCCAAGTTAGTACGCTCAGCTGCCCCTGAATCAGTCATGTCTTAATTCCTTGCCTTTGACCTTGTGAAGTGTTGATGCTCTGCCATTGCTTAGTCAAATACGAATCGACCTTTGGGGAAGATGATAAATCCTTCTAAAAAAATGCAACAAACTGCGTTAGTGTAAAGCACGCGATTTTGCAAAGGTGTAAATAACAATTAGCAAATATATGTTGCACATAAATTGTCACGTTGCAGGTGAGTCCTAATCATGCATGAGGACCTCTTTATGTCAGTGGTAGGCCTAAACGTCACATATGCAAAATCATGATAACAAAATCCAAGCCATTAGATTGAAATGCTTTAGTCGGGAATAAGTTGAAATTTATTGAAATAACAATAAGAACAACGAAAGTCTGAAACTAAATGCATATAACTAAGTCGCCGATGTGATGGTGAAGCTTAGGTCTTCCTAGGTATAGCCTCTGCCTGTTCCAAGTTCTGCACTACATCCTGCATCAGGACCCACATGTCTGGAGTGATGACCTTATCTTTGAGTTGACTATCCTTTATCCTATTCCTTGCGCCAATGTCTTCAATGCCTTGCTCCCATTCTGAACTAAATTTTGTGCTGTCTAGAAACCATGCTTGATACTCTGGGGAAACCCCTGCTCGGTCCTTCCCAACTTCCACTTGATCAATATGGTACCTTTCATAAAGGATCTGCTTGGCTTCGGGAACGATGAAGTCCGGTCCGAATTGGATTTCAGAGGCTCTCATGTCAACTATGAGAGGAATTACTTGCGTATGGCCAAACTGTCGGAGCACACGTAACAAAGCATATGGTTGGAGTCCCTTTAGACCTATAAGTTTGATGTAAAATGGTCCCTTATGTTTCAAGTAGACCTTCTTGACGATATGAAGCAACAAATACTTCCATTGAATCGATCTCATCGCGAGATGCTAAGTACTGCACTCAATCCTCTGCGGCCGATCGTGACACATAACGCTTTGTTCTTTCGTAGAAGGTGGAGATCTTATTGTCTGCGCTGTGGCATACATCAGTCATATTTGAACGCTGATAGAAATGCTCTACTTCCCACATCTGTAAGATAAGATTACAACCTTCAAAGAAGCTCAACTCACCCCTTTTGCATCTGTTCAAGGCTCTTAAATAGTTCTGCCAAGATCATGGGCGTCAAAGTAAGCCGTTTGTCACCGACTCCGTCAAACACTGCTCTAACTACTGAATATATGCGCGTACTAATCGTTATGCTCAAGTGGAAATAAAAGAGTCCCTAGGAAAGCCATAGCAAATGCGATAGGACGCCTAACTCTCCAATGGTCCGCAGTGCAACAAAACTCATTCTTAAATAATTTGTATCCGTCTCGGTAACCATATCTCTCATACAGGTAGTCTAGAGAAACCCAATTGTTTTCAAAACACCGCAACTCTCCGGTATTCTTCAAACCCAAGTAACGGAGAAGCTTTTTCCCAGACTGGCCATGCGAAATAACTGGTTTTCTGTCATGATATGCTAAATCAGTGAAACAGATGACTTCTTCTAAGGTGGGGGTCATCTCGAAATCCCTGAATTTGAAGACGACTCGGTCCGGGTCCCAAAATTGGATCAATGCTCTGATCAAATGCTGATCGGGAGAGATGTCGAATAGTGAGATGAGGCACCCCAACCTCCTTCTGATTGCCATCTGACTACCCAACTCGAATTTTGACCACCACATCCTCAATTTACTCGGAATCCCACTCACAATTCTGATATGAGGGACAAGGTCCATCTAAAAATAAATAATACAAAAAATGAATATGCATTTTCCAACTTAGGCATTTCGAATTTATGCTTGGTTTCATTTATCACGATTATGCAACACATAATATGTTGTTGGGCCGCGGGGTCGTGAAAACCCGTTGACCGATTTGGTGTCTTCCTAATTATGGTGTCAATGCCAAGGATTGACCCACCTAAGGTAAATACATGTATGCCTTAAAATAAAGGGTGGTATAGCTCTATCCTAAGTTACTAAGATTTGGCTTTACTAGACGCAAGCTTCCCGAGAGGACAACTCGAGTGAGAATGTTACGCGGCTGATCAGACGAACCGATCTAACTCCGCGCAGGCGCCAACTCTCCTAAAATTTGGGTATTTTGAAAGAAATTTGCGGGTGCGCGAAGCACACCAGAGCGTGAGCGTGTGATTGCGTGAATTTTCCAGAGTGGAAGAAGTATGAGCGGAATGTCAGTTTAAGGAAAGCAGTAAAAGCAAATAGCAATTAAAACTGTTAAACATACAAAATTAAAGCAAGCAATTTTAAGGCATTTAAAACAAATAAAAGCAAATAAAGCCAAGCAATAATAAACCTAGGTTTGCTATGGTCAAGAACCTCAAATCCCCAGCGGAGTCGCCATTTCTGTCAGGCCCTTTTTCGACCGCGACATTCACTCCTGCTTAGAAAGTGTTAGAAATAAAATGCTAAAAGTGTTAAAATATGCTAAAAGGGTTCGCGGAGTCGCCACCTAATTAGTTTGGGTGAATTAGGACACCTAAATGTCAACTAGGTAAAGTCAACACTAACTCCATTAAATGATCTGCTAAACTTAATGAGATTCTGGACAAGGGTTCTTTATTATCATAAAGGGAAGGGGTCAGACACCCTATAGAATCCGCTAACTTGCGGTTGTCTGTTCAAACCTATGGTTAATTATTATGCTATAGAAATGCATGTTTTCAAAGCATTTAAATGAAAAGGCATAAAAATTGTAAGATTTGTTTATAAAAAGATAAGTTAATTTCATATGAAAGTATGCACTCTTATAGAAATATTTCGTTAAATGAAGTATATAGGATATTAAACAAAATCAGTTGTGTTGCATTTATAAAATACGACTAATATCTATTTTTTGCAAATGCTAGTAAAATATGATTCCAAATATAATGAATGCAAATAGTGGGCTTTATAAAAACAGTAATATTCTAGCTAAGGGAATCGTTATGTCAATGAAGATTATTAAATGGTTCAATATAGCTAAGTATGGCAAGCCTACAAAAATTAACTTAAGGGAAATAAATCCTAGCATCAAATTGCTTTCTAATCTATAGATTCAAGGTTTAGATATTCTAAGTATAATGTTAGTAGTGCAATGAGCAATTAATTTACAGCACATAAATGGGGCGGGAAAGGAAAACAATAAAGATGACTCGAAGGATGGCGGTGGTGTCGTTCCGCCCGTGGTTTGGAATTTCTGATGCGGATAGAGAGATGCACATAAATACGTGTCTTCATTTGAAATAGCTCATGATGAGTCTCGCCGTGAGACTCTTCGTTGCTCCAATGCAGTTCATGTAGAGGCAAGAAAAGGAGATAAGGATTAGTACATGTCCATATTAAAAATAGCAGATAGGTGTTTGGCATAAAATTAAACGCAGGTAATTTATGATAGAGACACTGTGACGAAGCCATAGTGTTCAATAGGTGGCAAAGTAATGAAAAATAATAATGAATAAACCAAAGGACTTAAATATTCAGTTGACATACTAGACATACGATGACAACAAGTAGCAAAATGGACGAAAACCAATCAAAGGGGTTAGGCCCAGATATACATGCATACGGGAGAAACAAGTTACAAGACAACAAGTAACTACTCTAATGTAAATTGGAAGATTCAGAGTATATTTAGCATAATAAAAAGTATACAGAGATGTACAACCGCGATGTACATCCAGTGTATATAGAAGTCAGCGTACCCTGTATACTTCTTATTATTCTGTCAAAAATTCAGACACTGTTTTTTAGACTTTGTTGACACAAATCATCCTTAAACTTATACCAACTACCTAGATCACAAGTCCTTGCCAAATCAGTATGTAAGACAATAACACCCATCTTGTAATGCTAACGTAGCATATTCAAGTATTAATGGCTAGTAAAAACGGATAGGCAAGTCATCAAGCCACACTAAACAGCATCGAGAGAATTTCTCTGTTCCAATATCCCATTCCATTAAGCGAGTAATTACAGTAAGCGTGAATCAATTTCGTTATTGTTAATAAGCGACAACAAACTTCGGCTAACTGAAATTGATTAACATGACACAGTATTTCAGCATTAGCAGGAAAAAAAACAATAACACGACAAGACTGAGTTAAATATTATTATCCAACACAGAACACGACAAACACATAAACATAAAATTGAAACGGAGTCGAGAGGAATTTGAGTTTACCATCTCCAGGAAGCGAACCGAGGCAGCGTATCAAGTCGTCGATTAACTCACGGGTGTATTGCGATGCGATTGAAGGGAATGACACTTTTTATTTGTTGATTTGCTTTAAAGAATCAGGTTCTTGTAATACCTGAGGTTCGTCTATTATAGCTGTTATTTGCTACTGATTTCTTCTTCCTTTTGTATTCCTTTTCCGGATTGTGGACTGATTTTACCGTCGTTCTTCCAAAATGGATTTGCGATGCTACTCTCGATGTTTTTACTCTCTCTTTTCCCCTCTTTCCTTACTGATTTTCGATTGTTGAAGGATTTTTTCTTCTTGCTGCTTGATTTCCCCTCTCCCTTATGTATGCAAATCGTTCCTATATATAGTCTCCAATTCTGGGTTCTAAACTTGGTAAACTTTGGTTCCGTTTGGAAAGATTTCGGATTGATTTCCGTCAATTATTTGTTATGGTAAGTTAATATTTTTGAATTGGTTTGTGCGATTTTTGGCATTTATTGGAGATGTTTTTTATTCGATTTGGTGCTGATTTTGGTAAGATTTTTATATGGTATGGTTCGTGGTATAAGGTAAGTTTCTTAGGGGTAATTTATGGTGGGCTGCTAAGTGTAAGGGTTGTTGTGGTGTTTATCCTATTTTAGGTTTAGTAGTAGTATCTTAGTGAAGATGAGATATGAAAAAGTGGGTTGTGGGGTGTTGGGTCGGCTGGATCAGGGAGGAAAGTAGTGGGCTGGTCGAAATTCAATGGGTATTGGGCTAGTTTTAAGTGTATTAATTTTGGGTATTAGATTTAATTAGTGGAAAATAAGTGGGGTTTAGGTTAGTATTAAATGACTTAGGTGCTTTATTAGTTTTAGCTTGGGTTTTTATTATTACAATAATAATTGCGGGCGTGCTATTTAATTAGTGCTTAATGTTTTATAATGTGATGCCGTTATTAAAATTTTATTTATTATGCATGTTTTGCGATGTTAAATTAAAATTGAATTAATGGGGGGCTTCAATTGCTTATGACATTACTTTGGATATTAATAAATGTGGATATAATTTTTAGGAATGCTTGATGCAACACCATTATTAAATTATTTATTTATTTACGTATTTATTATTATTAAAATTATTAAGAATTAATGGAAATAGAATAGGGCTTAAATTATGAATAATATTTATGCAAATAATGAATGCGGACGTGAGACTCAAAGTGCTTAATACTCTACGTAAAATGCGATGCCATTATTAAATCGCTTATTTATGCATGTATTAATGTTTTATTGTTGCATTTTATTATTATAAAATTGTTAAAATTATTTTGGAAAGTTAGTGTAATTTTATAGTTAATGATTGGACGAGAGGGTCAAAATTGAGTGTCAACACTATCTATCCATCACTTCAACATAGTCTACTGCCACCGATATAGCCTTACCTCAAAATTATGACTTCAATTTTCCTACCTCCTCATCAATTCTTCAATTGCAAAGTCTCGTTGGTACTTGTCATACGCTAAGTCAAATCATCCATAGTATTCATTCTTCAATCATAGTTATCACCTTTACACCATATGATATAATATAATGCCACCATAATCCATACATGATTGAGTGGTCACACCTTTTAAATCAAAATCCTCTAAAATTGATAGTATGATACCTTTTATTTTAATTCCTCAGTTTCCATATTTCATTCAAAAAATCACTTTTTTCATCATCCACAGTAAGTTTTTACCAGATGAGCACATCCACCCATGGTGTACCATAGAACCACGAGGGAGATACCAATCTGAATAATATTGCACGAAAAGAATGAACCTGATACCAATCAGATTGAACTAACACGAAAGGAATGAGTCAGATATCAATCGGATTGAACTCGCATGAAAAGAGAAGAGTAGTGGAGTGTTTCCTAAATGTCTTATAGCCTCTCGAGGATGGGTACAGACGTCTACGTACCAATCTGCAAGACTCTACTAGAAATTGTTCTTGTACTCATTAGACCGATTAACCTAGAAGCTCTGATACCAACTTTGTCACGACCCAATTCACAAGTCGTGAAGGCACATATCCTATTCCCCCGAATAGGCGAACCACGTTTTCATTAACAAGTTAAATAAGCGGAAAATAAAAGAAAAAGAAGCTACCAAGTCTCAAATACGAAATTCCCCAAAATCTGGTCAAAAGGGTACAAGAGCACTAACAAGTCTGAAAAATAGAAGTCTGAAAGAATGCCCGGCGCTACATATCATTCACGATAACCAACGAAAAATGGAAATAACTAAGAAGCCCTTCAGGGGCCATGGACGACCAAGTAGCTCACCCTTAATGACTAGAAGATGTTCACCTTGTGAATCAACCACGAGGCGTAGAATTGGAACCTGGATCGTACTCTGCACTCAACAAAAGTGCAGCAAGAGTAGTATCAGTACAACACTAGTACCGGTAATCATCATAGGCTGACAGAGATTAGATAACGCATGGAGAGTTGAAACTAAAAGTAGCACATAGAGCAAACAGGTATGGTTACGTATCCTATACAAGTCAAAATATAAGAAATTATGAAATCAACCAAGACAAATATAAGTTCACCAAATGAGCAGTTAAAACTAAGAGCAGATGGAAGTAATGCAATACAATAGTCACCTCTCCCTCCCTCCACTCTCGTACACACATGCTAAGGCAGTGCCTTCAAGCCATAACCCATGGGGGATCAGCGAAGTCCATGTACCACTCATGCTCTCCGGCTAGAACCTCAGAGGCTATCAATCAATCGCAATCTCCGGCAAAGACCTCAGAGTTGCTCAATCACTTCCCTCACCAACATCACAAAAATAATATTGAAAGCATGTCAAACATGATATCAGTCTCAACACATATCACAAATATACAATCGACAAGTACAAGTCATGTCACTGTCCTATATTCAATTAGCAGCATTTCAATTCCTTTATTTCCACATGATACGTAAGCTAGTATACGACAGAGATACAATCAAGTGGTAATCACACAAAATAACACACAATCGACGAACCCCTTTGGATCGCGGTCCTGTGGACATTCTATCAGGCTATTCCTGTAACTTTCTACAACTACATACGATTCTATAATCAGTGTCTTACTAATATAAACCATAACCTACCTCAATGCCGAGCGGGTGCCACGAACAATCAAACCAATGTCTTCCCCTTGCGCAGAGTCTCTGAACGATTAAAATCTAGAAAATATGTGAACTACATTATAATACGAATCTAAGGACACCCATATTGCTATATTTATATTAACAAGATCTTTACCATTCCCATTGTATGACTAAACTCATACCCCTATAAAAATATTAGCATAACTTAAGGACAAACAAATAATATTCCTTTCTCTTAACTTTCTCGTATCTCCCGCTTGTAAAAAATATACCATTAAATTCGTAACTCCAAATAAGGTGTTTATTGTACCACATTGAAGGCAACACTAAGATCTCTTATTATACCTAATCCCACCTGACAATACTTAGTGTAGATGGTGAAAATTTACGAAAGAAATAACCCTATGAAATCTGTGTCGCCAGAACTTTTGTAAATCAAGGCAGAAACTTCAAACAGATATAACCTCCAAACCATTAGTCGGATTTATCTTCATAAGATGTCAAACTAACGGTAACAGAGAAATCTACAACTCTCGTTCAGCCCACATTTTCATATTCATTACGGATTTGTGAAGTTTTCACGTTTTATATTCTGTATCGCCTGGGTTCCGGTAAAACAAGGCAGAAACTTTAAACAGTTATAACTTACACACCATAAGTCGGATTTATCTACGTAAGATCTCAAACTGACGGGAACAGAGAAATCTACAACTTTCATTCAGCCGATACCTTTATATCCCTTACGAATTTGTACAGTTTTCACGTTTTACAGGCTGTTGTAATCATTATGTCATGATAAATCCCTCAAGTTTCTCTATTCAAGTTGACTGTGGAATTTCCGTGTAATGACTTCTATGAAATTTGATTTCATTCTACATCACATTTTTATAAGAATCATGAATAGATTAACTCAACCATAAACATAGAATCTAACCTGAACTTAATTGAGCGCTTTCTCCTTGTCTTCTAGTTACTAGGGTTTCTTTCTCTTCCTTTCTTTCTCCTCGCTGCTGCTGCGTTTGTTTCTTCTCCCGCTGGCTGCGCTCCTTTTCTCCTCTCCCTCTCATTGCCTTTCTACTAGGGTTTCTCTCTTGTTTTCTCCCTTTCCCGCTGCATACGCTCATTCACCCCTTCCTTTCGTTTTCTTTTGTTGCGTCCCCTTTTCTCTCCTTCTAGCTAATAGGGTTTTCT
The DNA here is from genome assembly GCA_029844215.1 of Przewalskia tangutica. Taxonomy (NCBI): domain Eukaryota; kingdom Viridiplantae; phylum Streptophyta; class Magnoliopsida; order Solanales; family Solanaceae; genus Przewalskia; species Przewalskia tangutica. The sequence goes on along the minus strand of CM056720.1, from coordinate 18,427,338 downwards.
AGTTTTCTTCTTTTTCCCTCCTGCATTCCACGTCCCCTTCCCCCTTTAATTTTTCTAATTAGTCGTGCACACGATAGGGGTACTGGCTTGGCCCACTTTATTAAATTCATGCACAAATTGTATATTAAAACTCCTATAATTTAGTACCCTGTAGTCTCATACTCCTTTCGTAGTTTTAAAGTGCTAAACGACCAAACGGGTCGTTACATTAGATACCAATCAACAATCGCTCGTCCTCGAGCGGCAAGAGTAGGGGTGGAGGAAAGAAGGTACCTGAACTGTCGAACAACTGAGGATATCTACTCAGTATATCCGCCTCATCTTCCTTTTACTCTCAATAGTCTGATTCTCCCAGATTTAATACTCTACTTGAAATACTTGAATTTTTATAATAATTATGACTCTGAACGCAATTGGTTGATTCCATAATTTTTATTGAAGTCGCCATAATATTTTAGCCCAAGCTACAACCCGTTGTCAAACATGTAGCCGTAAGGTACTCTAATTCTACTCATCTTTCTTGCACACCTTCCAAAGTCATCTTTAGTACTAGGAATCACATAGAAATCATGTTTTCACACACCACAATTCTAAATCATGACTTTATATGATCAGAAAAGTATTTGTGCCTGTACTAAGCCAATTGTGCAAATTTCAACACTATATAGTTTCGTTTCGATGGGCTGGAACTACCGAGTCAACACTCATCGTCTAATTTCTCTTAATCTTTCAAATAACATACTATGCTTATCATCCTAGTGATCATATTGCCATGCCAAACCTGTACAAATCAACTGACCACTTCAAAGACTCCAAATATCATTAATAGTAGATTCAATCCGATGCAATTGTACAATCCTCCAAATATCACCAATAGTAGATTCAACCCGATGCAAAATGTACAATTCTCCAAATATCACTAATTGTCACCCCAGCTAATTCCATATCTTTATAAAATAAGTAGTAAGTCTTCCATAAGTCCGTGTTAATCCATCTCATCCACTTTCTCATGAATACACCATCCGGTGTTGTCACTCTAGTCTTCAAAACTAAAATTTTCCCAAGACTTCAATCGATCGAGTACCGATGAACTATACCTTATGATTTTAAATCTTCAGATTTGTCAACTCGCACTATTCATCTAAATACGATAAACTTCATTGAATCTAATTACATCAAACTCTCTTCCTATTACTTTCACTAAACTCGTTCATCCCATTGAACACTCCAACATAAGTCCTATGGCTTCGTACACCACTTTTCAAAGCCATAAAATTTCTTAATGCAACACCTTATTACGCATTTAGCAATCCCAAAAATATCAAATCTTGCTATCTATGTGCCTTACCACACACAAATATTCTTAAGTCATTCATATTCGAAGTACTCAACCATACTATTTATTCATCACTTCAACATAGTCTACTTCCACCACCATAGCCTTACCTCAAAATTATGACTTCAACTTTCCTACCTCCTCATCAATTCTTCAATTGCAAAGTCTCGTTGGCACTTTCCATACGCTAAGTCAAATCATCCATAGTATTACTTATTCAATCATAGTTATTACCTTTACACCCTATGATATAATATAATGCCACCATAATCCATACATAATTGAGTGGTCACACCTTTTAAATCAAAATCCTCTAAAACTGATAGTATTAATACCTTTTATTTTAATTCCTCAGTTTCCATATTTCATTCAAAAATCACTTTCATCATCCACAGTAAGTTTTTACCAGATGAGCACATCCACCCTTGGTGTATCATAGAACCTCGGGGGAGATAAAATCTGAATAATCTTGCATGAAAAGAATGAACCTGATACTAATCAGACTGAACTAGCACGAAAGGAATGAGTCAGATACCAATCGAATTGAACTCGCACGAAAAGAGAAGAGAAGTGGAGTGTTTCCTAAATGTCCTATAGCCTCTCGAGGATGGGTACGAACGTCTACGTACCAATCCGCAAGACTCTACTAGACATTGCTCTTGTACTCATTAGACTGATTAACATAGAAGCTCTGATACCAACTTTGTCACCACCCAATTCACAAGTCGTGATGGCACCTACCCTATTCCCCCGAGTAGGCGAACCACGTTCTCATTAACAAGTTAAATAAGCGGAAAATAAAAGAAAAAGAAGCTACCAAGTCTCAAAAATGAAATTCCCCAAAATTTGGTCAAAAGGGTACAAAAGCACTAACAAGTCTGAAAAATAGAAGTCTGAAAGAATGTCCGAAGGCTACATACTGTGTGTCAATAACCAACGAAAAATGGAAATAACTAAGAAGCCCTTCAAGGGCCACGGACGACCAAGTATCTCACCCTTAATGACTAGAAGATGTCCACCTCGCGAATCAACCACGGGGCGTAGAACTGGAACCTGGATCGTACTCTGCACTCAACAAAAGTGCAGCAAGAGTAGTATCAGTACAACATTAGTACCGGTAAGCATCATAGGCCGATAGTGATTAGATAACTCATGGAGAGTTGAAACTAACAAGTAGCACATAGAACAAACAGGTATGGTTACGTATCATATACAAGTCAAAATATAAGAAATTATGAAATCAACCAAGACAGTTATAAATTCACCAAATGAGCAGTTAAAACTAAGAGTAGATGGAAGCAATGCAATGCAATTTTCACATCTCCCTCCCTCCACTCTCGTACACACATGCTAAGGCAGTGCCTTCAAGCCATGAACCATAGAGGACCCGCGAAGTCCATATACCACTCGTGCTCTCCGGCTAGAACCTCGGAGGCTATCAATCAATCGCAATCTCCGGCAAAGACCTCGGAGTTGCTCAATCACTCTCAATCTCCGGCAAAGACCTCGGAATTGCTCAATCACTCTCAATCTCCGGCAAAGACTCGGAGTTGCTCAATCACTTCCCTCACCAACATCACAAAAATAATATGTAAAGCATGTCAAACATGATATCAGTCTCAACACATATCACAAATATACAATCGACAAGCACAAGTCATGTCACTGTCCTATGTTCAATTAGAAACATTTCAATTCCTTTATTTCCACATGATACGTAAGCTAGTATACGACAGAGATACAACCAAGTGGTAATCACATAAAATAACACAAAATCGACGAACCCCTTTGGCTCGCGGTCCTGTAGACATTCTATCAGGCTATCCCTGTCACTTTCTACAACTACATACGATTCTCTAATCAGAGTCTTACTAAAATAAACCATAACCTACCTCAATGTCGAGCGGGTGCCACGAACAATCAAACCAATGCCCAGGACAAACAAATAATATGCCTTTCTTTTAACTTTCTCGTATCTCCTGCTTGTAAAGGATATAACATTAAATTCGTAACTCCAAATAAGGTGTTTATTGTACCACATCGAAGGCAACACTAGGATCTCTTATTATTCCTAATCCCACATGACAATACTTAGTATTGATGGTGAAAATTTACCTAAGAAAAACCCTATTAAATCTGTGTGGCCAGAATTTTTGTTAAACAAGGAAGAAACTTCAAACAATCATAACTTCCAAACCATTAGTCGGATTTATCTTCATAAGATGTAAAACTGACAGTAACAGAGTATTCTACAACTCTATTTCATTCTACAGTTTCATATTCATTTCAGATTTGTACAGTTTTCACATTTTATATTCTGTGTCGCCTGGGTTTCGGTAAAACAAGGCAGAAAATTTAAATATTTATAACTTTCAAACCATAAGTCGGATTTATCTCCGTAAGATCTCAAACTGACGGGAACAGAAAGATCTACAACTTTATTTCATCCAATACTTTTATATCCCTTACAGATTTATACAGTTTTCACGTTTTACAGGCTGCTGTAATTATTATGCCATGATAAATCCCTCATGTTTTTCTATTCAAGTTGACAGTGGAATTTCCGTGTAATGACTTCTTTGAAATTTGATTTCATTCTATAACACATTTTTATAAGAATCATGAATAGATTAACTCAACCATAAACATAGAATCTAACCTGAACTTAATTGAGAGCTTCCTCCTTGTCTTCTAGTTACTAGGGTTTCTTTCTCTTCCTTTCTTTCTCCTCGCGCTGCTGCGTTTGTTTCTCCTCCTGCTGGCTGCGCTCCTTTTCTCCTCTCCCTCTCATTTCCTTTCTACTAGGGTTTCTCTCTTGTTTTTCTCCCTTTCCCGCTGCATACGCTCGTTCCCCCTCCCTTTCTTTTTCTTTTGTTGCGTCCCCTTTTATCTCCTTCTAGCTAATAGGGTTTTCTAGTTTTCTTCTTTTTCCCTCATGCATGCCAGGTCCCCCCCCCCCCCCCTTATTTTTTCTAATTAGTCGTGCACACGAAAGGGGTAGTGGCTTGGCCCACTTTATTAAATTCATGCACAAATTGTATATTAAACTCCTATAATTTAGTACCCTGTAGTATCATACTCCTTTCGTAGTTTTAAAGTGATAAACGACCAAATGGGTCGTTACATTAGATACCAATCAAACAATCGCTCGTCCTCGAGCGGCAAGAGTAGGGGTGGAGGAAAGAAGGTACCTGAACTGTCGAACAACTGAGGATATCTACTTCGCATATCCGCCTCATCTTCCTTTTACTCTCAATAGTCTGATTCTCCCAGATTTAATACTCCACTTGAAATACTTGAATTTTTATAATAACTATGACTCTGAACGCAATTGGTTGATTCCGTAATTTTTATTGAAGTCGCCATAATATTTTAGCCCAAGCTACAACCCGTTGTCAAACATGTAGCCGTAAGGTACTCTAATTCTACTCATCTTTCTTGCACACTTTCCAAAGTCATCTTTAGTACAAGGAATCACATAAAAATCATGTTTTCACACACCACAATTCTAAATCATGACTTCATATGTTCAGAAATAGTATTTGTGCCTGTACTAAGCCAATTGTGCAAATTTCAAAACTATATAGTTTCGTTTCGATGGGATGGAACTACCGAGTCAACACTCATCGTCTAATTTCTCTTAATCTTTCAAATAGCATACTATGCTTATCATCCTAGTGATCATCTTGCCATGCCAAACCTGTACAAATCAACTGACCAATTCAAATACTCAAACTATCACTAATAGTAGATTCAACCCGATGCAATTCTACAATCCTCCAAATATCACCAATAATAGATTCAACCCGATGCAAAATGCACAATTCTCCAAATACCACTTATTGTCACCCCAGCTAATTCCATATCTTTATAAAATAAGTAGTAAGTATTCCATAAGTCCGTGTTGATCCATCTCATCCACTTTCTCATGAATACACCATCCGGTGTTGTAACTCTAGTCTTCAAAACTAAAATTTTCCCAAGTCTTCAATCGATCGAGTACCGATGAACTATACCTTATGATTTTAAATCTTCAGCATTGTCAACTCGCACTATTCATCCAAATACGATAAACTTCATTGAATCTAATTACATCAAACTCTCTTCCTATTACTTTCACTAAACTCGTTCATCCCATTGAACACTCCAACATAAGGCCTATGGCTTCGTGCACCACTTTTCAAAGCTATAAAATTTCTTAATGCAACACCTTATTACGCATTTAGCAATCCCAAAAATATCAAATCTTGCTATCTATGTGCCTTACCACACACAAATATTCTTAAGTCATTCATATTCGAAGTACTCAACCATACTATCTATTCATCACTTCAACATAGTCTACTGCCACCGACATAGCCTTACATCAAAATTATGACTTCTACTTTCCTACCTCCTCATCAATTCTTCAATTGCAAAGTCTCATTGGCACTTGCCATACGCTAAGTCAAATTATCCATAGTATTCCTTCTTCAATCATAATTATCATCTTGACACCCTATGATATAATATAATGCCACTATAATCCATACATGATTGAGTGGTCAGACCTTTTAAATCAAAATCCTCTAAAACTGATAGTATGATACCTTTTATTTTTATTCCTCAGTTTCCATATTTCATTCAAAAATCACTTTTTTCATCATCCACAGTAAGTTTTTACCAGATTAGCACATCCACCCCTGGTGTACCATAGAACCCCGGGGGAGATACCAATATGAATAATCTTACACGAATAGAATGAACCTGATACCAATCGGACAGAACTAATACGAAAGGAATGAGCCAAATACCAATCGGATTGAACTCGCAAGAAAAGAGAATAGAAGTGGAGTGTTTCTTAAATGTCCTATAGCCTCTCGAGGATGGGTATGGACGTCTAGGTACCAATCCGCAAGACTCTACTAGACATTGCTCTTGTACTTATTAGACCAATTAACCTAGAAGCTCTGATACCAACTTTGTCATGACCCAATTCACAATTCGTGATGGCACCTACCCTATTCCCCCGAGTAGGCGAACCACGTTCTCATTAACAAGTTAAATAAGCGGAAAATAAAAGAAAAAGAAGCTACCAAGTCTCAAATACGAAATTCCCCAAAATCTGGTCAAAAGGGTACAAGAGCACTAACAAGTCTGAAAAATAGAAGTCTGAAAGAATACCCGAAGGCTACATACTGTCTGTCAATAACCAACAAAAAATGGAAATAACTAAGAAGCCCTTCAGGGGCCACAGACGACCAAGTAGCTCACCCTGAATGACTAGAAGATGTCCACCTCGCGAATCAACCATGGTGCATAGAACTGGAATCTGGATCGTACTCTACCCTCAACAAAAGTGCAACAAGAGTAGTTTCGGTACAACACTAGTACCAGTAAGCATCATAGGCCGACAGTGATTAGATAACGCATGGAGAGTTGAAACTAACAAGTAGCACATATAACAAACAGGTATGGTTATGTATACTATACAAGTCAAAATATAAGAAATTAGGAAATCAACCAAGACACATATAAGTTCACCAAATGAGCAGTTAAAACTAAGAGTAGATGGAAGCAATGCAATACAATAGTCACCTCTCCCTCCCTCCACTCTCGTACACACATGCTAAGGAAGTGCCTGAAAGCCGTAACCCATGGGGGACCCGCGAAGTCCATGTACCACTCGTTCTCTCCGGCTAGAACCTCGGAGGCTATCAATCAATCGCAATATCCGGCAAAGACCTCGGAGTTGCTCAATCACTCTCAATCTCCGGCAAGGACCTCGGAGTTACTCAATCACTCTCAATCTCCAGCAAAGACCTCAGAGTTGCTCAATCACTTCCCTCACCAATATCACAAAAATAATATGGAAAGCATGTCAAACATGATATCAGTCTCAACACATATCACAAATATACAATCGACAAGTACAAGTCATGTCACTGTCCTATGTTCAATTAGCAATATTTCAATTCCTTTATTTCCACATGATACGTAATCTAGTATATGACAGAGATACAATCAAGTGGTAATCACACAAAATAACACACAATCGATGAACCCCTTTGGCTCGCGGTCATGTGGATATTCTATCAGGCTATCCCTGTCACTTTCTACAACTACATACGATTCTCTAATCAGAGTCTTACAAAAGTAAACCATAACCTACCTCAATGTCAAACGGGTGCCACAAACAATCAAACCAATGCCCAGGACAAACAAATAATATTTCTTTCTTTTAACTTTCTCGTATCTCCTGCTTGTAAATGATATAACATTAAATTCGTAACTCCAAATAAGGTGTTTATTGTACCACATCGAAGGCAACACTAGGATCTATTATTATGATTAATCCCACCTGACAATACTTAGTGTAGATGGTGAAAATTTATGAAAGAAACAACCCTATGAAATCTGTGTCCCCAGAAGTTTTGTAAAACAAGGCAGAAACTTCAAACAGTCATAACTTCCAAATCATAAGTCGGATTTATCTTCGTAAGATATCAAACTGTAGGAAACATAGTAATATACAACTCTAATTCTTCCCATATTTTCTTATTCCTTACGGATTTGTACAATTTTTACGTTTTATATGCTGTGTGGCCTGGGTTTCGATAAAACGAGGCAAACACTTTAAACAGTTATAACATTCAAACCATAAGTCGAATTTATCTCCTTAAGATCTCAAACTGACGGGAACAGAGAAATCTACAACTTTCATTCAGCCTATACTTTTATATCCCTTACCGATTTGTACATTTTTCACGTTTTACTGACTACTGTAATCATCATGCCATGATAAATCCCTCAAGTTTCTCTATTCAAGTTGACTGTGGAATTTCCGTGTAATGACTTCTTTGAAATTTGATTTCATTCTACAACACATTGTTATAAGAATCATGAATAGATTAACTCAACCATAAACATAAAATCTAACCTGAACTTAATTGAGCGCTTCCTCCTTGTCTTCTAGTTACTAGGGTTTCTTTCTCTTCCTTTCTTTCTCCTCGCCGCTACTGCGTTTGTTTCTCCTCCCGCTGGCTGCGCTCCTTTTCTCCTCTCCCTCTCCTTTCCTTACTACTAGGATTTCTCTCTTGTTTTTCACACTTTTCCGCTGCATACGCTCGTTCCCCCTCCCTTTCTTTTTCTTTTGTTGCGTCCCCTTTTCTTTTCTTCTAGCTAATAGGGTTTTCTAGTTTTCTTCTTTTTCCCTCCTGCATGCCACGTGTTACACCCCGTAATTCCAGGACATGAATAAGAGAATAGAAGCGAGAACACAAGACTTGAAAATTGGTATGAAAGAAAGAATTGTTTTTCCAAAGGAAAATCTTCCGAACTTCGGAAAGGAAAAATGTTCATTGATGAGAATTAGATTCTCAGAATACATTATTTGAGTAGTATGAATTTTTTTATCATTGTGTAAATTTATTTTACGGATTTGGTCACGTAGGGCCCACCCGAGAAATTTTACGTTTTGTGGGGCCCACGAGGGTTACAAGATTTTATGGACGAATGGGAGGGCGACACGTGTCACCCCCCTACTTAGGCTTGTTCAAAATATACCAATGGTATAATGGTCAATGATGAAGGAAGATGATCAATTCTTGACAAGCTTGAGATTATTAACTAAGTCAACTTGCCCACTTGATAGATATTAAATCTCCTTCATCCTAGCCACACAAGTGTTATAATCTTGACCCTCCATTGTTTTATATATACTACACTAGTGCAAGACAAGTCTTCACACTTAGAAAAATTTGAGAAAAACTTTGAGCTTGAAAGTGAAGCTCTCGGCTTTGTGAAGTTTTCCACACAAAAATTTTCCAATTGTTGTCCATAATTCACAAGACTTTAACCCAAGGTTCCTACAAGTATTGTAAGGATATCTCAATAGAAAGCTCCCGGAAAACGATTTTTTTACGTTAGTCGTAAGGCGAAAACCTAAGGTGTTCTTCAACTTTGAAGATGGAACTTGAAGAGGAGTTCTTCATGAGCTTCTAAGGAGTGCTTGGAGCGGATTGGAACATAAGAAGAGAAGCTACAAGTTGCTAAGGATCGACTTTTACGCTTGGACATTATTAGGGCTTATTGAGGTAAAATCTTCACCTTCTTAATGTAATTGAAGATTACATGTTATAGTAGTTAAGAAATGAGCATGTGGTATATAGAATGAATTTTGAAAAAGATTTGGATCATGTCGACATGTTAAAACTGAAAATGGACAAGTTATCCATTAATGTTGTAATCAAATTGGTCGATAGTTACAATCGTCGCATGTTAAGGAAGAAAGGATTTATAGTTGTTGTAATTGTTATTATGTAAATAACATGTTGAAATAACAACTTGGATTGAAAAAGGAATTGAAAGGAAATTGATAAAATTGTTGTGAAAATGGTAGCCGATTATGGCTTGGAATTATTGGACAATTTTATATTGATTATGGGGCAGAATTTTACACGTCCTATTAGGCGTGTAATCCCCTTTGTATTGCTGAATTGTTGGGCCTTAAATGTGGCGTTTGGTTATTGATTTTCGGGCCTTGAAAAAGGTGGAAAAATACGTAGAAACAAAGAAAGTGCTGCACGATTTTCCGTAGAATAAGAGACCTTACACTTAGTATGATTCTACGTTAAAAAGTGAGGAGTTGATAGACATGTTATTATTAATATAGGTTGAAGTACTACGAGTAGCGTATTCTACTTAAAGGATGGAATAACTATCAAGGTTGAAGTACTTTGGAGCATTTTGCTACTTGTCGATAATCGTCGCGAGGTATGTGAACCTCTTCCTCCTTTTGGGCATGATTCTATGTATGAAATATACATGTGGTTTTATTTCATGATTCCTTCTACTCTTAGAAGTTAAGAGGTATGTATGTTGATTTACTCTATGTAAAAGTTAGGTCTAAGTTATCCTAAGTTCTTACCAATTCTTATGGGGGATGTTGGTAAGAGTCGTTAGGAAGTATTTGGAGTCGAGTTGACTTTGCTAATTTACTGCACGAATGAGAATAAGTATCGAACAAGCCATTGCAGCGTTAATAAAAGAAAATGTATCGACAATCAATTATATTAAAATGACTAGAATTCTCCATCTGCATAAAAACTAAGATAAGACAAAATTGTATTACATTTTCTAGATCATGACTGCTTTAATAAGATCGTTATAAACGAGTATAACCTATTCACAACGCATAAAAGTATATGTTACTTAATTTAAAGAGTTTACGTTATGAAGTTTTAAGACTATGAACCTTGAATTCTTAAAAGGTTACGAGACTTTATTATTCTAAGTTAAGAGATTTGATATTCTAAGTTAAGAGACTTGATATTCTACGATTAAGAGACTTGATATTCTAAGTTAAGAGACTTGATATTCTAAGTTAAAGAGACTTGATATTTCTAAGTTAAGAAACTAGTTTTCTAAAGTTAAGAGACTTGAAGTATTTTGAAAGTTATGTAACTTGATTTGAAAGTATAAGTCGCTTGGTTATAAAAAGAATGGATTAGTCTAAGACATAAAGAGTTATAACGGCTTTATGGGAAGTTAGTTATAACGGTTTATGAAAGGTTAAAGATGTCCTAGTTTCTAAAGCATAAAGTTAGTATAACGACTTTATGGGAAGTTGGTTATAACAACTTTATGGAAGGTTAAAGGAATGGTTCTCTCTAGTAATGTAAACAAAGAAATGACTTGAAATAAAGAAGGGCAATTTGATTTAACGGTATCAATTGCTTAAAGTTCTAAAGTAAGGGTCACTTGATTTAGAAGCCTAGAAATGTATTTCTAAAAATGTAGTGACTTGTTTGAAATGTAGACATGCCTTGATACTACGGGTGTTAGTATCTTGGGATTTTATATGAAAAAGAGTCTTTTGAAAAGAATGGAAGTACGTAGTACTTTGGGTTAAATTCCCGGATTTTTATGTGAAACGAAAAGTGCCTTGAGTTTATAAAATGAAATTCATTTTTGTATGATAATGAAAGTCTAAAGATTTTATGAACTTGCCTATGCTTGCTTGTGATAGTCTTGAGTGCAAGTATTATATGTTTACGCTGCCGTGACTCTCAGTTGGAGGGCCGACTGTCTTGTTGTGAATTTACTTGGATGTGCAAGCGATGTGGAGGCTCCCACGTATGCTTCCATTGTGATTGATCCTTGGACATGCTTATACGATGTGAGATTCCGGCACGCGACCGTGACGCGTTAGATTCCCGGATTGTTTTTATTACTCCTTGGACATGCTTATACGATGTGGGATTCCGGGGCATGCGACCAGGAGGCGGGTTAGATTCCCGGATTGTTTGTATCTCTCCATGGACATGCTTATACGATGTGGGATTCTGGGGCATGCGACCATATTGGATATTGTTATTCCATGGACTAGCCTCCATGAGGTTTAGTAGCAGATGGTCGATAGTTAGCTTCCGTACTTGCCACGATCGATGGACGCAGATGGTCCGTGGTTGGCTTTCGTACTTGCCCCGTCGATTCATGGAAACGATTTGGTACGGTAGACTCGTAGATAGCTTTCTTACTTGCCCGATCATATCTCGTGGCGCAGGCTAGATCGGTAGTTGGCTTCGTACTTGCCGCCGATTGTTGACACAGGCTGGATCTGGTAGTTGGCTTTCGTACTTGCCCCGGTCAGTTTTATGATGCAGGCTGGATCTGGGGTTCGCTTTCCTACTTGGCCCGTACAGTTTTTATGACAAAGGTGGGACATGGTGTTCATGTATACTTATTGGTGTTATGTTATATCATGGACTGCCGGCAGTGAGGAAGGAATTCCACGGACATGATTGATATTATGGGCGTGAGACCCATGATTATAAGTGAGTAATGACTTTGAGGGCATGCGTCCCTGGCTTGACATGCGCTATATATTGTGTACTGTAGTTTGGTTATCATACATGTCTCCTATTTTATATAGACTGTTATGATTTCATTACAGTATTTTCAATTTCACATACTTGGTACATATTTCGTACTGACCTCCTTCGGGGGGCTGCGTTCATGCCGCAGGTTGAGGTACATAGCTTGCTGATCCTCATTCTTAGTATCACTGTTCAACTGGTTGGGAAGCTCCATTATTTCGGAGGCTTTGTATTTTGGTACAGTTCCCTGAGGTTGTAGATTTTGTACATACATGGGTATGGCAGGGCCCTGTCCCGTCACAGTTGTTATGTCAAAAATTCTTAGAGGTCTGTAGTCATATCTTGTGGTTTGGGTTGTGTAAAAAAAAGGGAGGTAACTGCTTTCGGGTTACGTGTATACTTTTGAAAGGTGGCCTTATCGGCTGACCTGTTATTTATTTCTTTTGTGATGTATGTATGTTCCGCTACTATTCTCTGATGTATACCTGTAAAGAGTGCCGTGTAGGGCACCGATGCCCGGCCGGGTCGTGACAAAAGCAGACGAGCGATTAGTCCTCGAAACCGCTTGACGCATCGAGTCTAGTAAGTCTTGTTTATCGTGTGTTGTGCACCACATCTATAATCGTGAGGCTGCAGGATATTTAGGATTGGTTTCCATTCTTCTCACTCGAGATCGTGTGATAGAGTTTGTGTTGTTAGGGTCGCTCTCCCTAACGAGTTATGTTGATTGCGGTATGAGAAAGCGTGCGACCAGAAGGATTGTGGATTGCGTATCCGGGTTGGTAATGATTGTAGTATAGTTGGTATTATGACATACAATTATACGGAGTTATGTATGAAGTCGACGCGCGTGTTGCCTAGAATGATTTTTTATTACCGTGATTTGGTAAGGACTAAATAGATCAGAAGGTATGAAACGCTTAATGAATTCGCCAAGGTCTTATGTTTTATTTTGAGATTATTGGGAATGATGAGGTCATGCGATGGTCTTTGAACCCAGAAGTCATGTTAAGGAACCTAACGGAATGCCATGTTAATAGATTAAGCTACGTGGTAGGCTTAAGAGAATTGTACGGATGAGATCTGTATGGAGTAAGTAATGGTTGTGGTGATCAAGATAACATGGTTATGGTATTACGAGAAGTTATTTTACCCGTTTTCGGGGGGGGGGACTGATAAGGTAGGCTTGGTGCATGGAAATTGCGAGCCTAAGAATATTGATAACCGCCGAGACCTTAAGTATATAAGGCCTTTTCGGGCAATAGGATTTTATTCAGAATAAGGGTAAGAGTTAAGTGCGACGGTGGGTCGGGTTGGGGACCTATTACGGGTCGCCCCATAGCCTGAAATGGAGTGGGATCAGTTGGTAGTAGTTCCTCTACGTGACAGGGTCACGAGGGTGCAAGGCCCAAGTCTAGTTAATTTATTTTACGGGTTCGTGGACGCGTTCCACCGGAACCATGTCGTGAGAGCCGGAAATGGCCTTATATTGTTTAATAGAGTGACTCCAAAGATTAGAGGCCAGAATCGGTATGTAGGTTATGTAAGTATGCTAGTATAAGTTGGAGGTACGGAAAGAATACAACCAGTAAGAAAGTCTAGAATCGCCGATTGGTTGGTTCCACGTAGGCGAGGTTCAGATAATTGGCCTAGACTTGATTCAGCGGGCTGTGGATAAGACGAAACTTATCTAGGAAAGATTTTTAGTAAGCTCGGAGGCAGCAGAAGCTTTATGCAGATAACTGACGTCGACACTTGGAGTTCAGGTTGACGTTTTTAGTATGAGTATTGTTATGTGGCCGTGGGTGACATATTTCTGTATGAAGGGTGTTAATAAAAGGAGACTATGTCGCTATCTAATTAGATTGGACTCCGAAAGAACATTCGGGGACGAATGTTTCTAAGGGGGCAAGAATGTTACACCCCGTAATTCCAGGACATGAATAAGAGAATAGATGCGAGAACACAAGACTTGAAAATTGGTATGAAAGAAAGAATTGTTTTTCCGAACTTCGGAAAGGAAAAATGTTCATTGATGAGAATTAGATTCTCAGCATACATTATTTGAGGAGTATGGAATTTATTATCATTGTGAAAATTTATTCTACGAATTTGGTCACGTAGAGCCCACCCGAGAAATTTTACGTTTTGTGGGGCCCACGAGGGTTACGAGATTTTATGGATGAATGGGAGGGCGACACGTGTCACCCCCTACTTAGGCTTGTTCGAAATATACCAAGGGTATAATGGTCAATGACTAAGGAAGATGATCAAGTCTTGACAAGCTTGAGATTATTGACTAAGTCAACTTGCCCACTTGATAGATATTAAATCTCCTTCATCCTAGCCACACAAGTGTTATAATCTTGAACCTCCATTGTTTTATATATACTACACTAGTGCAAGACAAGTCTTCACACTTAGAAAAATTTGAGAAAAACTTTGAGCTTGAAAGTGAAGTTCTCGGCTTTGTGAAGTTTTCCACACAAAAAATTTTCAATTGTTGTCCATAATTCACATGACTTTAACCAAAGGTTCCTAGGGGTATTGTAAGGATATCTCAATAGAAAGATCCCGGAAAACGACGTTTTTACGTTAGTCGCAAGGCGAAAACCTAAGGTGTTCTTCAACTCTGAAGATGGAACTTGAAGAGGAGTTCTTCATGAGCTTCTAAGGAGTGCTTGGAGCGGATTGGAACATAAGAAGAGGAGCTAAAATTTGTTAAGGATCGACTTTTATGCTTGGACATTATTAGGGCTTATTGAGGTAAAATCTTCATCTTCTTAATGTAATTGAAGATTACATGTTATAGTAGTTAAGAAATGAGCATGTGGTATATAGAATGAAGTTTGAAAAAGATTTGGATCATGTCGACATGTTAAAACCGAAAATGGACAAGTTAGCCATTAATGTTGTAATCAATTTGGTCGATAGTTACAATCGTCGCATGTTAAGTAAGAAAGGATTTATAGTTGCTGTAATTGTTATTATGTATATAACATGTTGAAATAACAACTTGGATTGAAAAAGGAATTGAAAGGAAATTGATAAAATTGTTGTGAAAATGGTAGCCGATTATGGCTTGGAATTATTGGACAGTTTTATATTGATTGTGGGGCAGAAGTTTACACGTCCTATTAGGCGTGTAATCCCCTTTGTATTGCTGAATTGTTGGGCCTTAAATGTGGCGTTTGGTTATTGATTTTCGGGCCTTGAAAAATGTGGAAAATGCGTAGAAACAAAGGAAGTCTTTGCCCGATTTTCCGTAGAATAAGAGACCTTACACTTAGTATGATTCTACGTTAAAAAGTGAGGAGTTGATAGGCATGTTATGATTAATATAGGTTGAAGTACTACGAGTAGCGTATTCTACTTAAAGGATGGAATAGCTATCAAGGTTGAAGTAGTTTGGAGCATTTTGCTACTTGTCGATAATCGTCGCGAGGTATGTGAACCTCTTCCTCCTTTTGGGCATGATTCTATGTATGAAATATACATGTGGTTTTATTTCATGATTCCTTCTACTCTTAGAAGTTAAGAGGTATGTATGTTGATTTACTCTATGTAAAAGTTAGGTCTAAGTTATCTTAAGTTCTTACCAATTCTTATGGGGGATGTTGGTAAGAGTCGTTAGGAAGTATTTGGAGTCGAGTTGACTTTGCTAATTTACTGCACGAATGAGAATAAGTATCGAACAAGCCATTGCAGCGTTAATAAAAGAAAATGTATCGACAATCAATTATATTAAAATGAGTAGAATTCTCCATCTGCATAAAAACTAAGATAAGACAAAATTGTATTACATTTTCTAGATCATGGATGCTTTAATAAGATCGTTATAAACGAGTATAACCTATTCACAACGCATAAAAGTATATGTTACTTAATTTAAAGAGTTTACGTTATGAAGTTTTAAGACTATGAACCTTGAATTCTTAAAAGGTTACGAGACTTTATTATTCTAAGTTAAGAGATTTGATATTCTAAGTTAAGAGACTTGATATTCTACGATTAAGAGACTTGATATTCTAAGTTAAGAGACTTGATATTCTAAGTTAAAGAGACTTGATATTTCTAAGTTAAGAAACTAGTTTTCTAAAGTTAAGAGACTTGAAGTATTTTGAAAGTTATGTAACTTGATTTGAAAGTATAAGTCGCTTGGTTATAAAAAGAATGGATTAGTCTAAGACATAAAGAGTTATAACGGCTTTATGGGAAGTTAGTTATAACGGTTTTATGAAAGGTTAAAGATGTCCTAGTTTCTAAAGCATAAAGTTAGTATAACGACTTTATGGGAAGTTGGTTATAACAACTTTATGGAAGGTTAAAGGAATGGTTCTCTCTAGTAATGTAAACAAAGAAATGACTTGAAATAAAGAAGGGCAATTTGATTTAACGGTATCAATTGCTTAAAGTTCTAAAGTAAGGGTCACTTGATTTAGAAGCCTAGAAATGTATTTCTAAAAATGTAGTGACTTGTTTGAAATGTAGACATGCCTTGATACTACGGGTGTTAGTATCTTGGGATTTTATATGAAAAAGAGTCTTTTGAAAAGAATGGAAGTACGTAGTACTTTGGGTTAAATTCCCGGATTTTTATGTGAAACGAAAAGTGCCTTGAGTTTATAAAATGAAATTCATTTTTGTATGATAATGAAAGTCTAAAGATTTTATGAACTTGCCTATGCTTGCTTGTGATAGTCTTGAGTGCAAGTATTATATGTTTACGCTGCCGTGACTCTCAGTTGGAGGGCCGACTGTCTTGTTGTGAATTTACTTGGATGTACCGACAGTGACGGAGGCTTCCATTGTGATTGATCCTTGGACATGCTTATACGATGTGAGATTCCGGCATGCGACCGAGATCGCGTTAGATTCGGATTGTTTTTATTACTCCTTGGACATGCTTATACGATGTGGGATTCCGGGGCATGCGACCAGGAGGCGGGTTAGATTCCCGGATTGTTTGTATCTCTCCATGGACATGCTTATACGATGTGGGATTCCGGGGCATGCGACCATATTGGATATTGTTATTCCATGGACTAGCCCTCCATGAGGTTTAGTGACGCAGGATGGTCTGATAGTTAGCTTCCGTACTTGCCCGATCGATGGCCAGCGAGATGGTCCGGTAGTTGGCTTTCGTACTTGCCCCCGTCAGTTCTATGGAACAGTTTGGTACGGTAGACTCTGGTAGATAGCTTTCTTACTTGCCCCGATCATATCTCGTGACGACAGGCTAGATCTGGTAGTTGGCTTTCGTACTTGCCCGATCGATTGTTGACAGTGGATCGTAGTTGGCTTCGTACTTGCCGGCCGGTTTATGACGCAGTGGATCCGGGTTCGCTTTCCTACTTAGCGTCTGATTTTTATGACAAAGGTGGGACATGGTGTTCATGTATACTTATTGGTGTTATGTTATATCATGGACTGCCGGCAGTGAGGAAGGAATTCCACGGACATGATTGATATTATGGGCGTGAGACCCATGATTATAAGTGAGTAATGACTTTGAGGGCATGCGTCCCTGGCTTGACATGACTGCTTATATATTGTGTACTGTAGTTTGGTTATCATACATGTCTCCTATTTTATATAGACTGTTATGATTTCATTACAGTATTTTCAATTTCACATACTTGGTACATATTTCGTACTGACCTCCTTCGGGGGGCTGCGTTCATGCCGCAGGTTGAGGTACATAGCTTGCT
This sequence comes from Przewalskia tangutica, assembly GCA_029844215.1. Classification (NCBI taxonomy): domain Eukaryota; kingdom Viridiplantae; phylum Streptophyta; class Magnoliopsida; order Solanales; family Solanaceae; genus Przewalskia; species Przewalskia tangutica. The sequence continues at coordinate 18,409,432 of CM056720.1, read as the reverse complement.
GATCCTCATTCTTAGTATCACTGTTCAACTGGTTGGGAAGCTCCATTATTTCGGAGGCTTTGTATTTTGGTACAGTTCCCTGAGGTTGTAGATTTTGTACATACATGGGTATGGCAGGGCCCTGTCCCGTCACAGTTGTTATGTCAAAAATTCTTAGAGGTCTGTAGTCATATCTTGTGGTTTGGGTTGTGTAAAAAAAAGGGAGGTAACTGCTTTCGGGTTACGTGTATACTTTTGAAAGGTGGCCTTATCGGCTGACCTGTTATTTATTTCTTTTGTGATGTATGTATGTTCCGCTACTATTCTCTGATGTATACCTGTAAAGAGTGCCCAGGTAGGGCACCAGTCGCGGGCCCGGGGTCGGGTCGTGACAAAAGCTGTATCAGAGCAGTTAGTCCTCGGAAACTGTCTACAGACCGAGTCTAGTAGAGTCTTGTTTATCGCTGTGTTGTGCACCACATCTATAATCAGGAGGCTGCAGGATATTTAGGATTGGTTTCCATTCTTCTCACTCTGAGATCGTGTGATAGAGCTGTGTTGTTAGGGTCGTCTCTCCCTAACGAGTTATGTTGATTGCAGCTATGAGAAAGGCAGCAGCGACCCAGGAAGGATTATGTGGATTGCGTATCCAGGTTGGTAATGATTGTAGTATAGTTGGTATTATGACATACAATTATACGGAGTTATGTATGAGGGTCAGACGCGTGTTGCCTAGAATGATTTTTTATTACCAGGATTTGGTAAGGACTAAATAGATACCGAGAAGGTATGAAACAGTTAATGAATTCTCGCCAAGGTCTTATGTTTTATTTTGAGATTATTGGGGAATGATGAGGTCATGCGATAAGTCTTTGAACCCAGAAGTCATGTTAAGGAACCTAACGGAATGCCATGTTAATAGATTAAGCTACGTGGTAGGCTTAAGAGAATTGTACGGATGAGATCTGTATGGAGTAAGTAATGGTTGTGGTGATCAAGATAACATGGTTATGGTATTACGAGAAGTTATTTTACCCGTTTTCGGGGGGGGGGACTGATAAGGTAGGCTTGGTGCATGGAAATTGCGAGCCTAAGAATATTGATAACCCAGACCTTAAGTATATAAGGCCTTCTCGGGAAATAGGATTTTATTCAGAATAAGGGTAAGAGTTAAGTGCGACGGTGGGTCGGGTTGGGGACCTATTACGGGTCGCCCCATAGCCTGAAATGGAGTGGGATCAGTTGGTAGTAGTTCCTCTACGTGACAGGGTCACGAGGGTGCAAGGCCCAAGTCTAGTTAATTTATTTTACGGGTTCGTGGACGCGTTCCACCGGAACCATGTCGTGAGAGCCGGAAATGGCCTTATATTGTTTAATAGAGTGACTCCAAAGATTAGAGGCCAGAATCGGTATGTAGGTTATGTAAGTATGCTAGTATAAGTTGGAGGTACGGAAAGAATACAACCAGTAAGAAAGTCTAGAATCGCCGATTGGTTGGTTCCACGTAGGCGAGGTTCAGATAATTGGCCTAGACTTGATTCAGCGGGCTGTGGATAAGACGAAACTTATCTAGGAAAGATTTTTAGTAAGCTCGGAGGCAGCAGAAGCTTTATACAGATAACTGACGTCGACACTTGGAGTTCAGGTTGACGTTTTTAGTATGAGTATTGTTATGTGGCCGTGGGTGACATATTTCTGTATGAAGGGTGTTAATAAAAGGAGACTATGTCGCTATCTAATTAGATTGGACTCCGAAAGAACATTCGGGGACGAATGTTTCTAAGGGGGCAAGAATGTTACACCCCGTAATTCCAGGACATGAATAAGAGAATAGATGCGAGAACACAAGACTTGAAAATTGGTATGAAAGAAAGAATTGTTTTTCCGAACTTCGGAAAGGAAAAATGTTCATTGATGAGAATTAGATTCTCGACAAAGATACATTATTTGAGTATGGAATTTATTATCATTGTGAAAATTTATTCTCAATTTGGTCACGTAGAGCCCACCCGAGAAATTTTACGTTTTGTGGGGCCCACGAGGGTTACGAGATTTTATGGATGAATGGGAGGGCGACACGTGTCACCCCCTACTTAGGCTTGTTCGAAATATACCAAGGGTATAATGGTCAATGACTAAGGAAGATGATCAAGTCTTGACAAGCTTGAGATTATTGACTAAGTCAACTTGCCCACTTGATAGATATTAAATCTCCTTCATCCTAGCCACACAAGTGTTATAATCTTGAACCTCCATTGTTTTATATATACTACACTAGTGCAAGACAAGTCTTCACACTTAGAAAAATTTGAGAAAAACTTTGAGCTTGAAAGTGAAGTTCTCGGCTTTGTGAAGTTTTCCACACAAAAAATTTTCAATTGTTGTCCATAATTCACATGACTTTAACCAAAGGTTCCTAGGGTATTGTAAGGATATCTCAATAGAAAGATCCGGAAAGCAGCGTTTTTACGTTAGTCAAGGCGAAAACCTAAGGTGTTCTTGACTCTGAAGATGGAACTTGAAGAGGAGTTCTTGTGAGCTTAGGAGTGCTTGGGCGGATTGGAACATAAGAAGAGGAGCTAAAATTTGTTAAGGATCGACTTTTATGCTTGGACATTATTAGGGCTTATTGAGGTAAAATCTTCATCTTCTTAATGTAATTGAAGATTACATGTTATAGTAGTTAAGAAATGAGCATGTGGTATATAGAATGAAGTTTGAAAAAGATTTGGATCATGTCGACATGTTAAAACCGAAAATGGACAAGTTAGCCATTAATGTTGTAATCAATTTGGTCGATAGTTACAATCGTCGCATGTTAAGTAAGAAAGGATTTATAGTTGCTGTAATTGTTATTATGTATATAACATGTTGAAATAACAACTTGGATTGAAAAAGGAATTGAAAGGAAATTGATAAAATTGTTGTGAAAATGGTAGCCGATTATGGCTTGGAATTATTGGACAGTTTTATATTGATTGTGGGGCAGAAGTTTACACGTCCTATTAGGCGTGTAATCCCCTTTGTATTGCTGAATTGTTGGGCCTTAAATGTGGCGTTTGGTTATTGATTTTCGGGCCTTGAAAAATGTGGAAAAGTACGTAGAAACAAAGGAAGTGCTGCCCGATTTTCCGTAGAATAAGAGACCTTACACTTAGTATGATTCTACGTTAAAAAGTGAGGAGTTGATAGGCATGTTATGATTAATATAGGTTGAAGTACTACGAGTAGCGTATTCTACTTAAAGGATGGAATAGCTATCAAGGTTGAAGTAGTTTGGAGCATTTTGCTACTTGTCGATAATCGTCGCGAGGTATGTGAACCTCTTCCTCCTTTTGGGCATGATTCTATGTATGAAATATACATGTGGTTTTATTTCATGATTCCTTCTACTCTTAGAAGTTAAGAGGTATGTATGTTGATTTACTCTATGTAAAAGTTAGGTCTAAGTTATCTTAAGTTCTTACCAATTCTTATGGGGGATGTTGGTAAGAGTCGTTAGGAAGTATTTGGAGTCGAGTTGACTTTGCTAATTTACTGCACGAATGAGAATAAGTATCGAACAAGCCATTGCAGCGTTAATAAAAGAAAATGTATCGACAATCAATTATATTAAAATGAGTAGAATTCTCCATCTGCATAAAAACTAAGATAAGACAAAATTGTATTACATTTTCTAGATCATGGATGCTTTAATAAGATCGTTATAAACGAGTATAACCTATTCACAACGCATAAAAGTATATGTTACTTAATTTAAAGAGTTTACGTTATGAAGTTTTAAGACTATGAACCTTGAATTCTTAAAAGGTTACGAGACTTTATTATTCTAAGTTAAGAGATTTGATATTCTAAGTTAAGAGACTTGATATTCTACGATTAAGAGACTTGATATTCTAAGTTAAGAGACTTGATATTCTAAGTTAAAGAGACTTGATATTTCTAAGTTAAGAAACTAGATTTCTAAAGTTAAGAGACTTGAAGTATTTTTAAAGTTATGTAACTTGATTTGAAAGTATAAGTCTCTTGGTTATAAAAAGAATGGATTAGTCTAAGACATAAAGAGTTATAACGGCTTTATGGGAATTTAGTTATAACGGTTTTATGAAAGGTTAAAGATGTCCTAGTTTCTAAAGCATAAAGTTAGTATAACGACTTTATGGGAAGTTGGTTATAACAACTTTATAGAAGGTTAAAGGAATGGTTCTCTCTAGTAATGTAAACAAAGAAATGACTTGAAATAAAGAAGGGCAATTTGATTTAACGGTATCAATTGCTTAAAGTTCTAAAGTAAGGGTCACTTGATTTAGAAGCCTAGAAATGTATTTCTAAAAATGTAGTGACTTGTTTGAAATGTAGACATGCCTTGATACTACGGGTGTTAGTATCTTGGGATTTTATATGAAAAAGAGTCTTTTGAAAAGAATGGAAGTACGTAGTACTTTGGGTTAAATTCCCGGATTTTTATGTGAAACGAAAAGTGCCTTGAGTTTATAAAATGAAATTCATTTTTGTATGATAATGAAAGTCTAAAGATTTTATGAACTTGCCTATGCTTGCTTGTGATAGTCTTGAGTGCAAGTATTATATGTTTACGCTGCCGTGACTCTCAGTTGGAGGGCCGGCTGTCTTGTTGTGAATTTACTTGGATGTACCGACAGTGACGGAGGCTCCCACGGGTATGCTTCCATTGTGATTGATCCTTGGACATGCTTATACGATGTGAGATTCCGGGGCATGCGACCAGGATGCGGGTTAGATTCCCGGATTGTTTTTATTACTCCTTGGACATGCTTATACGATGTGGGAATCCGGGGAATGCGACCAGGAGGCGGGTTAGATTCCCGGATTGTTTTTATCTCTCCATGTACATGCTTATACGATGTGGGATTCCGGGGCATGCGACCATGTTGGATATTGTTATTCCATGGACTAGCCCTCCATGAGGTTTAGTGACGCAGGATGGTCTGATAGTTAGCTTCCGTACTTGCCCCGGTCAGTGACTGACGCAGGATGGTCCGGTAGTTGGCTTTCGTACTTGCCCCCGTCAGTTCTATGGAACAGTTTGGTACGGTAGACTCTGGTAGATAGCTTTCTTACTTGCCCCGATCATATCTCGTGACGACAGGCTAGATCTGGTAGTTGGCTTTCGTACTTGCCCCGGTCAGTTGTTGACACAGGCTGGATCTGGTAGTTGGCTTTCGTACTTGCCCCGGTCAGTTTTATGATGCAGGCTGGATCTGGGGTTCGCTTTCCTACTTGGCCCGTACAATTTTTATGACAAATGTGGGACTTGGTGTTCATGTATACTTATTGGTGTTATGTTATATCATGGACTGCCGGCAGTGAGGAAGGAATTCCACGGGCATGATTGATATTATGGGCGTGAGACCCATGGTTATAAGTGAGTAATGACTTTGAGGGCATGCGTCTCTGGCTTGACATGACTGTTTATATATTGTGTACTGTAGTTTGGTTATCATACATGTCTCCTATTTTATATAGACTGTTATGATTTCATTACAGTATTTTCAATTTCACATACTTGGTACATATTTCGTACTGACCTCCTTGGGCTGCGTTCATCTGCGAGTTGAGGTACATAGCTTGCTGATCCTCATTCTTAGGATCACTGTTCAGCTGGTTGGGAAGATCCATTATTTCGGAGGCTTTGTATTTTGGTACAGTTCCCTGAGGTTGTAGATTTTGTACATACATGGGTATGGCAGGGCCCTGTCCCGTCACAGTTGTTATGTCAAAAATTCTTAGAGGTCTGTAGTCATATCTTGTGGTTTGGGTTGTGTAAAAAAAAGGGAGGTAACTGCTTTCGGGTTACGTGTATACTTTTGGAAGGTGGCCTTATCGGCTGACCTGTTATTTATTTCTTTTGTGATGTATGTATGTTCCGCTACTATTCTCTGATGTATAACTGTAAAGAGTGCCCAGGTAGGGCACCAGTCGCGGGCCCGGGTCGGGTCGTAACAAAAGTTGTATCAGAGCAGTTAGTCCTCGGAAAGTGTCTACAGACCGTGTCTAGTAAAGTCTTGATTATCGGTGTGTTGTGCACCACATCTATAATCAGGAGGCTGCATGATATTTAGGATTGGTTTCCATTCTTCTCACTCTGAGATCGTGCGATAGAGCTGTGTTGTTAGGGTCGTCTCTTGATGCGCGGTAAGATGCACACACTTTAAACGCAAGTGCACGTTATCGTGACAAGTAGTATAGTCTTGATAAGACCGAATATCGTCCTCTAGGATTAGGGTTCAATTACCAACTATCTATTTTCTAGTATCTATTTGGTGAATTTATGATTGATTTGTTGTTTATAACTACGAATTATGCAAGCTATTTTAATATAAAGATTTACTTCAGTGATGATGAGAATAGGGCTTCCATGTATCCTTACTATCCGCTTATGCTACTTACCAATGCATTAACTTATGGTATTCTTCTTTAGGAGAAAGCGGAGTTCTGAAATCGTTTTATACTCCGCTAGGGTTATATAAACACTCAACCCCATGTCGCACCTTACCACCTCTCGGTGATAATGATAACTTTATAGGAGGATTAAGAACAAAAACCTAGTTGGCCAAATCACGCTGATGCAAAATTAGGGTTGTTAAGCCTCTTATCAACGCTTACATAAATAATTGAGGTATTTTCATCCCCAATCCAAGAATGTCTACCCAACTTACAAAGATATTCACAATCCCCCCTTCTCAGAGTCTGATTAGAAATCATATAGTGATAATTAGTTGTCAATTAATTACCAAGAATTCAACTCAATTATTGGATAGATCTCACAATAAGAAAAATAACCATAAGCATGCATTAATTTATAACATATGTTTCTAGCAATTCAACATGGAAAGCCCTATAAGAGAATTAGTTCCTAGCCATAAATATGACAAGAACTAATTCAAAGTTCATCATAAAAACTGAAATAAAGTAAAGAAAAGGAAAAGAATTACTAAACTAATGGTATCCAATCTCCAAGAAAAAGTCTTGAGTTGTGCAAGAAGGGGAACCCCCAAAAACTGCCTAGGGTTCTCCTTTTATAGGCTGCAAACCGCCTCCCTCTTTTCCTTCAGGCCTGACCCATGTTTTCGTCAAAAGACCTAATTTTTCCGCGTCGGCGCCGCGGCCCTGCAGACAGGCGCCGCGGCGCCGGATGTTCTGCAATCCGTCGGGTGTTTTGGCGCGGCCGATATCTGGCATGCGAGGCGCCGTGCGCTGTATCTTCTAGCTCCTCGGATGTTTAGCGTCGCGGCCTCGCTTTTCTTTGCGAGGCGCCCGGCGCAGTCTTCGACCTCTCGGATAGTGGGCCGCGGCCCTTTTGATCGCGAGGCGCGCGGCTGGTCTTGATTTTCCCCTCGTTCGCCACTTTCTCTGTTTCCAGCTCTGGCATCTCCTCTTTTGCCCTCTTTTTGCTCTTTTTCCGCCATTTGGCCATTTTAACCACTTTGACTCAAAAGAAAGAAAAACTATCCTAATACGACACTTATATGTACAAAATGGGACAAAAGACTAACTAAAACTGACTCAAAAGGTGTATATAAAATACACCGATCAAATACCCTCAAACTTAACCTTTGCTCGCCCTCGAGCAAAGATAGAAAGAAATAAAATAAAAGACTCAAAGAACAAAAATAACAAGACTCACTGCCATTGATCACTTTTGCTGCATTAGTGTTAACTAGAAAAACATGAAGGTTAGCAAAATAATATGCAGGAACATATAGCATGAAATTTCAGCATACTAAGCACATGAAGCTAGATATTTCGCAACTCATATTATCATGCTTAATGGAAGTCAATATACTAAATCATGCATGTAAATTCAAGAATTCCTATGGCATGCTTACTTGCTATTCTCCACTAATTCTGGATATGCATAAAAGAGATCTTCAGGACTTTAAGGGTTGTAATGTCGGCTTAGGTACGGGTTGGTAAAAATAGGCATTTAGGCTCATTTCGTGTACCATAAGCTCGTCAGTTTTTCAGTATTCCCTTTTTTTTTCTTTTTTTTCTTTTCTTCATTTCGATTCTATCTTTCCCCTCTTTTGTTTTGGGAGAGTGAAGTATCTAATAATGACAAGCACCCCCAAACTTAGGTTTTTTCCTATTTCTTATTACTTTTGTATTGGGGTGCAACATACTTATTCACTCTTTTTGTCTCTTTTTTTAACACCATGTATTCCACTATTTCATATTTTCACTTATGGTACAATTTGTGGGAATATAGGGTGTCAAAGAAGAAGTTTCAAATTTAGGCTCAATGGGGCTGACTAGGGATATTTTTAAAGTACGGGATAGAAAAGAATGGTAAGAATTGGCTATCAAAGAAATGTCTGAGTCATCTCCCTAACATGCATATCCTAACTATTTCGCCTCAAATAACAAGAAATCATAACACATAAGCATATATCATTTAGTATGCATAACTCAAGCAAGAAACTCCAAATAGACAGATTCTGTGAGTTTTTGGCATATCTAACTTAGGTGTTTAGTTAGTTTCTTCAATTCCTTTACATTATTCCACCTTACTTCACTAGGTGTTTCTAGTAACTACAACAATTATGATCTTTGACAGACAATTATGACTCAAAAAGAAAAAAATTTGGTGACTCAAAAATAAACATAAAAACAATCAAAAAGACTTAAGTAAAACATAACATGACACATATAAAACAAAACACAAATAAACACCCCCAAACTTAAAACACACATTGTCCCCAATGTGTGTAGACTCAAAGATAGTAAAAGAAATAGACACTTACAAACTTTGGTTAAAATGGTGGTGGTGGCGGTGGATAAATGCATCGACCATTGGTTGAACAAGGAACTCAGCTCGTTGATTTGTTGCCTTGTTTCTTGCTGTCCTTGTACTACTGTGCCCAAGGTCTGCATCATCCTCATCTGATTCTGATACAATTGCTCCATTATGGGCGTTGGAGGTTCTGCTCCTGTGGTTGGTCTGTGGCTAGGTCCTGCCTCATATTGAGCCCTATTTGTGCTCATCTTCGCCCATGGCGGCCTCTGCTGCCGCTGGTGGTGGTTGTACTCTCGTCCTGGCTTTGGGGGCTTGGGTGCAGGAAAGAGTGCACTATCCCATGGGATACGGCGGTTGGTTTCTTTCATGAGTGTCGGTGGGTAGGTTTGGAACCGCTCATGTGACATAGCTTGGTGATAACTGAGCCATGTCCCAATCCGCCTGTTGTTACCAACCTGCTGATTTCTTCAATGCTCTGCACTATTTCTTTCCCCACATCAATCGTCAACCCCCTCATAATTCCATATATCAGTTTGATCCTATCCTCTGGCACTCTGGTGAAGTGCGTGGATGGAATCATGTGGGCGCTGATGAAATATAGCCAACCTTTGGCTACTTTGTTGAATTGACACCTGTTCAGTGCTCTTGACCCATTTCTTCCAATATCAAAAACAGCTCCCTGGTAGCTCACGGTGTTTGCGACGATATCCCAGTTTATATTGTCGGTGCTCCTAGACCATGTTCTAAAATGGCTCCGATCACCAATTCCTCCTTCAACATCAACTGTTTTCAATTGTATATTGATATCTTCTGCTGTCACAGGCACATAGCGTCCCCTTACAAAGCATCCCCTTTCCACCTTCTCCGGAAAATTGGCATAAAATTCACGCACAATTGTTGTGTTTACTGGTGCTATCTTCTCTGGATTCACAAATTTCCTCCAATCCCTTAACTCAATCATCGCCCGAATGGGCTCATAAACGTCTTCCTCCCCATATGGCTCCCTCTGGTAGTCCATTCCCCTTTCTGGTATTATGGGTCTGGTATCAAGCTTTTTATATCTTTGGAAGGCTTCGTAGCTCACAAACCTATTTTCGTCGTATTGTGGGGTTGGGGTGGATGTGGAGCCTCTTCTCTTTCTGGTGGCCATTTTTAAAACAAAATCTGCAGCTTATACTTTAGTGGCACACTGTCTCCTACACACTCAACACTAGCAGCGAATACAACACCCCCAAACTTCAACCTTTCTACTCAATACCCACAACCTCCTTTTCTACTCTTTACCCACAACCTTCACAGTCACTTTTTAGCACCCAAACTACTCCAACTACAATACTCCTCCAAACTACTCCAACTACAATACTCCTCCAAACTACTACCTCCTATGACTTCAGTAAAAGGATTCAAGAACAAAGAAAGGGATTACCTTTTTATGAAAGCTTCACGCTGTTCTTGTTTCAATTGGTGGGTTGAGGGTATGGAATGGAGCTTCGTTGTTTGAGATAGTTGGGGTTTTTTTAGGAATTTAAGAGTTTAGGTTGTGGTTGTGTTGAATTTGTGGAGGATTTGTGGGCAAATTTATGGAATTTCGTGGGTTTTTGGAGATGGAAGGTTAGGTTTTTGAATTTGGAATTGGGGAAAATCTGATTTTTGGGCGTTTTTAAGTTTACGATTTCGGCTTAGCCCAGCTGCTTTTAGCGCGGCTGATCTTCTAGCTCGCCCGGGACATTCGCGCGACCACATTACGAGGCGCGCGGCTAAACTTGCAAATTTTAGGATTTTGGCCATGCGCTTAAACTCTGCGCTGCTCGGCCTTTTTGGCGCGCCACGCTCTGGCGTGGCCAGCCTACCCGCTGAAATTCGCTTTTCTTGATTTCGCCTTGATTTATTCCTGTACCTATCACTCACAGCACAAACACAAGAACCCAAGACCGTGAGATTGTTCTAGAAAAAATAAAATAAACTTAAAGACAGAAATTAAAATAACATAATTGAAAACGTTGGGTTGCCTCCCAAGTAGCGCTGTCTTTAACGTCTTTTAGCCGGACGCAAGTTCCTTAGCCTTAATAGCCCTGGGGTGGATTAAGCCCCCAACCTATCCATTTCCTCCACATTTGGCGTTTTCTTTTTCTTCTTTTTCTTCTTAGCATTATCAGTAAGGGGGAGTTCAGGATTACTTACCTCCTTTAGTGGCATTTCAGCAAACCATGCCTGCTTTCTTGGGCTCATCGCTCTTTGGTTGACTTGTATTGGCTCGCATGGGGGATTGATGGTGCTGATTGCAAAGCACCCACTCCTTGTTGGTGGCTCAATGACGTGTTTAAAAACTTTAAACACAATTTCTTCAGACTCCACCCTTAGTGTTAATTCTCCTCTTTCAACATCAATCAAAGCTCTCCCCGTTGATAGGAATGGCCTCCCCAATATGATAGGGATTTCTGCGTCTTCTTCCATATCAAGAATAAGGAAGTCTGCAGGAAAGAAGAATTTTCCTACTTTCACAATCACGTCCTCGATCTTGCCTCTTGGATGAACCACTGTCCTGTTAGCTAGTTGCAGGCTTACTGTGGTTGGTTTGGCTTCACCCAACTCCAATCTTTTAAATACTGATAGGGGCATTAGATTTATACTTGCCCCTAAATCACATAGAGCTCTGTTGCAAGTTACCACCTTGTGCAAGGTAGTGTAAAGCTCCTGGATCTTTTAGCTTTGGTGGCAACTTTTACGCAAGATGGCACTACACTCTTACACGGTGCTACTATTTCGTGATTCTCGACTTTTTCTTCTTCCCAAAATCTCCTTCATAAACTTGAAATAGGAGGCATCTGCTCTAATGCTTCTATGAAAGGTATGTTGATATCAGACTTTACGAATGTCTCCAAAAATTTGGAGAATTGTTTATCAATGACCTTTCGTTGTAGTCTCTGGGGGAAAGGGATCTTCTCTGTATACTCCTTCTCTGGAGTATTCTCTACTGTTGGGCTAGGCTCAATCACCTTCTCTTTTTCTAACTCTGCTTTCTTCTCAACTCTTTGGGTGAGGTGGCTTTGCTCCATCGTCTTCCACTTCTCAATGCATCGCTGACATCGCTCCTCGGATTTACCTCTGTATTGCTTGGCAATGTCCTCGTATTTCTTTGTTTGCTGTTTGCTAGTGACCCACTGTGTCTCAAGTTTACGAGCGAGGATCTAGCTTCACATGAATCTGCGTCTGGCGTTGGCAAGTCTTTATCCGCAGCTTCGGCTCATCGGCTTTTCTTCTGAACCGGTCGTTGAATTGCTGAGGTGTGGGGCTTGAATGAAGGGTTCTTGATTCGCTCTGCGATTACGTGCGGCCTATCACGGTCTGCGCCACGATCGGATTCTGCGCCGCCAATCTTTGATTACTGTTGCCCTTGGTATTGGTTCTGCTGGTTCTGGTGCTGATTCTGCTGCCTGGTCTCCTCTCCATGAGAAATTTGGGTGGTTCCTCCACCCTGGATTATAAGTGTTGGAGTAGGGGTTGTTGCATTGCCTCGATAATTACCTGGCTTGACACTCTGCTGCTCCATTGGTATGTTGTTGGGATCATTGAAGGACACCTATCAAATGTATGTGGGCCACCACATATCTCACGACTTTAGGCATCTGTATCGCATTCATCGACCTTTGTGTGTTCTGCATTTTCGCTAGGAGGGCCACTTGGGCATTCAAGGCAGTAATAGCGTCTATTTCATGGACTCCCACTGTTCTTCTCCCATTTGTCGACCTCTCTTCCGTGACATGGTTGTTAGTTGCCATGTCTTCTAATAACTCATGAGCGTCGTGGGCTGTTTTTCTCATGAATGCTCCACCACGCATCTATGATAGTTACGGTTTGTCTTGCTCGGCCGTTGTAGAAGATGTGGACCAAGTTCCACAACTCAATGCAATGGTGTGGGCACTTTCTCTGTAGATCTTTGAACCTTTCCCAAGCTTCATATAAGGACTCTCCATCTGCTTGGTAGAAGTTGTTCAACTCTCCTCTTAGTTTTGCTGCTTTACACAGAGGAAAGAACTTGGCTAAGAATTTCTGTGCCAGCTCGTGCCATGTGAAAATCGAATCGGCCGGCAGGGAATTCAACCATACTTTTGCTCTATCCCTGAGTGAGAAGGGGAAGAGCCTCAATCTGACGGCATCATCAGTAACGCCGTTATATCTGAAAGTTGCACATAGCTCCAAGAAATTAGCTATGTGCATATGTGGATCCTCCGATGGCAGTCCTCCGAATTGCACTGTGTCTTCATGCCGTACTCGAGAATCGCCGGTTTTATTTCGAAGTTGTTGGCTCCTATTGCAGGGAGCCTAATGCATGTCTGTGCTCCATTCACTCTTGACAGCACATAGTCCCCCAAACTCCTTTATGGCTGGATTTGGACTCTCTCTTCCACGTCTATGGGTGCTTGCCTAGGTATTCCTGGGTGGGGTTGATTCTCTCCTAACCCTTCTCCCATCCCGTTGTTGTTCTGAACGCCGTTCATCTCTAACAATGTTGCAATCCGGTGATTCTTTCATTACGCTTGCGAGTTTTCTCAATTTCTGGATTGAAGGGAACAAGAGTGTCTGCTCCTCTTCTCCTTCGCATAAACTGACTTCCTGAGATAGATCAAAAACAGACAACAAATCACGGCACCTCGAATTTTCAAAAGAAAAACGTAAAAAAATTAAAAATAAAAATAAAAACCAAATTAGAAATTAAAAATAGATAGAATTGATATTGAACTATGCCTAATCCCCGGCAACGGAGCCAAAAACTTGATGCGCGGTAAGATGCACACACTTTAAACGCAAGTGCACGTTATCGTGACAAGTAGTATAGTCTTGATAAGACCGAATATCGTCCTCTAGGATTAGGGTTCAATTACCAACTATCTATTTTCTAGTATCTATTTGGTGAATTTATGATTGATTTGTTGTTTATAACTACGAATTATGCAAGCTATTTTAATATAAAGATTTACTTCAGTGATGATGAGAATAGGGCTTCCATGTATCCTTACTATCCGCTTATGCTGCTACTTACGATGCATTAACTTATGGTATTCTTCTTTAGGAGAAAGCGGGTTCTGAAATCGTTTTATACTCCGCTAGGGTTATATAAACACTCAACCCAGATGTCGCACCTTACCTACCTCTCGGTGATAAGGATAACTTTATAGGAGGATTAAGAATAAAAACCTAGTTGACAGTCACGCACAATGCGCAAAATTAGGGTTGTTAAGCCTCTCATCAACGCTACATAAATAATTGAGGTATTTTCATCCCCAATCCAAGAATGTCTACCCAACTTACAGCATATTCACAATCCCCCCTTCTCAGAGTCTGATTAGAAATCATATAGTGATAATTAGTTGTCAATTAATTACCAAGAATTCAACTCAATTATTGGATAGATCTCACAATAAGAAAAATAACCATAAGCATGCATTAATTTATAACATAAGTTTCTAGCAATTCAACATGGAAAGCCCTATAAGAGAATTAGTTCCTAGCCATAAATATGACAAGAACTAATTCAAAGTTCATCATAAAAACTGAAATAAAGTAAAGAAAAGGAAAAGAATTACTAAACTAATGGTATCCAATCTCCAAGCAAAAGTCTTGAGTTGTGCAAGAAGGGTAACCCCCAAAAACTGCCTAGGGTTCTCCTTTTATAGGCTGCAAACCGCCTCCCTCTTTTCCTTCAGGCCTGGCCCATGTTTTCGTCAAAAGACCTAATTTTTCCGCGTCGGCGCCGCGGCCCTGCAGACAGGCGCCGCGGCGCCGGAAGTTCTGCAATCCGTCGGGTGTTTTGGCGCCGCGGCCCTGATATCTGCTGTCTGAGGGCGCCGCGGCGCTGTATCTTCTGTAGCTCCTCGGATGTTTAGGCGTCGCGGCCCTGCTTTTGCTGTCTGAGGGCGCCGCGGCGCTGAGTCTTCTGACCTCTCTGGATAGTGGGCGCCGCGGCCCTGCTTTTGACTGCAGGAGGCGCCGCGGCGCTGGTCTTGATTTTTCCCTCGTTCGCCACTTTCTCTGTTTCCAGCTCTGGCATCTCCTTTTTTGCCCTCTTTTTGCTATTTTTCCGCAATTTGGCCATTTTAACCACTTTGACTCAAAAGAAAGAAAAACTATCCTAATACGACACTTATATGTACAAAATGGGACAAAAGACTAACTAAAACTGACTCAAAAGGTGTATATAAAATACACCGATCATCTCTCCCTAACGAGTTATGTTGATTGCAGCTATGAGAAAGGCAGCAGTGACCCAGGAAGGATTATATGGATTGCGTATCCAGGTTGGTAATGATTGTAGTATAGTTGGTATTATGACATACAACTATACGGAGTTATGTATGAGGGTCAGACGCGTGTTGCCTAGAATGATTTTTTATTACCAGGATTTGGTAAGGACTAAATAGATACCGAGAAGGTATGAAACAGTTAATGAATTCTCGCCAAGGTCTTATGTTTTATTTTGAGATTATTGGGGAATGATGAGCTGTCTGATAGGGTGCTGAACCCTTAAGAAGTCATGTTAAGGAACCTAACGGAATGCCATGTTAATAGATTAAGCTACGTGGTAGGCTTAAGAGAATTGTACGGATGAGATCTGTATGGAGTAAGTAATGGTTGTGGTGATCAAGACAACATGGTTATGGTATTACGAGAAGTTATTTTACCCGTTTTCGGGGGGGACTGATAAGGTAGGCTTGGTGCATGGAAATTGCGAGCCTAAGAATATTGATAACCGTCGAGACCTTAAGTATATAAGGCCTTCTCGAGCAATATGATTTTATTCAGACTAAGGGTAAGAGTTAAGTGCGACGGTGGGTCGGGTTGGGGACCTATTACGGGTCGCCCCATAGCCTGAAATGGAGTGGGATCAGTTGGTAGTAGTTCCTCTACGTGACAGGGTCACGAGGGTGCAAGGCCCAAGTCAAGTTAATTGTTTTACGGGTTCGTGGACGCGTTCCACCGGAACCAGGTCGTGAGAGCCGAAAATGGCCTTATATTGTTTAATAGAGTGACTCCAAAGATTGGAGGCCAAAATCGGTATGTAGGTTATGTAAGTATGCTAGTATAAGTTGGAGGTACGGAAAGAATACAACCAGTAAGAAAGTCTAGAATCGCCGATTGGTTGGTTCCACGTAGGCGAGGTTCAGATAATTGGCTTAGACTTGATTCAGCGGGCTGTGGATAAGACGAAGCTTATCTAGGAAAGATTTTTAGTAAGCTCGGAGGCAGCAGAAGCTTTATGCAGATAACCGACGTCGACACTTGGAGTTCAGGTTGACGTTTTTAGTATGAGTATTGTTATGTGGCCGTGGGTGACATATTTCTGTATGAAGGGTGTTAATAAAAGGAGACTATGTCGCTATCTAATTAGATTGGACTCCGAAAGAACATTCGGGGACGAATGTTTCTATGGGGGCAAGAATGTTACACCCCGTAATTCCAGGACATGAATAAGAGAATAGATGCGAGAACACAAGACTTGAAAATTGGTACGAAAGAAAGAATTTTTTTTCCGAACTTCGGAAAGGAAAAATGTTCATTGATGAGAATTAGATTCTCAGAATACATTATTTGAGGAGTATGAAATTTATTATCATTGTGAAAATTTATTCTACGGATTTGGTCACGTAGAGCCCACCCGAGAAATTTTACGTTTTGTGGGCCCACGAGGGTTACGAGATTTTATGGACGAATGGGAGGGCGACACGTGTCACCCCTACTTAGGCTTGTTCGAAATATACCAAGGGTATAATGGTCAATGACTAAGGAAGATGATCAAGTCTTGACAAGCTTGAGATTATTAACTAAGTCAACTTGCCCACTTGATAGATATTAAATCTCCTTCATCCTAGCCACACAAGTGTTATAATCTTGAACCTCCATTGTTTTATATATACTACACTAGTGCAAGACAAGTCTTCACACTTAGAAAAATTTGAGAAAAACTTTGAGCTTGAAAGTGAAGTTCTCGGCTTTGTGAAGTTTTCCACACAAAAAATTTTCAATTGTTGTCCATAATTCACATGACTTTAACCAAAGGTTCCTAGGGGTATTGTAAGGATATCTCAATAGAAAGATCCCGGAAAACGACGTTTTTACGTTAGTCGCAAGGCGAAAACCTAAGGTGTTCTTCAACTCTGAAGATGGAACTTGAAGAGGAGTTCTTCATGAGCTTCTAAGGAGTGCTTGGAGCGGATTGGAACATAAGAAGAGGAGCTAAAATTTGTTAAGGATCGACTTTTATGCTTGGACATTATTAGGGCTTATTGAGGTAAAATCTCCATCTTCTTAATGTAATTGAAGATTACATGTTATAGTAGTTAAGAAATGAGCATGTGGTATATAGAATGAAGTTTGAAAAAGATTTGGATCATGTCGACATGTTAAAACCGAAAATGGACAAGTTAGCCATTAATGTTGTAATCAATTTGGTCGATAGTTACAATCGTCGCATGTTAAGTAAGAAAGGATTTATAGTTGCTGTAATTGTTATTATGTATATAACATGTTGAAATAACAACTTGGATTGAAAAAAGAATTGAAAGGAAATTGATAAAATTGTTGTGAAAATGGTAGCCGATTATGGCTTGGAATTATTGGACAGTTTTATATTGATTGTGGGGCAGAAGTTTACACGTCCTATTAGGCGTGTAATCCCCTTTGTATTGCTGAATTGTTGGGCCTTAAATGTGGCGTTTGGTTATTGATTTTCGGGCCTTGAAAAATGTGGAAAAGTACGTAGAAACAAAGGAAGTGCTGCCCGATTTTCCGTAGAATAAGAGACCTTACACTTAGTATGATTCTACGTTAAAAAGTGAGGAGTTGATAGGCATGTTATGATTAATATAGGTTGAAGTACTACGAGTAGCGTATTCTACTTAAAGGATGGAATAGCTATCAAGGTTGAAGTACTTTGGAGCATTTTGCTACTTGTCGATAATCGTCGCGAGGTATGTGAACATCTTCCTCCTTTTGGGCATGATTCTATGTATGAAATATACATGTGGTTTTATTTCATGATTCCTTCTACTCTTAGAAGTTAAGAGGTATGTATGTTGATTTACTCTATGTAAAAGTTAGGTCTAAGTTATCCTAAGTTCTTACCAATTCTTATGGGGGATGTTGGTAAGAGTCGTTAGGAAGTATTTGGAGTCGAGTTGACTTTGCTAATTTACTGCACGAATGAGAATAAGTATCGAACAAGCCATTGCAGCGTTAATAAAAGAAAATGTATCGACAATCAATTATATTAAAGCTACTACAATCCTCTAGTAGATAACATGCGACGACTTTAGATAACGACCAAATTGTAATTCAAATTCAAATGACTCAATCATGTCATTTTCGGATTTCTAGCCTTCCAAAATCCATAGTACTTACCAATCTCTAATACATGATTCACGTGGTCTATATCAACTATAACAAGTATTATAACCTATTTCCAAGAGAAGAGGGAATCTTTTACCTTTTGGATTAGCCCACTAAAGCACTCTTTCTTCAACTCTTTTCCCGCCAAACTCGTCCACGCGCGCTTCCTACAAGCTTTCCAACACTTTGCCTTCTTGCCGCCGCTCCAACAATTTTTCCCTAGGCTAGGTTTTCTTCAAAAATCTAGAGAGAAAAGGGAGAGGAGTTCTTAGGAGGGTTAGATGAAATGACCAAGTCTTCCAAGACTTGGCCCTAAAATAGGACCCTTTTCTTGGTCAAAAAGATGGGAGGGACACTTGTCACCCTCCCATAGGCTTTTCTCTAAAATATCCCCTAATTTTCTCCCTTTACCGCGGAAAAAATCCCGTCTTGGCGCCGCGGCCCTTCAACCTCTGAGAATTTCCTGCATTCCCGCGCCGCGGCCCTGCATTCCGGCGCTGCGGCGCTGAAACCTCAGCGAACCCCCAGTACAACCGGCGCCCGCGGCTGCCTCGTCTTGCATGCGTGGCCTGACTGGAAAATCGGCTGTACAATCGCGCACCGAACTTGAAACTTCCATAACTTTTGACCCCGATGTCCTATCGACGAACGGTTTGTTGCGTTGGGAACTAGATTTAACGGACTACACACTAGGCTTTTGAAACACCTAAAAACTCCTGATGTAACGGGGCGTAAACCGCCTCAAGGTTGACTAAAACTCGTCCGAAACAGTCCATCACCTTATCTTTCTAAATTTTTTATCTTAGTTCCTTTCGTACGGTCTTATAAGCTAGACCTGAAATGCGGGGCGTAACAAGCCGGCACCGCGGCGCTGAAACCTCCGCAGCCTCACAGAACTTCCGGCGCCGCGGCGCTGTGGCCCCTGACCGAAAACACTTTTCGGCTCGACTGCGCACTGAACTTGTAACCTTCATAACTTTCTACTTCGATGTCCTATCGACGAACGGTTGGTTGCGTTGGAAACTAGACTCAACGAACTACATACCAGACCTTTGAAACACCTAGGAATGCTTAATTCCCCTGGACAAAAGCTGTCCCAAAGTTGACTAAAACCCGTCCGAAACAATCCGTCAACCTATCTTTCTAAAATTTTAAATCTTAACTCCTGTCGTACGTTCTCATAGCATGACCTGAAGTACGGGGTGTAACAGAAATAAAGAAGGACAATTTGATTTAACGGTATCAATTACTTAAAGTTCTAAAGTAAGAGTCACTTGATTTAGAAGCCTAGAAATGTATTTCTAAAAATGTAGTGACTTGTTTGAAATGTAGACATGCCTTGATACTACGAGTGTTAGTATCTTGGGATATGAAAAGGAGTCTTTTGAAAAGAATGGAAGTACGTAGTACTTTGGGTTAAATTCCCGGATTTTTATGTGAAACGAAAAATGCCTTGAGTTTATAAAATGAAATTCATTTTTGTATGACAATGAAAGTATAAATATTTTATGAACTTGCCTATGCTTGCTTGTGATAGCCTTGAGTGCAAGTATTATATGTTTACGCTTCCGTGACTCTTAGTTGGAGGGTCGGCTGTCTTGTTGTGAATTTACTTGGACGTACCGACAGTGACAGAGGCTT
Source organism: Przewalskia tangutica (assembly GCA_029844215.1). Lineage (NCBI taxonomy): Eukaryota > Viridiplantae > Streptophyta > Magnoliopsida > Solanales > Solanaceae > Przewalskia > Przewalskia tangutica. Next base: position 18,389,652 of record CM056720.1, on the reverse strand, counting down.
CCACGGGTATGCTTCCATTGTGATTGATCCTTGGACATGCTTATACGATGTGGGATTCCAGGGCATGCGACTAGGATGCGGGTTAGATTCCTGGATTGTTTTTATTACTCCTTGGACATGCTTATACGATGTGGGATTCCGGGGCATGCGACCAGGAGGCGGGTTAGATTCCCGGATTGTTTTTATCTCTCCATGGACATGCTTATATGATGTGGGATTCTGGAGCATGCGACCATGTTGGATATTGTTATTCCATGGACTAGCCCTCCATGAGGTTTAGTGACGCAGGATGGTCTGGTAGTTAGCTTCCGTACTTGCCCCGGTCAGTGGCTGACGCAGGATGGTCTGGTAGTTGGCTTTCATACTTTCCCCCGTCAGTTCTATGACACAGTTTGGTACGGTAGACTCTGGTAGATAGCTTTCGCACTTGCCCCGATCATATCTCGTGACGACAGGATGTATCTGGTAGTTGGCTTTCGTACTTGCGCCGGTCAGTTGTTGACGCAGGCTGGATCTGGTAGTTGGCTTTCGTACTTGCCCCAGTAAACTTTATGATGCCGGCTGGTGATGCGCGAAAAGATGCACACACTTTTAAACGCAAGTGCACGTTATCGTATCAAGTAGTATAGTCTTAGATAAGACCGAATATCGTCCTCTAGGATTAGGATCCAAGTATCAGTTATCTATTTTCTAGTATCTATTTGGCGAATTGATAATTGATTTGGTTGTTTATAACTATGAATTATAAAAGCTATTTAAATATAAAGGTTTACTTCAGTTGTAATGAGAATAGGGCTTCTATGTATCCTCACTATCCGCTTATGCTACTCATTAATGCATTACTTATGGTATTCTTCTTTTGGAGAAAGCAGGTTTACGAAATCGTTTTATACTCCCGTTAGGGTTATATAAACACTCAACCGATGTCGTTCCTTACCTAACTTTCACGATAAGGGTAACTCTATAGGAGGATTAAGAACAAAACCTAGTTGGCCACGCACAATGCGCAAAATTAGGGTTGTTAAGCCTCTCATCAACGCTTACAAAACTAATTGAGGTATTTTCATCCCCAATTCAAGCCTGTCTACCCAACTTACAGATATTCACAATCCCCTTCGTAATCGATTAGAAATCATATAGTGATAATTAGTTGTCAATTAATTACCAAGAATTCATTTCAATTATTGGATAGATCTCTCAATAAGAAAAACAACCATAAGCATGCATTAAATTATAGCATAAGTTTCAAGCAATTCAACATAGAAAGCCTATAAGAGAATTAGTTCCTAGCCATAAATATGACAAGAACTAATCTCGTATTCTTCATAAAAGCGAAATAAAGTAAAAGAAAAGAAAAGAAAATTACTAAGAATGAGTCTCAAGCCAAACATCCAGGTTGTGTTGTGGAATATTTACAAGGTGGATTGGTGGAAGGATGGATGTAGAATGGTGAAAGGTAGAATGGAGAATGAATAATTCTTCTAATGATGTAGAGTATTTATAGCCAAAGAATCCGTTAGGTGAAGGGTTAAGGAGTTATGTAGGAAAGGAAAAGGTATTAGAATCGTTTTAGGTACGGGTTGGTAGGGAGGACAAGGTTTTGCTTTAGGTATGAAAAATTATCCCTTTTGAAGGAAAAGTTATCCCTTTAGGATTAAAACATGTCAAATTCGGCCCACTTCACAATTCCGCGTCGCCAGCGCCTGTGATCCCAGGCGCGGCTGAAATTCAAGAACTCTTGGGACTTTCAGCACTTTGGCGCGCGGCTACCTTCGTGGCCATGGCCGTGACATTTTTCTGGCGAATTTCCGTTTCGTCGTCTTTTCTCGTCCGGACTTCGTCTGATTTTCTCTATAATTCCCGGAACTTCTTAGACTTCATTTCTTGGCCCTTTTGTGTGCAATTTCATCTCTTTTATGCTCATTTCATCTCATTTCGTCATTTCTCCATTTTTGACCATTTGTGACACAAAAGAAAGGAAAACGACCCTAATACTGTACTAAACATAAATAAAATGAGTAAAATACTAACTAAAAATGACTCAAAAAGTGTATATAAAAAACACCGATCAGCTGGATCTGGGGTTCGCTTTCCTACTTGGCCCGTATAGTTTTTATGACACAGGTGGGACCTGGTGTTCATGTATACTTATTGGTGTTATGTTATATCATGGACTGCCGGCAGTGAGGAAGGAATTCCACGGGCATGATTGATATTATGGGCGTGAGACCCATGGTTATATGTGAGTAATGACTTCGAGGGCATGCGTCCCTGGCTTGAAATGACTGCTTATATATTGTTTACTGTAGTTTGGTTATCATACATGTCTCCTGTTTTATATAGACTGTTATGATTTCATTCTGATATTTTGATTTCACATATTTCGCATCTTGACCTCGCTTGAGGCTGCGTTAAATCTGCGAGGTTGAGGTACATAGCTTGCTGATCCTCATTCTTAGGATCACTGTTCATCTGGTTGGGAAGCTCCATTATTTCGGAGGCTCTGTATTTTGGTACAGTTCCCTGAGGTTGTAGATTTTGTACATACATGGGTATGGCGGGGCCCTGTCCCGTCACAGTTGTTATGTCAAAAATTCTTAGAGGTCTGTAGTCATATCTTGTGGTTTGGGTTGTGTAAAAAAAAAGGGAGGTAAGTGCTTTCGGGTTACGTGTATACTTTTGGAAGGTAGCCTTATCGGCTGACCTGTTATTTATTTCTTTTGTGATGTATGTATGTTCCGCTACTATTCTCTGATGTATACCTGTAAAGGGTGCCCAGGTAGGGCACCGATCGCGAGCTTGGGTCGGTCGTGACACGCGTCCTCCCTTTATTTTTTCTAATTAGTCGTGCACACGAAAGGGGTAGTGGCTTGGCCCACTTTATTAAATTCATGCACAAATTGTATATTAAAACTCCTATAATTTAGTACCCTATAGTCGCATACTCCTTTCGTAGTTTTAAAGTGCTAAACTACCAAATGAGTCGTTACACTAACTCATAAATGACCCTCCGGAACTCCGAAAATGATGATATTCGGAAACTAACCCATCTACTGAAAAGTGAACCTTGAGTCAAACTAACAAACTCCAAGGTTCTTATTTTGGGTTTTTCATCTGAAACTCATATAAATGGACTTCAGATCCGTGCCACCCATCCCCGTTCATCACAAACCCTACATAGGGACCACATGAAGGGTAAAATAGGCAAATAAGGATCTTTAACTAAAAATAACCGAATGAGTCGTTACATTTTACTGATAAACCCATGGTACTATATAATGTTGTAACTCATCCTAATTAGGTTATCTTGATTTTTGGAGTGACGACGCAAAAGGAGGAGCATAGAAGGGTGTTAGACGGTGAATTCATTAGTTTCCATCATGATTCGATTTAATACAAAATCTTGGATCAATCACCGGTTGTAATATTTTCTATTTTTTATTCTTCAATGTTGTTTTCTTCTTTTATGGAGTAATTAACTTATAGGTTTTGACAGACATGGTGTTTAGATGATTAATTGTAAATTTTGATTCTTTCTTACATGCTTATTTATGGAGTTTTGAATTAAATTGAGCAATTCTTTACTACTTTATTTAATCGAGAAAAAAGAATAGTTTAGCAACTTCTCTGCATTGTCTTGTTTGGTTTGAAATCAATTCTTCTTCTAAGTAATCGAAAGAGCTACTAAAATTATTGGTTGAACCAAGAGAAAAAATATCTGAAAGACGATTTTCCTTGAGACTAAACCATTAATGAGTTTTTGAATATACGTTCGCTGGGTTGCTATTAGTGTATTATATAAGGTTTAGGTTTAATCGGAAGAGAAATATAACTAATTAACTATTAAATTCGTTAGAATCAAGAGGAATTTAGACGTGAATCTTGAACGTAATTATATCCTGATTATCATCTTACACATGTTTTGTCTATTAACCTTATTTCTCATCTTGATAGTAATCGTTCTCTCATTATCAATTTTCTTTACTTATAATTTTTAGTTGTTAATTGTGGTTTATAACAACAACAATCTCAAGTTTTATTTTTCTGAATAATACTAAGCAAGTTCATTTGAGTAATTGATTGTACCAATCCCTGTAAAAATGATCTAAATACTATACTATCTTTGAGTAGCGAAACACTAAAATTATACTGTATTTTACGCTCGTCAAATTTTGGCGTAGTTGTCAGGGATTGACAACAAATAATATTCAAACAGATTTTTCATATTAATTTAACCTTTTTTGTGTCAATAATAAATTTTTTGAAAAAATAGTTATTTCATTTTAGAATTAATTTTTATTTCTTTTTTTGTTTTATTTATTTAACGTGTCTTCAAGATTTCTTTTGTAGTACTTGACAAGTGCTAGGGAGAAAAGCTTGAAGAAAATATTCTTGAGGATTGAACTCTGAGTGCCTAAAGATGGAGCACAATCAGCCAAGAAAACAATTTCAGGGTTAGCAGCTGAATCTTATCAAAAGTCTGCTATTTGTTTCAAATGTAGTGAAAATCTTCAATGGTTTGATTGTCAAACAAGTAAGTATTCCTACTATAGCTCATCTTATAAAAAGTGTCACTCTGTTTCTAGTACTTATACGAATGATATTTTATATTAGCAAAATTCTAATTCTGAATGAAATAAATATCCTAATTATGATTGGAATGAGACTAAAGTGAGACAACCACCTCAAGAGCACAAGGGTAGCTTAGAAGAGCTTATGTATATGTTCATGAAAAGTGTTGAAGAGATATTTATGCATAATGATGCAGTCATTAAGAACCTAACAACACAATTGAGTCATTAGTAAGTATAATTTCAGAGAACTCATTGCATTATGATGGTGAATATATAAAGGAGATGCCATGTGAGAATGAACATATCTAAGAGGATGAGCATCTACATAGAGAAGTTGACACTCTACAAAGGGAATATGATTCAATTACGATAGTTGGCAATAAGGTTTTGGTTGATTGTGAATCAATAGAAGAAGAGTTCATACCTCTCTCCAACCTTGCATGCACAATTACAATTAGAGGAGAATGAGGAACGATTGATTTTGGACATACCAGAAGAATATCCTCATAACCTTTCTTATTTGCATTTCTATTCTAACCTTAGACATTATGAATTTTGTTGTTTGGATATTTTTAGGAAGAAGCATGGATTCATCATGTGAAAAATGCAGGAACAAGTTAAGGGTCATCCTGCATGAACTATTCACCAATCAACATTAGGCCAAAAAAGAAAAGAAAGAGTGAGTCTTACATATATCTTCAGAAGCATTTGGCCTAATGAGCTCCATAGAGAACCCCAAGAAGAAAAAAAGTGGAATGAATTCAGAATTAGGGGTTGAATTCATAAGTTCTTGGTGAAGAAAAAATTCAGGGAAGTATCCTTACTTCTTATAATTTAATTAAGTGAAATGGGTACATGACACAATCTTAGTGTAGGGGTAGGGTACTGTATATATGTATGCTTTTCTTTGAGTATTAAAAAAAGATTTTATTTTTATTTTTCGGAGAACTTCTTTATTGTACTTCCATGGATTTCTTGTTTAGTTATTTACCATGGTTGTAGTATTTAGAACTAAGCATTTTTAGGATGGAATTATGTTGAATTGTTGAGCAAGAGTTAGAGAAGGATTTGACTATTTCCGACCTATAGGATGTATGCTCACTTTTTCTGAAAGTTTAATGTATTTGTTCGCAATTGCAGTTGAGTCATACCAATTCTTGAGAATTAATGTGGTGAATAAGTTTTAATCAGTAATCATGTTCTAAGAGAATCTAGAACTTGTCTTGGTAGTGATTCGAGGCAAAATTTTAGGACACTCTAAGTCGTGAAAGGATCGTAGGCTTTCTTTGTCAATCTCTTTTAGCCTAAATAGTTGACCATTGATTGTTATTATCCATAATCTGTCCCTTTGTGCCTAATTATAAACTATTATTCTTTTGATAAACATATATTTATCCATAATCTTATGTTCACCTTGTTCCCTCTTTGGCACTTTACTGCAAAAAATAAGTATATAAGTATGGGAGAATTTAATTGTAAAAAGAGAAGAAAAGAACTTAGTCTTTGTGCTATGAATTGAAAAGGTGAAAATTTAAAAAGAATGGCGTTGAAGGATATTTTGAAGAAAAAAAATGGAAAAAATAATGCAAAGAAAAAGAAAAAAAAGGAGGTAAAAATGTTGTGTTGGTTGATTTTGAGAAACAAAAAGAAAAACAATTGACATTGTTGTGATAAAGACTCAAGTAGTGTAGTGGAATGAGGGGATTGTGTCACCTTTATCCATATAATCCTACCTATCTATTAACCTACGTTACAACCAAATGCAAAGTCGTACAAGATCCCAACTTGAGAGTTCCTACATTAGTGGAGAGTCACTCGATTGTCAAGCCTATGATATTCTTGAAGAGTATGATGTACTTCTTTGTGAGCGTGAGTGCACTTGAATAAATATTTTCTGAGATGTTCGTTCATGTTTTTATTGTGTGACACAGAGACATTTTCTGTTATACCCCGTAGTTCCAGGGTATGTATGCGAGGACATACGTACGAGAATACGACAGAAATATTGGAAAGAAAGGAAGATGTGATTTTTTTCGACGGAAAAGTTTAGGTTTTGTGAAGAAAAGGTTCGTTAATGGGAATTGGATTCCCATTTGGTATTTGAACTTCTCGGATTATATTAGAATTTTGAGATTTTATTTTCGGAAATGGCCACGTGGGGCCACGGGAAAATTTACGGTTTTGTGGGGCCGCTTTGTTTTTGAGGTTTAGGCTTTTGGATATTTCGGAAGACGTAATATTTTGGGCGAATCGGGCGACACGTGTCACCGCTGTGTGGCCATGTGGTAGAAATGGTGTGACAAGTGGCTAGCTTGTCACCTACTCACCGGTGAAATGGCCTTACACTTGGCACCCAATTTCGTTGGCCATGTGGTGTGGTGGGACCAGCACACATGGCCCAATCTTGGCCATACACTTAGATGGATCTTGACCTCCATTGTTATAAATAGACCCTTGGTTGATGAATAAGTTCATCTCACCAGAAAGCTTCCAAGAGCAAAATACTTCCTCCCTTTGTATTGGTTTCGTCCCACCTCCCCCTTGTGTAGAATACTTGGTGTATTGTGGTATAATTCCAAATACACTAGCCTAGTATCCCTAGTAGTATTCCAAAGTTGTTTAAATACTAGGGCAGGAAATCCTACTTTATTAGAAAGTCATGAAATGAAACCACTAGAAAAACCTTCATAGCTTGGTTGAAGTGTTTAGAAAGTTGTTTAGAAACTTCTAAGGGTCGCTTGGAGCGGGTTGGGCGTAAGGACTTGGAGCTAAACGTTGCTCGGGATCGACATTTAATCTTGGATAATTTTGGGCTTATCGAGGTAATGATTTATGCCACTGTGTAATTGGATATTACATGTTGTAGTAATGTATAGTTGAGTATACTATATTTAGAATGAGTATTGAATCGTATTTACATAGAGTGTATTCTGATGGTGTTGTATTATTGTGAAGCGATTTGAACACGTCAGGTTAGGCGTGTAATCCTCAGGAGTTATTGGCACAGTAGCGGGCCTTGTTAGGAGGAGATTTATGTGATTTCGGGGAGGTTCTGCCGAATTTTATGTAGAAAATGGAAACGTGTGTGTAGAAGTTAATAGACGTTGGTGGCCTATATAGGTTGAAGTACTACGCGTAGCGTATTCTACTTGATGAGTGGAAAAGGCTAGCGAGGGTTCTGATCGTGGGCGTTTTGCTTATTATCGATAATCGTCGCGAGGTATGTGAACCTCTTCCTATCCTTTCTAGCATGATGTTTTGTAAACTATGTAGTGCGGTGACGTACGTGTGCTAAGTGTTTTGGTTGGTTTAAACATAGGGTGGTATAATAGCTTTATGGGAAGTTAGTTATAACGACTTTATGTAGGTAAAAGAATGGTTTATTGATTACGAAAGTTAAGAGACTTGATCTTCAAAGATAAGAGACTTGACTTATAACGACTGTTTTGGAAAAGAGAAGTAACTTGATTTTAAGTATAGGTTACTTATTTTGAAAAGAGTACATTATTTGGGTTTTAAAAGAATACTTATGGTTGTTTTAAAAGGAAAGAGACTTGTAGAATTGAAGAGTTTTGGTTTAGAACATAAAGTGTTATAACAGCTTTATGGGAAGTTAGTTATAACGACTTTATGAAAACAAAGGAATGGTTTTATCATTGGTTTTAAAATGGTAATTTGACTTTAAAGGGAGAAGTGTTTTGGTCTAAAAAGGAAGGCATGTTATTGTCTTAATTTGGTTTAAAAGGAAAGTCGGGCGTTGTTTTGGTTTAATTAAAATATTAGTCACTTTATTTTCTTATACTACGGTATTGTGTGACTTTTGTGAAATAACGTATCTTTTAAAGAGTTAATGTATAAAGTACTTTGGGGATAAAAACCCGATCTTGTTAATCATATAGTAGAAAGTACCTTGTGTGTATAACTTGATTGTGTTGGTTTGTGATAGCCTTGTAATACTTTCTTGTTGATTTGTTAAGTAAACATGCTAGGATGCTACGTGTGTTAGTATCTTGTGATGTTTGTGTAAAGGGGTTTCCCCTCGACTGCGCTTAAGTTGTTTAACTATCGGTAGTTATGTTGGTATTGTACCGCTCGCGCAGCATGTTTCGGAGGTTAAGGCGCCTCCGTCGCGGGTAGACTCGGTGATGCAGGACCATGATTCGAGAATACCTCATGCGGGTCCAGGGGACCTATGCGGAGCTACGAGAGTTCCAGGTTAGTGTGCGGCCTTTATGGTCATGCGGTCATGTGGCGTGCGGACTGCGAGTCGGCGGATCGGAGTAGCTACCACCGATGCGGGGTTATACCTCATGCGGGCCTATGAGGTTGGCCTATGCGGAGCTGCGAGGAGTTCGGGGCTGACGCGCGCATTGGATCTGCGGGCGTGTGACCGGCTTTGATCATGTGGCCGGTCTAGACATATCTCATGATACATTTATGACCTTGTTAGTACTATGGGTGTTAGTAGTCGGCTATGCCTTACGTGCCTGCATGCGGTTTTATTATGACACAGTGGGACACCGTGTTCATGTGTACTCCTTGAATGTTTTATATCATGGATCGCGGTGAGGAAGGTATTCCACGGGCATGAGTGATGTTGTGGGCGTGAGACCCATTGTTATATTTGAGTAATGACTTTGAGGCATGAGTCACGACTTAACATGACTATTTATGTATTGTGGTGTAGTTTGGTTATCATACATGTCTCGCTTTATATAGACTATTATGATTTCATTTACGATTTTTACAAGTTTCACATACTTGGTACTGTTATCGACCTCGCCCGAAGTGGCGTATAAGAGGCGAGCCTCTACCACGAAACAGGGCACCAACCGTGGCTCTCCGTATGGCACGTCAGAAGATGGCCGTGAGGGCATGCCTCGAGGATCATGGCAGCCGGTACCATTTGTTGGGTCGTCGGAGCAAGGCTCGCGACAAAGTGACAAAAGTGGTATCGAAGCGGTTAGTCGTCGGAAAGTGTCTGGCACCGTGTCTAGTAGAGTCTTGATTATCGGTGTGTTGTGCACCACATCTATAATCACGAGGCTGCAGGACATTTAGGATTGGTTTCCATTCTTCTCATTCTGAGATCGTGCCTTAGAGTTGTGTTGTAAGTTGGACTCCTGGCGTATTCTTATGTACGGGTTATGCCTCGCGCAGGCAACCGGGGCCCGGATGAGCAAGGCGTGAGAGGAGCTACGAGTTGAACACGAGAGGTTCTGAGGCACAGCACTGGTTCTTACGAGATAGTACTTGAGGCGACGAGTTTTTATGATGCGCTAGCCCAGAGAGTTAGAGCGGCGGCGATTTCTATCGAGGCCACGATACACGAGCCTCGGTTCCACGGCCGAGCCGAGGATATGAATTCAAGGTGATAGCCCGATTACTAGCTAGGCTAGTGGTGAGAATGAGCAGACGGAGCCGGTGGTTCGGCGATGACGATGATTCCCAGATCCGATGATGCGAGACTTAGGATTTCTTGAGTTGCGATTCGCGAATTCTATGGATAGAGATCGAGGATGATCCTCGAGTGTCGTACTTGTTGGGAGATTGTTATACGTGGCCGTCGGGGCCGTGTGATGGGAGGATGTCGGTAGGAGGTTACGGAGGATGACTCGGCTTGGTCGATCAGCGGGTTCGATTGTTCGGGAGAAGGGGTGTTAGTCGGATGAGGTCACCCTACCTCGTTCGGCCATAGTAGTAGACTCCATTATGAGAGTGTCGTCTTTCGACAACTTTTGTGTTTGCGGCCAATAGGGCAATTTGGTGAGAGTTTGTCGACCAGAGGTAGCAGATGTAGAGCCTCGACGCCGGGATCGATGGCTGGTTCAACACCTTATATAGCTAGGCGCCCTGCAGGACAGGATTATGATTAGAACGGCAAAGGGAAAGTGAGGCAGTAGTTGCAGAGATATCTTTAGCCCTTAGGAGATTTTGTTTATGATATTATGGTGGTACATGTTAGGTGCTATGCGGATAGCATTGTGTTAAGTGTGAATTAGAAAACATGGTTAGTTGAAAGGATAAGTATGGGGTCATGGAAGGTGTGAACCTTAGAATAGTACACGTTGAGACCTTAGATGTAAGGCCGTCTTGAGAAAAGGATTTTACGGTTAATCTTTGTCGAAACACTTGGTATGCGTGAAATGTTTTGAGGGATATTTTCCTTGGGATGTGTAAGGTGAAAGTGGTAGCTTTCATGACTTGGATAGGTAAGATTGTTCCGGATCGGGGAACAAGAGTTTGGTGCGATTATGGGTCGGGTTGAGGACCGTTCGCGGGTCAACCCGCGGCGAAAGCGAGATGTGGTCAATTTGTGGTGGTCGCTTTGTGATAGGATTACGAGGGTGTTAGGTCGAGTTAGTTAACCATAAATGCGAGTTCGAGGATGCGTTCGACCAGTAGTCATGCTGATGAGGTCAGCCCATCTCGTCTTTCAGGCAGGACTATTTACTCGGCGGAGGGTGGCGATATGTTATATATCGGGAAGGTTGTAAGGATGCACGGGATTCCTACTTTTTATGACAGGCAGTGGAGCCCAATTTTTCGGCTATGTCTTTTGTGTCTGAAGGTGTTACGAGCGGGGTTGGAACTCGGTGAGTCTCGATGTGCATTCACCCTCGGTAAGCGGAAGAACAGTAGCGTTTTACGGATAGTTAAGAATAGGTTGCGGGCGATGTTTTGATTTCGGGGGTAGCCGTGAGGATTGTGTGCCTCTTGGGTAAGTGAGTTTTATGATAGCTACCTTTCAATGATTCGGATGTCGCCTTATGAAGCCTTGTATAGGCGGAAGTGTAGGTTCTTGCCGTCGATTGGTTCAAGGTTGGCAAGGTTCGGATAGTTGGGCCTACTTGTTTCACGGGATGTGGATAGGGTGAAGCTTATCGGAGGAAATTGTTAGCGGCTCGAGTCAGCGAAACGTGAGTACGTTTATTAGGAGGAGTTCGAGTTACGTGGAGAATGCGGCGAGTAAGGGAAGAAGTGAACATATGTTATGAGAGCGGAAGTGGTCATTCTGTTGTGAAGATCACGAAAGAGTATCGTTTGATCATGGGTGAGAGCTTTTTGAGATGATTGAGGTGATTCCTCGTTAGCATGAAATGGAGTTTTTGCGCCGCATGTTATATTACGGCCATTGGTGGCATGATCGGTTTTGTAAGTGTAGTAGTGGAGACTACTGGCATATGTATGTTTAGAGACTTAGAAGGAACATTCGGACGAATGTTTCTAAGGAAGAATGTTATACCCGTAGTTCCGAGTATGTATGCGAGGACATACGTGCGAGAATCTGACGTAAATATTGGAAAGAAAGGAAGATGTGATTTTTTCGACGGAAAAGTTTCGGTTTTGTGAAGAAAAGGTTCGTTAATGGGAATTGATTCCCAGTTTGGTATTTGAACTTCTCGGATTATATTAGAATTTTGAGATTTTATTTTGGAAATGGCCACGTGGGGCCACGGGAAAATTTACGGTTTTGTGGGGCCGCTTTGTTTTTGAGGTTTCCGCTTTTTGGATATTTTGGAAGACGTAATATTTTGGGCGAATCGGGCGACATGTGTCACCCTTGTGTGGCCATGTGGGCGAAATGGTGTGACAAGTGGCTAGCCACTTGTCACCACTCACCTGGCCGAAATGGCCTTACTGGCAGCACCCAATTTCGTTGGCCATGTGGTGTGGTGGGACCACACACATGGCCCAATCTTGGCCATACACTTAGATGGATCTTGACCCTCATTGTTACATAAATAGACCCTTGGTTGATGAATAAGTTCATCTCACCAGAAAGCTTCCAAGAGCAAAATACTTCCCTCCTTTGTATTGGTTTAGTCCACCCTCCCCTTGTGTAGAATACTTGGTGTATTGTGGTATAATTCCAAATACACTAGCCTAGTATCCCTAGTAGTATTCCAAAGTTGTTTAAATACTAGGAGCAGGAAATCCTACTTTATTAGAAAGTCATGAAATGAAACCCTAGAAAAACCTTCATAGCTTGGTTGAAGTGTTTAGAAGTTGTTTAGAAACTTCTAAGGGTCGCTTGGAGCGGGTTGGGCGTAAGGACTTGGAGCTAAACGTTGCTCGGGATCGACATTTAATCTTGGATAATTTTGGGCATATCGAGGTAATGATTTATGCCCCCCTATTGTAATTGGAGATTACATGTTGTAGTAATGTATAGTTGAGTATAATATATTTAGAATGAGTATTGAACTGTATTTACATAGAGTGTATTTACTGATGCGCTGTATTATTGTGAAGCGATTTGAACACGTCGGTTAGGCGTGTAATCCCTGGGAGTTATTGGCACAGTAGCGGGCCTTGTTAGGAGGAGATTTATGTGATTTCGGGGAGGTCTTTGCCGAATTTTACGTAGAAAATGGGCAGTGTGTTTAGAAGTTAATAGACGTTTGTGGCCTATATAGGTGGAAGTACTACGAGTAGCGTATTCTACTTGATGAGTGGAAAAGGCTAGCGAGGGTTCTGATCTTGTGGGCGTTTTGCTTATTATCGATAATCGTCGCGGTATGTGAACCTCTTCCTATCCTTTCTAGCATGATGTTTTGTAAACTATGTAGTGCGGTAGACGTCATGTGCTAAGTGTTTTGGTTGGTTTAAACATAGGGTGTTATAATAGCTTTATGGGAAGTTAGTTATAACGACTTTATGTAGGTAAAAGAATGGTTTATTGATTCGAAAGTTAAGAGACTTGATCTTCAAAGATAAGAGACTTGACTTATAACGACTGTTTCGGAAAAGAGAAGTAACTTGATTTTAAGTATAGGTTACTTATTTTGAAAAGAGTACATTATTTGGGTTTTAAAAGAATACTTATGGTTGTTTTAAAAGGAAAGAGACTTGTAGAATTGAAGAGTTTTGGTTTAGAACATAAAGTGTTATAACGACTTTATGGGAAGTTAGTTATAACGACTTTATGAAAACAAAGGAATGGTTTTATCATTGGTTTTAAAATGGTAATTTGACTTTAAAGGAGAAGTGTTTTGGTCTAAAAGGAAGGCATGTTATTGTCTTAATTTGGTTTAAAAGGAAATGCGGGCGTTGTTTTGGTTTAATTAAAATATTAGTCACTTTATTTTCTTATACTACGTATTGTGTGACTTTTGTGAAAGTAACGTATCTTTTAAAGAGTTAATGTATAAAGTACTTTGGGGATAAAAACCCGATCTTGTTAATCATATAGTAGAAAGTACCTTGTGTGTATAACTTGATTGTGTTGGTTTGTGATAGCCTTGTAATACTTTCTTGTTGATTTGTTAAGTAAACATGCTAGGATGCTACGTGTGTTAGTATCTTGTGATGTTTGTGTAAAAGGGTTTCCGATCGCGCTTAAGTTGTTTAACTATCAGTAGTTATGTTGGTATTGTCCGCTCACCTTGACATGTTTCCGAGGTTAAGGCGCCTCCGATGCGGGGTAGACTCGAGCGATGCAGGACCATGATTCGAGAATACCTCGTGCGGTCCGGGGACTACGCGAGCTACGAGTTCGAGGTTAGTGTGCGGCCTTTATGGTCATGCGGTCTATGTGGCCATGCGGACTGCGAGTCCAGGCGGATGCCGGGGAGTAGCTACCCTCGATGCGGGGTTATACCTCATGCGGGCCTATGAGGTTGGCCTATGCGGAGCTGCGAGGAGTTCGTGGCTAGACGCGCGCATTGGATCACGCGGGCGTGTGACCGGCTTTGATCATGTGGCCGGTCTAGACATATCTCATGATACAGTTTATGACCTTGTTAGTACTATGGGTGTTAGTAGTCGGCTATGCCTTCGTACTTACCTTGTACGGTTTTATTATGACACAGGTGGGACCTGGTGTTCATGTGTACTCCTTGAATGTTTTATATCATGGGATGCCGCGATGAGGAAGGTATTCCACGGGCATGAGTGATGTTGTGGGCGTGAGACCCATTGTTATATTTGAGTAATGACTTTGAGGGCATGAGTCCCTGACTTAACATGACTATTTATGTATTGTGGACTGTAGTTTGGTTATCATACATGTCTCGCTTTATATAGACTATTATGATTTCATTTCTGATTTGTACAAGTTTCACATACTTGGTACTGTTATCTTGACCTCGCCCGGGCTGCGTTCATGCCGCAGTAGAGGTACATCGGTTGTGGATCCCGCTCTTAGGATCACGATTCGACTTTTGGGAAGCTCCGTTTCTCCGGAGGCTTGTCTTTGGTATAGTCCCCTGTCAGTGTAGTTACTTGTACATTCAGGGGTATGGCGGGGCCCTGTCCCGTCATAGTTATGGTTACATTCTTAGAGTGCAGTAATCTTGTTGTGGCGGGGTTGTAAAAGGATTTAAGCTCGTGTTGATATATATATGTATATATTTCAGGAAGGTGACCGTTTTGGTTAGCCTAGTTCATGCTTTATGACTTGTCTCATATTTTAGTTTTTTTTTATTTCCGCTGATTTTCTCTGATGTTGTATCACTAGGGTGCCCGGGGTAAGGCACCAGTCACGGGCCCGGGATCGGGTCGTGACATTTTCTTTCTGGTGAGTCATGTCAAGGATTGATAGTATGATTTTACTTCGATTTTTAATAGGTTAACAAGGCCAATGATGAGTGGTGTATGCATCGATAGGTTTGGTTCTAGTTGTTTCATGTCTGTAATGTTTTGTGTGTATTTGTTAGGTGAAGCTAATGTTTTTAATTTTGTTGAGTTTTATGAACTTATTTGACATTATATGAAGTTAGAGATATTATATGTAGATATAGCTAATTTATGTCATCTTGTATCTAGGTGAAGAATAGCCTAACTTAAGAGCAAAATGGATTAAACAAAGAACAAACAATTGAGAAATTGGAGAAAAAAGGTGCATGATCACGTACATGGGAGTTATCGCGCAGGTAAGACAGTGAGTGAACAAGTTACATGAAGTGTGCGCGATCACGTATGAGTTTGGACTTCAGCTGCACGATAGCGCACCAAGAAATTTTATTTTGAGGCTAATTTAGATATTTAACGGACAAACTCCTGGGATAATATAATGTTTTAGCTCATCCTGATTAACTTATCTTGGTTTTGGTAGTGACGACGCAAGGGGAGGAGCGTAGAAGGGTGTCAAATGAAGAATTAGTTACTTTCCATCATGATTCGATTTGTCACGACTTCAAATCACTAAGTCGTGCGGACACCTAGCTTTTTCACCTCGGTAGGTGAATCCTTCTCTTAATCATTCATTCAACCCAATAAAGTAAATAAAGTGGAAATAATAGAAGTCTAAATCATATCATATATATCAAGTGTGGAAGTACGAATGCTAATACACCTCAAGGATAATGGACTGACATAGTACAAGAACTACTATCAATAAATCTATAAGTCCGAATAATACATAATATCAAATGGGAATACTGTCTCAGAATCAAGTAAATACAAGTAATATGAAGGAATCTCCGAGCAGCGGATCATCCAGCAAGCTCACCCTAAAGACTCAGCAGCGGCCTCAGATCATTCTCGAGGAGTAGAGGTAGAATCGGTCACGTACTCTACACTCAAAAGAATGCAATATGGTAGTATCAGAATAAACACTATGTATCGGTAGATAACATGGACCGACAATAATTAGCAAACATGTGTAAAGAAAGATACCAAAGAATAGACATGCTCGCAATCAAGTACAAGTAATATCACAAACCAAGAATAATCAGCATAAGTATAGAGAATCAGGTCAAAATCCAAGTATATGAATATAATGATGAGTAAATATGCAATGCAATGGCCAATGTAATCTCCATACACACACACACTCCAAACAAAATATCTCTATGTCTCAACAGTCATGACCCATGAGGGACCCAAGAATTCCATGTACCAGTCACTATGTATCACACAACCAAGAGTGACTCTTCCACCAAACAACCCCGCTAGCCACTCCGTATCACATAACATAGAGATAGCTATGCAATCAATATGTCAAGCAAATCACTATTGTTTTCTTCTCCTTTAACAACATCACGCCAATCATAAATAATATCAATATATCATAGAAATAAGGATGAATGCAATGCAATGACAATATCAAGTCTATTATATGAATCTCCAACCGTGCCATAAGGGTAAAACACCAATTTCAACATTAACTCCAGACTAGACCAATTTCATCAATTTATACAAAACCCTCAATTTGGGTATGGACCCTAATTTCCAACCTCAAATTCATTACATAAATGGAATATTCAAGTTTCACGATTGCTAATTATTGGAATCCATGATTAGTTTAACAAAATCCATCACTTAATTCTCGCTTTCAAGCTTAACAATCAAACAAACTCTAACTAGGTTGAACTCATCTTTTACAACTCATTCTAGGTTGTACGCACTATTAAATCAACTAAAGAAAGATAAATGAAATAATACAAGGCTTAAGAAGCTTACAACAAGAAGAAACCACTTAACTTGATTGAAATCGCCCTAATGGTGCTTTGGAGAACTATTTTCGAAATGGGAGATTAATGACATATTTTACACTTTAAAAGGATTTTGGAATTTCCGTTCTCTTGACCGCTGCAGCGGTCAAGATTCGCTATAGAGCGCGCGACCAAACTACCGCTCCCGCAACCATATACAAAAATCCAACCCTTCACCTCAGCGGATCGCCGTCCGCTGTAGTAGTCCCTATCTGATGGGGCGCACTGAGGCTCTCCTCAGTGAATACACCAGAAACCAGCATAGACTAACCTTCATAATTTCAACCTGAAATCCGACAATCACGCGATACCTCCCCGACACAAATCAGATATGCACACATATATAAAAACACACTACAGACTTACGCGCAGTCTCGGAATTTCCATTGAAGGTTTAATTCTTCGGGTCAACCCCCAACAACCTAAATTAACTTTCCAATCAATGGTCATAAACACTCTCGAGGGCCTCGGGAACCAAACCAACTATTCCACTAAGTTACAAACGACCCTCTAGACCTTTCAAAATTGACAGAATTTTGAAAAAGGTATGTTTACACACAGGTCAACTATTGGTCAACACCTTCACTCTGTAAGATTCTAATTTCTCAACTCCTACTAGAATCATCTGATAACTTCAGTAATATATTCAACGGGGGTAAAATAGTCAAAACACACATAACGATAGAACATGTCGTTACATTAGATATTTGTCGCGCCCTTTTTTACCGTGGCATTAATTCAGCGAATCCTGCCACTTAGAAATAAAAATAAAAATGCTAAAAGGAGGGTGCTAAAAGTGCTAAAAGTATGCTAAAGTACTAAAAGAGTGCTAAAAGTGCAAATGGACATGCTAAAGGGTGCTAAAGGGTTCGCCACCTAATTATTTTGGGTGAATTAAGACACCTAAATATCAACTAAGTAAAGTCAACACTAACTCCATTTAATGGTCTGCTAAACTATGTGAGATTCTGGGCAATGGTTCTTTATTAATCTAGAGGGAAGAGGTTAGACACCCTCTAAGATTCGTTAACTTGCGGTTTTCCGTTCAAACCTAAGTTAATTATTATTCTAGGAAAATGCATGTTAGAAAATATTCAAGTAAAAGATAATATAAGTGGTTTATAAAAAATGCATTCTTACAAGACTTGTTTAAAATACATGCAAGCTAATTTTTAGATGTAAGTATGCGTTTATAAGGCATTGTAAAATATATATTGTATAGCATAACATATAAAAAATAATGCAAGAATCATTTTTGGCTAAATAGCGTGATTAACAAATATGAGCAAAAGATGATCAAATTAGTTTTATGAAATTGTGATCATGCATGATGGGCCTAAACTAAATAAATTAGAAATAAATTTCTAATATCAAACTACTTTCTATTGATTCAAGTTTTAACTATTCTAAGTGTTCTACTAATTAGTGTATTATTAGATAATTAATTACAACAAATAAATGGGGCAGGATGGAAAATCAATAAAGATGACTCGAGGAATGACGATGTCATTTCGCTTGTGGTTTGGAATTTCCGATGCGGATGATGCAAGGAGTGTAGATGCGGGTCTTCATTTGGGCGAGAGTCATGAGGAGTCTCATAACGAGACTCTTTGTTGCTCTCGATGCATTTCATGTAAAAAGAGAAAAGGTAAGGATTAGTATATTCTCAAACCTCATTGACAAATGCAAGTAGATAAAATGCTCATATAAATTTTGACATATATAATCCAAATTGTGTGTTACACCCCGTAATTCTAGGACATGTCTTAAGAACGTAAGTAAGAACTCACAAATGTTAAGGATTTGAGACTTGTAACAATTTATCGGAAATTATGGAATTGTCGGAAAAAAGTATTATTGTGACGAATGGGAGGGCGACACGTGTCACCCCCCTTAGCTATGCCTTGGACGAAATGGCATGGCCAATATGGTCATTGACCATAAGTCTTCTAAGCCTTGGTCTTGCAACTTGAAGCATGAGAACTTTGACTAAGTCAAAGGTCCCACCTTTGTCTTGATTTTTTAGCAAGACCACATCCAAACCACCCATGTGTTAATATCTAAACCCTCCATGACCCTTTATATGTGATACTAGTAGCAAGAGGAGACTTAACACTTAGAAAATTATCACACAAATTTGAAGAACACATTGAAGGCTCTCGGGTTCACCAAGAAAGAAAAAGAAAAATTTTCGTTTCTTGTCCATTTGATTCCACACTTTAAACCAAGGTTCTTAGGTGTATTGTAAACACATCTCAATAGAAAAATCTTGGAAAAAGATGGTTTACGGGTTAGTCGCAAACGAAAACCTAATGGTCTTTCTAGGTTTTGTTTGGAAATTTGAAGGTTAATTGTTGGTGTTGTTCAAAGGGGCTCAACAAGCGGATTGAAGTGGCTTGGAGGTTCTAGACTACTAAGGAAGCGATTTCGGATTGGAGTTGGATTAAGTCTCATTGAGGTATAATCTTGTTCTTTGAAAGTATTACAAGATTAGCTATATTGTTGTTGTTAGCTTTGCATGTTGCTAGCATGAAGTTGTTATATTGAAGTTATACGAATAATGGATTGATCATAGCCTTGGAAATCCGAAATGTAAAATAAGCCATGACTAAGATGGATTACAATTTAATCGTTGTTAGAGTCGTCGCATGTTACTTCTTAAAGATTATGGTTATTATAATCAAATGCGACTAGATATCATATTGTACTACCAATATGGATTGAAATGGAAGTTGGAAAAGAAATGGTTTTGTTGAACTCAAGGTGGCCGAATTTTGGACTTGTAGTTTGCATTTAGTTGGTTATTTTATTGTGAGCCAATTGGGGCTGTTTAGTTAGTCATTTGTATTGGACTACTTTCTAAATTGTGAGCCAATTGGGGCTGTGTAGTTATTCAATTGTATTGGATTATCTTCTATAAATTGTGAGCCAATTGGGGCTGTTTGGTTATTGTATTTCCGGCCTTGGAAAAGGTGGCAAAGTAAGTAAAAACAAAGGAGGGTGCTGTCCGATTTTCCGTAGAATATAGGGACTTAACACTTGTGATATTCTACGATTAAAGTAAGGCCTTAATAGACGTATTGTGAACATTATAGGTTGACATACTACGGGCGGGACTTTGTACTTGGCAAGTGGTTTGACCCTACGAGGTATGTAGAACTTTTTCCTATCTTTTGAGCATGACTAGTTTCGCGTATATAGTGCAGTAGACGTACAAGCCTTAGACAGTCCTTACTAGCCTTATAAAATGCCAAGTCGGGTGAGTTAGGAAGTTAACTCACTTCTTTGAAAATATTAAGAATGTCTTAAGTCTTAGTAAAGTTAAGGGACTTGAAGGAATTTAAAGTATGTGATACTTTCGTCGTTTTAATCGTATAAGTCCCTTGGATAGGAAAATGTACTTGACTAAGATATAAAGTGAATATAACGACTTTATGGGGAGTTGGTTATATTGACTTTATGCAAAAGGTAAAATGACTTGTGTTAAAGAAAGGCAAATTGATTTTAAGGTATCAATTGCCTAAATTTTTTTTTATAAGAAAAGGAGTCACTTGATTTAGAAACACCTTTAAATTCTAAAGGTATTGTGACTTGTCTTGAAATGTAATTTGGACTTGATACTATGGTTACTAGTGTCTTGGAAGCTTTCTACTAAAAAGAGTCATTTGTTTTAAAGAATAGAAGTCGTGGTACTTTGGGTTAAATTCTGATTTTTATAAAAGACATGATAAGTGCCTTAAGTAAACTAAAATGAGAGTGTAGATGAATGAGACTAATAAGAAGTTAGGGGATTGCTAACTTGTTTAATTATGTATGTGGCAGGTTTGAGATAGGGTAAGAGTATCGGTGAGGGCAAACCCAAGATGCTATACCACCTTCTCGAGATAAGAGTATAAATGAGAAGCCCCAAGGCGTTATACCACTGCGTTACTATCTTCTGAGGATAAGAGTATAAATGAGGGCAAACCCCAAGACGTTATACCACCCGCTTGTGGTAAGAGTATAAATGAGGATAGGAACCCCAAGGAGTTATACCACGGTTCTTTTTATGGGTTCGCTACCCGTGATATGATCGGGAGCGCTATTGTGATGTTATGCGTATTCTCTTGATGTACTCTCATTGTTAGTAAGGCCTTTGCGTCTTGTAATTTTGTTATCATGCATGTCTCGGCCTTCTTTTAAACTTATCTTTGTAATTATAGTACTTTCTGATTTTACATACTTAGTACATATTGTGTGACCCCCTTCTCGAGGCTGCGTTAAATCTGCGAGAAAGGGTAAGCAGTTGCGGATCCACACTCTTGGATCACTTATCGGGCGTCGGAGCTCCATTCTCGGAGGCTTGTCTTTCTTTTAGTACGATCTTGTCCACGATGTTGTAGATTATGTACATTCGAGGTATGGCGGGCCCGCCCACATTTGTTATTCCTAGAGTGCTGTATTCACACGTATGTGGTTGGGCTATAAGAACCGAGTGGTAAGTTGTACTTTTGACTTTGTTTATATTATGAAAAGCGGCCTTATCGGCTGCTTTGTCTTGTTTATTATTTACACATGTGTTTATGTTGTGTATGTTCCGCTGCTATTCTCTGATGTATACCTGAACGGGGTGCCCAGATAGGGCACCAGTCGCGGCCCGGGGTCGGGTCGTGACATTGTGAAACTATAAAATTAAATAAATAAAAATATAAGCGTTAGGTAGGACATGAGTTAGACAGTCCCTGTCACGACCCGACCCCGGGACCGCGACTGGTTCCCTACCTGGGCACCCTTACAGGTAAACATCAGAGAAAATCAGCGGAACATACATGAAACTTATAAATAAAACATCGGAAGTAAAACAACAGGTTAGCCGATAGGGCTACCTTCCTGAACATATATAATTACAGCAAAGCGGTTGCCTCATTTCTTTTACAAAGCGACCCTGATATGTGACTACAGGACCTCTAAGAGTTTTAACATAACCACTTGTGGCGGGACGGGGCCGCCATACCCACTGAATATACATGAATCTACTACCTCGGGAAAACCGTACCAAGAGCTAAGCCTCGAGCAAATAGAGCTTTCTCTCAACCGAGATCCTAAGAGCAAGGATCACCAACACAGTACCTAAAACTGCGGGCATGACGCGGCCCGAAGAAGTCGATACAACAGTGCGAATATGGAGCGAAATAACGTCTGATAAGCGGTCATAAGCATGCGGAAGAGCGGCAGGCAAGTATAAAAAGTACATACAGATCTGTAGTGTCATTACCACTTATGAACTTAATCGTAGCTTATCATCATTTCCCATTTTCAATAAAAGCTATAGTCACTCTTATGTACATGATTTAGGAAAATCATTAAGTTCATTACCATATAACTTACTTAACTTTCATAACACAATCCGCCCCCTTATGTGGAGGGACGCGTATACTACCCGACCCGATTCGGACGCGATCAAGTCACAAAATAGCAAAGGGTGGCGTGGAATCCCCATCACCGCCGACTATAAGTGTCAAATATAACCATGGGTCTCACGCCCATAATATCAATCTGCCGTGGAATCCTTCCTCACTGCCGGCAGTCCATGATATAATATAACACCAATAGGCATACATGAGCACCAAGTCCCACCGGTGGTATAGCGTCTTGGGGGTTTACCCCTCACTTATACTCTTACCCTGGAGAAGGTGGTAAAGCAGGTGGTATAGCATCTTGGGGGTTTACCCCTCACTTATACTCTTACCCTGGAGAAGGTGGTATAACGTCTTGGGGCTTGCCTCTCATTTATACTCTTACCCTATCTCAACCGGCCGTCAAACAACATATAAAGCAGGTGGTACAACGTCTTGGGGGTTTACCCCTCACTTATACTCTTACCCTGGAGAAGGTGGTATAACGTCTTGGGACTTGCCCCTCATTTATACTCTTACCCTATCTCAACCGGCCATCAAACAGGACATAAGCACTACCCTGTCTTTTATAAAAATCCGGGAATTTAACCCAAGTACTACAAATAACGGAAGCATACCCGTGGAATCACATCAGCGTCGATGCGTCGAGTAGCTTACCACAAGGCAATGACCTCCAACTGAGAGTCGCGGCAACGTAATAAAACATAATCCTTGCACTCAAAGGCTATCACCAGCACACATAGGCTAATTCTCAATTAACCAAGCCAAAGTACTTATCAAGGCACAAATAGAATAATTCTCATTTAACAAGCCTAAGTACTTATCAGACCTGAAATAGAATAATTCTCATTTAACAAGCCTAAGTACTTATCCAGGGCACAAATAGAATAATTCTCATTTTACAAGCCTAAGTACTTATCCAGGGCACAAATAGAATAATTCTCATTTAACAAGCCTAAGTACTTATCCGCACAAATAGAATAATTCTCATTTTACAAGCCTAAGTACTTATCCAGGGCACAAATAGAATAATTCTCATTTAACAAGCCTAAGTACTTATCCGGGCACAAATAGAATAATTCTCATTTTACAAGCCTAAGTACTTATCCGGGCACAAATAGAATAATTCTCATTTAACAAGCCTAAGTACTTATCCGGGCACAAATAGAATAATTCTCATTTAACAAGCCTAAGTACTTATCCGGGCACAAATAGAATAATTCTCATTTAACAAGCCTAAGTACTTATCCGGGCACAAATAGAATAATTCTCATTTTACAAGCCTAAGTACTTATCCGGGCACAAATAGAATAATTCTCATTTAACAAGCCTAAGTACTTATCCGGGCACAAATAGAATAATTCTCATTTTACAAGCCTAAGTACTACGTACGTACATTCTTTTCAAAAGACTCCTTTCCAAATAACACTTCCCCGATACTAACAACCGTAGTATCAAGTCCTATTCACCTTTCAAGACAAGTCACAATACCTTTTTAGAAATACAATTCTAGAACTTCTAAATCAAGTGACTTCCTTATTTAAAACCTTAAGCAATTGGTACCTTTAAAACAATTTGCCCTTCCTTAACACAAGTTCTTTCTTTGATTACTTTATTAGAGAAAATCATTCTCTTAACCTTCCATAAAGCCGTTATAACCAACTTCCCATAAAGCCGTTATAACCCTTTATGGTTTAGACCAACACGTTCCTTTTATAACCAAGAGACTTCTACTTTTTGAAACCAAGTATTAAATACTTTCAAATAAATTCTCATAACTTTCAAAAATACAAATAGTCTCTTAACCTTTAGAAAACAAGTGACTCCTTTTATTATAAAACCTTAGGCAATTAATGCCTTAAAAATAAGTGGCCTTTTCACTAAAATCAAATCACTTATCTTTCCATAAGTCAAATATAACTAACTCCCATAAAGCCGTTATATTCACTTTATACCTTAGCCAAAAACAATTTCCTATCCAAGGGACTTATCGTTTAAAACGGAACAAGTATCACATACTTGGAAACTCTTCAAGTCCCTTAACCTTAATAAAACTTAAGACATCCTTACTATTTTCAAAGAAGTGAGTTGATCTCCTAACCCACCCGACTTGGCATTACATAAAACAAGTAAAGAATATCATAGTCTTGCGTCTCTGGTACTACATACGTCTGACTAGTCATGCTCAAAAGATAGGAAAAGTTCTACATAGAGTAAATCACATAACTACCTCTTAACTTCTAAGAGTGAAGGAAACATGAACTGATACCACAAGTATATTCCATACATAGAATCATGCCAAAGGAAGGAAGAGGTTCACATACCTCGCGACGATTGTCGACAAGTAGCAAAATGCTCCAAAGTACCTCAACCTTGATAGCTATTCCACTCTCCAAGTAGGATCGCTATACTTAGTACTTCAACCTATAATGGTTACAATCGTCCATTAACCTTCTTACTTCACGTAGAGTATTCTAAGTGCTACGTCACTAAATTCTACGGAAAATCGGACAATGACACTTCCTTTGTGTTTACTTACTTTGCCACCTTTTTCAAGGCCGAATACAATAACCAAACAGCCCCGATTGGCTCACAATTTCTATAAGGTACTCGATAAAAACTAAATGACCCAATTGGCTCACAATTTAGAAAGTAGTCCAATACAAATGAAAAACAAACTAAAAGTCCAATTCTAACTTGAAATACTACAACATCAATTCTTATCCAATGTTAGCATAACATGATATCAAGTCGCCACCAATTATAACTACTATAATCTCTAAGTAGGTAACGTGCGGCGATTTCTAATAAGCGATCAATTAGTATTCCAATTTTCAAGTGGCTTATATAACATTTCGAATTTAGCTACAAGCACTCACAATACTTATAAACTTCAACTTAACCACTTCATGCTAGCAACATGTAAAGCTAACAACAACAATATAAAAATCTTGTAACACTTTCAAAGAACAAGATTATACCTCAACGAATTGTAACCCAATCTTGAAAACCGAAGTTGCTCCTTAGCAACCTAGAGCCTCATCAAGACACTTCAATCCGCTCCGAGACCCTTAGAACCACACCAACAACTTTCCTTCAAACCTTGATCCAAAACCTAGAAAGTCTCTAGGTTTTCTCTTTCTGACTAATCTGAAAACTCTCTTTTTCCGGATTTTCTATTGAGATACACTTACTATACCCTCATGAACCTTGGTTTAAAGTGGGAATTAAAAGAACAAGGAACAAATTTTTCTCCTTCTAATGCTAAGTGAACAGAGCTAAGCCTATGCTCTTCCAATTTTTGTGTGAAATTTCAAGTGTTGGCTCTCTCTAGCACTACTAGTAATATAAAGAGTAAAGGATGGTCAAGATATCACCAAATGTGAGGCTTGGATAAGCTCTTAGTAAGTCAAGACTTATTGACTAATTGACTTGGTCAAGAATGTCATGCTACACAAGTTGCAAGACTTTAGTCATCCAAGACTTAAGGTAAATGACCAAAATGGCCATGCCATTTCGTCGAAACAAAGCTAAGGGGCGACACGTGTTGCCCTCCCGTTAAATCATAATATTTCGTTTCGACCATTTCCAAAATTTCGCTAATTAATTACTCGTCTCGAACCTTAACATTTTGAATTCTTACTTACATTCTTATAAACATATCCTGAAATTCTGGGGTGTAACATTCTTCCCCCCTTCGAAACATTCGTCCCCGAATGTTCTTTCGGAGTCAATCTTTATAATTTGCGACATAGTTTCCTTTCACAACCCCGTCATACCCACAATGCCACACATGGCCCTAATACATATGCGCATACTCGTCCTCTTAAGCCCAAAAGAGATTATCTTTTCGTACTTCCAACTCATACTAGCATACATACATAACTTCCATGCGATTACGGCCTCAAATCTTTGGAGTAACTCTCTATAAAACAATATAAGGCCGTTTAACTTTGCGACTGGTTCGGTGGAACGCGTCCACGAACCAGTAAAACAATTAACTAAACTTGGGCCTTGCGCCGCCAATCGTCACGTGGCGGAACTACTACCAACTGATCCCACTCCATTCCGGGCCATGAGGAGACGTGCGGTCCTCAACCGACTTCGCGTCGCGACTTAACTCTTATCCTTGTCCGACTTAAAATCTTATTGCGGAGAAAACCTTATACATCTAAGGTCTCGGCGGTTATCAATATTCTTAGGCTCGCAATTTCCATGCTCGGCTATCTTATCATCCCCAAGATGGCGGTACAAAAACTTCTCACAAAACCATAACCGTATGTCTCGATCACAACAACCATTATTTACTCTATCTGAGCCTCATCAGTATAATCCTCTTAAGCTTACTACACAGCTTAATCTATTAACATGACATTTCCGTTAGGTTCCTTAATATGGCTTCTTAAGGGTTCACTACCCTATCAGACAGCTCATCCTTTCCCAATTATCTCGAAATAAAACACAAAACCTTGGCGAAAATTCATTAACTATTCCATACCTTCCCGGTATCTAGTTAGTCTTCTGGATTCTGGTAATCTAAAATCATTCTAGGCAACACGCGTCGACCCTCATACATAACTCCGTAGAGATGTATGTCACAATACCGACTATACTATAATCATTACCAACCCGATACGCAATCCACACATCTTTCTGGTCATCGCGCTTTCTCGTGGCAAACAACATAACTGTTAGGGAGGGCGACCACAACAACACTCTATCGCCGCGATCTCGAGTGAGAAGAATGGAAACCAATCCTAAATGTCCTGCAACCTCACGATTATAGATGTGGTGCACAACACACCGATAATCAAGACTCTACTAGACACGGTGCAGTAGACACTTTCCGAGGACTAAGCGCTCGATACCACTTTTGTCACGACCCGACCGGGACCGCGATCGTTCCCTACAGGCACCGCTTACGGTAAACATCGGAGAAAATCAGCGGAACATACATGAAACTTATAAATAAAACATCGAGTAAAACAACGAGTTAGCCGTAGAGCTACCTTCACGAACATATATAAATACAAGCGGTTGCCTCATTTCTTTTACAAAGCGACCCACATATGTGACTACAGACCTCAAGAGTTTTAACATAACCCTTATGGCGGGACGGGGCCCCGCCATACCACGAATATACATGAATCTACTACCTCGGGAAAACCGTACCAAGAGCTAAGCCTCCGGAGCAAATAGAGCTTTCTCAAATCAACCGAGATCCTAGAGCAAGGATCACCAACAGTACCTAAAACTGCGGGCATGACGCGGCCGAAGAAGTCGATCTAACAGTGCGAATATGGAAGCGAAATAACGTCTGATGCGGATCATAAGCGTATAGAAGAGCGGCAGGCAAGTATAAAAGTACATACCGGATCCTGTAGTGTCATTACCACTTATGAACTTAATCGTAGCTTATCATAATTTCCCATTTTCAATAAAAGCTATAGTCACACTCTTATGTACATGATTTAGGAAAATCATTAAGTTCAGTACCATATAACTTAGTTAACTGTCATAACACAATCCGCCCCTTTGGTGGAGGGACGCATATACTACCGCCCCGGTCGGACGCGATCAAGTCACACAAAATAGCAAAGGGTGGCGTGGAATCCCAATCACCGCCGAAGCTATAAGTGTCAAATATAACCATGGGTCTCACGCCCATAATATCAATCTGCCGTGGAATCCTTCGCCACCGCCGATCCATGATATAATATAACACCAATAGGCGTACATGAACACAAGTCCACCGGTGGTATAGCGTTTGGGGGTTTACCCCTCACTTAGACTCTTTACCTGGTGAAGGTGGTAAAGCTGGTGGTATAGCATCTTGGGGGTTTAACCCTGAGTTATACTCTTAGACTGGAGAAGGTGGTATAACGTATGGGGGCTTGCCTCTCATTTATACTCTTACCCTATCTCAAGGCCGTGAAACAACATATAAAGCGGGTGGTACAGCGTCTTGGGGTTTACCCACTTATACTCTTACCACTGGAGAAGGTGGTATAACGTCTTGGGACTTGCCTCATTTATACTCTTACCTATCTCAACCGGCCATCAAAGCGGGACATAAGCACTACCTGTCTTTTATAAAAATCCGGAAATTTAACCCAGTACTACAAATAGCTAAGCATACCGTGGAATCCCATCACCGTCGATGCGTCGAGTAGCTTACCACAAGGCGATCGGCCTCCAACCGAGAGTCGCGACAACGTAATAAAACATAATCCTTGCACTCAAAGGCTATCACCCGGCCTGCATAGGCTAATTCTCAATTAACCAAGCCAAAGTACTTATCAAGGCACAAATAGAATAATTCTCATTTAACAAGCCTAAGTACTTATCCGGGCACAAATAGAATAATTCTCATTTAACAAGCCTAAGTACTTATCCGGGCACAAATAGAATAATTCTCATTTTACAAGCCTAAGTACTTATCCGGGCACAAATAGAATAATTCTCATTTAACAAGCCTAAGTACTTATCCGGGCACAAATAGAATAATTCTCATTTTACAAGCCTAAGTACTTATCCGGGCACAAATAGAATAATTCTCATTTAACAAGCCTAAGTACTTATCCGGGCACAAATAGAATAATTCTCATTTTACAAGCCTAAGTACTTATCCGGGCACAAATAGAATAATTCTCATTTAACAAGCCTAAGTACTTATCCGGGCACAAATAGAATAATTCTCATTTAACAAGCCTAAGTACTTATCCGGGCACAAATAGAATAATTCTCATTTTACAAGCCTAAGTACTTATCCGGGCACAAATAGAATAATTCTCATTTTACAAGCCTAAGTACTTATCCGGGCACAAATAGAATAATTCTCATTTAACAAGCCTAAGTACTTATCCGGGCACAAATAGAATAATTCTCATTTTACAAGCCTAAGTACTACGTACGTACATTCTTTTCAAAAGACTCCTTTCCAAATAACACTTCCCCGATACTAACAACCGTAGTATCAAGTCCTATTCACCTTTCAAGACAAGTCACAATACCTTTTTAGAAATACAATTACCGGCTTCTAAATCAAGTGACTTCCTTATTTAAAACCTTAAGCAATTGGTACCTTTAAAACAATTTGCCCTTCCTTAACACAAGTTCTTTCTTTGATTACTTTATTAGAGAAAATCATTCTCTTAACCTTCCATAAAGCCGTTATAACCAACTTCCCATAAAGCCGTTATAACCCTTTATGGTTTAGACCAACACGTTCCTTTTATAACCAAGAGACTTCTACTTTTTGAAACCAAGTATTAAATACTTTCAAATAAATTCTCATAACTTTCAAAAATACAAATAGTCTCTTAACCTTTAGAAAACAAGTGACTCCTTTTATTATAAAACCTTAGGCAATTAATGCCTTAAAAATAAGTGGCCTTTTCACTAAAATCAAATCACTTATCTTTCCATAAGTCAAATATAACTAACTCCCATAAAGCCGTTATATTCACTTTATACCTTAGCCAAAAACAATTTCCTATCCAAGGGACTTATACGTTTAAAAGCGGAACAAGTATCACATACTTGGAAACTCTTCAAGTCCCTTAACCTTAATAAAACTTAAGACATCCTTACTATTTTCAAAGAAGTGAGTTGATCTCTAACCCACCCGACTTGGCATTACATAAAACAAGTAAAGAATATCATAGTCTTGTCGTCTCTGGTACTACATATGTCTGACTAGTCATGCTCAAAAGATAGGAAAAGTTCTACATAGAGTAAATCACATAACTACCTCTTAACTTCTAAGAGTAGAAGGAAACATGAAATGATACCACAAGTATATTCCATACATAGAATCATGCCAAAGGAAGGAAGAGGTTCACATACCTCGCGACGATTGTCGACAAGTAGCAAAATGCTCCAAAGTACCTCAACCTTGATAGCTATTCCACTCTCCAAGTAGGATACGCTATACTTAGTACTTCAACCTATAATGGTTACAATACGTCCATTAACCTTCTTACTTCACACGTAGAGTATTCTAAGTGCCTCGTCACTAAATTCTACGGAAAATCGGACAGCACTTCCTTTGTGTTTACTTACTTTGCCACCTTTTTCAAGGCCGAATACAATAACCAAACAGCCCCAATTGGCTCACAATTTCTATAAGGTACTCCAATAAAAACTAAAACCCCAATTGGCTCACAATTTAGAAAGTAGTCAATACAAATGAAAAACAAACTAAAAGTCCAATTCGCTAACTTGAAATACTACAACATCAATTCTTATCCAATGTTAGCATAACATGATATCAAGTCGCCACCAATTATAACTACTATAATCTCTAAGTAGGTAACGTCGGCGATTTCTAATAAGCGATCAATTAGTAATCCAATTTTCAAGTGGCTTATATAACATTTCAATTTAGCTACAAGCACTCCACAATACTTATAAACTTCAACTTAACCACTTCATGCTAGCAACATGTAAAGCTAACAACAACAATATAAAAATCTTGTAACACTTTCAAAGAACAAGATTATACCTCAACGAATTGTAACCCAATCTTCAAAACCGAAGTTGCTCCCTAGCAACCTAGAGCCTCATCAAGACACTTCAATCCGCTCCTTGAGACCTTTAGAACCACACCAACAACTTTCCTTCAAACCTTGATCCAAAACCTAGAAAGTCTCTAGGTTTTCTCTTTCACGACTAATACGAAAACTCTCTTTTTAGGGATTTTCTATTGAGATACACTTACTATACCCTCATGAACCTTGGTTTAAAGTGGGAATTAAAAGAACAAGGAACAAATTTTTCTCCTTCTAATGCTAAGTGAACCCGAGAGCTAAGCCTATGCTCTTCCAATTTTTGTGTGAAATTTCAAGTGTTGGCTCTCTCTAGCACTACTAGTAATATAAAGAGTAAAGGATGGTCAAGATATCACCAAATGTGAGGCTTGGATAAGCTCTTAGTAAGTCAAGACTTATTGACTAATTGACTTGGTCAAGAATGTCATGCTACACAAGTTGCAAGACTTTAGTCATCCAAGACTTAAGGTAAATGACCAAAATGGCCATGCCATTTCGTCCAAGGCAAAGCTAAGGGGGGGCGACACGTGTTGCCCTCCCGTTAAATCATAATATTTCGTTTTCCGACCATTTCCAAAATTTCGCTAAATAATTACTCGTCTCGAACCTTAACATTTTGAATTCTTACTTACATTCTTATAAACATATCCTGAAATTCCGGGGTGTAACAGTCCCAAGTGGGTAAACATGCAAATTTGAATCAAATAAACAAAGTACTAAACCAATATTTCATAATATCTAATTTACGAGACACATAGAGACTCGAACAGAATAGAACATGCTGCTACATAGGTGTCTTTATGATAAAAACAGATAAGATAGTTATTCAATCAAATACAGGATAAATAAAGCCCACACACACACGACTATACCACTTAGCATACATCTGTGGGTAGAAAAATGATTCAGGAAATGTCACATGCTATCAGAGATATGTTTGAAACATTAATAAGATCTTAAAATGGAGATAGTCTTATCATGTTATCCTTTTAAAGAACATTCATATTTGTAGTTGGAATTAAACCCACAATATGATACCTATAACAGTTCGTACTTAATCAGCGACCCTTGAAAATGGCAAGATCAAACATTAAATTGATTAAACAATATATAGGTGTTTCAACAGATTCACATAAAAGTACTTTTTACTGGCCTAACACACGCAACAACCGACAAACATGGGATAAGTCTACCTAAATATCAAAACATGAATCACCAGTTGCAAATTACATGACCTTATGGATCTTCCCCTGTTTAGATTGTCTTGATCCTAATACATCGGGTAACTTGACATACCGATATCCATCCTGATTCATCTTAATAATAATCACAATCAATTAAATATATTAGATGCTACTGTATGTAGACACAATCATGTAACAACCATCAGACATGTGGTTCGACTAGGCAAAACTACATATTGGCCTAATAATTCTAAATGAGCATCAATTCTCGGCTGACCTGTTTTGATAGTTAATACCCTAGACTCAAAACAATAGTTATTCTACGCGATCATGTATGTAAACACATCGCAAATTTCAGTACTAACCCAAACATGTTGACAGTCACAAATAGTAATTAACATTCAGGCTTAACAATCAACTTTGATAAGCATAGACAGTCGTCGATATCAATTTAGCACATGCTTGAGCCGTCGCGCAAAACACATATTTCACACATAATATCAAACGCAATCTAAGACTAGAAGGGTAATAAATTTACCTTCTCCGGACAGCGAACCGAGACAGCGTATCAAGTCGTCGATCCACTCGGAGTTTGGTTGATACGCGATTAAGGTTCGACGGGTCCTGACTATGAGAAGGGTGCTTTTTTTATCTGTTTCTCTAGTGTTTTACTCTATGGAAATCGATTGGCTTATTTCTCCCCTGCTGAAGGAAGAGGCGTGTCCCTGCTGCCTATTGCATGTGTAAATCTCTATTTATAGTCCCAATTTTGGGTTCTAAGTTTGGTATCGTTTTTAAGGCTGATTTGGTGCGATTTTGTGTGTGATTATGGGCGAGACTTTATGGTAAGATTTGGTTAAGGTAATCTACGATTTTGGGTTGATTCTTGTATTGTTCTTGTTATGGTACTTACGATTTTTTGAACTGATTTGGAGAGGATTCGTTATGATTTTGGATGTAAGATTTTTTTGGTGTTTACTTTAGTAAGTTTTGTTACGGTTTGGTGGTTATGGTAAGGGAATGATAGGGACATCCGGTTATGGGGGGTGAGCTGGCTGGAGGCGTGGGCGAAGGGAAACCCCAAATTCTCCGGCGAGAAACTCGGGTTGGGGTGCTGGCGGTGATGGGGTTTGATTAAAGGGTGCGGCTGCTGCGAATTTGGTTTTTGTGATATTTTGTTTTAGGGGTGTATTTGTAAGGGATGACATAAAAGGTTGAGGGAGATTTGGGCTTATCGAGTTTTGTGCTTGCATTTAATGGGCTGCGGATTTAGTTTATTTTTGGGTAGAATTTAGGTGTTAGTTTAATTATTAGTTTTAGCTTGGGTTTGAATTGTATAGAATATTTATAAAATTGTTTGGAGTATTATGATATTTAAGGGGTTCTTAATGCTCTATATAAATGTGGCGCTATTATTAAAATTCCTTATTTATGTATGTATATGTTTATATATGTGTGTATTAAAATTATTTTGCGGTGTTTAAAAAATTAGTTTAATTTATTGACTTTTAATTAAAATAGAGGGTCAAAATTGGGTGTCAACAACTTTTCCCTCTTTGACTGAAGATGATGGAAGAGTCTTAAGACAAAGACGTTAACTTATAGCCAATTTTGTCCTGATCCTTAGAATCAGAACAAGATTAAGAAAAGTAAGGGCAAATGCCGATTCAAAAATTTGTTCCAGTGTCGAATGATGATGATATTGGGCTACTATGATGATAGAAAATGACACTTGGTTGTTGGTGCTGAAAAATTAAGGAATGACTGACAAACGGGCTGACACAGATTTAAAATTTGTCCCAGTGTCGAATTATGATGACACTGGGTTACTGTGATGTCTGAAAACAAAGGCAAGGCTGATACAGATTTAAAATTTGTCCTAGTGTCGAATTATGATGACATTGGGTTATTGGTGTTGTGGAATGACGGGGGAGAGTGGATCGACACTCGAGGCCACTTTTGCCCTTTGTTGGGAAGACTGGCTCCCCAACAAATTTCCTCAACTCGCTGTAAGAGAAAAATTCACGTTGCACTCCTGCTCCTACATACTAAAGCTTAAGAAAAAGTTAGTGTATAACTGTTAAGACAATAAATGATAAAGCATGGACTTATAAGCAATATGATTCTGGGAGTTGAGATGTTGTCCTACGTAGCATGCCGGCGATGCTGTTGATGGCGTCCTTGTGTTGATATGATATTGTAAATATTGAGATGTCATCCTTGCATGGATGTACTGCCACTGCGAATGTGGATATGTCGTTCTTGCTGCAACTGCTCCTATAAATTGAGGATCATGTAGAGTAGTGCATAACTGCTAAGATAGATGCATGAATATATAAAAAATGCGATCAGATGGATAGAAATATCGTCCAGTGTGATGTGATGGCGTGGTTGTTGACAATGTCATGATGTTGATGTGATGTTGTAAATGCTGAGATATCATCACTGCATGGACTTGCTGGATGCTGAAATATTGTCATTGCATGGACTTGTTGGATGCTGCGAATGCTGAGATATCGTCACTTCACGGACTTGCTGGATGCTGCGAATGGTGTCATCTCTGCACGGACTTTTTGGATGCTGCGAATGCTATCATCTCTGCACGGACTTTCTGGATGCTATGAATGTTGTTGTCGTCTCTGCACGGACTTGCTGTATGCTACGAATGCTGAATATTGTGAATGTTGATGTCGTTCCTGCACGGATTTACTGGATGCTGCGAATGCTGAATGCTGTGAATGATGATGTCGTTTCTGCGCGGACTTGTTGGATGCTGCGAATGCTGATATCGTCTCTACACGGACTTACTAGATGCTACGAATGCTGAATGATGCGAATGCGGATGACATCCCTGCACGGACTTACTGGATGCTGCGAATGCTGCAAATACTGATGTCGTTTCTGAACGGATTTGTTGGATGCTGCGAATGCTGATGTCGTCCCTGCACGGACTTGATGGATGCTGCAAATGTTGAATGATATGAATCGCGATATCATCTGCGCACTTCTTGAATCTTCTTTGAATGCTCACGAATCGATGTTGTCCACTGCGAACTTCTTTGGATGTTGAATGTTGATTGTCGTCCCTGCACGGTCTTATTGGATGTTGCGAATGCTGAATGCTATGAATGTTGATGTCGTCCCTGCATGGATTTGCTGAATTCTGCGAATACTGAATGCTACGAATGTTGATGTCGTCTCTACTTGTTGGATGCTACAAATACTGAATACTGCGAATACTGATGTCGTTCCTGCACGTACTTGCTGGATGTTGCGAATGCTGAATGATGTTCTCTCTGCATAGACTTGTTGGATGCTGTGAATGCTAAATACTGCGAATGTTGAAGTCGTCCCTGCACGGACTTGCTCTATGCTATGAATGTTGATGTCCCTGCACGAATTTACTGGATGCTGCGAATACTGAATGTTGCGAATGTTGGTGTCGTCCTTGCACAGACTTGTTGGATGCTGCGAATGCAGATGTTATCCCTGCACGGACTTGCTGGATATTGCGAATGCTGAATATTGCGAATGCTGATGTCATCCATGCGCGGACTTCTTTGGATCTTTGCGAATCTGCGATGTCGTCCTGCGTCGACTTCTTTGGATCTTTGCGAATCTTGAATCTGCGAATATTGATGTCGTCCCTGCACGGACTTGCTAAGTGCTAAGATATTATCCTTGCACAGACATGGTGTAACTGCAATGATTTCTTTGATCTGGATGCGTGACGTTTGTGAAACACATTGAGGTGCAAAATGTCTTTGCTCTTGCGTTGTGCGTTTGTGATCCGTATAGTTAGAGTGTGACTCTGTGACCGAGCTGATGCGATGAACTTTGTTGCGAAATTTAAACTTTGAGTGTTGCTGTTCTTTTCTGCTTCTGTTGCTCCTGTTAATATGAAGAACTGCAGAATATTGTCTTTTTTTGCTTCTCTGTGGAATTTGAACTTTCATTGTTGCTATCTTCTCTGCTTCTGTTGCTTCTGAAGAACTACAGAATTTGAACTTTGATTATTTCTGTCTTTTCTGCTTCTGTTGTTTCTGTTGTGGGCTTTGATTGTTGCTGTCTTTTCTGCTTCTACTGCTTCTTTCTACTAATATGAAGAATCTTCTTGTTGCGTCTTCTTATTCTGCTATTGTATTTTCTGCTTCTTGCTGTATTTTTTGCTTATGTTGTTGTATTATGCTTCTGTTAATATGAAGAACCTGCACTAAAAAAAAACTTGTAAGTTTTGGGGGGGGGGGGTCGATTCGTATTGACTTTGCAGCTTTGATCCTTGATATTTGCGCGACTGGCTTGTTTGGCTCTGCTCCCCTGTCTGGTTTCCTACCTTGGCTAATTGTTAATGAAAATGTTTATCGCTTGTGACTAAGTGTGTATTTTGATAAAAGTTTTCGCCGAATTGACTAAATGAATATCTTATCAGAAATCAAAACTTTCCCAGTTTTAACTTTAAAACATACAAGGGTGCTTGGTCTAAAATGAGTCTTGTGGGGGATTGTTTATCTATCCTACCAAAAGTGTGTGTTATTTTCAAAACAAGGATGAAGTTTTCTAATGGTGTGACCGAAGCCGATTTAGGCCGCCTAGGTATCCCAACGAGGGAATCAGGTCATAACGTAGTTCGTTACAAACAAGACTAGGTAAAATTTAAAATTCTAAGGGTGGGACCGAAGACGATATGGCCGCCTACGTATCCTTGTCAAGGGAATCAAGTCAAACTTAGTTCAAATTACAAGCAAAAAGAGATTATGATTTTTTTCTAAAAGCGGGACCGAAGCCGATATGGCCGCCTACGTATCCCGCCCAGGGAACCAGGTCAAACGTAGTTCCAACTACAAGCAAATGGAGGTAAAGCATTATTAGAATTTAAATATGAGTCTAGACTCAACTTATTATGTTAAACTAATATCCTCTCTTTTTTAAGATTCTAGGCGGGCCAGGACAGGGGTGCAAGTCCATTTTTCAATCCGCCTCCTTGCTCTGCATCACAGCTGGCTAGTTCTTCCATGGGATTATGCTTCGCTGTCAGTATCGTCTTCTTTTGACTTCTGCGTGGTGCATGCTGGGATAAATGACTGATTCGGGTGGAGCAGGTTTTGGCAAGGGAACATCTCTCTTCCTTTGGAGATTGGTCGATGATTCAGCCCTTTCATCTTTCTCGGCTAGTCCAACAGTCCCATCCAGACTGCTTTCTCCATTGACAGTAATCACGTTTTGCTGGGCATTGTCAGGATTTCCATGATTAGGGAAGGCTTCTTTCAGCCGAATGACTCTCTCTTTGATCAGCTCTTCGACTTTGTCTTTGAATGTATAACACTTTCCCGTTTCGTGTCCGATGGCTCCAGAGTGGTATGCACAACTTTTAGTTTCATCATGCGTCTTGGAAGTAGGACTGGGAATATTCCTAGGAATTGGTTGGAGTATCCCTACGATCTTTAGCCTCTTATACAACTGAGGTAAAGGCTCGGCTAGAGGGGTGTATGTTTTGGCTGACTTTTTCTTGGAATTTAGGTAGGGTATGGGTGCAGTTAGTGGATAGGCTTTTGGCTCTGGTGTGTATATGGGTGGATACTGTAAGGGGTTATCGTATATATCACGAAAAACTTCTTTCCGCTGAGTGGATCCTTCTCTGATCAGCGTCTCGATCTTATGGCAATTTTCGGTGTCATGACCAGCGACTCCAGAGTGGTATGCGTGATGCTTGGTCTCAACATAGCATTTTGGAATGGGATTGGGGATCCTCCCTGGAATCGGCTGGAGTATCCTTGCAGCTCTCAGCCTTTCATACACCTGGGGAAAAGGTTCAGCTGGATGTATGTGTGTTTTTGGTGACCTTTTATCATAGTTTTGTATTGGGTATGGTAGGCGTTTGATTTTGTGAGTATGTAGATAGGTATGATGAGGAATATATGGGTGCTTGGGATGAATTGTATATGAGTTGAGTGTGGTAAACAGGATATGAAGTAAGTGGGTATTGGTAATAATTTGGAAGATTTCGGTTGTTTTGGTTATTTGAACTGATGAGTAGTTTGGTGAGATTTCAGAGCCTTTTAATTTCTGTCTGCAGGGTTGCCATTTGTTGCGGCAATTGGGCGAGGTGTTCGACTTGAATTGTAGTGTTTTCCTTTTCTGAGGCCTCTGCTTCGGTCATATGGATGAGTCCCAAACCATTCTGCTCCGATGTCCCTGAATTAGTCATGTCATTGAATCGTACCTTTGATCTCGTGAAATATCGGTGCTCAGCCATCTTTCAATCAAATACGAATCGACCTTTGTTTGGAAGGAAAGACTAAATTAGCCTTTTTATGCCAGAGGTTGGCCTAAACGTCATATATGCAAAATTATGATAAATAAGTCCAAGGCATTGGATTGAGATGCTTTGGTTGGAAAACAAAGCTAAAGTTTATTGAAATAATAAGACTAAATTGTGCTTATAGTCATGTTACAGGGGTCATAATACAAGTATGAAAAAAATGAATTTACGTTTCCCAACTTTGGCATCTCACTTTTGGCTTGGATCCATTTATCATGATCATGCAACACATAAAATGCTGATTTTTGTCATTTGGGTCATGAAACCCGTTGACCAGTTTGGTGTTTTTCTAATTGTGGAGACGATATCAAGAATCGACTCACCTAAGGTAAATACATGCATGCATTAATATAAAAGGGTGGTATAACTCTATCTTAAGTTTGCTAAGATTTGTCTTACTAGACGCAAGGTTTCCGAGCAGACAACTCGAGTGAGAAGGTCACGCGGCTGATCAGAAGAACCGATCAACTTCGCGCCTACGCCAACTCTCCTAAGATTTGGGTATTTTGAAAGAAATTTTGCGGATGCACGAAAAACAACTCGCATGTAGTGTGTGATAGTGTGAGATTTTCGTTAGGGAAGAAGTATGAGCGGAATGTCAGTTTAAGGAAAGCAGTAAAAACAAATAGCAGTTACATCAATTACAAATAAAACAAATTACAAGGAAAAATTAAATACAAAAGCAAAGACAAATAATAACCTAGGTTTGTTATGGTTAAGAACCTGGTTTCCCAGCGGAGTCACCATGCTGTCGCGCCCTTTTTTTACCGCGACATTAATTTAACGAATCCTGCCACTTAGAAATAAAAATAAAAATGCTAAAAGGAGAGTGCTAAAGTGCTAAAAGTATGCTAAAGGGTTCGCGGAGTCGCCACCTAATTATTTTGGGTGAATTAGGACACCTAAATGTCAACTAAGTAAAGTCAACACTAACTCTATTTAATGGTCTGCTAAACTATGTGAGATTCTGGGCAATGGTTCTTTATTAATCTAGAGGGAAGGGGTTAGACACCCTCTAAGATTCGCCAACTTTCGGTTTTCCGTTCAAACCTAAGTTAATTATTATTCTAGGAAAATGCATGTTAGAAAATATTCAAGTAAAAGATAATGTAAGTGGTTTATAAAAAATGCATTCTTACAAGACTTGTTTAAAATACATGCAAGCTAATTTTTAGATGTAAGTATGCGTTTATAAGGCATTGTAAAATATATATTGTATAGCATAACATATAAAAATAATGCAAGAATCATTTTTGGCCAAATAGCGTGATTAACAAATATGAGCAAAAGATAATCAAATTAGTTTTATGAAATTGTGATCATGCATGATGGGCCTAAACTAAATAAATTAGAAACAAATTTCTAATATCAAACTACTTTCTATTGATTCAAGGTTTAACTATTCTAAGTGTTCTACTAATTAGTGTATTGTTAGATAATTAATTACAACAAATAAATGGGGCAGGATGGAAAATCAATAAAGATGACTCGAGGAATGACGATGTCATTTCGCTTGTGGTTTGGAATTTCCGATGCGGATGATGCAAGGAGTGTAGATGCGGGTCTTCATTTGGGCGAGAGTCATGAGGAGTCTCATAACGATACTCTTTGTTGCTCTCGATGATTTCATGTAAAAAGAGAAAAGGTAAGGATTAGTATATTCTCAAACCTCATTGACAAATGCAAGTAGATAAAATGCTCATATAAATTTTGACATATATAATCCAAATTGTGAAACTATAAAATGAAATAAATAAAAATAGGCGCGTTAGGTAGGACATGAGTTAGACAGTCCCAAGTGGGTAAACATGCAAATTTGAATCAAATAAACAGAGTACTAAACCAATATTTCATAATATCTAATTTACGAGACACATAGAGACTCGAACAGAATAGAACACGCTGCTACAGAGGTGTCTTTATGATAAAAACAGATAAGGTAGTTATTCAATCAAATACAGGATAAATAAAGCCCACACACACACGACCAGACCACTTAGCATACATATGTGGGTAGAAATGTGATTCAGGAACTGTCACATGCTATCATATATATGTTTGAAACATTAATAGAAATCTTAAAATGGAGATAGTCTTATCATGTTATCCTTTTAAAGAACATTCATATTTGTAGTTGGAATTAAACCCACGATGATACATAACGATTCGTACTTAATCGACCACTTGAAAATGGCAAGATCAAACATTAAATTGATTAAGCGGTATATATGTGTTTCAATGATTCACATAAAAGTACTTTTCTTGGCCTAACACATCTGACGTAAACAAGCGGTATAAGTCTACCTAAATATCAAAACATGAATCACCAGTTGCAAATTACATGACCTTAGGATCTTCCCCTGTTTAGATTGTCTTGATCCTAATACATCGGGTAACTTGACATACCGATATCCATCCCGATTCATCTTAATAATAATCACAATCAATTAAATATATTAGATGCTACTGTATGTAGACACAATCATGTAACAGCCATCAGACATGTGGTTCGACTAGGCAAAACTGCATATTGGCCTAATAATTCTAAATGAGCATCAATTCTTGGCTGACCTGTTTTGATAGTTAATACCCTAGACTCAAAACAATAGCTATTCTACGCGATCATGTATGTAAACAAATCGCAAATATCAGTACTGACTTAAACATGTTGACAGTCACAAATAGTAATTAACATTCAGGCTTAACAATCAACTTTGATAAGCATAGACAGTCGTCGATATCAATTTAGCACATGCTTGAGCCGTTGCGCAAAACACATATTTCACACATAATATCAAACGCAATCTAAGACTAGAAGGGTAATAAATTCACCTTCTTCGGATAGCGAACCGAGGCAGCTTATCCAGTCGTCGATCCACTCGGAGTTTGGTTGCTACGCGATTAAGGTTCGACGGGTCCTGACTATGAGAAGGGTGCCTTTTTTATCTGTTTCTCTAGTGTTTTACTCTGTGGAAACGATTGGCTTATTTCTCCTCTGCTGAAGGAAGAGGCGTGTCCCTGCTGCCTATTGCATGTGTAAATCTCTATTTATAGTCCCAATTTTGAGTTCTAAGTTTGGTATCTTTCTTAAGGATGATTTGGTGCGATTTTGTGGGCGATTATGGGCGAGACTTTATGGTAAGATTCGGTTAATGTAATCTATGATTTTAGGCTGATTCTTGTATTGTTCTTGTTATGGTACTTACGATTTTTTGAACTGATTTGGAGAGGATTCGTTATGATTTTGGATGTAAGATTTTCTGGTGTTTACTTTAGTAAGTTTTGTTACGGTTTCGTGGTTATGGTAAGGGAATGATAGGGACATCTTGGTTATGTTGGGTGAGCTGGCTGGAGGCTTGGGCGAAAGGAAACTCCGATTCACCGCCGAGAAACTCGTGTTGGGGTGCTGGCGGTGATGGGGTTTTCTTAAAGGGTGCGGCTACTGCGAATTAGGTTTTTGTGATGTTTTGTTTTAGGGGTGTATTTGAAATGGATGACATAAAAGGTTGAGGGAGATTTGGGCTTGCATTTAATGGACTGCAGATTTAGTTTATTTTTGGGTAGAATTTAGGTGTTAGTTTAATTATTAGTTTTAGCTTGGATTTAAAATATATAGAATATTTATAAAATTGTTTGGAGTATTATGATAATTAAGGGGTTCTTAATGCCCTATATAAATGTGGCGTCATTATTAAAATTCCTTATTTATGTATGTATATATTTATATATGAGTGTATTGAAATTATTTTGCGGTGTTTAAAAAATTAGTTTTATTTATTTATTATTAATTGGAATAGAGGGTCAAAATTGGGTGTCAACAATATCAATTAAACAATCAATTATCCTCAAGCGACAGGAAAAAAGAAGGGGTAGAAAGTACTTGAGTCAGCAAATAACTGGGGATATATAGCACGTATATCGGACTCGGTCTCCCATGTAGCCTCCTCAACAAGACAATTCTCCATTGCACCTTCACGGAATCTCTTTAGACCGCAACTTCCTAACCTACCTATCTAGAATCATTATTGGCTTCTTCTCATAAGATAAATTCTCATACAATAACACTGAGTCCCAACGAATGATATAAAACCCATCAGAATGGTACTTCTTCAACACATAAACATGGAAAACCAAATAGACACTCGACAAACTTGGCGGCAATACGACGTAGAATCTCAAATGGACTAATGTATCTCGAGATAAACTTGCATCTCTTCACAAATTACATCACACCCTTCATGGGTGATATCTTTAGAAGAACCTGCTCACCCTCCATAAACTCTAAGTCTCGGATCTTCTGGTTCACATACATCTTCTGTTGACTCTGAGCTGCCAGAAGCTTTTCCTGAATAAGCTTCACCTTGTCTAAGGACTCCCTCAACAAAATTATACCTCATGGCCAGACCTCAAAAGCATCAGACCATCCTATAGGATAATGACGCCTCCTACTATATAAAACCTCAAACGACGCCATATCAATGTTGAAATGGTAGCTATTGTTATACGTGAACTCAGCCATGGGAAAGAACTGGTCCCAATGACCACCAAAATCAATAACGCATGCTATCAATATATCTTCGAGCACCTGAGTAGTCCTCTCGGACTGTCCGTCAGTTTGTGGATGAAAAGGGGGTACTAAGGTCCAATTGAGTACCCAACTTTGCCTGTAATGTCCACCAAAAATGGGAAGTAAACTGAGGACGTCGATCGGAGATGATAGAAATAGGAATCTCGTACAGTAGCATAATTTTACGAATGTACATTTTGGCCAACTTCTCTGCATTATAAGTAACCTGAACCAGAATGAAGTGCGCGGACTTAGTCAGCCTCTCCACAATAACCCAAACTAAATCAAACTTGCCCAATGTTTTTGAAAGACCTATAACAAAATTAATGGCGATCCTCTCCCACTTCCACTAAGGAATGTGCATCTTTTGTAGCACACTGCCAGGTATTTGATGTTCATATTCAACCTGCTGACAATTCGTATAATGGGCAACAAAATCTGAAATATATCACTTCATCCGACCCCATCAGTAGTGCTATCTCAAATCACGATACATCTTAGTAGCACCTGGGTGAATGGAATATCGGGAACTATAGGCCTTCTCTAATATCAAACAAATCAAATCACCAACATGAGGAAATCACACACGTCCCTTGATCCTCAATATCCCCTCACTATCAAGCATGACCTCCTTGGCCTTACCACACAACACTTTATCATGAATCTTGCAAAACTGTGCATCCTCAAACTACTGGGCCCTAATTTGCTCCAAGAGAGATGACCTCGCCTCAACACATGCTAAAACTATTCCCGGATGTGAAAGATCTAATCACACAAAACTGTTAGGCAAAGTCTGATCCTAAATGGCTAAGGGACGCTCAGAAACAACTAATCAACCCAAACTACCCATACTCACTGCCTTGCTACTCAAGGTATCAACTACCACATTAGCCTTACCTGGATGGTAAAGTATGGTGATTTTATAATCCTTCAAAAGCTCCATCCATCTTCGCTCCCAAGAATTTAGATCTCTCTGACTAAATACATGTTGTAGGCTGTGATGATCGGCAAACACCTCACAATGTATCACATATAGGTAATGCCTCTAAATCTTCAAAGCAAAAATCACCGCTTACAACTCCAAATCATGTGTAGGATAGTTCTTCTCGTGAATATTTAACTATCTGGAAGAATAGGCAATGACCCTGCCCTCATGCATCAACACAACACCCAAACCAACATAGGATGCATCACAATAGACTAAATAATCTTTACCCTTCACAAGTAATTCCAAGATCGGTGTCGTAGTCAACAAGGTCTTGAGCTTTTGAAAGCTCTCCTCATAAGTATCGAACCACTGAAAGGGAACCTCCTTATGAGTCAATCTAGTAAGGTGAGATGCAATAGAAGCAAATCTTTTCACGAACCAACGATAGTAACTGGCCAACCCCACAAAGCTACGAATCTCAGTTACAGTAGTGGGCCTCGACTAATCTCTAACAACCTCA
Organism: Przewalskia tangutica; assembly: GCA_029844215.1. NCBI lineage: Eukaryota > Viridiplantae > Streptophyta > Magnoliopsida > Solanales > Solanaceae > Przewalskia > Przewalskia tangutica. The sequence continues at coordinate 18,345,172 of CM056720.1, read as the reverse complement.
ATCTTCTTGGGATCAACCTTAATCCCCTCCTTCGCCACCACGTGGCCCAAGAATGCCTAAAATCAAGCCAAAACTCACATTTTGAAAACTTTGCATAAAGCTCTTTCTCTCTTAACAATCCTCAAGTGCTTCTCATGCTCCTCCTTAATTTTCAAATACACCAAGATATCATCTATAAGGACAATGATAAAGAACTCCAAGTATGTCTTAAAATTTCATTCATCAGGTCCATAAAAGTTGTTGGGACATTTGTAAGCCTAAAAGGCATCACAAGGAATTCGTAGTGACCATAACGAGTTCTAAAGGTCATCTTCGGAATATCCTCGACCTGAATCTTCAGCTGGTGATAGCCTGACCTCAAATTAATCCTCAAAAATACCAAGGAACCCTTAAGGCTGGTCGAACAAGTCATCAATATGACGAATCGGGTACTTCTTACGAATAGTGACCTTGTTCAACTGACTGTAATCTATGCACATCTTCATCATACCATCTTTCTTATTTCACAAATAACATGGGAACAACCTAAGGGGATACACTCGATTACTCAAAAGATCCTATAACTGCTCTTTGAAGTCTCTCAACTTAGTAGGTGTCATCCTATAAGGTACAATAGAAATAGGGCACATGTCTGGCTTTAAGTCAATGTAGAAATCAATATCACGATCGGGTGGCAGACCGGGTAAATTGGCAGGGAATACCTCCGCAAACTCACATACAACAGGTACATACTCAAGGTATGGGGAACCAACACTGGTATCACGAATATGGGCCAAGTAGGCCAAACATCCCTTATTAACAAGTTTTGTCATGCGGAGATACGAAATAATTTTTTTGGATTGGGACTATGAGTACCCCTTCACTCGAGTCTAGGAATCACGGGCATGGCTAAGGTAACTGTCTTGGCATGACAGTCTAAGATTGCATAGTACAGAGACAACCAAGTCATGCCCAAAATAATGTCAAACTCTAACATATCCAGGATCATCAAGTCTACCCACATGTTGTACCTCGTAAAATTAACTAAGCAAGACTGATAGACTCTATCAACCAATATAGAATTCCCGACTAGAGTAGACACATAAATAGGAAAGTCAAGACGGTCACAAGTCAAATCCTAACCAACTGAATGATAAGTAGACACGTATGAGTAAGTAGAACTTAGATCAAACAAGACCATAGGCGGCCGATGACGAATAGAAATGTTACCTGATATCACAACATCATAAGCCTCTGCTTCCAACCTGCCCGAAAATGCATAAACAGCGTACCACCACAGTCGCTTTGACCAGACTATGCTCCTCCACTTGAGACTTGAGAATCACATCTACCAGACTGATTTATACCCCTAAAAGACTGAGAACCACTGTGTCCTATATGAGCATAGCCTCTCGCTGAAAAACCACCCCTGCTACCAGAAGACGCTGAAGTCCTAGGGGTCTAGAACCTGAAATCTTGCTAAGTTCCACTCTGTCTAGATCGGGGATAATATCTCCTAATATGACCCAATTCACCATAACCATAACAAACTCTGGGCGCTGAAGGCTAATACATGGAGGTTAAAGAACTGGATAGACCACTTCGGTTGGCTGACTGAGAGAAAGAACCTCTATGGGACTATCCAACCCCATAACCACTCTGTCTAAAAGGGCCATCAAAATATTCCTGTAATGCGAACTGAATGGGATGACTGGGAGCTAGATGATAGGCCCTGGAAGACTGGCCCCCGCCTCGGTGACTAGAAGAACCACTAAATCTACTATGCTGATGCGGCCTCTTCTCACTAGACCCTCCAAAAGATCGAACTGTGACAGCCTCAACACTTATAGCATGATCCACTACTGCCTAGAAGGGAGACCCTAGAGCCACAAGTTGAAGACAAGGAATGTGGGGTGAAAGCACAAGTCCATTAATAAATCTACAAATCCTCTCTGTCTCTATTGGAATCAAGTGTGTCACATACCGAGCCAAACACAATAATTTTGCCTCATAATCTACTACCAACATATCCCTCTATCGCAAATGGGTAAACTCATCCATGCACTGATATCTTAAAGTATGCAACATGTACTTCTCTAGGAAGAACTGGTAAAACTATACCTACGTGAGTGGAGGTGAACCGGCTGGTCTACCCTTAATATAATACTTCGACCACGTCTTCGCATCATCATACACCTATAAGGACGCAAGTACACCTCATGGGACTCAACAATCCCCATCTTGAACCTCTCATGCATGCCAATGATAAACTCATACGCATCCTCACTACGGGTGCCATGAAACTTAGACGGCTCCATCTTTAGGAACTTGCCTATGAGCTCCTAATCTCTAAGTGTCAAAGCTTGGAAAGCTTCTGGCCGAGGAATGCCCTCAGGGGCTTGTAGACCATCAATACGCGGGGATATGGTAGTAGCAGGCTGCATCCCTTATGTTTGTCCCTGATCGGGAGTATAAAAACCTACCCTACTATGAGAACCACCTAGAGTAACATCGCTTGTGGCCTGCTGGACATCAAGATAGCCTCGGGATGAGTCTAGGCTGGTCCCAAATCTCCCCCATCTATCTTCTCTACCTCAGGCTCATGCTATGGAGAAACTAAGTATGCCCGTGTAACACCCCATTTTAAACCGGAGTCGAAAACGGGAGTACTAGCGAACCCTGCTTGAATAAAAAGTGTTAGAAAATAAATAAAAGTGTTAAATGTTAAAAGAATACTAAATTTTAAAAGGGTTGCTAAGGTGTTAAAAAGGTGTTTAAAAATGCTAAAGGGTTCGGGAGTCGCCACCTAATTAGTTGGGTGAATTAGGACACCTAAATGTTTAACTAGTTTAAAGTAAAACATTAACTCCATTTTAATGGTCTGCTAAACTTAATGAGATTCTGGGTAAGGGTTCTTTATTAATCTAGAGGGAAGGGGTTAGGCACCCTCTAAGATCCGCTAACTTGCGGTTATCCTGCCAAACCTAGGGTTAATTATTATGTTAGAGAAATGCATGTTTTAGAAAATATTTAAAAGAAAGTATTTAAAACATGCAAGATGTATTTTGACCAAAAGAAAATGTAAGATTTTGTTTCAATATATATGAAGTTAGTTTTGATGGAAAACGTGCATTCATAAGGTATTTATATGAATTTATTCGATTGTATAGCATAACATAGAAGTAGTAATGCAAAATCAATTATGGCAAAATATGCATTATAAAATAATCATAGCATGCAAAGTGTCTATTTAGTAAGCAAAAATAGTTTTCATATATGAATGATAATGAATTTTGAAAATGGGTTAGGAATTTGATCACAAATAATATCCTAGCTACATGATTGATTATGCAAGTGAAGATTATTGAGTGGTTTATTATAAATGTTAAACAATGCATGGCGTGCCTAAAGTAATTAACTTAAGGGAAGCAAAATTAAATTAATTTCTACTTATGGATTCGAGGTTTGACTATTATAAGTGCTAATTAATTAGTATAGCGTTAGACAATTAATTACAATAAATAAACGGGGCGGGGTAGGAAATAAAAGAAGATGACTCGACGGATGACGATGTCTTTTCGCTGGTGGTTTTGAAATTCCGATGCGGATAGAGAAATGCACATAGATGCGGGTATTAATTTGCCACGATGAGTCTCGCCATGAGACTCTTTGTTTTGCTCCGGTGCGTGCCATGTAAAAAAAAGTAAGATAAAGATTAGTAAATGCCCAAAGTTATGGGATCATAAAATCTAAATGCACATATCGACAAGCGTGATCTTTACAAGAATAAGCAAATAATAAGAGTTATTGCAAGAATAAGCAAATAATAAGAGAAAATAATAAGAGCTAGGCCAAATGGGCTTAGCCCCCTGCCAAACATACACATAGGAAGGGACTTTATTATTCTCTAGAAGAGAAATGCGGCTGGAAAGGTTAAATAACCCCTTTTAAAGGAGAAAACCAGTAGCCCCCTCTAAGACTTATATCTCAAACCTTATCGGCCTCCCAAAACAGGAATGAGAAAACCAGTTCATTCATTTTTCTTTGTTGTATAAAAAGGTGAAGTGGACAAACATGCTGACTTAGGGATAACTGTTATAGACAAGGTCTCTACAAGCTAGCCTTCAGAATAGTATATTATCAGACGCTAGACGTGTTTAGTTCATTCTAAAACTTAAACTAATACTAAATGGCATACCAAACCCAATGAGACATAGATTGATCTATTAATAACCCCTGATGTATTGGTCATGCTTTAGGATCACTGTGTTAGTTTCTTAAATCAGACACTTAAGTAGATAGGATTAGATCATGAATCGATTTTACATGTGACCTTTATCATAGCAACCATTTATATGCGAGTATGTTTTATCCCAATTGGCCTATACATCTTCATATCAAGCATGGATTTTATGAATGCAAAACAATCCTAATTAGACAAGAAATATGGCATACGATATAGGCGAGGCAGAATTACACTAACAAGAACCAGATTAATATCAAGGCGGAGGGAATAGGACTGCGTCTGCAGAACAATGGTATGCCCAGTTCTGGCACCACCAATTCTTGATAAGAATATTAAGTTTGGAGAGAATATATGACTTAACCAAATACCAAGACATTTTTAGTTCAAATGAAATATTTTCCAATCATTTATGAGGCCAATTCTACTTGCTTAATGCTTTCTAAGACAAGATTGCATTCCTAGTATACTACATGGTCACTGAATGCTAACAGGGAGTACAACACACCGGTATAGTCAGATTTGACATTTTTTTTTTTGCAAACAAATTCCATAAACCTTACTGCAATTTTAAAGCTCAAGAGAGATATGTTCACCATGTCCAATGTTTCAAGCTTATTGTATGGCCACAAAAGCACACATCGTATTAACACCTTAACATGACGTAGTGGAGTTTGGAGGTCCTAGACCATATGGCAAGTTAATTAGTTTAACATATAACATCTTCCCATCTTACTGGGGTGGACCAGTTAAGAAGATTAGTAGAAAAACAACAAGGGCACGATTACGTATTACCTATCCTACTATGACTATCGTGTATCGAACATCCTTGATCGAGGTTAGTATAGACAATGCATCCATTTAATACACGCGAGGCATGCTTCTCCAAAACACACTAAGTTTTCCTCGCAAATGTTATTAAAACACATTAACAAATACGATCGCGGACATTAATACAGATAACATCTATTAAAACAGGTTCAATAATCAGTTTAATAGACATAAGCCATTGCAAGAGACATATACCATACGCATACATAGACAGTCGTCGACACCTACCAACTTAAACAGAATCTGTCACAATAACACACATTTCACGCCAAAAAGGAATCAAATACGAAAGGGATGATAAATTACCTTCTCCGGACAGCGACCCGGGGCAGCGTATCAAGTCGTCGGTCCGCTCGACGGGTTATTGCGATGCGATTGAAAAGGGTAGAACTTGTTTATGAGAATACTTACTGATTTGCGATTGAGAAGAAGAGGTTTTAAATCGGATGTTCTTACTGCTTCCCTACTGAACCCTGGACGATCGATGACTACTGCTAGGGGATTCGAATCGATGCTATGAGTTTCCTCCCTCTTTTCCAATGTGGTCCCGTTTCTATGCTATGGGTATCTGCTTATATAGCCCTCCTTTGAGTTCTAATATGGTAAGCAATCGGTACTATGCTGGACTGCCATTTGGGTGCTGATTTTGTGCGACGTAACAGGTAAGGTAAGGAAATCGCTGAGAGATTTGAAGGATACTTGCTGGTTTTGAAGTAATTCGATAATGTAAATGTTTTGAAGGATTTAGTAGGAAGATCTGGCTGGATGTGCATGGGTAAGGAAGGTAAGGGAGAGGTCGCCGGATTCTCAGGCGAGAATCACGGCGACTGTAATTTAGGGTTTCGTCTAGGTTTTGTCTGAGGCCTGCGTTTTGGACGATGGGGTAAGAGAGAATGGATTGTGCTGAGGGCTTATGGGCTGCTGGACGTTAAAGGGGTAAGCTGGGCTGCGGGTCGCGGGTGTGGGTCGTGGGCTAACTGGATAATGGGCTGGTATTTAGGTATTAATTTAGGTTAGTTTTAATTAGGCTTTTAATAAGTTAATTAGTGGTAAAAATTAATTGATTAAATTATTTAGGTGCTTCATTAATCTATGTTTGAGATAAAAATAAAGACGGGTGTGCTATTTAATTAGTGTTTAATGTTTATAATGAGGCGCTATTATTTAAATTTTTATTATTGTGCATTATTGCGAAGTTAAATTAAAATTGAATTGAGTTTAGATTATTTAAATGCTAAATGCAAGTATGATATCTAAGAATTGTTTAAAGCTTTTATAAATGCGACGCTATTAAAATGCATGTATTAGATTAAAATTGATTTTAAATTACAAATGATTATGAAATTCTCTTGCGTATTAATAAATGTGGCTATGCTACTTGCCACGACGTCATTGCTAAATTATTTATTTTATGTATTTATTAATTATTTAAGAATTACGACAGAGCTTGAAATTAATTAACGCGAGCGCGGGACTCTAAGTGCTTAAAACTCTACGTAAGACGCGATGCCATTATTAAATTATTTATTTATGCCTGTATTTATGTTTTATCGCTGCATTTTATTATAAAAATCATAAAGAATTATTTTACAAAATTAGTCTAATTTTATAGTTAATGAGTGGATGGGAGGGTCAAAATTGGGTGTCAACAGCCCGTCTCTGTCCTACCGCAGGAGCCTTTCCCCTAGCTAGTTCTGAATCATGACCTCTAGCGCTGTCGCGACCTCTCGCTTATACTCGTCCTCTAGCACCAGCCGAAACAGCGGACTCAGGCGCGACGTCCCTCACAAGATAAACTCGGTCGTCACCATCTATGAGAGAATATAAATGAATCAGATACCAATTCGAACGTTTCAGATACCAATTTGAATAAAGTAGCACGAAAGAATGAAGGAAATGAAATTTCCTAAATGTCCTATAGCCTCTCATAGATAAGTACAAAGCTCTTCGTACCCATCTGTAAGACTCTACTAGACATGATCTTGTACTTATAGACTGGGTAACCTACGACTCTGATACTAACTTATCACGACCCTAAATCACTAAGTCCCGTATGCACATACCTTTCCCACCTTGGTAGGAGAACCCTTCCCTTAATCATTCATGTAACTCAATAAAGTAAAAAAGAGGAAATAATAGAAGTCTAAATCATATCATAAATATCAAGTGCGGAAGTATGAATGCTAATACACCCCAAGGATAATGGTCTGAAGTAGTACAAGTGGTTACTACCAATAAATCTATAAGTCTGAATAATACATAATATCAAATGGAAATATTTTCTCAGAATCAAAGTAAAGACAAGTAATATGAAGGAGTCTCTGAGAAATGGATCATCCAGCAAGCTCACCCTAAAGACTCAACAGCGGCGTCGGATCCATCTCGAGGGGTAATAGGTAGCTACACTCAAAAGAATGCAATAAGGTAGTATCAGTACAAACACTATGTACCAGAAATATCATAGTCCGACAAAGTTAATTAACATATGTAAAGAAAGGTACTGAAGAATAGACATGCTCACAATCAAGTACAAGTAATATCACAAACTAAGAATAATCAGCCCAAGTATAGAGAATAAAGTCAGAATCCAAGTATATGAATGTAATAATAAGTAAATATGCAATGCAATGGTCAATGTAATCTCCGTACAAACATGCTCCAGATGGAATATCTCTATGTCCCCGTAGTCATGACCCATGAGGGACCCGCAGAATCTATGTACCAGTTACTCCGTAACCGCAACATTGCTCTTTGGCGCGGTTCCCTGGATGGAGCAATGATGCTGATTTTGAGGAGTCGCCACCTAATTATTTAAGTGAATTAGGACACTTGATTTATTGCAATAAAAATACTGCAATTAATCTCCATTTAATGGTATGCGAAATTAATGAGATTCTGGATCAGGGTTCTTTATTATCCTAAAGAGAAGGGGTTAGGCATCCTTTAAGATCCGCTAACTTGCGGTTATCCGTTCAAACCTATGTTAATTATTTATTGCCCTTTTAATTCTACATATTCTAAGCAGTTTTCATAATTTACAATTACAATGGAATGCAATACAGAATAATAAAGCTAAACTCGAATAAAAACTCTGAGACATCTTTTAGCCCTTTTTAGGCCTTCTGCACAAGATGCGTCTCCGAGTACCTGCATAAACACTTAGTAAAAGTGTTAGTAATAAAATAAATAATTTTAAAGTAATAGCAAGAATTAATAAGTAAAGCAAAAAATAAATTCGTCTTTTGTACAGAGGAGGCCTTGGAAATCAGACGGAGATTCCTTCATCGGCCAATATTGCTAGAAACAATAAAATAAATAAAACCTTCGGATCCGCGCCAACACAGTAATAGTTTTAAACACAGAGGGCTCAGATATATAAAAAAATAAAGTGGGACATCCTAAACAAGTGCGGCTGCGAGAATTCGCCCTGCCAGCGCATGTTGGTTATCCGGTGTAAGTGGAAGAAATCATCATTGCCCAGAAAGATTCATTTTATTTTATTTTCCATCTTTGCAACTGTGGATGCCTCAAAAATCGACGGATAACTTTTTCATTGGCCAATGCAGTATCTGTTCAAAACAAACAACTTTTATTTCCGAATACAACAAACTGCCCTTTAAGTAGTGCAATGACGCCTCACTAGTGAAAACAACCACATTCAAGTGTAGAATCTGTTCAATTCGGTTTAGGCAAAAGAGTAAAAGGAAATTAGTCCGAATTTTTGTGAAGCAGCGGTGTGGATAGCCAAAACAGACCAAACAGAGGCAAACGCAGAGTAATTGTCCTGGTAGAAAAATATCATAAATTAGCAAATATTAGGGACAATCCGAAATCAGCATCGGTATTCAGCCATCAAAATAATACACAGTTAGAACCCAAAGATCAGAGATATATTTAGCATCACAAACGGGACAGTGGCTAAAACAAAAGCCCAAAACTGTGAAACGAGAGCATCGATAACCAAGCATTTGCGGAAAACACCCGATGGCGAAAATCTAACCCGAGAAGAGCGAACGATGTAGTTCACTAGAGAATGCGAAGAATGCAAAAATCAGTTAAATAGCAAAATATCGAAAGTCAGTCCATCGAAAAATGGAGAAACAACAAGAGCAGTGACCGAGAACCCATAAATAACCAGAACAATACAAGCAACAGGAACAGCGAATCAGACAAAACCCAACCGAACAGTAAGCAAACCTGAGCAAGGTCACCGGAAAAATTCTGAACGTCGTCAGTAAACATGTTTAAGAGATTAAATCAGCCCAGCGAAGCAAGGTCGCCAGAGTTTTGAAAAATCCGGCGAGATAAAGCAAATCAGCAAACCAGTAACAGATTCGCAATAAATCAAAAAAATAAAGATGAACCCAGTCCAATCAACAATCAGTCCAACAAATATAATAACAAAGTTAATAGGAACATAATGGAGAATACCGACAGCGTAACAACAGTATAAAAGTGTTACACCCCGTATTTGCAGGACATGTTTTAAGAACGTACGTAAGAACTCTAAAGTGTCAAGATTAGAGACTTGTAAAAAATTTTATCGGGATTATGAAATTGTCGGAAAACGTAATATTGCGACGAATGGGAGGGCGACACGTGTCACCCCCCCTTAATGATGTCTTGGACGATTTCTTGCAAGGGCAAGAAGGTCATTGGACCTTTGTTAGCAAGACAAGTCTTGCAAGTGTGAGCTTGAGAGATTTGACCAAAGTCAAAGGTCCCACAAGCCTTGATATTTAGTAAGAGATCATCCTAGCCCCCCAAGTGTACACATATTGACCCTCCATGTCCCTTTACTATACTACTAGTAGTGAGACAAGTTCCATACTTAGCCAAATATCACACAAAAATTGAAGAACAAGAGCTTGAAGCTCACGGGTTTGGGGTCCAACTAGAAGGAGAAATTTTTGTTTCATGTCCATTAAGCCCCACACTTTAAACCAAGGTTCATGAGTGTTATGTAAGTATATCTCAATAGAAAATCCCGGAAAAAAAAAAGAGTTTTCGTATTAGTCGCAAAGTGAAAACCTAGTGGCTTTTCTAGGTTTTGGATTGGAAGTGGAAGGAAAGTTGTTGGTATGGTTCTAAGGGTCTCAAGTAGCGGATTGAAGTATCTTGGAGAGTCTCTAAGTTGCTAAGGAACGACTTCGGATTTGAAGATTGGTTTGAGAATCGTTAAGGTAAAATCTTGGCCTTTAAGATGTTACAAGATTATATATTTTTTTGTTGTTGTTAGTTTTACACGTTGACAACATGAAGTTGGTATGTAGAAGTTTATAAGTATTATGGAGTGCTTGTAGCTAAATTCGAAATGTTATATAAGCCACTTGAAAATTGGACTACTAATTGGTCGTTTATTAGAAATCGTCGCATGTTACCTACTTAGAGATTATGGATTGTTATAATCAAATGCGACTTGATTTCATGTTATGCTACCAATTTGGATTGAAATGGAAATTTGATAAGAATTGGTATGGTTGAACTCAGGTGGCGAATTTGGACTTTTAGTTTGTTATTCATTTGTATTGGACTACTTTCTAAATTGTGAGCCAATTGGGGAAATTTTAGTTATTCATTGTATTGGAATACCTTCTATATTGTTGTGAGCCAATTGGGGCTGTTTGGTTATTGTATTCGGCCTTGAAAAAGGTGGCAAAGTGAGTAGAAACAAAGGAGGTGCTGTCCGATTTTCCGTAGAATTTAGCGACTTAGCACCTAAAATATTCTACGTTAGAAGTGAAAGGTTAATGGACATATTGTGACCATTATAGGTTGAAGTACTAAGTATAGCGTATCCTACTTGGAGAGTGGAATAGCTATCAAGGTTGGAGTACTTTGGAGCATTTTGCTATTTGTCGACAATCGTCGCGGTATGTGAACCTCTTCCTTCCTTTGGCATGATTCTATGTATGGAATATACTTGTGGTATCCTTTCATGTTTCCTTCACTCTTAGAAGTTAAGAGGTAGTTATGTGAATTACCTATGTAGAACTTTTCCTATCTTTTGACCATGACTAGTTGCACGTATGTAGTGCGGTGACGTCTGAAGACTATGACATTCTTTACTTGTTTTATGTGATGCCAAGTCGGGTGGGTTAGGAGATTAACTCACTTCTTTGAAAATAGTAAGGATGTCTTCAGTTGATTTTAAAGTTAAGGGACTTGAAGAGTTTTAAAGTATGTGATACTTGTCGTTTTAAACGTATAAGTCCTTGGATAGGAAATTGTTTATGGCTAAGGTATAAAGTGAATATAACGGCTTTATGGGAAGTTAGTTATATTTGCCTTATGGAAAGATAAATGACTTGACTATGTAAAAAGGCAACTTGATTTCTGGCATCAATTGCCTAAGGTTTTATATAAAAGTCGAGTTGATTTGGCTAATTTACGGCACAAATGAGTATAAGTATCGAATAAGCCATCGGCGTTAATAAAGGAAAATGTAATGACAATCCATTATGTTAAAACAAGTAGAAATCCTCCATCTGCATAGAAGCTAAGATAAGACAAAATTGTATTACATTTTCTAGATCATGGCTACTTGAATAAGATCGTTATAAATAAGTATAACTTATTCACGACGCACCAAAGATTTGTTACAAATTTTAAAAGAGTTTACGTATGAAGCTTTTAAGACTTTGAAACTTGTTTTCTAAAAAGTTAAGAGACTTGATGTATTTTGAAAGTTAAGCGATTTGATTTGAAAGTATAAATCTCTTAGTTATAAAAGGAATGAGTTTGTCTAAAACCATAAAGGGTTATAACGGCTTTATGGGAAGTGGGTTATAACGGCTTTATGGAAGGATAAGAGAATGGTTTTCTCTAATAACGTAATCAAAGGAATAACTTGTATTAAGGAACGGCAAATTGGTTTAAAGGTACCAATTGCTTAAGGTTTTTAATAAAAGAAGTCACTTGATTTAGAAGCCGGTGTTTGTATTTCTAAAAAAGGTATTGTGACTTGTCTTGAAAGGTGAATAGGACTTGATACTACGGGTGTTAGTATCTTGGAGCTTTACATAGAAAGGAATCTTTTATAAAAGAATGTACGTATGTAGTACTTTGACTTGTTAAAAGAGAATTATTCTATGTATGCCTTGATTAGTACTTTGGCTTGATAAAATGAGAATTATTCTATGTATGCCTTGATTAGTACTTTGGCTTGATAAAATGAGAATTATCCTATGTGTGCCTTGATAAGTACTTTGGCTTGGTTAATTGAGAACTTGCCTATATGTCCGGGTAATAGCCTTTGAGTCAAGTATTATGTTTTATTAAGTTGTCGCGACTCTCGGTTGAAGGTCGGATGTCTTGTTGTAATTCTTGGGGCGTCTGAAGCGGTGATGTGGGGTTCCACGGGTATGCTTAGTTATTTGTAGCACTTAGGTTAAATTCGGATTTTATAAAAGACATGGCGGTGCTTATGTCTTGTTTGATGGTCGATCGAGATAGGGTAAGAGTATAAATGAGGCAAGCCCAGACGTTATACCACCTCCCGGGGTAAGAGTATAAGTGAGGGTAAACCCCGAGCCATGTACCACTGCTTTATGTGTTGTTTGTGGCCGGTCGAGATAGGGTAGAGTATAAATGAGGGGCCCCAAGACGTTATACCACCTCTCGGGGTAAGAGTATAAGTGAGGGTAGACCAAGATGCTATACCACCGCTTTACCACCTTCTCCGGGTAAGAGTATAAGTGAGGTAGACCCCAGACGCTATACCAGGTGGGACTTGGTGTTCATGTATGCTATTGGTGTATTATTATACCACTGGGTATGTCGGCGGTGATGTGGGATTCCACGCGGGATTTATATATATGTATTGTGTATGTATGCGACGGTGAGGTGGGATGCCAGGCGCGTCACATGGTTATATTTTACACTAATAGTAATCGGCGGTGATGGGGATTCCACGGGCATGCTTTGATATTAGTGTGACTTGATCGCGTCCCAGTTGGGTAGGCGGTATATGTGTCCCTCGTAGTGGGCGGACTATGTTATGAAAGATAAGTAAGTTATATGGTAATGAACTTAATGATTCTTTTTCTAAATAATGTGCGTAAGAATGTGACTATAACTTTTATTGGGAATGGAAAGGATAATAAGGTGCGATTAAGTTCATAAGTGGTAATGACACGGCGAGATCCGTAAGTATTTTTATACTTGTCCTTGTCATTCTTTTATCTGATTATGATTTGTTTCTTATCACGTTATATTACATTCCATATTACATTTTTGTTATCGGCCCGCCGAAGCTGCGTTAAATGCCTCGAGTTTAGGTACGATTGTGGATCCGCGAGCTTAGGATCCGGTTCAGCAAGTTGAGATGGCTCCGGTGTTTGAGTTGTCACGTTTATGTTTATTCGAAGTGCGGCGGGGCCTTGTCATACGCTTGTTATTATGTCAAAACTCTTGAAGTGCAGTAGTCACATATGGTGGGTCGATTTGTAAAAAGAAAGGCAACCGCTTGGTTGTTTTTATATATGTTCGGGAAGGTAGCCACATCGGCTAACTTTGTTGCTTTACTTACGATGTTTTATTTTTAAGTTTCATGTATGTTCCGCTGATTTTCTCCGATGATTACGAAAGGGTGCCCGTGTAGGCGCGATCGCGATCGAGGTGTCGTGACAAAAGTGGTATCGAGCGATTAGTCCTCGGAAAGTGTCTACAGATCGTGTCTAGTAGAGTCTTGATTATCGGTGTGTTGTGCACCACATCTATAATCGAGGCTGCAGGACATTTAGGATTGGTTTCCATTCTTCTCACTCGAGATCGTGCGATAGAGGCGTGTTGTTAGGGTCGTCTCTCCTGCGAGTTTTGTTGATTGCGGCCGAGAAAGCGCGGTGACCGGGAAGGACTATGTGGATTGCGTATCCGGTAGGTAATGATTATAGTATAGTTGGTATTGTGACATACATCTATACGGAGTTATGTATGAAATTCGGGGCGTGTTGCCTAGAATGATTTTAGATTACCGGGAATCGGTAAAGACTAACTAGATCACAGGAAGGTATGGAAATAGTTAATGAATTTTCGCCAAGGTCTTGTGTTTTATTTTGAGATAATTGGGAAAGGATGAGGTCATGCGATAGGGTAGTGGACCGCTAGAAGCCATATTAAGGAACTAACGGAATGTCATGTTAATAGATCAGTGCGTAGTATGCTTAAGAGAATTATACGGATGAGGCACTGTATAGAGTAAGTAATGGTTGTTGTGATCGAGACAACATGGTTATGGTTTTATGAGAAGTTTTTATACAGTTATTGGGGATTGGTAAGGTAGGCTTGGAGCATGGAAATTGCGAGCCTAAGAATATTGATAAGCTAGAGACCTTAGATGTATAAGGCTTTATCGCAATAAGATTTTAAGTCGGACGAGGATAAGAGTTAAGTGCGGCCCGAGTAGGTCGAGGACACATTCTGGGTCTCCCATATCTTTGGAATGGAGTGGGATCAGTTGGTAGTAGTTCCGCACGTGGCGGTCACGGGCGCAAGAGCCCAAGTCTAGTTAATTGATTTACGGGTTCGTGGGCGCGTTCACCGGAACAGTCATGGCGGAAATGACCTTATATTGTTTTATAGAGTGACTCACAAGATTAGAGGCGAATCGGTATGGAAGTTATATGTGTATACTAGTATGAGTTGGGAGTACGGAAAGAGTATGACCGATGAAAGATAGCAACCAAGTGTAAAGGAATAGATCACGAATCCATAAGAACCTTTCGAGGTAACTACACGTGAGTGTTTGGGGTGGTAGTTGGCGGGAATATGAGATTTTCCGGTGATGATACAGTCGGACCATAGTAGACCGAGTAGAGAGGATTATGACAGGCTTTAAGGTCATTATGGGTATGGACTAGTTGGCTTTATAAGTGCCGAGGTTGACATCTTAGCATAAGTATTGTTATGTGGCCATGTGTGGCATTGTTGGTATGTCGGGGTTGTGAAAAGAAGCTATGTCGCTTATTATAAAGATTGACTCCGAAAGAACATTCGGGGACAAATGTTTCTAAGGGGGGAAGAATGTTACACCGTATTTGCGGGGCGTGTTTTAGAGCGTACGTAAGAACTCTAAAGTGTCAAGATTAGAGACTTGTAAAAAAATTTATCGGGATTATGAAATTGTCGGAAAACGTAATATTGCGACGAATGGGAGGGCGACACGTGTCACCCCCCCCTTAATGATGCCTTGGACGATTTCTTGCAAGGGCAAGAAGGTCATTGGACCTTTGTTAGCAAGACAAGTCTTGCAAGTGTGAGCTTGAGAGATTTGACCAAAGTCAAAGGTCCCACAAGCCTTGATATTTAGTAAGAGATCATCCTAGCCCCCCAAGTGTACACATCTTGACCCTCCATGTCCCTTTACTATACTACTAGTAGTGAGACAAGTTCCATACTTAGCCAAATATCACACAAAAATTGAAGAACAAGAGCTTGAAGCTCACGGGTTTGGGGTCCAACTAGAAGGAGAAATTTTTGTTTCATGTCCATTAAGCCCCACACTTTAAACCAAGGTTCATGAGTGTTATGTAAGTATATCTCAATAGAAAATCCCGGAAAAAAAAAGAGTTTTCGTATTAGTCGCAAAGTGAAAACCTAGTGGCTTTTCTAGGTTTTGGATTGGAAGTGGAAGGAAAGTTGTTGGTATGGTTCTAAGGGTCTCAAGTAGCGGATTGAAGTATCTTGGAGAGTCTCTAAGTTGCTAAGGAACGACTTCGGATTTGAATATTGGTTTGAGAATCGTTAAGGTAAAATCTTGGCCTTTAAGATGTTACAAGATTATATTTTTTTTTGTTGTTGTTAGTTTTACACGTTGACAACATGAAGTTGGTATGTAGAAGTTTATAAGTATTATGGAGTGCTTGTAGCTAAATTCGAAATGTTATATAAGCCACTTGAAAATTGGACTACTAATTGGTCGTTTATTAGAAATCGTCGCATGTTACCTACTTAGAGATTATGGATTGTTATAATCAAATGCGACTTGATTTCATGTTATGCTACCAATTTGGATTGAAATGGAAATTTGATAAGAATTGGTATGGTTGAACTCAAGGTGGCCGAATTTGGACTTTTTAGTTTGTTATTCATTTGTATTGGACTACTTTCTAAATTGTGAGCCAATTGGGGCTGTTTAGTTATTCATTGTATTGGAATACCTTACATGTTGTGAGCCAATTGGGGCTGTTTGGTTATTGTATTCGGCCTTGAAAAAGGTGGCAAAGTGAGTAGAAACAAAGGAGGTGCTGTCCGATTTTCCGTAGAATTTAGCGACTTAGCACCTAAAATATTCTACGTTAGAAGTGAAAGGTTAATGGACATATTGTGACCATTATAGGTTGAAGTACTAAGTATAGCTTATCCTACTTGGAGAGTGGAATAGCTATCAAGGTTGGAGTACTTTGGAGCATTTTGCTATTTGTCGACAATCGTCGCGAGGTATGTGAACCTCTTCCTTCCTTTGGCATGATTCTATGTGTTACACCCCGTATTTACAGGACATGGTGTAAGAACGTACGTAAGAACTCACAGTGTTAAGATTTGAGACTTGTAAAAATTTCTCGGAATTATGAAATTTTCGGAAAACGTATTATTGTGACGAATGGGGGGACGACACGTGTCACCCCCCCCCCTTAGATGATGCCTTGGACGATTTTTGCAAGGGCTAAAGGGTCATTGGACCTTTGTTAGCAAGACAAGTCTTGCAACTTGAAAGCTTGACATGTTTGACTTAGTCAACGGGACAATTAGTCTTGATATTTGTTAAGACCTCATCCTAGCCAACCATTTGTGCACACCTTGACCCTCCATGTCCCTATATAATACTAGTAGCAAGACAAGAGTTCCACACTTAGCTAAAATTCACAAAAAATTGTAGAACATGAGAGGAGGCTCACGGGTTGGGCATCCATAAGAGGAAAAAAATTTGTTTGTTGTCGATAATCTCCCACTTTAAACCAAGATTCCTAAGTGTATTGTGAGTATATCTCAATAGAAAAATCTCGGAAAAAGAGTTTTATTATTAGTCGAGTGAAAACCTAATGGCTTTTCTAGGTTTTGGTTGGAAGTTTGAAGGAAAATTGTTGGTATGGTTCTAAGGGTCTCAGTAGCGGATTGAAGTATCTTGGAGAGTCTAAGTTGCTAAGGAACGACTTGGTTGAAGATTTGGATTGAGATTCGTGGAGGTATAATCTTGTTCTTTGAAGTGTTACAAGGTTATTTATATTGTTGTTAGCCTTACTTGTTACTAGCATGAAGTATATGTATTGAAGTTTATAAGGATTATGGATTGATTGTAGCCTTGAAAATCCGAAAAGTAATGTAAGCCATGTTTAGTTGGATTACGATTTGGTCGCTGATTAGAATCGCATGTTATTAACTTGAAGATTGTAGTAATTATAATTGGTTGCGACTTGATATCATGTTATGCTACCAATTTGGATTGAAATGGAAATTTGATAAGAATTGGTATGGTTGAACTCAAGGTGGCCGAATTTGGACTTTTAGTTTGTTATTCATTTGTATTGGACTACTTTCTAAATTGTGAGCCAATTGGGGCTGTTTAGTTATTCATTGTATTGGAATACCTTCTATATTGTTGTGAGCCAATTGAGGCTGTTTGGTTATTGTATTCGGCCTTGAAAAGGTGGCAAAGTGAGTAGAAACAAAGGAGGTCTTTGTCAGATTTTCCGTAGAATTTAGCGACTTAGCACCTAAAATATTCTACGTTAGAAGTGAAAGGTTAATGGACATATTGTGACCATTATAGGTTGAAGTACTAAGTATAGCGTATCCTACTTGGAGAGTGGAATAGCTATCAAGGTTGGAGTACTTTGGAGCATTTTGCTATTTGTCGACAATCGTCGCGAGGTATGTGAACCTCTTCCTTCCTTTGGCATGATTCTATGTATGGAATATACTTGTGGTATCATTTCATGTTTCCTTCTACTCTTAGAAGTTAAGAGGTAGTTGTGTGATTTACTCTATGTAGAACTTTTCCTATCTTTTGAGCATGACCGGTTACGTATGTAGTGCAGTAGACGTCTGAGACTATGACATTCTTTACTTGTTTTATGTAATGCCAAGTCGGGTGGGTTAGGAGATTAACTCACTTCTTTGAAAATAGTAAGGATGTCTTAAGTTGATTTTAAAGTTAGGGGACTTGAAGAGTTTTAAAGTAATTGAGATAGGAAATTGTATTTTGGCTAAGGTATAAAGTAAATATAACGACTTTATGGGGAGTTGGTTATATTTGCTTTATGGAAAGACAAATGACTTGATTTTAAGTGAAAAGGCAACTTGTTTTTAAGGCATCAATTGCCTAAGGTTTTATAATAAAAGGAGTCACTTGTTTTCTAAAGGTTAAGAGACAAATGGTATTTTTGAAAGTTAAGAGAATTGATTTGAAAGAATATAATACTTGGTTTCAAAAAGTAGAAGTCTCTTGATTATAAAAGGAACGTATTGGTCTAAACCATAAAGGGTTATAACGGCTTTATGGAAGGTTAAGAGAATGGTTTTCTCTAGTAAAGTAATCAAAGGAATAACTTGTGTTAAGGAAGGGCAAATTGTTTTAAAGGTACCAATTGCTTAAGGTTTTTAATAAAGAAGTCACTTGATTTGGAAGCCGGTAATTGTATTTCTAAAAAGGTATTGTGACTTGTCTCGAAAGGTGGATAGGACTTGATACTACGGTTGTTAGTATCGGGGAAGTTTTATTCGGAAAGGAGTCTTTTGAAAAGAATGGACGTACGTAGTACTTTGGCTTGTTAAATGAGAATTATTCTATTTGTGCCTTGATTAGTACTTTGGCTTGATTAATTGAGAATTAGTCTAAGTATGCCTTGATAAGTACTTTGGCTTGTTAAATGAGAATTATTCTATTTGTGCCTTGATTAGTACTTTGGCTTGATTAATTGAGAATTAGTCTAAGTGTGCCTTGATAAGTACTTTGGCTTGTTAAATGAGAATTATTCTATTTGTGCCTTGATTAGTACTTTGGCTTGATTAATTGAGAATTAGTCTAAGTATGTCTTGGTGATAGCCTTTGAGTGCAAGTATTATGTTTTAATACGTTCGCGACTCTCGGTTGGAGAAGCATTGCCTTGTTATAAGTACTTGGACGTACAGCGGTGATGTGGGATTCGGGTATCTTCCGATTATTTGTAGTACTTAGGTTAAATTCGGATTTTTATAAAAGACATGGTAGTGCTTCGCTTGTTTGGCCAGTCGAGATAGGGTAAGAGTATAAATGAGGCAAGCCCAGACGTTATACCACCTTCTCCAGGGTAAGAGTATAAGTGAGGGGTAAACCCCCGAGACATTATACCCCCTGCTTGTTTTGTTTGATGGTCGGTTGAGATAGGGTAAGAGTATAAATGAGGGGCAAGCCCCAAGACGTTATACCACCTTCCCCAGGGTAAGAGTATAAGTGAGGGGTAGACCCAGATGCTATACCACCTGTTTACCATACTCCGGGGTAAGAGTATAAGTGAGGGTAGACCCCCGACGCTATACCACGGTGGGACTTGGTGTTCATGTATGCCTATGGGTGTATTATTTTACCACTGGGTATCGCGGTGATGTGGGATTCCACGCGGGATATATATATGTATTGTGTATGTATGCGCGAGCGGTGAGGTGGGATGCCACGCGCGCGTCACGTGGTTATATTTTACACTAATAGTATCGGCGGTGATGGGGATTTCACGGGCATGCTTTGATATTAGTGTGACTTGATCGCGTCCCAGTTAGGCGGGTAGTATATGTGTCCCTCGTAATGGGCGGACTATGTTACGAAAGATAAGTAAGTTATATGGTAATGAACTTAATGATTCTTTTTCTAATAATGTGCGTAAGAATGTGACTATAACTTTTATTGGGAATGGAAAGGATAATAAGGTGCGATTAAGTTCATAAGTGGTAATGACGCGAGGATCCGTATGTATTTTTATACTTGTCCTTGTCATTCTTTTGTACGATTATGATTTGTTTCTTGCGTTATATTACATTCCATATTAAACTGTTATGTGGCTTCTTGAAGTGCGTTAAATGCCGCGAGTTTAGGTACGATTGTGGATCATGACTTAGGATCCGGTTGACAAGTTGAGATGGCTCCAGTGTTCCGAGTTGTCACGTTTATGTTTATTCAGTGGCGGGGCCTTGTCCCGCCACGATTGTTATGTCAAAACTCTTAAGTGCAGTAGTCACATGTGTGGTCGATTTGTAAAAGAAATGAGGCAACCGCTTGGTTGTATTTATATATGTTCGTGAAGGTAGCCTATCGGCTAACATGTTGTTTTACTTAGATGTTTTATTTATAAGTTTCATGTATGTTCGCTGATTTTCTCGATGTTTTACATAAGTGCCGGGTAGGGCACGATCGCGATCGAGGTGTCGTGACAAAAGTGGTATCGAAGCGATTAGTCTCGGAAAGTGTCTGAGCATCGTGTCTAGTAGAGTCTTGATTATCGGTGTGTTGTGCACCACATCTATAATCGTGAGGTGCGGGACATTTAGGATTGGTTTCCATTCTTCTCACTCTGAGATCGTGCGATAGAGTTGTGTTGTTAAGTCGTCCCTCCCAACAGTTATGTTGTTGCAGCCACGAGAAAGCGTGATGACCGGGAAAGATGTTGTGGATTGCGTACGGGTTGGTAATGATTATAGTATAGTCGGTATTGTGACATACATCTATACGGAGTTATGTATGAATTGGCAGCGTGTTGCCTAGAATGATTTTAGATTACAGAATCGGTAAAGACTAACTAGATATACCGGAAGGTATGGAATAGTTAATGAATTTCGCCAGTTTTGTGTTTTATTTGAGATAATTGGGAAAGGATGAGTATGCGATAGGGTAGTGAACCCTTAGAAGCCATATTAAGGAACTAACGGAATGTCATGTTAATAGATTAAGATGTGTAGTAAGCTTAAGAAGATTATACGGATGAGGCTGTATAGAGTAAATAATGGTTGTTGTGATCGAGACAACATGGTTATGGTTTTGTGAGAAGTTTTGTACGTTCTTGGGGTGATAAGATAGGTGGGAGCATGGAAATTGCGAGCCTAAGAATATTGATAAGCTGAGACCTTAGATGTATAAGGTTTTCTCTGCAATAAGATTTTAAGTCGGACGAGGATAAGAGTTAAGTGCGTGAGTCGAGTTGAGGACCATTACGGGTCTCCATGGCTGGAATGGAGTGGGATCAGTTGGTAGTAGTTCCGCTCGTGACAGTCACGAGCGCAAGGCCCAAGTTTAGTTAATTGTTTCTGGGTTCGTGGACGCGTTCCAACCAGTCATGGCGGAAATGGCCTTATATTGTTTTATAGAGTTACTCCAAAGATTTGAGGCGAATCGGTATGGAAGTTATGTATGTATGCTAGTATGAGTTGGAAGTACGAAAGATAATCTCTTTTGGGCTTAAGATGGGCCAGTATGCGTGTACAGTATTAGGGCCATGTGTGGCATTGTTGGTATGACGGGGTTGTGACAGGATACTATGTCGGTAATTATAAGTTTGACTCCGAAAGAACATTCGAGGACGAATGTTTCTAAGGGGGAAGAATGTTACACCCCGTATTTACAGGACATGGTGTAAGAACGTGCGTAAGAACTCAGTGTTAAGATTTGAGACTTGTAAAAATTTCGGAATTATGAAATTTTGAAAGCGTATTATTGTGGCGAATGGGGGCGACACGTGTCACCCCTTAGATGATGCCTTGGGCGATTTTTGCAAGGGCTAAAGGGTCATTGGACCTTTGTTAGCAAGACAAGTCTTGCAAACAAAGCTTGACATGTTTGACTTAGTCGAGGACAATTAGTCTTGATATTTGTTAAGACCTCATCCTAGCTAGCCAACCATTTGTGCACACCTCGACCCTCCATGTCCCTATATAATACTAGTAGCAAGACAAGAGTTCCACACTTAGCTAAAATTCACAAAAATTGTAGAACATGAGAGGAGGCTCGGGTTGGGCATCCATAAGAGGAAAAAATTTGTTTGTTGTCAATAATCTCCCACTTTAAACCAAGATTCCTAAGTGTATTGTGAGTATATCTCAATAGAAAAATCCGGAAAAGAGAGTTTTGTATTAGTCTCAAGTGAAAACCTAATGGCTTTTCTAGGTTTTGGTTGGAAGTTTGAAGGAAAATTGTTGGTATGGTTCTAAGGGTCTCAGTAAGCGGATTGAAGTATCTTGGAGAGTCTCTAAGTTGCTAAGGAACGACTTGGTTGAAGATTTGGATTGAGATTCGTGGAGGTATAATCTTGTTCTTTGAAGTGTTACAAGGTTATTTATATTGTTGTTAGCCTTACTTGTTACTAGCATGAAGTATATGTATTGAAGTTTATAAGGATTATGGATTGATTGTAGCCTTGAAAATACGAAAAGTAATGTAAGCCATGTTTAGTTGGATTACGATTTGATCGTTGATTAGAATCGTCGCATGTTATTAACTTGAAGATTGTAGTAATTATAATTGGTTGCGACTTGATATCATGTTATGCTACCAATTTGGATTGAAATGGAAATTTGATAAGAATTGGTATGGTTGAACTCAAGGTGGCCGAATTTGGACTTTTAGTTTGTTATTCATTTGTATTGGACTACTTTCTAAATTGTGAGCCAATTGGCTGTTTAGTTATTCATTGTATTGGAATACCTTCTATATTGTTGTGAGCCAATTGAGGCTGTTTGGTTATTGTATTCGGCCTTGAAAAAGGTGGCAAAGTGAGTAGAAACAAAGGAGGTCTTTGTCCAGATTTTCCGTAGAATTTAGCGACTTAGCACCTAAAATATTCTACGTTAGAAGTGAAAGGTTAATGGACATATTGTGACCATTATAGGTTGAAGTACTAAGTATAGCGTATCCTACTTGGAGAGTGGAATAGCTATCAAGGTTGGAGTACTTTGGAGCATTTTGCTATTTGTCGACAATCGTCGCGAGGTATGTGAACCTCTTCCTTCCTTTGGCATGATTCTATGTATGGAATATACTTGTGGTATCATTTCATGTTTCCTTCTACTCTTAGAAGTTAAGAGGTAGTTGTGTGATTTACTCTATGTAGAACTTTTCCTATCTTTTGAGCATGACCGGTTGCACGTATGTAGCGATGTAGGCGTCTGACTATGACATTCTTTACTTGTTTTATGTAATGCCAAGTCGGGTGGGTTAGGAGATTAACTCACTTCTTTGAAAATAGTAAGGATGTCTTAAGTTGATTTTAAAGTTAGGGGACTTGAAGAGTTTTAAAGTATGTGATACTTGCTCCGTTTTAAACGTATAAGTCCTTGGATAGGAAATTGTATTTTGGCTAAGGTATAAAGTAAATATAACGACTTTATGGGGAGTTGGTTATATTTGCTTTATGGAAAGACAAATGACTTGATTTTAAGTGAAAAGGCAACTTGTTTTTAAGGCATCAATTGCCTAAGGTTTTATAATAAAAGAGTCACTTGTTTTCTAAAGGTTAAGAGACAAATGGTATTTTTGAAAGTTAAGAGAATTGATTTGAAAGAATATAATACTTGGTTTCAAAAAGTAGAAGTCTCTTGATTATAAAAGGAACGTATTGGTCTAAACCATAAAGGGTTATAACGGCTTTATGGGAAGTTGGTTATAACGGCTTTATGGATGGTTAAGAGAATGGTTTTCTCTAGTAAAGTAATCAAAGGAATAACTTGTGTTAAGGAAGGGCAAATTGTTTTAAAGGTACCAATTGCTTAAGGTTTTTAATAAAGAAGTCACTTGATTTGGGCCGTGGTAATTGTATTTCTAAAAGGTATTGTGACTTGTCTCGAAGGTGGATAGGACTTGATACTACGGTTGTTAGTATCGGGAAGTTTTATTCGGAAAGAGTCTTTTGAAAAGAATGGACGTATGTAGTACTTTGGCTTGTTAAATGAGAATTATTCTATTTGTGCCTTGATTAGTACTTTGGCTTGATTAATTGAGAATTAGTCTAAGTATGCCTTGATAAGTACTTTGGCTTGTTAAATGAGAATTATTCTATTTGTGCCTTGATTAGTACTTTGGCTTGATTAATTGAGAATTAGTCTAAGTGTGCCTTGATAAGTACTTTGGCTTGTTAAATGAGAATTATTCTATTTGTGCCTTGATTAGTACTTTGGCTTGATTAATTGAGAATTAGTCTACATATGTCTTTGGTGATAGCCTTTGAGTGCAAGTATTATGTTTTAATACGTTCTCGCGACTCTCGGTTGGAGGCCTTGCGCTTGTTATAAGTACTTGGAGCGTCTGAAGCGGTGATGTGGGATTCCACGGATATGCTTAGATTATTTGTAGTACTTAGGTTAAATTCGGATTTTTATAAAAGACATGGTAGTGCTTACATTTGTTTGTGGCCGGTCGAGATAGGGTAAGAGTATAAATGAGGCAAGCCCCAAGACGTTATACCACCTTCTCGGGGTAAGAGTATAAGTGAGGGTAAACCCCGAGACATTATACCCGCTTGTTTTGTTTGATGGTCGGTTGAGATAGGGTAAGAGTATAAATGAGGCAAGCCCAGACGTTATACCACCTTCCCATGGTAAGAGTATAAGTGAGGGTAGACCCAGATGCTATACCACTGCTTTACCACCTTCTCGGGGTAAGAGTATAAGTGAGGTAGACCAGACGCTATACCACCGGTGGGACTTGGTGTTCATGTATGCCTATGGGTGTATTATTATACCGGATCGGCGATGATGTGGGATTCCACGCGGGATATATATATATGTATTGTGTATGTATGCGCCAGCGGTGAGGTGGGATGCCACGCGCGTCACGTGGTTATATTTTACACTAATAGTATCGCGATGATGGGGATTTCACGGGCATGCTTTGATATTAGTGTGACTTGATCGCGTCCCAGTTGGTAGGGTAGTATATGTGTCCCTCCGTAATGGGCGGACTATGTTACGAAAGATAAGTAAGTTATATGGTAATGAACTTAATGATTCTTTTTCTAATAATGTGCGTAAGAATGTGACTATAACTTTTATTGGGAATGGAAAGGATAATAAGGTGCGATTAAGTTCATAAGTGGTAATGACGCGAGGATCCGTATGTATTTTTATACTTGTCCTTGTCATTCTTTGTACGATTATGATTTGTTTCTCAGACGTTATATTCATTCCATATTAAATTTTTGTTATCGGCCCGAAGTGCGTTACATGCCCGCAGTTTAGGTACGATTGTGGATCCGCGAGCTTAGGATCCCGTTCAGCAAGTTGAGATGGCTCCGGTGTTCCGAGTTGTCACATTTATGTTTATTCGAAGTGCAGCGGGGCCTTGTCCCACACGATTGTTATGTCAAAACTCTTGAGGTGCATAGTCACATGTGTGGGTCGATTTGTAAAGAAATGAGGCAACCGCTTGGTTGTATTTATATATGTTCGGGAAGGTAGCCACATCGGCTAACATGTTGTTTTACTTCCGATGTTTTATTTATAAGTTTCATGTATGTTCCGCTGATTTTCTCTGATGTTTACCTGTAAGGGTGCCCAGGTAGGGCACCAGTCGCGGTCCCGGGGTCGGGTCGTGACACTATGTATGGAATATACTTGTGGTATCCTTTCATGTTTCCTTCTACTCTTAGAAGTTAAGAGGTAGTTATGTGAATTACCCTATGTAGAACTTTTCCTATCTTTTGAGCATGACTAGTTGCACGATGTAGTACGGTGACGTCTGAAGACTATGACATTCTTTACTTGTTTTATGTGATGCCAAGTCGGGTGGGTTAGGAGATTAACTCACTTCTTTGAAAATAGTAAGGATGTCTTAAGTTGATTTTAAAGTTAAGGGACTTGAAGAGTTTTAAAGTATGTGATACTTGTCCCGTTTTAAACGTATAAGTCCCTTGGATAGGAAATTGTTTATGGCTAAGGTATAAAGTGAATATAACGGCTTTATGGGAAGTTAGTTATATTTGCCTTATGGAAAGATAAATGACTTGACTATGTAAAAAGGCAACTTGATTTTACGGCATCAATTGCCTAAGGTTTTATATAAAAAGGAGTCGAGTTGATTTGGCTAATTTACGGCACAAATGAGTATAAGTATCGAATAAGCCACTGCGGCGTTAATAAAGGAAAATGTAATGACAATCCATTATGTTAAAACAAGTAGAAATCCTCCATCTGCATAGAAGCTAAGATAAGACAAAATTGTATTACATTTTCTAGATCATGGCTACTTGAATAAGATCGTTATAAATAAGTATAACTTATTCACGACGCACCAAAGATTTGTTACAAATTTTAAAAGAGTTTACGTATGAAGCTTTTAAGACTTTGAAACTTGTTTTCTAAAAAGTTAAGAGACTTG
Organism: Przewalskia tangutica; assembly: GCA_029844215.1. NCBI lineage: Eukaryota > Viridiplantae > Streptophyta > Magnoliopsida > Solanales > Solanaceae > Przewalskia > Przewalskia tangutica. The sequence continues at coordinate 18,318,788 of CM056720.1, read as the reverse complement.
ATGTATTTTGAAAGTTAAGCGATTTGATTTGAAAGTATAAATCTCTTAGTTATAAAAGGAATGAGTTTGTCTAAAACCATAAAGGGTTATAACGGCTTTATGGGAAGTGGGTTATAACGGCTTTATGGAAGGATAAGAGAATGGTTTTCTAATAACGTAATCAAAGGAATAACTTGTTTTAAGAACGCAAATTGGTTTAAAGGTACCAATTGCTTAAGGTTTTTAATAAAAGAAGTCACTTGATTTAGAAGCCGGTGTTTGTATTTCTAAAAAAGGTATTGTGACTTGTCTTGAAAGGTGAATAGGACTTGATACTACGGGTGTTAGTATCTTGGAGCTTTACATAGAAAGGAATCTTTTATAAAAGAATGTACGTATGTAGTACTTTGACTTGTTAAAAGAGAATTATTCTATGTATGCCTTGATTAGTACTTTGGCTTGATAAAATGAGAATTATTCTATGTATGCCTTGATTAGTACTTTGGCTTGATAAAATGAGAATTATCCTATGTGTGCCTTGATAAGTACTTTGGCTTGGTTAATTGAGAACTTGCCTATATGTGCTGGTAATAGCCTTTGAGTGCAAGTATTATGTTTTATTAAGTTGTCGCGACTCTCGGTTGAAGGGTCGGATGTCTTATTGTAAGTTACTTGGGCGTCTGAAACGGTGATGTGGGGTTCCACGTATGCTTCCGCTATTTGTAGCACTTGGGTTAAATTCGGATTTTATAAAAGACATGGCGAGGCTTATGTCTTGTTTGATGGTCGTCGAGATAGGGTAAGAGTATAAATGAGGCAAGCCCAGACGTTATACCACCTTCTCGGGTAATAGTATAAGTGAGGGTAAACCCCCAAGACTGTACCACCGCTTTATGTGTTGTTTGTGGCCAATTCGAGATAGGGTAAGAGTATAAATGAGGCAAGCCCCAAGACGTTATACCACCTTCTCCGGGGTAAGAGTATAAGTGAGGTAGACCCCAAGATGCTATACCACCTTTACCACCTCCGGGGTAAGAGTATAAGTGAGGGGTAGACCCCCAAGACGCTATACCACTGGTGGGACTTGGTGTTCATGTATGCCTATTGGTGTATTATTATACCCTGGACTATCGGCAGTGATGTGGGATTCCACGGGCAGGATTTATATATATGTATTGTGTATGTGTATGCAAGCGGTGAGGTGGGATGCCACGGGCGCGTCACATGGTTATATTTTACACTAATAGTATCGGCGGTGATGGGGATTCCACGCATGCTTTGATATTAGTGTGACTTGATCGCGTCCCAGTTAGGTAGGCGGTATATGTGTCCTCCGTAGTGGGCGGACTATGTTATGAAAGATAAGTAAGTTATATGGTAATGAACTTAATGATTCTTTTTCTAAATAATATGCGTAAGAATGTGACTATAACTTTTATTGGGAATGGAAAGGATAATAAGTACGATTAAGTTCATAAGTGGTAATGACACGGCAGGATCCGTAAGTATTTTTATACTTGTCCTTGTCATTCTTTATGCGATTATGATTTGTTTCTTATGCGTTATATTACATTCCATATTCGCAATTTTTGTTATGCGACCCCGCCGTGCGTTAAATGCCGCGAGTTTAGGTACGATTGTGGATCCGCGAGCTTAGGATCGGTTCAGAAGTTGAGATGGCTCGGTGTTTGAGTTGTCACGTTTATGTTTATTGAAGTGCAGCGGGGCCTTGTCCGCCACATTGTTATGTCAAAACTCTTAGAGGTGCAGAGTCACATATGGTGGGTCGGTTTGTAAAAAGAAAGGCAATCGCTTGGTTGTTTTTATATATGTTCAGGAAGGTAGCCCTATCGGCTAACCTGTTGTTTTACTTACGATGTTTTATTTTTAAGTTTCATGTATGTTCCGCTGATTTTCTCTGATGATTACCTGAAAGGGTGCCCAGGTAGGGCGCCAGTCGCGGTCCCGGGGTCGGGTCGTGACAAAAAGGATACCGGGCGGTGGCGTCACTTCCACGGCGAGGTCGCCGGAGCGACGCCACCATGGTGGATTCGACAGTGAGCAGCGGAACAGAGGAAGTGGAGGTGTCGGGTGTCGACGACGGTGGGTTGTGGTGTGAGGGAGTTCAGGCAGTGGGGTTTGGCGGGTGTGTGGGGTCGTCGGAGATGGTAATGAGCGATGAGAAGATGAGAGTTTAAGAAATAAAAATGGGGGAAGGGGGTTGTGCGGCTGGGAGGGGAGATGAGAGGGATAGATGTAGTGTCGGCTGTGTGTGTGTGTGTGTGAAAGTGAGGTGGGCGACTGATGGTAGAAGTGAATGAGATGATAGAAGGTTAAGGGGGTGTGTATACTGTTTTTTTTATGGAGATGATGATAAAAGATGAGAGGGGTTAAGATTATAGGGTGTTGTCGGCTGAATGTTGAGTTTTTAAGGAAAGATGATGAGAAATGGGGAGTATATTGATATGGGGTGCGGCGCTGGTGAAGTTGTGGGCGTGAGAGATGATTTGTTTTATAGAGGATTTTAGGTTAGGGTTTGGTATTTGGGGAAAAAGGATGAAAGGTGTAGTGGGCCTCATTTTTTTGGGTCTCGGTTTAGGCTTTGTTTTTTTTTGGCAGATTGGACTGATCCGGATTGTGCCTCGGACTGGACTGGTTCGACAAAAATGCAAAACTGGTTAATTATTTAAAAGAAAAATTATTTAAAAAGATACAAAATTATCAAAATGAAAGTGTTTGTCACGACCCGACCCCGGGCCGCGACTGGTGCCCTACCTGGGCACCCCGTTCAGGTATACATCAGAGAATAGCAGCGGAACATACACAACATAAACACATGTGTAAATAATATACAACACAAAGCTGGCCGATAAGGCGCGCTTCCATAATATAAACAAAGTCAAAGTACAACTTTACAACTCGGTTCTTATAGCCCAACCACATATGTGAATACGGACCTCAGGAATAACAAGCGTGGCGGGACGGGGCCCGCCATACTGAATGTACATAATCTACAACATCGGGACAAGATCGTACCAAAAGAAAGACAAGCCTCCGAGAATAGAGCTTGACGTCAGATAAGTGATCCTAAGAATGTGGATGCGCCACCTTACCCTTTCTGCGGCGTGAACGCAGCCCAGGAAGGGGGTCGATACGATATGTACTAAGTATGTAAAGCGGAAAATGCGTAATTACTACATAAGTTTAATAGAAAGCGGGAGACATGTATGATAACAAAATTACGACACGATTGCCTTACTAACAATGAGAGTACATCAAGAGAATACGTATAACATCACAATAGCGGTCTCGATCATACCATGGGTAGCGAACCCATAAAAGCAGTGGTATAACGTCTTGGGGTGTCTACCTCATTTATACTCTTACCTCAAGCGGTGGTATAACATCTTGGGGTTTGCCTCATTTATACTCTTATCCTGTAGAAGATAATGCAGTGGTATAACGTCTTGGGGCTTCCCGCCATTTATACTCTTATCACGAAGAAGGTGGTATAGCGTCTTGGGGGTTTGCCCCTCACTGATACTATTACCCTATCTAATTACAGGCCGTGATGCAATAATTAAGCTTGTTATAAATCCGCCTAACTTCTTATTAGTCTTATTCCTCTACATTCTCATTTTAGTTTACTTAAGGCACTTTCATGTCTTTTATAAAAATCCGGGAATTTAACCCAAAGTACTACGTACTTCTATGCTTTTAAAATGACTCATTTCATTATAAAACTTCCAAGATACTAATAGCCGTAGTATCAAGTGACAATTTCTTTTCAAGACAAGTCACAATACTTTCAGAAATAAATATGGCTTCTAAATCAAGTGACTCGTGTCTTCTAAAACCTTAGGCAATTAATGCCTTAAAATAGAATTACCTTCCATTAAATCAAGTCATTTATCTTTCCATAAAGTCAATATAACCAACTCCCCATAAAGTCGTTATATTCACTTTATACCGTAGTCATGTACAATTTCCTATCCAAGGGACTTATACGTTTAAAACGACACAAGTATTACATACTTTAAAATTCTTCAAGTCCCTTATCTTTAACAAGACTTAAGACATCTTTAATATTCTCAAAGAAGTGAGTTAAATCTCCTAACTCACCCGACTTGGCATTTCATAAAACAAGTAAAGGATGTCAAAGTCTTGTACGTCTACCGTACTATATACGCGAAACTAGTCATGCTCAAAGATAGGAAAAGTTCTACATACCTTGTCGGGTCAAACCACTTTGCCAAGTACGAAGTCCCGCCCGTACTATGTCAACCTATAATATTCACAATACGTCTATTAAAGCCTTACTTCAAACGTAGAATATTATAAGTATTAAGTCTCCATTTTCTACGGAAAATCGGACAGCACCTCCTTTGTTTTTACTCACTTTGCCACCTTTTTCAAGGCCGAAATACAATAACCAAACAGCCCCAATTGGCTCACAATCAATATAGCAGGTAGTCCAATACAAATGACTAACTAAACAGCCCCAATTGGCTCGCAATTATATATATAAGGTAGTCCAATACAAATGACTAACTAAACAGCCCCAATTGGCTCACAATTATATATAAGGTAGTCCAATACAAATGACTAACTAAACAGCCCCAATTGGCTCACAATTATATATAAGGTAGTCCAATACAAATGACTAACTAAACAGCCCCAATTGGCTCACAATTATAAATAAGGTAGTCCAATTTCCATTTCAATCCAAATTTGTAGCATAACATGATATCAAGTCGCATTTGATTATAATAACCATAATCCTTAAGTCAATGACATGCGACGGTTCTAACAACGATTAAATTGTACTTCAACTTAGTCATGGCTTACATTACATTTCGGATTTCCAAGGCTATAATCAATCCATAATCCTTATAACCTCAAGATAACAATTCCATGCTTGCAACATACAAAGCTATCGACAACAATATAAATATACAACGCAGAACACTTTCAAAGACAAGATTATACCTTGAAAATGAAACCAACTCCAATCGCATGATCGCTCCTTAGTAGTTTAGAACCTCTTCAAGACACCTCAATCCGCATTGAGACCCTTAGAACAATACCAACAATTATCCTTCAAAGCTCCAAACAAAACCTAGAAAGACCATTAGGTTTTCGTTTGCGACTAACCCGAAAACAATCTTTTTCCAAGATTTTTCTATTGAGATGTGTTCACAATACACCTAAGACCCTTGGTTTAAAGTGTGGAATCAAATGGACAAGAAAACAATTTTTCTCTTTTTCTATGTGATGAACCGAGACCACTCTATGAGTTCTTCAAAATTTTGCAAAAGTTTTCTAAGTGTTAAGTCTTCTCTTGCTACTAGTATTATATATAGGGTCATGGAGGGTTAAGATGCATCCATATGGTTGGCTTGGATATTCTCTTAGCAAAATATCAAGACTTATTGACCATTTGACTTAGTCAAGATTGTCAAGCCACAACTTGCAAGACTTGAGTCATAGAAGACTTATGGTAAATGACCATAATGGCCATGCCATTTCGTCCAAGGCATAGCTAAGGGGGGTGACACGTGTCGCCCTCCCATTCGTCACAACACTTACGTTTTCCGACAATTTCATAATTTCCGATAAATTTTGCAAGTCTCAAATCCATAACATTTGTGAGTTCTTACTTACGTTCTTAAGACATGTCCTGTAATTACGGGGTGTAACAGTGTTGATGCAATAATAATAAAATACAATATTTATGAAGTGTTTAATGCCTAATTAAAAGTAAAAACGCGGTGTCAATTAATTATTTAAAGAGATGCAAACATTATTAAAATAAAACGACAGTGTAATAATAATAGAAACATAATATTAACAAAGACATCATGCTTAATTTAAAATAAAAAAAATGCAATGCCATTTTGCGAAGGAATAAGCATAGAATATTATGTAAAAAATGCAAAAATGATGATTAAAATGTGGTGTCCTAAAATGCTTAAAATTGCAAGAAATGACTAAAATATGAGTCAAAATTGGATGTCAACAACTTGTCCCTCTTTGACCGAAGACGATGAAAGAGTTTTCGGACAAAGACGTTGACTTGTAGCCAATTGTGTCCCCATCGTCAGAATTAAAATAAAGATCAAGAAAAAAAATGGGCAAAAGCTGATGCAAATTCAAAATTTTGTCTCAGTGTCGAATTATGATGACACTGGGTCGCTGTGATGCCAAAATAAAAGACAAAACTGATGCGGATTTAAAATTTGTCCAGTGTCGAATTATGAAGACATTTGGGTTCTTTGCGATGCTAGAAAATTAAAGCGGTGACGCCGATTCAAAATTGTCGATGTCGAATCATGATGACACGGTGCTTTGTGATCTTTGCAAAATTAAAGACAATACCGACGCAAATTCAAAATTTATCCCAGTGTCAAATTATGATTGACAATGTATTGCATGTGATGTGGTGCTGGAAAAGACATGGTGTTTGCAGATGTTGATGGCGTCATTGGATGGACGCGATGCAGATGATCGTCGTTGAATAGACGAAACATAGATGAAGTCGTTGCATAGACTTTTATGAAATGTGTCGTTGCATAGACGCGGTGCAAATGCTCGTCGTTGCATAGACGAAACATGGATGAAGCCGTTGCATAGGCTTTTATGAAATGCGTCGTTGCATAAACGCGATGTCGATGTTCGTCGTTGCATAGATGTGATGCAGATGCTCGTCGTTGCATAGATGTGATGCCGATGCTCGTCGTTGCATAGACGAAACATAGATGAAGTCGTTGAATAGGCTTACATGAGATGGCATCGTTGCACAGACGTGATGCAGATGCTCGTCGTTACATAGATGAAACATAGATGAAGCTGTTGCATAGGCTTACATGGGATGGCGTCGTTGCACAGACGCGATGCAGATGTTCGTCGTTGCGTAGACGAAACATAGATGAAGTCATTGCATAGACTTATATGAAATGGCGTCGTGGCATAGACGCGATGCAGATGTTCGTCGTTGCATAGATGAAACATAGATGAAGTCGTTGCATAGGCTTTTATGAAATGTGTCGTTGCATAGACGCGATGCAGATGTTCGTCATTGCATAGACGAAATATAGATGAAGTTGTTGCATAGGCTTACATGAGATGCGTCGTTGCATAGACGCGATGCAGTGCTCGTCATTGCATAGACGAAACATAGATGAAGTCGTCGTATAGGCTTACATGAGATGATGTCATTTTATGGATGTACCTGCTTTGTGAATCGCCTGGATTGAGATAACGTCATTGCATAGACGTTGTGCATTTGTAACCCGCATGGGCTTATTGTTGTGCTCCCGCCTTTGCTAATATGAAGATACTGCACTCAAAGAAAACTTGTGAGTTTTAGGAAAGGAGTGGTTGATTCGCGTCGACTTTGTAGTTTTGGCTCTTGACGCTTGCATGCTCAGACTTAAGCAAAAGGTCAGTGCATAACTGTTAAGACAAAAATGATAACGCATGAATTTATAAGCAATGTAATTGTATGAGTAGAAATGTTATCCTGTAAAACGTGATGGTGGTTGTCTTGATGTGATGCTGCAAATGCTGATGTTTCATCTTTGCACAGACGTGTTGAATGTTGTGAATGCTGCGAGTGTTGATGCAGTCTCTGTGCGGACTTGCTGAATGCTCTGCGCGAACTCTTTGGATCTGCGAATCTTTGGTGAATGCTCTGGCGGAGCTTCTTTGGATCTTTGCGAATACTTGCTGAATGTTGTTGATGCTGATGTAGTCTGCGGACTTCTTTGGATCTTTGCGAATGATTGTTGAACGCTATTGGTTGTTGATTGCTGATGTAGCCCTGCACGGACTTGCTGGATGCTGCGAATGCTTGCTGCATGCTAGTCTCTGCACGGACTTAACCCTGGCGGAAATTGCTTGTTACACCCCGTAATTGCAGGACATGTTTTAAGAACGTACGTAAGAACTCGCAAGTGTTAAATTTGAGACTTGTAAAAAATTTAACGGAATTATGAAATTGTCGGAAAACGTATTATTGTGACGAATGGGAGGGCGACACGTGTCACCCCCCCCCCTTATGGATGCCTTGGACGAAATTGGCATGGCCAATATGGTCATTGACCATAGTCCTAGATGGCAAGTCTTGCAAGTTGATTAACTTGAGAAGTTTGACTAAGTCAAGGTCCCACAAGTCTTGATATTTGTTAAGAGATCATCCAAACCACCCAATTGTTCCTATCTTAACCCTCCATTATGTTATATATGTATACTAGTAGTGAAACTAGTCCCACACTTAGCCAAAAATTTCAAGAGAATTGGATGAACAACAAAAGGAGCTCTCGGGTTCTAGCTCTCAAAGAAGGAAATTTTTTTGTTTCTTGTCCATTTAGCCCCACATTTTAAACCAAGGTTCATGAGTGTTATGTAAGTGTATCTCAATAGATAAATCTTGGAAAAAAATAGTTTACGGGTTAGTCATAAACGAAAACCTAAGGGTCTTTCTAGGTTTTGGATTGGAAGTTGAAGGAAAGTTGTTGGTATGGTTCTAAGGGTCTCAACGAGCGGATTGAAGTGTCATGGAGGTTCTAAACTACTAGGAGCGACTTCGGATTGGAATCGGATTAAGATTCGTTGAGGTATAATTTTGTCCTTTAATGTGTTACAAGATTATATATTTATGTTGTTGTTGTTAGCTTTACGTGTTGCTAGCATGAAGTTGATATGTAGAAGTTTATAAGGATTGTGGATTGATTGTAGCATTGGAAATCCGGAATGTAATGTAAGCCATGTTAAGTTGGATTTCAATTTAGTCGTTATTAGAATCGCGTGTTATTGATTTGAAGATTGTGGTAGTTTTAACCAAATGCGACTTGATATCATGTTATGATTAACAAATTGGATTGAAATGGAAATTTGATAAGTATTGGTATGGTTGAACTCTAGGTGGTCGAATTTGGACTACTTTCTAAATTGTGAGCCAATTGGGGCTGTTTAGTTATTCATTTGTATTGGACTACCTTCTTTATTGTTGTGAGCCAATTGGGGCTGTTTGGTTATTGTATTTCGCCTTGAAAAGGTGGCAAAGTGAGTAGAAACAAAGGAGGTCTTTGTCAGATTTTCCGTAGAATTTAGCGACTTAGCACTTAGAATATTCTACGTTTGAATTAAGAGGTTAATGGACGTATTGTGGCCATTATAGGTTGAAGTACTTTGGAGCCTTTTTGCAACTTGTCGCTAGTCGTCGCGAGGTATGTGAACCTCTTCTTTCTTTGGCATGATCCTACGTATGAAATCTCCATGTGATAGTATTTCAAGATTCCTTACTCTTAGAAGTTAAGAAGTATTTACATTGTTGAATCTAAGTTAAGAGTATGTTTAAATTGTCCTAAGTCCTTACTAGGTCTTATGGGAGACGTTGGTAAGAACGGTTAGGAAGTTATGATATTTTATTTAAAGGCTATGTGTCTTGATTTGTTTAAAGTAAGTAAGTGGATTTTATGTTCGAAAATGACTTGAATTTACATGTGAAAAGGGGATTGATTTTAAAAGTGGAAGTTATATGATTTTAAGGGAATGAATTACTTGGTTTTGGGAAGGTATGGAACTTTATATGTTTTTGTATAAGTAATTGGGCTTTAAAGGAAGTATGTTATGAAGTTTGAAGACTAAGAACTTTGATTGTCTTTTAAGGATTATGAAGTTTTAAGCGTCACGATTCTTTTTAAGTATGTATGTACGTAGTATCTTTGGATCCGTTTTCCTAAATGTTGTAAGAATAAAAGTGACATAAGTTCTCTAAAATGAATGGTTGTTATAATAGCTTTATGGGAAGTTGTTATGACTTAAGAAGAAGTGAAAAGATGGTTTAAAAATGTTATGTAAGGAAAATCACACCGAGCCTACGAATAGGCGGATTACGTTATGAAATACACCGAGCCTACAAATAGGCGGACACGTTATGAAATACACCGAGCCTACGAATAGGCGGATTACGTTATGAAATACACCGAGCCTACACATAGGCGGATTACGCCATATTACCAGAGCCTTCACATAGGCGGGTTACGTCATCTTACACCGAGGCCACAGCGGGCGGATTATGCTACATGATTCCACGATGCAAGGCCCCGGGCGGGCGGATTATGCCACATGATTTATGAGTACACCGTGTCCGCAATGGGCGGATTGCGTTATCACGCGTATGGATAATCAAAGTAAGCTCCCAAATAAGAAGTTCCTCCATAATGGGTGGATTATGTTATGTAAGATATGTAAGTTATGTGAAAAGACTGAATTAAACTCTTAAGTATGTATGTATGAATATGTCGTTAATTTTATTGAAAGAAGGAAAGGAGCAGTTAATATATGATTGATTTCGGAGTTAAAGGACATTCTTTTATCTGAATACGATTTGGTTATTGCATTTTATTTCTGTTCCATACTTGCTTTTGTTATCGACCCCGCTTGAAGCTGCGTTCATGCCGCAGTTATAGGTACCTGGTTGGTGATCCTTGCTCTTAGGATCTCTGTTCGATTTTGGAAAGAAGCTCATTTCACTCGAGGCTTATCTTTTGGTACGGTTTCACGATATGGTAGACTTATGTACATTCAGGTATGGCGGGCCCTGTCGCACTTGTAATTTCTTAGAGTGCTGTAGTCACATTTTGTGGGTCGGTTTGTAAAGGAAAGAGGCAAGCTGCCGTTTATGTATGTACGTTCGTGAAGGTAGCCACTGTCGACTAACTCGTTGTTTTATTCTTGTTGTTGTATTTTATAAGTTTCATGTATGTTCGCTGATTTTCTCGATGTATACTGTAAGGGTGCCTGTGTAGGGCACCGATCGCGAGCAGGGTCTACCCTCACTTATACTCTTACCCGGAGAAGGTGGTATAACGTCTTGGGGCTTGCCTTCATTTATACTCTTACCCTATCTCAACCGACCATCAAACAAAACAAGCGGGGTATAATGTCTCGGGGTTTACCTCACTTATACTCTTACGGAGAAGGTGGTATAACGTCTTGGGGCTTGCCACCATTTAGACTCTTACCCTATCTCAACCGACCATCAAACAAAACAAGCAGGGGGTATAATGTCTCGGGGGTTTACCCCTCACTTATACTCTTACCCTGGAGAAGGTGGTATAACGTCTTGGGGCTTGCCCCTCATTTATACTCTTACCCTATCTCGACCGTCAAACAAGCGAAGCACTACCGTATGTCTATAAAAATCCGAATTTAACCCAGTACTACAAATAACGGAAGCATACGTTGAATCCCACATCACCGTCGATGCGTCCAAGTACTTATAACAAGGCAACCGACCCTCCAACCGAGTCGCAACATATTAAAACATAATACTTGCACTCAAAGGCTATCACCCGACATATAGGCTAATTCTCAGTTAACCAAGCCAAAGTACTTATCAAGGCACACATGGAATAATTCTCATTTAACAAGCCAAAGTACTTATCAAGGCATACTTAGACTAATTCTCAATTAATCAAGCCAAAGTACTAATCAAGGCACAAATAGAATAATTCTCATTTAACAAGCCAAAGTACTTATCAAGGCATACTTAGACTAATTCTCAATTAATCAAGCCAAAGTACTAATCAAGGCACAAATAGAATAATTCTCATTTAACAAGCCAAAGTACTTATCAAGGCATACTTAGACTAATTTTCAATTAATCAAGCCAAAGTACTAATCAAGGCACAAATAGAATAATTCTCATTTAACAAGCCAAAGTACTTATCAAGGCATACTTAGACTAATTCTCAATTAATCAAGCCAAAGTACTAATCAAGGCACAAATAGAATAATTCTCATTTAACAAGCCAAAGTACTACGTACGTCCATTCTTTTCAAAAGACTCCTTTCCGAATAAAACTTCCCCGATACTAACAACCGTAGTATCAAGTCCTATCCACCTTTCGAGACAAGTCACAATACCTTTTTAGAAATACAATTACCGGCTTCCAAATCAAGTGACTTCTTTATTAAAAACCTTAAGCAATTGGTACCTTTAAAACAATTTGCCCTTCCTTAACACAAGTTATTCCTTTGATTACTTTACTAGAGAAAACCATTCTCTTAACCTTCCATAAAGCCGTTATAACCAACTTCCCATAAAGCCGTTATAACCCTTTATGGTTTAGACCAATACGTTCCTTTTATAATCAAGAGACTTCTACTTTTTGAAACCAAGTATTATATTCTTTCAAATCAATTCTCTTAACCTTCAAAAATACCATTTGTCTCTTAACCTTTAGAAAACAAGTGACTCCTTTTATTATAAAACCTTAGGCAATTGATGCCTTAAAAACAAGTTGCCTTTTCACTTAAAATCAAGTCATTTGTCTTTCCATAAAGCAAATATAACCAACTCCCATAAAGTCGTTATATTTACTTTATACCTTATCAAAATACAATTTCCTATCCAAGGGACTTATACGTTTAAAGCGGAGCAAGTATCACATACTTTAAAACTCTTCAAGTCCCCTAACTTTAAAATCAACTTAAGACATCCTTACTATTTTCAAAGAAGTGAGTTAATCTCTAACCACCCGACTTGGCATTACATAAAACAAGTAAAGAATGTCATAGTCTTGTCGTCTCACGACTACATACGTCTGTTGGTCATACTCAAAAGATAGGAAAAGTTCTACATAGAGTAAATCACACAACTACCTCTTAACTTCTAAGAGTAGAAGGAAACATGAAATGATACCACAAGTATATTCCATACATAGAATCATGCCAAAGGAAGGAAGAGGTTCACATACCTCGCGACGATTGTCGACAAATAGCAAAATGCTCCAAAGTACTCCAACCTTGATAGCTATTCCACTCTCCAAGTAGGATACGCTATACTTAGTACTTCAACCTATAATGGTCACAATATGTCCATTAACCTTTCACTTCTAACGTAGAATATTTTAGGTGCTAAGTCGCTAAATTCTACGGAAAATCGGACAGCACCTCCTTTGTTTCTACTCACTTTGCCACCTTTTTCAAGGCGAATACAATAACCAAACAGCCTCAATTGGCTCACAACAATATAGAAGGTATTCAATACAATGAATAACTAAACAGCCCCAATTGGCTCACAATTTAGAAAGTAGTCCAATACAAATGAATAACAAACTAAAAGTCCAAATTCGGCCACCTTGAGTTCAACCATACCAATTCTTATCAAATTTCCATTTCAATCCAAATTGGTAGCATAACATGATATCAAGTCGCAACCAATTATAATTACTACAATCTTCAAGTTAATAACATGCGACGATTCTAATCAACGACCAAATTGTAATCCAACTAAACATGGCTTACATTACTTTTCGGATTTTCAAGGCTACAATCAATCCATAATCCTTATAAACTTCAATACATATACTTCATGCTAGCAACAAGTAAGGATAACAACAATATAAATAACCTTGTAACACTTCAAAGAACAAGATTATACCTCAACGAATCTCGGTCAAATCTTCAAATCCGAAGTCGTCCCTTAGCAACTTAGAGACTCTCCAAGATACTTCAATCCGTTACTTGAGACCCTTAGAACCATACCAACAATTTTCCTTCAAACTTCCAACCAAAACCTAGAAAAGCCATTAGGTTTTCACCTTGCGACTAATACGAAAACTCTCTTTTTCCGGGATTTTTCTATTGAGATATACTCACAATACACTTAGGAACCTTGGTTTAAAGTGGGGAGATTATTGGACAACAAACAAATTTTTCCCTCTTATGGATGCCCAACCCGTGAGCCTCCCTCTCTTGTTCTACAATTTTTTGTGAATTTTAGCTAAGTGTGGAACTCTTGTCTTGCTACTAGTATTATATAGGGACATGGAGGGTCAAGGTGTGCACAAATGGTTGGCTAGGATGAGGTCTTAACAAATATCAAGACTAATTGTCCCCTTGACTAAGTCAAACATGTCAAGCTTTCAAGTTGCAAGACTTGTCTTGCTAACAAAGGTCCAATGACCCTTTAGCCCTTGCAAAAATCGTCCAAGGCATGTTTCTAAGGGGGGGTGACACGTGTCGTCCCCATTAAATCCTGATAATACGTTTTCCGAAAATTTCATAATTCCGAGAAATTTTTACAAGTCTCAAATCTTAACACTGTGAGTTCTTACGTACGTTCTTACACCATGTCCTGTAAATACGGGGTGTAACATTCTTCCCCCCTTAGAAACATTCGTCCTCGAATGTTCTTTCGGAGTCAAACTTATAATTACCGACATAGTATCCTGTCACAACCCCGTCATACCAACAATGCCACACATGGCCCTAATACCTTGTACACGCATACTCGTCCATCTTAAGCCCAAAAGAGATTATCTTTTCGTACTTCCAACTCATACTAGCATACATACATAACTTCCATACCGATTCTGGCCTCAAATCTTTGGAGTAACTCTATAAAACAATATAAGGCCATTTCCGGCTTTCATGACCTGGTTCCGGTGGAACGCGTCCACGAACCCGTAAAACAATTAACTAAACTTGGGCCTTGCGCCCTCGTGACCATCGCGTGGCGGAACTACTACCAGTGATCCCTCCATTTCCGGGCCATGGGAGACCGTATGTGTCCTCAACCCGACTCAGCGTCGCACTTAACTCTTATCCTTGGTCTGACTTAAAATCTTATTGCCAGAGAAAACCTTATACATCTAAGGTCTCGGCAGTTATCAATATTCTTAGGCTCGCAATTTCCATGCTCCCACTTATCTTATCACCCCATGAACGGTACAAAACTTCTCACAAAACCATAACCGTATTTGTCTCGATCACAACAACCATTATTTACTCTATCTGAGCCTCATCAGTATAATCTTCTTAAGCTTACTACGGCTTAATCTATTAACATGACATTAGTTAGGTTCTTAATATGGCTTCTTAAGGGTTCACTACTACCTGTCGAATGACTCATCCTTTCCTAATTATCTCGAAATAAAACACAAAACCTTGGCGAAAATTCATTAACTATTCCATACCTTCCCGGTATCTAGTTAGTCTTTCTGGATTCACGGTAATCTAAAATCATTCTAGGCAACACGCGTCGACCTCATACATAACTCCGTATAGATGTATGTCACAATACCGACTATACTATAATCATTACCAACCAGTTACGTAATCCACAACATCTTTCTGGGTCACTCTGCCTTTCTCAGTGCTGCAAACAACATAACTTTGTTAGGGAGGGCGACCAACAACCTGACTCTATCGCACGATCTCGAGTGAGAAGAATGGAAACCAATCCTAAATGTCCTGCGACCTCACGATTATAGATGTGGTGCACAACACACCGATAATCAAGACTCTACTGAACACGGTAGACACTTTCAGAGACTAAGCGCTCGATACCACTTTTGTCACGACCCAGACCGGGACGCGGCGGTGCCCTACACAGGCACCGCTACGATAAACATCGAGAGAAAATCAGCGGAACATACATGAAACTTATAAATAAAACATCGGAGTAAAACAACGAGTTAGCGGAATAGCTACCTTCCCGAACATATATAAATACAACCAAGCGGTTGCCTCATTTCTTTTACAAAGCGACCCACAATATGTGACTACGGACCTCTAAGAGTTTTGACATAACAAGCGTGGCGGGACAAGGCCCGCCGTACCACGAATAAACATAAACGTGACAACTCGGAACACCGGAGCCATCTCAACTTCTTTGAGCAGGGATCTAAGCTCGCGGATCCTGTTGTGTACCTAAACTGCGGGCATGAGCGCGGCCGAAAGTCGATAACAGTGCGAATATGGAGCAGAATATAACGTCTGATAAACAAATCATAAGCGTACAAAAGAATGACAAGGACAAGTATAAAAATACATACGGATCCTGCCGTGTCATTACCAACATGAACTTAATCGTACCTTATTATCCTTTCCATTCCCGATAAAAGTTATAGTCACGTTCTTACGTACATTATTAGAAAAGAATCATTAAGTTCATTACCATATAACTTACTTATCTTTCGTAACATAGTCCGGCCCATTCACGGAGGGACACATATACTACCGCCCGATGCGGGACGCGATCAAATCACACTAATATCAAAGCATGCTCGTGAAATCCCCATCACCGACAACTATTAGTGTAAAATATAACCACGTAATGGCGCGTGGCATCCCACCTCACCGTCGGCGTACACATACACAATACATATATATATCCTGCGTGGAATCCCACATCACTGCCAAGCGATCCGGTATAATAATACACCCATAGGCATACATGAACACCAAGTCCCACGGTGGTATAGCGTCTTGGGGTTTACCCTCACTTATACTCTTACCACGGAGAAGGTGGTAAAGCGGTGGTATAGCATCTTGAGGTCTACCCACTTATACTCTTACCACGAGAAGGTGGTATAACGTCTTGGGGCTTGCCGCCATTTATACTCTTACCTATCTCAATGACCATGAACAAAACAAGCGGGGTATAATGTCTCGGGGTTTACCCTCACTTATACTCTTACCACGGAGAAGGTGGTATAACGTCTTGGGGCTTGCCTCATTTATACTCTTACCTATCTCAACCGACCATCAAACAAAACAAGCGGGGTATAATATCTCGGGTTTACCCGCCACTTCTCTTACTGGAGAAGGTGGTATAACGTCTTGGGGCTTGCCCGCCATTTATACTCTTACCCTATCTCGTGGCCGTCAAACAAGCGAAGCACTACCATGTCTTCTATAAAAATCCGAATTTAACCTAAGTACTACAAATAGCGGCATATGCCGTTGAATCCCACATCACCGTCAGACGTCCAAGTACTTATAACAAGGCGTGACCTCTCCAACCGAGAGTCGCGGCAACATATTAAAACATAATACTTGCACTCAAAGGCTATCACCGACATATAGGCTAATTCTCGGTTAACAAGCCAAAGTACTTATCAAGGCACATGGAATAATTCTCATTTAACAAGCCAAAGTACTTATCAAGGCATACTTAGACTAATTCTCAATTAATCAAGCCAAAGTACTAATCAAGGCACAAATAGAATAATTCTCATTTAACAAGCCAAAGTACTTATCAAGGCATACTTAGACTAATTCTCAATTAATCAAGCCAAAGTACTAATCAAGGCACAAATAGAATAATTCTCATTTAACAAGCCAAAGTACTTATCAAGGCATACTTAGACTAATTTTCAATTAATCAAGCCAAAGTACTAATCAAGGCACAAATAGAATAATTCTCATTTAACAAGCCAAAGTACTTATCAAGGCATACTTAGACTAATTCTCAATTAATCAAGCCAAAGTACTAATCAAGGCACAAATAGAATAATTCTCATTTAACAAGCCAAAGTACTACGTACGTCCATTCTTTTCAAAGACTCCTTTCCGAATAAAACTTCCCGATACTAACAACCGTAGTATCAAGTCCTATCCACCTTTGAGACAAGTCACAATACCTTTTTAGAAATACAATTACGCTTCCAAATCAAGTGACTTCTTTATTAAAAACCTTAAGCAATTGGTACCTTTAAAACAATTTGCCCTTCCTTAACAAGTTATTCCTTTGATTACTTTACTAGAAAACCATTCTCTTAACCTTCCATAAAGCCGTTATAACCAACTTCCCATAAAGCCGTTATAACCCTTTATGGTTTAGACAATCGTTCCTTTTATAATCAAGAGACTTCTACTTTTTGAAACCAAGTATTATATTCTTTCAAATCAATTCTCTTAACCTTCAAAAATACCATTTGTCTCTTAACCTTTAGAAAACAAGTGACTCCTTTTATTATAAAACCTTAGGCAATTGATGCCTTAAAAACAAGTTGCCTTTTCACTTAAAATCAAGTCATTTGTCTTTTCATAAAGCAAATATAACCAACTCCCCATAAAGTCGTTATATTTACTTTATACCTTAGCCAAAATACAATTTCCTATCAAGGGACTTATACGTTTAAAGCGGGCAAGTATCACATACTTTAAAACTCTTGAGTCCCCAACTTTAAAATCAACTTAAGACATCCTTACTATTTTCAAAGAAGTGAGTTAATCTCTAACCCACCCGACTTGGCATTACATAAAACAAGTAAAGAATGTCATAGTCTTGTCGTCTACCGTACATACGCGTCTGTTGGTCATGCTCAAAAGATAGGAAAAGTTCTACATAGAGTAAATCACACAACTACCTCTTAACTTCTAAGAGTAGAAGGAAACATGAAATGATACCACAAGTATATTCCATACATAGAATCATGCCAAAGGAAGGAAGAGGTTCACATACCATGACGATTGTCGACAAATAGCAAAATGCTCCAAAGTACTCCAACCTTGATAGCTATTCCACTCTCCAAGTAGGATACGCTATACTTAGTACTTCAACCTATAATGGTCACAATATGTCCATTAACCTTTCACTTCTAACGTAGAATATTTTAGGTGCTAAGTCGCTAAATTCTACGGAAAATCTGACAAAGACCTCCTTTGTTTCTACTCACTTTGCCACCTTTTTCAAGTAGAATACAATAACCAAACAGCCTCGATTGGCTCACAACAATATAGAAGGTATTCAATACAATGAATAACTAAAGCCCCAATTGGCTCACAATTTAGAAAGTAGTCCAATACAAATGAATAACAAACTAAAAGTCCAAATTCGCCACCTTGAGTTCAACCATACCAATTCTTATCAAATTTCCATTTCAATCCAAATTGGTAGAATAACATGATATCAAGTCGCAACCAATTATAATTACTACAATCTTGAGTTAATAACATGCGACGATTCTAATCAGCGACCAAATTGTAATCGACTAAACATGGCTTACATTACTTTTCGGATTTTCAAGGCTACAATCAATCCATAATCCTTATAAACTTCAATACATATACTTCATGCTAGCAACAAGTAAGGATAACAACAATATAAATAACCTTGTAACACTTCAAAGAACAAGATTATACCTCAACGAATCTCGGTCAAATCTTCAAATCCAAGTCGTTCCTTAGCAACTTAGAGACTCTCCGAATCTTGTCCATTACTTGAGACCATAGAACCATACCAACAATTTTCCTTCAAACTTCCACCAAAACCTAGAAAAGCCATTAGGTTTTCACCTTGCGACTATCTGAAAACTCTCTTTTTCGGGATTTTCTATTGAGATATACTCACAATACACTTAGGAACCTTGGTTTAAAGTGGGAGATTATTGAACAACAAACAAATTTTTTCCCTCTTATGGATGCCCACAGTGAGCCTCCTCTCTTGTTCTACAATTTTTGTGAATTTTAGCTAAGTGTGGAACTCTTGTCTTGCTACTAGTATTATATAGGGACATGGAGGTCGAGGTGTGCACAAATGGTTGGCTAGGATGAGGTCTTAACAAATATCAAGACTAATTGTCCCTCGACTAAGTCAAACATGTCAAGCTTTCAAGTTGCAAGACTTGTCTTGCTAACAAAGGTCGATGACCCTTTAGCCCTTGCAAAAATCGTCAAGGCATGTTTCTAAGGGGGTGACACGTGTCGTCCCCATTAAATCCTGATATCGTTTTCGAAAATTTCATAATTAGAAATTTTTACAAGTCTCAAATCTTAACACCGTGAGTTCTTACGTGCGTTCTTACACCATGTCACGTAAATACGGGGTGTAACAGTGCGTTCATGCCGCAGTTATAGGTACCAGTTGGTGATCCTTGCTCTTAGGATCTCTGTTCGATTTTGGAAAGAAGCTCCTTTCCTCGGAGCTTATCTTTTGGTACGGTTTCCACGATATGGTAGACTTATGTACATTCGGGGGTATGGTAGAGGCCACTGTCACGCGATTATGTAATTCTTAAGTGCAGTAGTCACATTTTGTGGGTCGGTTTGTAAAGGAAAGGAAAGCTAGCCGTTTATGTATGTATGCGTTCGGGAAGGTAGCCCTATCGGCTAACCTGTTGTTTTACTTCTGTTGTTTTATTTTTTTAAGTATCATGTATGTTTCGCTGATTTTCTCTGATGTATACCTGTAAGGGTGTCCAGGTAGGGCACCAGTCGCGGGCCCGGGGTCAGGTCGTGAAAAAAGTGGTATCAGAGCATTTAGTCCTCGGAAAGTGTCTACAGACCGTGTCTAGTAGAGTCTTGATTATCGGTGTGTTGTGCACCATCTATAATCGGGAGGCTACGAGACATTTAGGATTAGTTTCCATTCTTCTCACTCGAGATCGTGCGATGAATTTGTATTAATAGGTTGATCCGTCTCGGCGTATTCTTATGTATGTGAATCGGATATGCCTCACGGAGGCGACGGGGCCCAGAAGGGCAAGCGGCGGCGAGGCGCGATGGTCTGTGAGTTACGAGTCGGGCACGAATATGCACGAGTAGTAGGCGGGTGGCGAGTCGACCACGCCGGCGGTATTAGAAAGGCGAGAGCGGCGGTAGCTCGAAGGTTCGTGCACTGAGCCTCGATTCGCGGCCGGTCTTGAGTATAGAACTACGAGGCGGTCCGATTATTGGCCCGATATAGTAGTCGAGCGTAGCAGCGAAGCGGCGACCAGCGAGTGAAGCGGTTTGCGGATTAGGGATTTTCTAGGATGTCATCCACCGAGTTTTATGGTTCGAAGTGCGATGAGGATCGCAGGAGTTCATTCGGCGCTACGGACCACGCGAGTTCTTAGGGCTTGAGGCAGTGCATTACGCTAGCCTCCTCTGGGTTCTGCGATATCGCGTTGAACCCAGTTTAGTCGTGGTTGCTTTCAAGAGGTGATGATGGTCTTCCGGTGTTTGGGAGGAGTTCTGAGAGGCCTTCATGGATCACTTTTGCCTCACGAGATGAGAGAGCCGGGTAGACAGTTCTTGACCTTGAGGCGAGCAGGAGGACTATCGAGAGTATAGCTTGGAGTTTGACTCCTTGGCGGTTATCGCGTACAATTGTGGCTAACATGGTGATAGAGTTCATCGCTATGTTATGGGGCTAGGCCGTTATATGATCACCGCTTGCACAGGAGTAGCCCTTCCCGAGGAATGGATATTGCGGAGATCTGCACTTATGCCACGAGGATCGAGGCGGGGAGAGAAGGACCGACCAGGCGAAACGGCCCGAGGCGGGGCAGCGAGGGTTGAGGTGATTTTCAAGGCGGAGAGCCTCGGCGGCGAGCTAGGTCTGATTCAGCCGGCCTGAGTGCTCCTTCGATTTTACGGCGGAGGTTAGATCGGCCGGGTAGTCGGGGCCGGTCGAGCTCGAGCTTGGATTCGTATCGCATGGGTTACAGGCGATCGGGGCCCTCTTCCTCGATGTTCACGCGGTGTGGCGGCATCACCATGGGAATGTCGTCGTGCTACTGGTGCTTGTTTTGCTTGTGGCCGTCAGGGCCATATGTTGAGGGATTGTCCTAGTAGGAGAGTTGCAGGAGGGATAGAAAAGTATATCGGATCAGTTGCGGGTTCTTCGCCTTCAGTAGCTAGGCAGGATGTTCATCCACCGGCGTGGCGAGTGCGTGGTGGAAGTTTCCATTTTAGCGGTCCTTTGAACCGCCTATGAATCAGTATATCTTGACCTTCTGAGATCTGTATGCATGATAAGGTTATTTTATGTTTAAGTATTAAGAACGGATAATATTGAAGTTATGTATGTATGTTAGAAGGAGTTGGAAATGCGAAAAGGTAACCTCGTTTGGGCTTATGATGGGCGGATATGCGTGTGCGAGTATTAGGGCCATGTGTGGCATTGTTGGTATGTCGGGGTTGTGAAAGGAAACTATGTCGCTAATTATAAGTTTGACTCGAAAGAACATTCGAGGGCGAATGTTTCTAAGGGGAAGAATGTTACACCCAGTAATTACGGGGACATGTTTTAGAGCGTACGTAAGAACTCGCAAATGTTAAATTTGAGACTTGTAAAACATTTAACGGAATTATGGAAATGTCGGAAAACGTATTATTGTGACGAATGGGAGGGCGACACGTGTCACCCCCCCTTATGGATGCCTTGGACGAAATTGGCATGGCGATATGGTCATTGACCATAGTTATGCGCCGAACCGGGCGATTCTTCGTGCCTTACCGGGCACCTGGTGATACAACATCGAGAAAACGGCGGAAAATAAAACACGAGTCATGAAACAAGAGATATAATAAATAAGCAGGCCAACCAAGCGATTGCCTTGGTATATACACAAAAACGACAGTTATCCTTTTACAAACCACCGCCACATTACTCTGAGGACCTCTAAGATTTACAACAACTATGGCGGGACGGGGCCGCCATACCACAGATGTACAAGAACCTACAACTCGGAAACATGCAAATATAAGCCTCAGAAGGCAGACTTTCAACCAATGAAATGAGATCCTAAGGCGGGGATCCACGGCCGATGTACCTCTACTGCGGCATGAACGCGGCCCGAAGGAGTCGATCTGGCAGTACCAAGTATGTGGCGTCAAATCGTAAATGAAATCATAATAGCCTAAAGCGGGAGACATGTATGATAACCAAAATACGATGCAACATAAAGCGATCAGTCGGGGACTCACGCCTCAAAGTCACCACTCGAATATAACTATGGGTCTCACGCCCACAACATCCATCATGTTCGCGTCATGGCGCGTGCCGAATCTTTGCGCATCGGTGTAGACATGTCCATGATGCAACAATAATAACAAGGCGCGTGGCCACGTACCGGAATCGCGCCGGTGTAGACATGCCCGTAACCTCAATAACAATATCTTTGGGTGGTCAACCACCGCGTAGCCACGTGCCGGAATCTGCGTCGGTGTGAACCGTCCATGTTGCGGTAATAACCATATATCGGGTAATCAACGGCGCGTGGCGCGTGCCCGGAATCTGCGTCGGTGTTGACATGTCCATGTGACATCAACAACAAGCGATAATCAAAATGGAAACATACGTGGAATTCTCCATCACCGCCCGGACGCGTCCAAGTAAGTTCTCACAAGTCGGCCACTCTATCGAGACGCGGTAACACGAAATACCACATTTGCACAACAAAGGCTATCATCACAAGCATAGGCAAGTTTCACAACAACAAGCATAGGCAAGTTTCACAACAACAAGCATGGCAAGTTTCACAACAACGGCATAGGCAAGTTTCACAACAACAAGCATAAGCGAGTTTCACAACAACTCAAAGTACTTTCATTTTATGCCAAAGTCGGGTTTTAACCTCTATAGTACTACGTCATTAAATTCTTTAAAGAGATCCATTACTTTTATCAAAGTCACGATACGTAGTATTAGAATGACCAACCAGCATTCCTTTTCAAAATCAAGTAACAACATTCTTTTCCTAAGTTCGGTTTGCCTAGTTTGATTACTCAAGCTTCATTTTCAAATGGTTTCATAGTTCCCAAACTTAATCACTTGATTCCTTTTTAGAACAATTGAGTAATATATGTCTCACGTGAGTAGGTTATTCTTGTTTACAACATTCTTATTACAATGACCATGATCTAGAAAATGTAATATCATTTTGTCTTATCTTAGTTTCTATGCGGATGGAGGTTTCTCTTGGTTTTAATACAATTCATCATTATTCAATACATTTTCCTTTATTAACTTATTGCGGTGGTGCATCGATACACATTCTTATTTCAGAAATCCGTAAAACATTATCCCTTTACATAAAAACAATTACTCATTACTCTCGAATTAGGTTTCACACAACCATTCACTTTAAAACAAATAAGTTAAGTCTCTTATCTTATAAGATCAAGTCTCTTAACTTCTAACGTGATAAACCATTTTCTTTACCTCTCTTAAGACATTATACCTAACTCCCATAAAGCTAGTATAACTCTTTTTAAAACCTTTAAAACCAAGTGTTACTCTCCTTCAAAGCGATTTATAAATCTTTTGAAATACAAGAAGTTCTTTATTATAACAAGCGATTTATAATTCACATCGATTACCTTTTAAAACCACAAAGTATTTTCTTACCTACATAAAGTCGTTATAACAACTTCCCATAAAGCGTTATAACACTTTATGTTTTAAAACAATCAAACACGGTTAACACGTATGCGTCTACCGTACTACATAGTTCACACATATCATGCTAGAAGAGATAGGAAGAGGTTCACATACCTCGCGGCAGTATCGACTAATAGCAAACGCTCCAAGTACCTCAAGCGTGCGCTACACTCTCGATCAAGCGGATCACTCCTGCGTAGTACTCTGACCTATAGAGGCCACTGGCGCTATTAATATCTTTAGATCTCAATGTAGAATATTACAGAAAATTCGCGGCACCTCCCATGGCAGCGTAAATCTCCTCTCTATCGAGGCGGCTGAAGCCAACCGGGGGTTAACACGTCTAACGGGCGTGTACAATTCTACTACGGTAATGCTACACAAGTCTCATGTCTGATCTATGTAATTCTGATTCGATTCTCTTTTAAATTCAGCTTAAGTCGCAAGACATTGCAGTAAGTATTATTCGAGCTTAAGTCAAAAGACATTTGCCACAATTATAATGTTCATTTATATATAGTATACTTCAACTATATATTCTGACATGTAATTTCCAATTACAATAGAAGAACGATGAGTGTTTACCTCGATAAGCCCAAAATTATCCAAGTATAAAGTCGATCACGAGAAGCGCTTAGCTCCTACTCCGAGCGCTCCAAACCACCCTTAGAAGTCTAACCAACTTCTACTTACAACTTCAACAACGGGTGAAGATTTCCTTAGGGTTTCGTTTTTGTGGCTAAAGGAAGTATAATCGTATTTTACGGGCTTTTGTAAAAGTGTAACCTTGGGAATACTACAAGGTATTTGGGCGAGGTATTTGGACATAACAACAATACTAGGAGAGTATTTCTATACCACAACAAGGGGTATTATACGAAAACAACTAGGCTAGGGGTACCCACGGCTAACTTCTGAGGGGAGAAGCTGCCGGCCAAAGGGGAGGGGTGTGGTGGGCCAGAAACTTCAGAGGAGGGAGTAGTTTGAGACTTAGATAGATTGCTCAAGTTTAGGATGAAGAATGTCTTCAACTAGAGGGTATTTATAGGTCAAGTGAAGGCAACCAATGGCGAGATGAAGACAAGTGCATAGCAAGTGTAAGGCCAAGATTTAGCCATGTGCTACCTTATCCATCTACCACAAAATATCCTACCTAACCCTTGACCAAGGGAAAGGCACAAAATCGTCCAAGCTAGCCCAAAGTTTCCGTCCACTCCTTCCAATTAGAGGGTGACAAGTGTCGCCCTCTCGTTGGTCCAAAATGTTTCGTCTCTCGGAAAAATCCGCAAAAATTATAAATGACATAGCCGGAAATTCCCCTACGAAAGCTGTGAAAACGTTTAGTCGAAAACGACTCTAGCAAGGGTGTTGTGCACAAAAAGAATTCGGCAAGCCTAAAGAAGTTCGAAAATTTCTCGTCGTCCCACGTACATACTGCGGAAATACGGTATAACATTCTCCTCTCCGAAACATTCGTCGAATGTTCCTTCTAAGTCTCAAAACAAGCGTCGTCGGTATAGTCTTCACTACTATACTTACGAAAATCAAACATGCCACACCGCCACAAAATAACATCGCGCAAGAAACCCAAATCCACGCCAACGAGGAACCACCTCGGTTAGCACAAAAGTCCCCACCAAGGTCTAAAATATACTCGCCGCACCTCATTTCACAAAAGAAAGCGATCACACGTTCACTTCTCCTATCTCGTCGTACCGCCTCGAACACTCGAGCTCTCTCTGTATCCGTACCACTTCCGTCAACGTTTACGTTTCCAACCCTTGGAGTTACTACCTCGAACTTGGTCATCTTACTACCTCGATTTCCTCAAGGCCATTCTCGGCCTTCACGAACTGATTCGGTCGAACATATCTATGAACTCATCGATGGTCATCTAAACTTGGGCCTAGCACCCTCGTGACCACCTGCCACCGCGGGACCACCCAGGTGACCGCCGCCGAAGCGGGGCGCGGGTTGGCCCAACATGGCCCAACCGACCATCTGTAGCGCCAACTTCCGCTCGCCGACACGGAACACGTCATGGAAGCTACCACTTCCATCTCACACTAACCAGATTTTCAAATCACACTATAGCACAAAGCTATCCGAACATAACACTTAACACATCATTAACATCAATACATACAAGTATCTCTGAGGTTAAGGATATACGAAACTAGGCGGTTCGAGGCGCTAAAGGAACTTCCACGCGACCTCTCTGTGGCCCGAATCGCTCTGAGTAGTGCGTGCTATCTACCAGCGCTACCCACGGTCGGACGGTCTCGTCATATGGCCCTGTTGGCGCAAGAATAACAAGCTCCCTTGGTACTACGACACTCCCGAAATCACGGTCTACCACATCGACCACGCGAGGTAGGGGTGTGCGTCGCCAACACCCTACTCGCGAACATCTGAAACACAGGAGCCACGACCGCTCTGAATATCCCAAGGGTCCCGAAAGGCTGCGGAGGACCACTGCGCAATGGCGGAGTACATAACTAGTCTGCTGGCGAGGCGGTCCGCCTCGAAAGTCGCCAAAATATCCGGCCGTCTTGGCGCCTGTGGCGGTCCGCTGCGTCGATCTGCGCTCGCCGCGCCCAGTCGTGAGCACGAATCGCGGGCAATGTCCATGCGGTGAAGAAAACACCGCGCAAGACTCGGCCATATAATCATCTAGCGGTGGCGTAGCGATGCACCTATCCTCCATATCTGCAACAAGCGCGAGGACATATCGAGCCAAAGAATCGAACTCGACATTGTACTCACGACGGTCGCCTCTCTGTCTTAGTAACAAAATTTGTCGGCCGTGCCCTCATCTGCGGAGGCAAGAAGTGCGTGAAAAAGCCCGAAAACTCATCCCATCTGCTGGAGAGTGCATGCTCTCCGGGAAAGCTCGCGAATCAAACCAATCGGCTGCGGTATCACGCGGCCGTCTGAACCGAGGTCACGGACTCGGTCTCTGAAGCCTTGATCACCGCGTGATCCTGCATGGCCCAGCGGATGAACTCCTGCGGATCATCCTCGAGCCTCGACCCATAAAACTCGCGGGCTACAACTCGGAAAGTCCGTAGCCTCAAACTATTCGCTCTCGGGTGCACGGTCTTCTGCGGGCAGGCTGCCGCGTCGGCTGTCCTCATATCAGCCTGACCACGGCGATAATCGGGCCATCTCGCGTGACCCATCTCACTGCTCGGTGTGGGTGGAGGCTCAGTCTTGTAGTCTCATCGCCCACGGCCGCGGCTAAACCTCTTTGGTCTTTGGCGGCGTCGCGAAACTTCGCCGTCGGAAGCTTGTCTCAGTCTTGGCCAGGGCTGCGCCTCGTACTCCTCTGTATCCCACTAGCAGCTCCTCGGCCTTGCCGCCATACAGGCACTGGTCGCTGCGCGGAGCATAACGGTAAAATGAAGCACATCGGAGGGTCCAACTTACAACTCGGCTCTAAGGCACGATCTCGGAATGAGAAGAATAGAAACCAATCCTACATGTCCTATAGCCTCACGATTATAGATGTGGTGCACAACACACCGATAATCAAGACTCTACTGAACACGATGCGTAGACACTTTCAGAGACTAAGCGCTCGATACCACTTTGTAACGCCCGAACCGGGCGATTCTGGTGCCTTACCGGCACCTGGTGATACAACATCGAGAAAACGGCGGAAAAATAAAACACGAGTCATGAAACAAGAGATATAATAAATAAGCAGGCCACCAAAGCGATTGCCTTGGTATATACAAAAACCGACAGTTATCCTTTTACAAACCACCGCCTGGCATTACTACTGGCTCTAAGATTTACAACAACTATGACCGGGGCGGGGCGCCATACCACAGATGTACAAGAACCTACAACTCGTGGAAGCATGCAAATATAAGCCTCGAAGGAACGGACTTTCAACCGTGAAATGAGATCCTAGGCGGGGATCCACGGCCGATGTACCTACCTGCGGCGTGAGCGGCCCCGAAGGAGGTCGATCTGACAGTACCAAGTATGTGAAAGCGTCAAATCATCGTAAATGAAATCATAATAGCCTAAAAGCGGAGACATGTATGATAACCAAAATACGATGCAGCAACATAAGCGATCAAGTCGGGGACTCACGCCAAAGTCACCACTCAAATATAACTATGGGTCACGCCCACAACATCCATCATGTTCGCGTCATGGCGCGTGCCCGAATCTGCGCCGGTGTAGACATGTCCATGATGCAACAATAATAACAAGGCGCGTGGCCACGTACCGGAATCGCGTCGGTGTAGACATGCCCATGTAACCTCAATAACAATATCGGGTGGTCAACCACGCGCGTAGCCACGTGCCCCGGAATCTTGCGTCGGTGTGAACCGTCCATGTTGCGATAATAACCATATCGGGTAATCAACGGCGCGTGGCGCGTGCCGGAATCTGCGTCGGTGTTGACATGTCCATGTGACATCAACAACAAGACGATAATCAAAATGGAAACATACGTGGAATTCTCCATCACCGGCCAAGACGTCCAGTAAGTTCTCAACAAGTCAACCGGCCCTCTATCGAGAGACGCGGTAACACAGAAATACCACATTTGCACAACAAAGGCTATCATCACAAGCATAGGCAAGTTTCACAACAACAAGCATAGGCAAGTTTCACAACAACAAGCATAGGCAAGTTTCACAACAACAGGCATAGGCAAGTTTCACAACAACAAGCATAGGCAAGTTTCACAACAACTCAAAGTACTTTCATTTTATGCCAAAGTCCGGGTTTTAACCCTATAGTACTACGTACATTAAATTCTTTAAAAGAGATCCATTACTTTTATCAAAGTCACCCGATACGTAGTATTAGAATGACCAACCAGCATTCCTTTTCAAAATCAAGTAACAACATTCTTTTCTAAGTTCGGTTTGCCTAGTTTCAATTACTCAAGCTTCTCATTTTCAAATGGTTTCATAGTTCCCAAACTTAATCACTTGATTCCTTTATAGAACAATTGAGTAATATATGTCTCACGTGAGAGTAGGTTATTCTTGTTTACAACAATCTTAATACAGCAGCCATGATCTAGAAAATGTAATATCATTTTGTCTTATCTTATTTTATATGCAGATGGAGGTTTCTACTGTTTTTAATACAATTCATCATTATTCAATACATTTTCCTTTATTAACGCTGCGGTGGTGCAGTCGATACACATTCGATTCTGAAATCGATAAAACATTATCCCTTTACATAAAACCAAGTTCTCATTACTCACGAATGAGGTTTCACACAAACATTCACATTAAAACAAATAAGTTAAGTCTCTTATCTTATAAGATCAAGTCTCTTAACTTCTAACATCGATAAACCATTTTCTTTACCTCTCTTAAGACATTATACCTAACTCATAAAGCTAGTATAACTCTTTTTAAAACCTTTAAAACCAAGTGTTACTCTCCCTTCAAAGCGATTTATAAATCTTTTGAAATACAAAGAAGTTCTTTATTATAACAAGCGATTATAATTCACATGATTACCTTTTAAAACCACAAAGTATTTTCTTACCTACATAAAGTCGTTATAACGACTTCCCATAAAGTCGTTATAACACTTTGTATTTTAAACAATCAAACACGGTTAACACGTATGCGTCTACCGTACTACATAGTTCACACATATCATGCTAGAAGAGATAGGAAGAGGTTCACATACCTCGCGGCGAGTATCGACTAATAAAAGCGCTCCAGTACCTCAAGCGTGCGCTACACTCTCGGTCAGCGGATCACTCCACACGTAGTACTACAACCTATAGAGTCCACAAAGCGCTATTAATATCTTTAGATCTCAATGTAGAATATTACGTAAAATTCGGCGACCTCCATGGCAGCGTAAATCTCTCCTCTATCGAGGCTACCAAGCCAACCGAGGGGTTAACACGTCTAACCGGGCGTGTACAATTCTACTACACAAGAATGCTACACAAGTCTACTTAATGTCTGATCTATGTAATTACAGATTCGATTCTCTTTTAAATTGAGCTTAAGTCGCAAGACATTTGCGTAAGTATTATTCAGCTTAAGTCAAAAGACATTGCGCACAATTATAATGTTCAGTTCTATATATAGTATACTTCAACTATATATTCCTACAACATGTAATTTCAATTACAATAGAAGAACGATGAGTGTTTACCTCGATAAGCCCAAAATTATCCAAGTATAAAGTCGATCCCGAAAGCGCTTAGCTCCTACTCAGCGCTCCAAACCACCCTTAGAAGTCTAACCAACTTCTACTTACAACTTCAACAACGGGTGAAGATTTCCTTAGGGTTTCGTTTTGTGGCTAAAGGAAGTATAATCGTATTTTACGGGCTTTTGTAAAAGTGTAACCTTGGGAATACTACAAGGTATTTGGGCCAAGGTATTTGGACATAACAACAATACTAGGAGAGTATTTCTATACCACAACAAGGGTATTATACGAAAACAACTAGGCTGGGGGTACCCACGGCTAACCACTACTGAGGGAGGGGAAGCTCTCGGCCAAAGGGGAGGGGTGTGGTGGGACGAAACTCAAGAGGAGGGAGTAGTTTGAGACTTAGATAGATTGCTCAAGTTTAGGATGAAGAATGTCTTCAACTAGAGGGGTATTTATAGGTCAAGTGAAGGCCAACCAATGGCCAAGATGAAGACAAGTGCATAGCAAGTGTAAGGCCAAGATTTAGCCATGTGCTACCTTATCCATCTACCACAAAATATCCTACCTAACCCTTGACCAAGGGAAAGGCACAAAATCGTCCAAGCTAGCCCAAAGTTTCCGTCCACTCCTTCCAATTAGAGGGTGACAAGTGTCGCCCTCTCGTTGGTCCAAAATGTTTCGTCTCTCGGAAAAATCCGCAAAAATTATAAATGACATAGCCGGAAATTCCCCTACGAAAGCTGTGAAAACGTTTCGTCGAAAAACGACTCTAACCGGGTGTTGTGCACAAAAAGAATTCGGCCAAGCCTAAAGAAGTTCGAAAATTTCTACGTACGTCCCCCACGTACATACTCTGGAAATACGGGGTATAACAATAGTCCTAGATGGCAAGTCTTGCAAGTTGATTAGCTTTAGAAGTTTGACTAAGTCAAGGTCCCACAAGTCTTGATATTTGTTAAGAGATCATCCAAACCACCCAATTGTTCCTATCTTAACCCTCCATTATGTTATATATGTATACTAGTAGTGAAACTAGTCCCACACTTAGCCAAAAATTTCAAGAGAATTGGATGAACAACAAAAGAAGCTCTCGGGTTCTAGCTCTCAAAGAAGGAAATTTTTTTGTTTCTTGTCCATTTAGCCCCACATTTTAAACCAAGGTTCATGAGTGTTATGTAAGTGTATCTCAATAGAGAAATCTTGGAAAAAAATAGTTTACGGGTTAGTCGCAAAACGAAAACCTAAGAGTCTTTCTAGGTTTTGGATTGGAAGTTGAAGGAAAGTTGTTGGTATGGTTCTAAGGGTCTCAACGAGCGGATTGAAGTGTCATGGAGAGGTTCTAAACTACTAGGAGCGACTTGGTTGGAATCGGATTAAGATTCGTTGAGGTATAATTTTGTCCTTTAATGTGTTACAAGATTATATATTTATATTGTTGTTGTTAGCTTTACGTGTTGCTAGCATGAAGTTGATATGTAGAAGTTTATAAGGATTGTGGATTGATTGTAGCATTGGAAATCCGGAATGTAATGTAAGCCATGTTAAGTTGGATTTCAATTTAGTCGTTATTAGAATCGTCGCATGTTATTGATTTGAAGATTGTGGTAGTTTTAACCAAATGCGACTTGATATCATGTTATGATTAACAAATTGGATTGAAATGGAAATTTGATAAGTATTGGTATGGTTGAACTCTAGGTGGTCGAATTTGGACTACTTTCTAAATTGTGAGCCAATTGGGGCATTTAGTTATTCATTTGTATTGGACTACCTTCTTTATTGTTGTGAGCCAATTGGGGCTGTTTGGTTATTGTATTTGGCCTTGAAAAGGTGGCAAAGTGAGTAGAAACAAAGGAGGTGTTGTCCGATTTTCCGTAGAATTTAGCGACTTAGCACTTAGAATATTCTACGTTTGAATTAAGAGGTTAATGGACGTATTGTGGCCATTATAGGTTGAAGTACTTTGGAGCCTTTTTGCAACTTGTCGCTAGTCGTCGCGAGGTATGTGAACCTCTTCTTTCTTTGGCATGATCCTACGTATGAAATCTCCATGTGATAGTATTTCAAGATTCCTTCTACTCTTAGAAGTTAAGAAGTATTTACATTGTTGAATCTAAGTTAAGAGTATGTTTAAATTGTCCTAAGTCCTTACTAGGTCTTATGGGAGACGTTGGTAAGAACGGTTAGGAAGTTATGAGATTTTATTTAAAGGCTATGTGTCTTGATTTGTTTAAAGTAAGTAAGTGGATTTTATGTTCGAAAATGACTTGAATTTACATGTGAAAAGGGGATTGATTTTAAAAGTGGAAGTTATATGATTTTAAGGGAATGAATTACTTGGTTTTGGGAAGGTATGGAACTTTATATGTTTTTGTATAAGTAATTGGGCTTTAAAGGAAGTATGTTATGAAGTTTGAAGACTAAGAACTTTGATTGTCTTTTAAGGATTATGAAGTTTTAAGCGTCGATTCTTTTTAAGTATGTATGTACGTAGTATCTTTGGATCCCGTTTTCCTAAATGTTGTAAGAATAAAAGTGACATAAGTTCTCTAAAATGAATGGTTGTTATAATAGCTTTATGGGAAGTTGTTATGACGACTTAAGAAGAAGTGAAAAGATGGTTTAAAAATGTTATGTAAGGAAAATCACAGAGCCTACGAATAGGCGGATTACGTTATGAAATACAGGAGCCTACAAATAGGCGGATTACGTTATGAAATACATCGAGCCTACGAATAGGCGGATTACGTTATGAAATACACCGAGCCTACACATAGGCGAATTACGCCATATTACCCGAGCCTTCACATAGGCGGGTTACGTCATCTTACAAGGCCCACAGCGGGCGGATTATGCTACATGATTCCACGATTGCACAGGCGCGGTGGCGGATTATGCCACATGATTTATGAGTACCGTGTCCATAAATGGGCGGATACGTTATCACGTATGGATAATCAAAGTAAGCTCCCAAATAAAGTCCTCCATAATGGGTCGGATTATGTTATGTAAGATATGTAAGTTATGTGAAAAAACTGAATTAAACTCTTAAGTATGTATGTATGAATATGTCGTTAATTTTATTGAAAGAATGAAAGAGCAGTTAATATATGATTGATTTCGGGAGTTAAAGGACATTCTTTTATCTGAATACGATTTGGTTATTGCATTTTATTTACATTTCCATACTCTAAATTTGTTATGCGGACCCTTGAAGTGCGTTCATGCATGAGTTATAGGTACCAGGTTGGTGATCCTTGCTCTTAGGATCTCTGTTGATTTTGGAAAGAAGCTCATTTCACTCGAGGCTTATCTTTTAGTACGGTTTCCACGATATGGTAGACTTATGTACATTGGGGTATGGCGAGACCCTGTCACTTGTGATTGTAATTCTTAAGTGCGTAGTCACATTTTGTGGGTCAGTTTGTAAAGGAAAGGAGGCAACTGCTTCGTTTATGTATGTACGTTCAGGAAGGTAGCCCTATCGACTAACCTGTTGTTTTATTACTGTTGTTGTATTTTATAAGTTTCATGTATGTTCCGCTGATTTTCTCTGATGTATACCTGTAAGGGTGCCCAGGTAGGGCACCAGTCGCGGGCCCGGGGTCGGGTCGTGACATTGCTCATATCTCTTTTCGAAATAATCAAATGCATGTTGTCGCACGCGAGCCAATGAGAAGATTCTATGGCGTGACCGAAGCCGACTTAGGCCGCCTACGTATCCCCATGAGGGAATCAGGTCATGACGTAGTTCGTGATGCAAAAAATGATTGTACAATTTTCAAAAAATGAGACCGAAGCCAATGTGACCGCCTACGTATCATGCTGAGGGAATCAGGTCAAGACGTAGTTCGTGATGCAAAAAATAATTGTACAATTTTCAAAAAATGAGACTGAAGCCAATGTGGCCGCCTACGTATCCCGCTGAGGGAATCAGGTCAAGACGTAGTTCGTGATGCAAAAAATAAGAATTTTTATATATGCATTTTTTTTTGAAAAGTGGAAAGACAGCATCACGTTCTGACTACAATTGATACCAACAATTAGTATTGTGCTTAGGAATTTCGTTATTCACTTTCAGTCTAACAGAGACTGACTTCTGGATAATTTCTATAGTTTCAAATGATACCTCAGACACCTAAGTACCGACACACTTGCTTGCAGCCAAGGTTTCTAACTACACGTAATATCGCGTTTCAAATGCCCTCACTGAAAGAAAGTCCCATTTCTCACATATATTCCAGTATTTTGAATTTTGGGACGTTTAGAGAAGTACGCTCACACTCAAAAGGATGTTCAATGCATGCAATTATGATACCATAGGTTTGGCCGTCATGTAAGTATCCACTAATGTGAGAACCCTCAGTATAAGATCATGTAGGGCTTATCACGGGCTTGTAATGTAGGTTTGGGGAAAGGGATAGATATCTTAAAAAGTGACTAATCCTTCCTCGAGCGTTTGGACTACGTCCGTGCTTGATATTTGTGTGCTTTAATGCTGATCTGCTTTCTTTTTTTTTGTCCCAGTTTTTCTGTACTGACTTCTTTTTGAATCTTTCGTTTGGAGCTCCCTTTTTTTCCAAAGTTATTCTCTCATTTCATTCATTTTTTTAAATAATGTCGGGGCTTTTGATTTCTTCTTTTGTGAAGTCGTCATTTGTGTTTTCTTTTCCCTTTTGGAACTTTGACAATTTTTGTCTTTGCAAACTTCGACGCAGAATTTTGTTAGCCACTTGCACATTTCCAAAGCGCTCAAGAAGGTCGGGCCAAGAGAGGGATAGTGCGTACGCACTCAGAAAGGGTATAGGTGTAATATGCGGTTTTCAAAAGAATAGGCTTTAGGCTCAAAGGGGTGTACTACGGATAATGTTATTTGGTAGGCTGAAAAAGCTCAAACGGGTCAAAGAAAGCCTACGATCATTTCCTACACCGAGTGTTACTCATGATTTCGCCTCAACAAACATTCAGGCTAAGTTCTAGATCACAATGCAGTGCAATTGAACTTATTCTAAAACTCACCACACAATACACATGAAACGATGAGGTTGGTTTCGTTCTTATCTTAAAAGCACGCAAGAATGTCATTACAGGTGTGAGTGAGAGGTACCAAAAGAATCTATGGTTTATCACGAAGTCAACCCATACTGATTATTACTCGGTCTTTCTATGCACACTCCTAACTGTGTTGGTATCAACCAAATCAAACAATGATACTTAAAAGAACTGTCTTTTTTATTTGTTTTTTTTTTTGTTTTTTTTGTTTTTTATGCTTTTTGAATAAAATATTTTTGTATTTTTTGGATAAATGGTACCGAACCCGAGTAGGGCTGCCTACGTATCTCATCTTTGACGAGAATCAGGTGTGTGTAATTCGTTCAGATATGTTATAAAACGTATGATTTAAAAAGAATTCACTCATTGTTATACCCCGTGGTTCGGGCCGTGCGTGTGGGGCCGTGCGAGAAATTAGAGAAACACGTTCGGGGCACGAGCGCGGCCGGAGGAGGTAAGTCGCGGCGCCAAAGCGAGTGAATCTTGATGGCGCTGAAGTTCCAGCCATGTGGCCACGGAAAGCAGGCATGGCCGGGAAGCGGCGCGCGAGGTGGGAAATTTGGGCGGAAAAACTTAGAAAGTCTGATTTTTGTTTTAAAAGAGGCCATGGGAGGGTGACAAGTGTCCCCCCCATCTGATTTCTGCTACATGCATTATATTGACCAAGACTTGGTCATTTCTTTCAACTTTTCATCTTTACACTCCATCTCTATCTAAGTTAAAAAAAGCTCATCCTTCTCTAAATTCCCAAGAGGAATTCTAGCCTAAGGAAAAATCTGAAAAGTGTAATAGGAAGGAAAGGTTATTTACAAGCTTGTGAAGACTATTGTGGTGGTGTTCTTGGAGAAAAGGCTAGCGAGGTGTTGGAACAAGTTTGGCTAAAACTTAAGGTAACATTTCTTCTCTTGTAGTTGGTATTGGGTGTTGCATGTTTAATAGGAAGAACTTGTAGTTGGAAAAATGCACTTAGAGTAGTTGCATGTAAAAATGGGGTGTGATTATGAAAGAATTGGTTAGGGGGATATTATGAGCATGTTGTTGCCTAAATACTACATTAGACTTGTTGGGTTAGTTGTTGTAACTTGTGGGGCTGAATTTTTACACACCAAAGTTTAGGTGTGTAATCCTCTTGGTGTTGGTTGGTTGTTGAGCCTTAAACATGGCATTTGAGCGTTAAAAATTGACCTTGGAAAAGGTGGCAATGTATGTAGAAACAAAGGAAACGCTGCCCAATTTTTCGTAGGAAATTGGTGACTTTAACTTGGAAAAATTCTGCATTGTAATTAGAGCTTGATAAACGTATTGTGGTCATTTTAGGTTGACATACTACGTGCGGTAAATTGGACTTAGCTTGTGGATTGACCGAAGAGGTATGTGGAGCTTTCCTATCTCTTGAGCATGATTAGTTGTACCTATGTAGTGCGGTGACGTCTGAGATTTGGAAATCTTCGTTTGTTATAAGTATTTGATACTTGCCGTTTTAAAAGAAAAGTATAAGAATCCACTTGGACTTAAGGGAATGTGTTTTACTATTATTTAACTCTAATATAACGGCTTTATGGGGAGTTGGTTATATTAGTTTGTGAAAGTTTAATGGAGAAAGGTTTTGATGATTTGAACTTGTGGAAGGAAAATGGTTTTAAGGCATGAATTGCCTAAGGTTTTACAAGAAATGAAGTCACTTAATTTAGAAGCTTGAGATAGTTTTAAAAGGAAATGTGACTTGTTTTGAAAAGAAATCGTAACTTGATACTATGGTGATTAGTATCTTGGAATTTTTGTATAAAAAGAGTTATTTCTTAAAAGGTTAAGTACATGATACTTGGGTTAAATTCGGATTTTTATTAAAAGACATGATCGTGCCTTAGGTATACTAAAATGAGAGGATGTATTAGTACTATTAATAAGAAGTTAGGTGATTCTTAACTTGCTTAAGTTATGATAGGCGGTAGTGCTTATGTTGTGATGTGATAGGCGGTAGTGCTTATGTTATGTTTAATAAGCGGATGAGCTATGATATATATATATTTATATTATTCTGGGTAAACCCGGGTTATTATTTATGCCATGGATTTGCTACCCGTGATGCGAGTGCGGCGCTTGTACTCGTGCGGATCTGGACCATAGGATCCATGCGGGTGAAATAGTCTCGTGCAGTGCGCGATGGTACTCATGCGGATCCACGGGATCCATGCGGGTGAAATAGTCCCGTGCGGGTGAAATAGTCCTATGGCGAGGCGGATGACCTCATGCGGGTCCACGGGACCTATGCGGGTGAAATAGTCCCGAGTAGGATTGCTTAATGATACTACAGGCGAGGTACCTGTTTTGATCATGAGCCTCTATTTTTATGCTATAAAATGTATACTTGTTACTCTCGTTATTAGTAAGGCACGGTCTGACATAATTTGGTTTTATCTATAACTTGTGTATTTTGGACTTATGATATTACTACGGTATTTTCGATTTACATACTTGAGTGCGTTGTGTCGACCCCCTTCCCGGGGCTGCGTTAAATGTCGCGGTAAGGAAAAGCGGTGGTAGATCCTCATTCCTAGGATCTTGTACTCGGTGTCGGGAGCTCATTTCTTAGGAGGCTCGACTTTTGGTATGGTTCTCCACTGAGTCGTTGATATTTTGTACATTCGGGGTATGGCGGGGCCTGTCCGTCATAGTGTTATTCATTCTTAGAGGCATGTAGTCTTGTCGTAACATGGTTCGTTAAGGATGTAGCGTTCGGTTTATGTACTTTTGGGTTAGCCATTTTGGGCTAGACTATTCTATATCTTAATGGTTGTTTATCTTGAGTTTATATTCATTTGGTTTTCTCGATGTTGTGTCACTAGGGTGCCGGGTTAAGGCAGGTCACGAGTCGGGTTAGTCGTGACAAAAGTGGTATCGAAGCGATTAATCCTCGGAAAGAGTCTCTGAGCCGTATCTAGTAGAGTCTTGATTATCGGTGTGTTGTGCACCACATAATGTCGAGGCTGCGGGATATTTAGGATTAGTTCCCATTCTTTCACTCTAAGATCGTGCAATAGAGGCGTGTTATAGGTTGAATTTCCTCGGCGTATTTTCTGTGACGATTATTTCTCGCGCAAACCGCAGCCCGAAGGCAAAGCGATGAGAACTACGGTAGGGCAAGGGTCACCGAGGAAACGAGCCGGTCCTTACCAGACGAGGTGTTTCGGACGGCGAGTTCTACGACGTCGCCAACCCCAACAGAGTCGGAGGCGTGGCGGCTGCGAGACGCGTACACGAGCCTCTAGTCCAGCGGCGAGGCGAAGGATATGGGCTCTGAGAGATAGCGATTCTTGCGGGATCGTGGCGAGCGGGAGGATAGGTTGGAAACGGCGATTCATTTGCACCGTAGTTCACCAGGCTGCTTAACGAGGCGAGACTTTTGAGTTCTGCAGCCACGAGTTTTATGGGTGAGGCACGAGGATGATCCGCAGAGTTTATCAAGCGATAGCGAGATCATGAGGTGATCGGGGCTTGGAGAGCGAGTCAGTGGTATTCGGTTCGCATCGGCTGCGGGACACTGCAGTTGAGTGGTATGATTCGTGGGAAGTGTCCCGGGGGGAGCATGCGCGTCAGCTGTTTGGGGCGAGTTCTCGAGGCGTTACTTGGCCATTTCTTGCCACACCGCGAATGAGAGGGCTTGGGCCGATAGATTTTTGTGGCCCGAGGCGAGAATGGGCGGACGGTCGGAATACAACGTGGAGTTTGATTCATTGGCTAGGTATGTGCCCGCATTGGTAGCGAACATGGAGGGCGGTGCACCGCTATGTCACGAGACTCGATGATCACTTGGCGAGAGTTGCTCGGGGTGGCTCTCGGTAGGGCATGGACATTGCCGCGTGCAGCACATGCTCTCGGGTGTGAGAGCGGTAAGCGGATCGGCAGTGCTCAGCGAGAAGAGGCGGGGCAGCGAGGTCCTCTGGTAGTTTTAAGGGTAGACAACCCAAAGGCAAACCAGATTTGCACCAATGCGGTCAGGCGCTCCACCATCTTGGGGCGTCTGAGTATTCGGGGCGGGGCGGGGTTCGAGGCCGGGTTTCGGAGGACGAGTTCGGTCGGATGAGGCCACCTATGCCTCGGTGTGGTCGATGTGGTGATTGCCATTATAGAAGTGTCGTGTTCCTCCGGGAGCTTGTTATTCTTGCGGCGGCGGGGCCATTTGAGGAAGATTGTCCGTCCAGTGGCGGGAATATGATGGCTCGGTAAGCGGTCGATGGTGGATCTTCATCGTCGATGGCGTCGCCGGAGGCGAGTATTCCGCGGACGAGGCAGGCGCGGCGGTCGTGGTAGAGTTCGATTCAGCGGTCCTCGAGCCGCATTTATGCTATGTCCGGCCGCCCGGGACCGAGGCGTCACGATGTCGTCGCAGTACATTGTTGGTTTCTTCTTTGTGATGTTTATGCTTTGATAGATCCGAGTTCTACCTTGTCCTATATATCTCCTCATATTCTTTGGTAGAATAGGGATAGAGCCGAGTCCATAGAATCCTTTGAGGTGGCTACGCCGATCGGTGCCGGTGTTAGGCGGCGGGTATATAAGGCTTGCCCGGTGACTATAGATGGTCGTCGGACTCTGGCGACTTGATAGAGTTGGACATGCGGACTTCGATGTGATTATGGGTATGGATTGGCTAGCGTCTTGCTATGCCAATGTGGACCGAGAGAGGTTAGTTCGGTTCGGTTTCTGGTGAGTCGGTTATCGAGTGGAAGGAATCTTGCATCGCCAGGGTAGGTTTATTTCTTACCTCAAGGCTAGGAAGATGGTGCGGAAGGGTATATTTACCATTTGGTTGGGTATTAAATCACGAGTGAGATCTGGGACCTTGATCGATTCGGTGGTTAGAGAGTTTCAGACGTTTTCCCAGACGAGCTTAGGGTATCCCTCACGAGAGGAGATTGAGTTTTGCATCGATTTGGCACGGACACTCGGCCGATATCTATCGCCATACGAGGATGGCACTGCCGAGTTGAAGGAATTGAAGGACCGGTGAAAGATTTCTTTGGAAAAAGGCTTTATCGGGCGAGTGTTTCTCCCAGGGAGAAGCAGGTGTTATTTGTAAAGAAGAAAGATGGGGCGTTGCGTATGTGTATTGATTCTGAGCGGTGAATAAGGTAACCATCAAGAATAGATATCCTCCCGGGATTGATGATTTGTTTGACCGATTGCGAGTGCGAGATGTTTTTCCAAGATCGACTGCGATGCCGTTATCATCAGTCGCGAGTTAGAAGCGAGATATCCCGAGATCGCATTCGGGACCCGGTATGGGCACTATGAGTTGAGTAATGT
Organism: Przewalskia tangutica; assembly: GCA_029844215.1. Taxonomy (NCBI): domain Eukaryota; kingdom Viridiplantae; phylum Streptophyta; class Magnoliopsida; order Solanales; family Solanaceae; genus Przewalskia; species Przewalskia tangutica. The sequence goes on along the minus strand of CM056720.1, from coordinate 18,278,335 downwards.
CTTTTGGGTTGACAACGCTCAGCGGTATTCATGGATTTGATGAATAGGGTGTTGAGCCATTCTTGGATATGTTCGTTATAGTGTTCATTGATGATATCTTGGTGTATTCACGCCGAGCGGAAGCATCTGGTCATTTGAGGCGGTGTTCGAGTCCTCAGGGACCGGCATTTGTATGCCAAGTTCTAGAAATGCGAGATTTGGCTTGCTTCAGTGGCTATCTTATGACATTTTATCGGAGCCGATGGTATTCGGGTTGTCTGACAAGATTGAGGCGATCAGACTTGGCCTAGACCAGCTACACCGGCAGTGCGCGGCTTTGGGCCTTGCAGTTATTCAGGAGGTTTGTGGAGAAGTTTGCTTCTATTTCGGCACCTTTGACTAAGCTGACTCAGAAGGCAACTATGTTCCGGTGGACGGATACTTGTGAGGAAAGTTTCCAGTTGCTAAAGGAGAAGTTGACGACCGCCCCGTTCTTACTCTTCCAGAGGGTTTAGATGGATATGTGGTTTATTGTGACGCGTCAGGTATCGGGCTTGGAGTGCGTCTGATGCGGCCACGGCAAGGTTATAACTTATGCGTCCCGGCGGCAGGAAACATGAGAAGAACTATCCCACACATGACTTGGAGGTGGCGTGATGATTCATGCCTTGAAGATGCGGAGACATTATTTATATGGAGTTCATGTGGACATTTACACGGACCACAAGAGTCTCGATGCATCTTGACGGAGGAGAGTGAACTTGCGGCGAGCGGTGGTTGGAGCTACTTAAGGATTACGATGTTGATATTACGTATCACCGGGGAAGGCGATGTAGTTGCGGTGCCCAGTCGCGGTCGATGGGTAGTCTATCGATGTTGAGACAGAGAAAAAGGATATGGTCAGAAGTTACACGATTAGCAAGCCTTGGGGTTCGTTTGGTTGATTCCGTTAATGCGGAATTGGTTCGAAGGTCGCCAGTCTTCCATCGTCGAGGTGAAGAAGCGGCGATATGAGATCCGATTTTGGTGCGATCGAGATGCAGCTCTCCGGGAAGAAGAGTCTATTTGAGGTAGCCGGATGGGGTGCTAAGATTCGAGGGCGGTTGTGTGTTCCGATGTAGCGAGACTTCGGCGGTGCAGGGGAGGCGCGGTGCTCGTTATTCGATTCATCCGGGTCGACTAAGATGTACCATGACCTCAGTGCGTGTATTGGTGGGATAGTTTGAAGAGGGCGTGGCGGTTTTGTTGCCAGTGTCCTAATTGTCGGCGAGTTAGGTTGAGCACGAAGCCGGTGGGCTATTACGGTATTGATATTCGATGTGGAAGTGGGAGGTGGTCAACATGGACTTTATTACGAGGTTACCTCGCACCCGGAGAGACATGATTCCATTTGGGTTATTGTTGTGGTGTGAAATCAGCCCACTTTCTTCCGATCGGGGCAGCGTTTTTGGTAGGACTATGCGATTATATATTAGAGAGATTGTGAGATTGCGGAGTCCGGTGTCGATTATATCGAGATAGAGAGCCAGTTCACGGCTAACCGGAGGTCTTTCGGAAGGATTAGGGACACAGTGAGTCTCAAGACGGCGTTCATCCTCGAGACGGACGGGCCAGTCGCGCACTATCCGCACACTCGAGGATATCTTTGCGGGCTTGTGTTATTGATTTCGGGTATTTGGGAGGATCATTTACCTCTTGTGGAGTTTGCTTATAACAACGGCTACCATTCTAGTGTTCGGATGGCGCCTTATGAGGCCTTATACGGGAGGAAGTGCAGTCGCGATAGGTTGGTTTGAAGTGGGAGAAGTGCGATTAATCGGGCGATTTGGTTCGTGAGCGATGGATAAGGTGAAGCTTATCGGAGCGGTTATTAGCAGCCAGTCGGCAATCATATGCAGATCATCGGCGTCGACACTTAGAGTTTGAGGTTAATGATTGGGTCTTTCGAAAGTGTCACCCATGAAGGGTGTGATGAGATTTGGGAGGAAGGAAACTCGGCCCAAGTACATTGGGCGTGTCAGTTGTCAGAAGAGTGGGCAAGGTTTTCTATGAGTTGGATCTGTCGTCCGATCTTGGCGGTACATCGATTTTCACGTGTCTATGTTCTGGAAATCGTTGGAGATCCGTCTAGAGTGCACCGGTCGGGATATCCGGTGTGAGAGGAGTTGTCGTATGAGAGAGTCCATAGCGATACTCGATCGTCGAGTTAGACGACTTGGACGAAGGGCGTGGCTTCCGTCAGTCTTATGGCGGAGCGAGCGAGGAGAAATGATGTGGGAAGCGAGAGGATGACATGATGAAGAAGTATCCTCACTTATTCCCTACCTCCGGGTAACCACTTTCACCTTGTTAGTTTTGATTTAGCAATTGTGCTTAAGTATTGTTGTGGCTCGGGAGCATTCTTATTTGCAAAGGAATAGTTAAGAAGATATGTTTATATTGTGTTTTGTGTAAGGCTAGAAGGAACATTCGGGACGAATGTTTCTAAGAGAGAATGTTATACCAGTGGTTCGGCCCGTGCGTGTGGGGCCGTCACGAGAAATTAGAGAAACACGTTCGGGGGCACGAGTGTGGCCTTGGAGGTAGAACAGCGCGCCAGCGGAGTGAAGTCTTGGTGGCTGAAGTTCAGCCATGGCCTGAAACAGACGCGGCCGAAAGATCAAGTCGCGGGAGTTGCGGCGCCCAGCCAGGAAGCAGCATGTGGCGGGAAATTTGGGCGGAAAAACTTAGAAAGTCTGATTTTTGTTTTAAAAGAGGCCATGGGAGGGTGACAAGTGTCCCACGTCGATTCTCTACATCGTTATATTGACCAAGACTTGGTCATTTCTTTCAACTTTTCATCTTTACACTCCATCTCTCTCTAAGTTAAAAAAAAAGCTCATCCTTCTCTCTAAATTCCCAAGAGGAATTCTAGCCTAAGGGAAAAATCTGAAAAGTGTAATAGGAAGGAAAGGTTGTTACAAGCTTGTGAAGACTATTGTGGTGGTGTTCTTGGAGAAAAAGGCTAGCAAGGTGTTGGAACAAGTTTGGCTAAAACTTAAGGTAACATTTCTTCTCTTGTAGTTGGTATTGGGTGTTGCATGTTTAATAGGAAGAACTTGTAGTTGGAAAAATGCACTTAGAGTAGTTGCATGTAAAAATGGGGTGTGATTATGAAAGAATTGGTTAGGGGGATATTATGAGCATGTTGTTGCCTAAATACTACATTAGACTTGTTGGGTTAGTTGTTGTAACTTGTGGGGCTGAATTTTTACACACCAAAGTTTAGGTGTGTAATCCTCTTGGTGTTGGTTGGTTGTTGAGCCTTAAACATGGCATTTGAGCGTTAAAAATCGACCTTGGAAAAGGTGGCAATGTATGTAGAAACAAAGGAAACGCTGCCCAATTTTCCGTAGGAAATTGGTGACTTTAACTTGGAAAAATTCTGCATTGTAATTAGAGCTTGATAAACGTATTGTGGTCATTTTAGGTTGACATACTACGTGCGGTAAATTGGACTTAGCTTGTGGATTGACCGAAGAGGTATGTGGAGCTTTCCTATCTCTTGAGCATGATTAGTTGTACCTATGTAGTACGGTAGGCGTCTGAGATTTGGAAATCTTCGTTTGTTATAAGTATTTGATACTTGCCGTTTTAAAAGAAAAGTATAAGAATCCACTTGGACTTAAGGGAATGTGTTTTACTATTGTTTAACTCTAATATAACGGCTTTATGGGATTTGGTTATATTAGTTTGTGAAAGTTTAATGGAGAAAGGTTTTGATGATTTGAACTTGTGGAAGGAAAATGGTTTTAAGGCATGAATTGCCTAAGGTTTTACAAGAAATGAAGTCACTTAATTTAGAAGCTTGAGATAGTTTTAAAAGGAAATGTGACTTGTTTTGAAAAGAAATCGTAACTTGATACTATGGTGATTAGTATCTTGGAATTTTTGTATAAAAGAGTTATTTCTTAAAAGGTTAAGTACATGATACTTGGGTTAAATTCGGATTTTTATTAAAAGACATGATCGTGCCTTAGGTATACTAAAATGAGAGGATGTATTAGTACTATTAATAAGAAGTTAGGTGATTCTTAACTTGCTTAAGTTATGATAGGCGGTAGTGCTTATGTTGTGATGTGATAGGGTAGTGCTTATGTTATGTTTAATAATAGGATGAGCTATGATATATATATATTTATATTGTTACGGGTAAACCGGGTTATTATTTATGCCATGGATTTGCTACCCATGATGCGAGTGCGGCGCTTGTACTCGTGCGGATCGGACCATAGGATCCGTGCGGGTGAAATAGTCCCGTGCGAGTGCGCGATGGTACTCATGCGGATCCACGGGATCCATGCGGGTGAAATAGTCCCATGCGGGTGAAATAGTCCTATGGCGAGGCGGATGACCTCATGCGGGTCCACGGGACCTATGCGGGTGAAATAGTCCCGGGAGTAGGATTGCTTAATGATACTACTGGCGAGGTACCTGTTTTGATCATGAACCTCCTATTTTTATGCTATAAAATGTATACTTGTTACTCTCGTTATTAGTAAGGCACGGTCTGACATAATTTGGTTTTATCTATAACTTGTGTATTTTGGACTTATGATATTACTACGGTATTTTCGATTTTACATACTTGATGCGTTGTGTCGACCCTTCCTCGAGGCTGCGTTATCTGCATGGTAAGAAGCGGTGGTAGATCCTCATTCCTAGGATCTTGTACTCAGTGTCGGGAGCTCCATTTCTTGAGGCTCGACTTTTGGTATGGTTCTCCACAGTCGTTGATATTTTGTACATTCGGGGCATGGCGGGGCCTGTCCGTCATAGTGTTATTCATTCTTAGAGGCCTGTAGTCTTGTCAGAACTTGGTTCGTTAAGGATGTAACTGTTCGGTTTATGTACTTTTGGGTTAGCCATTTTGGGCTAGACTATTCTATATCTTAATGGTTGTTTATCTTGAGTTTATATTCCGCTGGTTTTCTCTGATGTTGTGTCACTAGGGTGCCCGGGTTAAGGCACCGGTCACGGGTCCGGGTTCGGGTCGTGACACTCATGAAAGAAATGCAAAAGTAAAAGTTGTGCAAAATAAATGATTGTTCAATATAAGACTAATGCAAAGTAAAAGGAATGTAATAAAAAAAATGAATGGTTGTGATAGAATGAATGAAATGCATGAATGAATGTATGTGAAAGAATGATCGAAATGCAATAATGAATGTCCGTGATTGGATAAATGCAATGAATGAGTGAACCAAATATGTCCCTTTTTTTGTGGTACTGTCGAACCCTAGATGGGTTGCCTACGTATCACACCGTATGGTGAGAATCAGACACGCATAGTTCGGGATGATTATGTTGTAAAATGCATGATAAAGAATTATGTAATCGACACTAGACATATCGATTGAATTTGCAAATATGTATAAAGATACAAAATATAGGACCCAGAGCGATGCTTCGTTGAATCTGGTATAAGCTGACTTCTTTCCGTCAACATAACTCCAGCTCATTTTTTTTTCTTTTTTCTTCTTCCTTTTTTTTTCTTCCGGCCGCCCTCGACTATTTGCGAGGACGGTTTTCCTGCAAAAGATATGACAAATGGGTGAGAGTAGGCAAGCCACAAAAATAGTAAAATGTAAGGGCGTGGTAATATAGTCAAAGACTCCCCTGCTTGGTTCGATCGGACTGGTGGTTGATACTTCACAAAGTCCAAATCGCGCTGTTCAAGAGCGATTTACGCAGTAGAAGTCCTGATTGCAATGTGACAACAAAAAGTGCAAAAATGCAAATGCTCGTGGCCGGAATTATAAGCATGATATGTACAGGGGTTAAAAGGGTAATTATTTAATTATTGCATTAAATAATATGTACAGAATTGCTAGCGACAACAATAGTAAACAAAAACATGCAAATCAAGCGCGCGCCTAATATGCATGGGACCTCTCTTATGCCAGAGGTAGGCCTAAACGCCAAATATGCGAGATTATGATAAATAGGTCCAAGCCGTTAAACTGCAATGTTTTGTTGGAAATGGAGACCAAATGACGGTGGACTTTTTCCAATTTCGGTGTGTCATGACCAGGCTTGGATCCGTCTATCATTGTCACGCTACACATATATGCTTATGGGTCGTTGGGTTGTGAAACCCGTCGACAAGTTTGGTGGATTTCTAATTGTGACGTTAATACCAATGATTAACCCACCTAAGGTTTATGCATGCATGACTTAATATAAAAGGGTGGTATAACTCTATCTTAAACTTTCTAAGATTTGGCTTACTAGGCCTTGAGTTTTAGGCGGACAACTCGAGTGAGAAGGCTACGTGGCTGATCAGACAAACCGATCTAACTCCACGCAGGCGCCAACTCTCCTAAATTTTGGGTGTCTTGAAAGAAATTTGCGGGTGCGCGAAGCACACCAGCGCGTGTAGTGTGTGACAATGTGTATTTTCCAGCGTGGAGGAAATATGAGCGGAATGCCAGTTTAAGAAAAACAGTAAAAGCAAATAGCAGTTAAAACAATTAAGCATACAAAATTAAAGCAAATAATTTTAAGGCATTTAAAACAAATAAAAGTAAATAAAGCCAAACAATAATAAACCTAGGTTTGCTATAGTCAAGAACCTGATTATCCCGATGGAGTCGTAAATCTATCGCGCGTTTTTCGATCTCGAGTGCGAGCGGTATCCGCAATATTGCTCTTTGGCGCGGTTCCCTGGATGGAGCAATGATGCTGATTTTTAGGAGTCGCCACCTAATTATTTAAGTGAATTAGGACACTTGATTTATTGCAATAAAAATACTGCAATTAATCTCCATTTAATGGTCTGCGAAATTAATGAGATTCTGGATCAGGGTTCTTTATTATCCTAAAGGGAAGTGGTTAGGCATCCTTTAAGATCCGCTAACTTGCGGTTATCCGTTCAAACCTAGGTTAATTATTTATTGCCCTTTTAATTTTACACATTCTAAGCAGTTTTCATAATTTACAATTACAATGGAATGCAATATAGAATAATAAAGCTAAACTCGAATAAAAACTCCGGGACATCTTTTAGCCCTTTTTAGGCCTTCTGCACAAGATGCGTCTCCGAGTACCTGCATAAACACTTAGTAAAAATGTTAGTAATAAAATAAATAATTTTAAAGTAATAGCAAGAATTAATAAGTAAAACCAAAAATAAATCCGTCTTTTGTACAGAGGAGGCCTTGGAAATCAGACGGAGATTTCTTCATCGGCCAATATTGCTAGAAACAATAAAATAAATAAAATCTTCGGATCCGCGCCAAACAGTAATAGTTTTAAACACAGAGGGCTCAGCTATATAAAAAATATAGTGGGACAGCCTAAACAAGTGCGGCTGCGAGAATTCGCCCTGCCAGCGCATGTTGGTTATCCGGTGTAAGTGGAAGAAATCATCATTGCCCAGAAAGCTTCATTTTATTTTATTTTCCGTCTTTGCAACTGTGGATGCCTCAAAAATCGACGGATAACTTTTTCATTTTCCAATGCAGTATCTGTTCAAAACCAACAATTTTTTTTCCCGAATACAACAAACTGCCCTTTAAGTAGTGCAATGACGCCTCACAATTGAAAACAACCACAGTCAAGTGTAGCATCTGTTTAATTCGGTTTATGCAAAAGAGTAAAAGGAAATTAGTCCGAATCTTTGTGAAGCAGCGGTGTGGATAGCCAAAACAGACCAAACAGAGGCAAACGCAGAGTAATTGTCCTGGTAGAAAAATATCATAAATTAGCAAATATTAGGGACAATCCGAAATCAGCATCGGTATTCAGCCATCAAAATAATACACAGTTAGAACCAAAAGATCAGAGATATATTTAGCATCACAAACGGGACAGTGGCTAAAACAAAAGCCCAAAAGCGTGAAAACGAGCATCGATAACCAAGCGGAAAACACCCGATGGCGAAAATCTAACCCGAGAACAGTGAACGATGCAGTTCACTAGAGAATGCGAAGAATGCAAAAATCAGTTAAATAGCAAAATACCGAAAGTCATTCCATCAAAAAATGGAGAAACAGCAGGAGCAGTGACCGAGAACCCATAAATAACCAGAACAATACAAGCAACAGGAACAACGAATCGGACAAAACCCAACCGAACAGTAAGCAGACCTGAGCAATGTCACCGAAAAAACTCCGAACGTCGTCGGTAAACATGTTTAAGAGATTAAATCAGACCAGCGAACCAAGGTCGCCGGAGTTTTGAAAAATCTGGCGAGATAAAGCAAATCAGTAAACCAGTAACAGATTCGCAATAAATCGAAAAAATAAAGATGAACCCAGTCCAATCAACAATCAGTCCAACAAATATAACAACAAAGTTAATAGGAACATAATGGAGAATACCGACAGCGTAACAACAGTATAAAAGGAGAGCTGGCGGTGGCGTCACTTCCACGGCGAGGTCGCCGGAGCCACGCCACCATGGTGGATTCGACAGTGTGCAGCGGAACAGTAGAAGTGGAGGCGTCGGGTGTCGACGACGGTGGGTTGTGGTGTGAGGGAGTTCAGGCAGTGGGGTTTGGCGGGTGTGTGGGGTCGTCGGCGATGGTAATGAGCGATGAGAAGATGAGAGTTTAAGAAATAAAAATGGGGGAAGGGGGTTGTGCGGCTGGGAGGGGAGATGAGAGGGATAGATGTAGTGTCGGTTGTGTGTGTGTGTGTGTGAAAGTGAGGTGGGCGGCTGATGTTAGAAGTGTAGGAGATAATAAAAGGTTAAGGGGGTGTGTATACTGGTTTTTTTTTATGGAGATGATGATAAAAAATGAGAGGGGTTAAGATTATAGGGTGTTGTCGGCTGAATGTTGAGTTTTTAATGGAAGATGATGAGAAATGGGTAGTATATTGATATGGGGTGCGGCGCTGGTGAAGTTGTGGGCGTGAGAGATGATTTGTTTTATAGAGGATTTTAGGTTAGGGTTTGGTATTTGGGGAAAAATGATGAAAGGTGTAGTGGGCCTCATTTTTTTTGGGCCTCGGTTTAGGCTTCGGTTTTTTTGGCAGATTGGACTGATCCGGATTGTGCCTCGGACTGGACTGGTTCGACAAAAATGCAAAACAGATTAATTATTTAAAAGAAAAATTATTTAAAAAGATACAAAATTATCAAAATGAAAGTGCTGATGCAATAATAATAAAATACAATATTTATGAAGTGTTTAATGCCTAATTAAAAGTAAAAATGCGGTGTCAATTAATTATTTAAAGAGATGCAAACATTATTAAAATAAAACGACGGTGTAACAATAATAATAGAAACATAATATTAACAAAGACATCATGCTTAATTTAAAATAAAAAGATGCAATGTCATTTTGCGAAGGAATAAACATAGAATATTATGTAAAAAATGCAAAAATGATGATTAAATTGTGGTGTCCTAAAATGCTTAAAATTGCAAGAAATGACTAAAAGATGGGTCAAAATTGGGTGTCAACAACATCCTAGAGTGACTCTTCCACTGAACACCCCGCTAGCCACTCTGTATCACATAGCATAGAGATGTCTACACAATCAATATTCCATGCAAATCACTATTGTTTTCTCCTCCTTTAACAACATCACACCAATTACAGATAATATCAATATATCATGAAAATGAGGATGAATGCAATGACAATATCAAGTGTATCATATGAATCCTCAACCATGCCACACATGGACCCTCACAACATCAATATCTAGTTAGGTCATTTCCTCTATCCATGGTCATATCAAGATAAATGAGAGACAATTATATCACAGGTACGTTGTGGAACTACGTACAAATTCAGTAATCATAAAGAGACAACAAGTCACATTCAATCAACAATAATCAACCTAGATAAATCTATCCCAACTCTATACACGAAGGTGTACATGCTTTCTCCAGTAGAATCTATCCATATATATTTCGCTAACCGAAATCTAACCAAAAGGTAAGCCAAAATATACCTGGAAATGTCGAGCGGGAGTCGCAACGATACTTGAGATTTTTCCTTTTGAGGATAACAATAGTACTCGAAGTCTAAATATTATCGAAATCTAAGTTAGAGAATGAAACCAACAACACACAAACACTAGGCTATTCCTTTGAATCTAAACCGGATAGGGGATATAGGGGAAACATGCCTACAAGGGTAAAACGATCATTTTAAAAGTGAAATATGAAATTCAACATTCTAGGAGTTAAATCATACTAACCAATTGCTAAATTAATTCAAGACTAGGTCAATTTCATCAGTTTATACAAAATCCCCAATTTGGGTATGAACCCTAATTTCCAACCTTCAAATTCATCACATAAATGGAATATTCAAGCTTAACGATTACTAATTATTGGAATCCATTCTTAGATTAATAAAACCCATCACTTAATTCTCACTTTGAAGCTTAACAATCAAGCAAATCCTAACTAGGTTGAACTCATTTTTTACAAATAATTTCTAGATCGTTCCCACCATTAAATCAACTAAAAATGATAAATGAAGGTAGTAGAAGGCTTAAGAAGCTTACCACAAGAAGAAACCACTTAGAGTTGCTTAAAATCGCCCTAATGGTGCTTTGGAGAATTATTTTCAAAATGGGTGATGAATGACTTATTTTACACTTTAAAAAAGATTTTGGAATTCTCGTCATCCGCTGTAGTGGACGCGCGCCCGCGATCAAATTACCGCGCCTGCGGCTCTATACAGAAATTCAACCCTTTGCTATAGCGGATCTTCATCCGCTGCAGTAGTCCCTATCTGCTGAGGCGCATTGAAGCTCACGCCAGTGAATACACCAGAAACAAGCATAAACTAGCCTTTCATAATTTCAACCCGAAATTCGATAATCACCCAAAACCTCCCCGACACAAACCAGATATGCACACATATATAAAAATACGCTACAAACTCACTCACGATCTCAGAATTTCCATCAGAGGTCTAATTCGTTGGGTCAACACCTAATGACCTAACGAGGGCCTCGAGAACCAAATCAACTATCCCACAAAGTCATAAATGACCCTCCGAACCTCACAGAATTAACATAATTCTGAAAAAGGTCCGTTTACACAAAAGTCAACTATTGGTCAACACCTTCACTCTTTAAGATTTTAATTTCTCAACTCCAACTAGAATCGTCTGATAACTTCGGAAATCAAGTCAACGGGAGTAAAATATTGAAAGCACACATAACGACGAAACATGTCGCTATACGATTCAATACGAAAATTTAGATCAATCGTCGGTTATATGTTTTTTAGTTCTTTTCTTCTATTATAGAGTAATTTACTTATTAGGTTTTGACAAACGTGGTGTTTATATGATTAATTATGGATTTTGATTCTTTCTTACGTGCTTGAATTCATTTATGGAGTTTTGAATTAAATTGCGGAATTATTTACTATTCTATTTAATCGTAAGAGGAATAGTTTAGCAACTTATTTGCATTATCTTGTTTTGTTTGATATTAATACTTATTTTAAGTAATCGAAAGAGTATGTTGAAATTATTGGTTGAACTAGAGCAAAAATATTCGAAAGATATTTTTTCTTGAGACTAAACCATTAACGGGTTTTCGCATATCAGAAGAGGAATATTAACTGTAGGAATACTCTAATTACTCTAATTATCTATTGAATTTGTGAGAATCAACAACAATTTAGACATTAATTGAGAATCATATCCTGATTATCATCTTACATATGTCTTGTCTATTACCCTTATTTCTCATCTTGATAGTAATTGTTCTCTCGTTATCAATTGTCTTTACTTATAATTTTTTAGTTATTAATCGTGGTTTATAAACACAACACTATCAAATTTTATTTTATGAATAATAATACTAAGCAAGTTCGTTTGAGTAATTGTTTGTACCAATCCTTGTGGAGATGATCTAAATACTATACTATTTTTTACTAGTGAAGCGCTTAAATTATATTGTGTTTTGCGCTCGTCAAAATATTATAAAACTTAACATAAAATACTAATTAGGAGATTTATAATTTTCTTCTTAGCGGAAGCGAATTCGCAGCAATCACGAGTTGTGTCTCCGTACGTAAGAATTATCACAAAATAGATGGATTCCTTTGTTTCCTTAGACTATATATCCATTAGTAGATGTAGAGCGACTAGACCTGTCCATCGGGTCGGGGACCCGACACGAAAAATCAGGGCTAGGGTCAGCGTTTTTGTGACCCGATAGCCACCTGACCCAAAAATGTGGGGACCCAATCACATGTAGGGTCGGACCAGGGTAAGAATTTTTGACCCTCCCGACCCGACCCGTCCCGACTCGACCCGATGTTGACCCGACCTCCACCCGCCGTTGTCCGATCATAATTCATATGCATGAGTTTTTTTTTACATGTTTTAAGAATATATGTGATGTATACTTTATGTTTTAATGTGAAATATTGACATAAAATATAGGGAGAGAAAAAAGTAGTTGTAAATTGGTGCAACTTTAAATGGTCATAACTCTGCGCTCGGACGTCCGTTTGACCTAATCTTTTTTTGATTTCGCATATATTTTCGAAACAGGGCCAAAAAAACTCCCATAGGCAGTTTGGCAAAGCCTATTTCTCAAAACACGTCCGTCTTGCCAATCAATTTCACTTTTCCCCCCAAATTGTTACTAATTTTCCCTTTTCTTCGCTAAATATCTCGCGATATACAATAGATTTTAATGTCCAAATTTCGTGGTAATATTTCCGAGAATGTCAATTTCAGTATTGAAAATTCAATTTAAAAAAAAAAAAATTGTCGGGCCCCGAGCCAGACCCGAGCCGTCCAAAATTCCACGTTTTTTTGTTTTGTAGGGCGGGTCAGGGCCGATCCGAGGCCCGTAGGGTACCCGAATGATCAGGGCCAGGGTCAGAATATTTTGTAAAAAATAGGTCGAGTGGGCGAGTCGAACAAGTAGGAAAAAATTCACTCGATCCAGGCCACGGCGGGCAGAGCTTTGAATAGGTCTATGAGCGACTATGTGTGCAAACTTTATTAGTCATATTATGATGGAAAAACATATTTCTTTCCAACATCGATAATGGTGTATTTATATGTTATAAATATAGTGTAGGAGGAGGACATGCTAAGGGGCTAACTAGCGTACCCCTTATGGGTAGATCCTACCCAATTGTTATTTCCAGAATCTCCCACTCACATATAAGGGTGTGCTCAAGCTCTATCAAGTTAATACATATTTTCCTTTAAAATTTTCTTTCATCATTTCATATGAGATACATCTGTTAGAAATATATATACCACTTTGTGATACATCTGTTAGGAATGCATAGCCTCTCGTCATCATCATAAACAAGAGATCTTAGGAAGTATGATAATTGGTGCCCTAGAGAATTTAGATTACAATGATACATTTTTCTTTGATCTCATGTATCATAGTTTCTTGTGTACACAATTATGATCCATAAGTCATAATCAATACTAGCAAACACAAACTAAATGAGATCTCATCAGCTATCTTCCTTTACTCATGAGTCTCTCAACCTATATCCAACTCACTTTTCTAGTCATGTTCCGTTAAATCAATCTCTCACAGTCATTTGGTAATATGCTAAGTAGTGAATATCAAACCAAGCTTCGAACCACTGAGAGGATTTGTAAGTGACTTAATCTGGTCTCAAGAAATAATAAGTTGAGATAAAACTTATGTTAATCCTTTTGGTCGACACTTGCACACATGATATGAAACATGTGCAAATATATATTTTTCTTTTCTCATGGAGTGTGTGTTTTTATCTCATAATATAATATTGTACAGATGATAATCAAGCACCATATGCATCTGAACTCAGTTCCTCAATCTACTCAATAAAAATGAACTCGTATCTGAGCTTTTGAGGTAAATTAAGGAAACTTATTTTCACCATTAAAATATTGTAATAACCTTTTGTCATTACTTGTACGATGTTAAATATCTTTAAGCATGCTCCCAAATTATCCTTATGATAATTTGCTTAAGATCTCATCTCATCTTCCACCAATACTAAATTGATGGAAGCGTCAACAGTGTGAGAAGATTGACTTTTATCTACCCGATATATTTTTCAATAATATCGGAAGCACCGAAAGCATTCCATAATATGAATGCACAAAAAATATCCATCATAAGAATGTACACAAATATTTAAATAATAAGTATAGCAAATCAAACTTATTTTGATATTAAAAAAATATTTGTGAACAAAAATAAAAAATAAAAAATTAATGACTATATTGTGAAGCCTACATAGTCCTTGAGATTGTGCATTCACAACAAACGCATCCCTAGGAATCAGTTGAGTCATTGTATCTACAACTGTTTGTGCAGATGTAATTTACATTTAGTTCTTTTTGCAACCATGTCTTCACAATATTAAATTCAATGTCAATGAATTTGAATTTACAATGATAATTAAGATTCTTGTATTCAAAATAACAGCTTGATGGTCGCAAAATTGGCATTAGTACAGTATGTACTGCAACATCAACATATTATCCAAGAACCTTTTCAACCAAACAATCGATTCTGCTGCTAAGAAGGGAGCCACAAACTCAACTCTCATCATGGATAGAGCTATTTATGACTTTTCCATTGATCTATGATGTCATTATAGAGCATTGAAGACACTCAGAGATGGATATAGTGCTCTTGTCCATACCTTATTCACAATCATCATCAGTGTATCTTCTTATTTCTTTGTCATGCCCTTATGAGCACATAATTGAAACTATTCTTATTGTATCTCGTGATTCATTTAAACTGTTTTTATGATATGTTGGATTTAAGTTGATTTCATATTTGCTTACAAGTCAATTGCAAAATAAATATCAAGCAAACATAGCTTACATAAAACTACCAACTATAAGTGGCATATATCACGACCCAAAATTCAACTAAGCCGTGATGGAACCTAAGTACCCTACTCGTCAAGAGAATCAATCTCAAAGTAAGCATGATACCAAGAAATTAAAAATTAATAATGTATATTTGTATAATATAAATGAAATATCACAGTCGAATACAACACAGGATTAGTCGATACAACTCCAAAAACTGGTTTCACAAGTTATGAGCTTCAATGAATAAGAATTAAAATACAAATACATCATTTGTTTGATATAATAATAGAAATGAAAGGCTCTAAGCTACCTCAAACTAGATAGCATCTCAACATCGGAACGCTGATCTCCAAGTCTCTCTCTAGAGTAACCGTTCAAACTTATACTTGCACATAAGGATGCAACAAGTGTAGTATGAGAATAAAATAAATACGTACTTAGTAATGTATCATCGACCAACTTGATAAAATTACAGCGAGGGTTTATCATAAATATTTAGTGTCAGCCTGTGCAACTAATATAACCTCAATAGATAATAAAGAATAATAGTACAAGGTATATTAACCGGATCAGCATAAAAAATATGAATAGATATAACATATAAAATGATATGAGGAAATAAATCAAAATACACATGATGCCGACTCTCGTCCCTCACTTATCTTATAACTAATGCTTTCAGCATGACCGTGCACACACAACCTGGGGTGCCAGGAGAAATGACCATGGGGTAACAGATCCACATCCACTCTAAAAGATGTCCAATTCCTTAGAATCATCATTGAAATCTCATCACATGTGGGGTAGTATAACGTCTGACACCCATGTCATGGACTATAAAAACTCATCAACTATACTACTAACACCCAAGTCGCGGATCACCCGAACTCATCAACACAACTCATGGTAATAGCATGAATCACATATGCAATCGTTTAGACATATAAGTAATGCATGATCAAAATAGTTAAACCATGTAATTTGACATACATGAAAATCTATAATGCTACTCTAGCATTTTTTTTTATAAATATAAAATATTTTTTTACCAGTATGAGAATTACAAAGCCAAAAAAGAAACCTGAAGTTACATTTGCAACTCTTCAGCCTCTGCTACTCCTAAACAGTTCAACTCAAACAACATTACTATTGAACCAGCTAGCACTATACAGGGTAAGAATTCATAGATCTCAGTTTCAATTCAATCCCAGCTCTTGATTTTCTCTATAACACACTCCTGGATGACATGTTTGATCATTTGTTCATCAGTACTGAATTTAGCTTGAAAGACTATAAGGTTCCTTTCCTTTGATATATGGTAGATACTTCCTACAACAACCATTCTGAATATTTCAGACTCCACTGTTTTGCTAGTTTTTCTTGATATCCATAACAATTCATCATCCTAATCTTGTGGTGGTTTTCTTATCCCTTTTCAGACCAATAATTGAGTCCAGACATATTAGAAAATATGCATGTGAAGAACAGATGTCCAATCAACTCATTATCATTGTTGCATAATGGACAGTCTATGATATTTGTGATTCCCATCTAGCAAATCTATCTCTGGTATACAGTCTTCTCATAGCAGCTACTCTAATTATAAGTATTCATTTTGATAGTCCATAATTGTTACAAATCATCTTCCTCCAAAGAACTTTAGGGAAAATAGACTATAATTCACTATAAAACTTCTGGATGGAGAAAGTAGGCATAATGAGATAGTTTGTATAAGTATAAACTGTTTTTTCAAAGTACTTCTTGCTCTTCAGAATCTTAACAAGCACTCATGACGCTTGTTTAGGTAGCACTTTCCAAATAGATTGTGTCTTAATATAGCAGCTACTTTAGAGTTAATCAATGCCTATGACACTATCGTAAGCAATAAAGTACGTTAATCTATCATGAACTGTAATAAATCATGAAAAAATCTCTCATTGAAGTAAACGCCTTAATTTACCTCAGCTCAAGCGAATCCTTAATACTCCTAATAGTTTTATAGCATTAGAAATCCGTCAAACAACTCTAATATAATAAAAATATCACATTACGAGTTTAAATGAATTCATTGTTACTAATTTCATTCTTTTAGGCTAGGTCAAAGACAAAGTCAACTCCCAAAAAGTTAAAAGTCATCCCTAAAAACTCAATCCCAAGCCCCGTGATCAAACCTCAAAATAAATATTATATATCCGGGTTATTCATAACCATACAAGTTTAAATAAATGCTTAGATTTCCATTGAAAGTCCATTTGGATACTCAAAACTCAATTTAGCCGATTCTAGATTTATATTATAAAAACTCCAATTTCAACTTTGGTTTCATATTCAAACTATAATTCCAAGGCTAGATTTATGAAATCGTCATAGTTTCAAGTTAGAATCACTTTTACCAGTCTTGTGGTTGAAAGTCAAGTCAAAAACCTCGCGGACTCGAGCTCTCCTCGTCCAAAAAATGGTGGAAAATGACTACAATTTTCAAAATTCAGACTTTTATATAGTACTAGACTTTCCTTCATCGCGATCTCATCGTGTCACACATGCAATGAATGTGGCTAGCACCTCCTTATATAAATAGTTCATTCTGACTTCATTGTTAAACAACAAGAAAAGAGTAACTTAAGTATATACATCCACTCTACATATAGTTGGAGTATAAAATCGCCTTAAGAAATTGATCCCCTCTCAACAGCTATTCTCGATTACTCCCATCAAGTAATGTGAGAGCGAACGCAATGACGCTACAAAAGTTTGACGTCGCCACAGAAGGTAGGAAATCAGTTTCAGAACTAGAAAGTGTTGGAAATTTATTAACCTAAATTCAAGTTAATCCTATTATTTATGACTCGAACAATTGGGACCCCGCATATTGAAAACGTCGTTTCCACATACGTACACATGTTGTACCAAGGATTGTAAGTTTTCTTAGTGAAAGAGATATTGGTACGTAAACAAAATATTTGAGACATGAAATGATAGACGGTTGTTGGCCAAAGGACAAGTGTTTCACGTTGGTAAATGAAGGAAGAAGTATACGACGTGTAAAATGAAACGAGTCGAAAATCACCGCGGAGCCTCGGAGAGAGCGCGGCCTTTGTTGGGTGGTTGGTTAGTTCTTTGGAATTCGGTAGCGTGGAGCCTTCCAAGGCTGAGCGACGTCACGATGATAGTGAGGTCGACGAAAGACTAAATGTTTATGAATTTTGGGCTGGTTTTGAAGCATTGATCCTCCATTACTTGGCACTTGAATTCAACCATTATTTGGTTGAATCATAACCTCTCAATAAGTGCCATTACATGGCCTTGAATGTCATTATTTGGCTAGATGAGAGGTCATCTTACACACACTATAAATTGAGATCATTGACTCAATTGAAGAACACACTTCACTCTTGTTTAGTTCATATTTTTCTGAACTTCTTCCTCTCTAACATACTTTCACACACTCAAATGTTCTTCTTGAGAAACACTTGAGTTTCTTTTGCTCATTTATTTGATGATGTTTTATCTTGTGAGACAGTTGCCCATAATCGTAAAAGAATATATAAGAGGCAATAATGTCTTAAGGACAGAGTGCTAACACTCGACTCAACACAGTTGTAACAAGTAGGGATTTAGTGTCTCTTGGCTTCAGGTTATCAAGATCAAGGATCTTGTTGCCATTGAACGAAGATCCAGGACGGCAGATCCAAGAACCGTTCAAGACATATCAAGAACTCACAAGTTTACTGTAGCTACAACTCTTGTTGGCCACAAGTTTTTTAACTATTGTAATTCATTATTGTTTATACTTTCGAAGTACTAGTGTACATCCATTGTAACTCACAATCTTAAGACATTTTGTACTAGTGCTAGAAAGATGTATACCGGTAGATATGGTCCCAGATTTGGCTGTGGCTTTCTTGTTAAAACCAGTTTTGTTAACAGTTCTATAAATAGCACACTGTCTCTGTCAACAAATTTGTTTCTCGTTTTGGATCTCTCTTTGATGATAGTTACAGATCTTTTTCCGTCAAAGATGAGATATCTGTCTCTAATGATGAGCTTGAATATACTGTTGATAGTCATGTTAGCAAGACTAAGGGTCAAGGAAGAGTTGCAGTCACCACTCCCGAGAGTGGTGGAAATAAGCACCCACGAGAGGTGGAGGATATCAACTGGGACAAGAGGAGAAGGCTGAATATGTTGTTCTATCTTGTGGCAGAGGGCCTACATCTGTCCCAGACAAAGGATCTGAACCATGGAAAGAAGGATTTAGACACGAATTGACGTGGGCCATAATCCAAAAGGTATGACTTAACTATTTATTCCTTGTCAAAAATTAAATTTAAAGATGTCTGATTAAAATGAATAAAGTAAGGCTATAAATATGAAAGTGGTTTCCATATATCCCTTACGCCTTAAAATCAGAAGGTTAATCTCACTTTCCTTCCCGTTTAAAGATTAGACTATTATAAATAATGGTTTAAAAGATATGGACTTAGATTATAATAAATTAGTTTTATGGACAATCCTAAGTAAGTTCCAAAAAATTTCCTGGGCACTAATCACAAGAAAAGAGGACTGAAGATAAGGACTAGAGACAAACCTATCACCGTTTCCAACAGAAGATCCGTCTTTTGACAGGATAGTATTGGAAACTCAGTCATACAAAGTCTACGGGTGACTGGAGTGGGCCAGAGTTTCTAGATTTTAAATGATCTGAAGGCAAAAGAAAGGCAGAAAAGTAATTGGACACTCATTCTACCAATGCAACTAAAGTGGGCTAGAGTATCTAGATCTCATACGATTTGATTATGCCCTACCCATGGGCAAGAGGTTGTTCATGTGAAGCAACGCCACTTCTAAACTAGAAGGAGTTAGATAGGTTGTCCTCGAAGGACTTCAGGGAATAGGATCACTCTAACAAGAGGTGATACATGTCCCAAACTTGGTTTTGAAACGCGGTTAGTCGGTAGTTTGAGACTAGTCAGCCAGTGCGTAATAACTAAGAATGGTACAGTATGTCTGTAGCAAAGTGAATGATGTATTTGTAATCTGTGCATCTATGCCTTCATAGATTAAGACACATTAAATAGAAAGTCATTCAAAACTAATTAAGTTGAGATTGTTGCCGTTTGTCGACATAAACCCTCAAATGAACGTGAGGTAGGCGAAGAGGCAAAACACCTTTCCATTCCATCGAAGGAATAGCAAAACAAACACCGCTCCTCTATAATATAGTCACGCCTACATAGGTGATTTGACACTTGCACAAATAGAGGGGGGAGACATGTACATTGTGATCTTCATTGACGATGGTACAACGTATTGCATCCTTTGTTGAAGAACAAAGATAAATTTGTTGAAGAGGATGAGCGCTACAAAGCAAAAGTTGCAAAACTACTAAGTCTACGGATTGAGAAATTCGTAGTGATAGAGGGAAAGAATGTGAAGCATCATTTATCAAATGACTGCTCTGTACTTACCTCAGTCTAATAGTGTTAGCCAAGCGAAATCCATACGCCCAAGGTATGTGGGCAAGTCGATTCTACCGCTAATGTGAGTCTTAACGAGAATTCTGCATAAGGATCATGATAACCCTCCATATGAAGCATGGAAAAGATCCCATCTACAAATATTATTGTATGGGAGTACTGTGTCAAGTGTTGAATACAAAAGCCAAAGCGGGTCAAGTTGGACCTAAGATTGTAGATTGCATATCCACTGGATCTGCAAATAACAGTAGTGCGTATCGCATCTTGGTGTCATAGAATGTTGAATTCTTTGAAGATAACTTTCTTTAAGAATGAAAAAGAAAGAGAAAATTGCTCAAGGTTAACAAGAACCCTCGAGTGCCTGATTGTACTAAACTAGACGTTTCAGATCTATAGGACTCGGAAGTTGTTGACTATCCGGAACTTAATGTTCCAGATCTACAGAACTCAGGGATTCTAGATGTTGAACCGAGACAAAGCAAAAAGAGAGGACAAAGACTTGTTACATGACTTCTAACTTATATAGTTGATAATGAACCATGGACAATTAATAAAGAATTGTCATCTCCAGAAGCACTGCTTTGAAAAGAAGCTGAAAAGAGCGAAATAGACTCCATCAGATAGAACCACACTTGTGTGATGGTTGATCTTCCTCCGAGAAAAGAACTCCTGGGTTGTAAAAGTGGATACTTAAATCGAGTAAAAGTTACATGGATCTACTGACGTGTATAAGGCTTCGTCTACTTGGACATGTGCTCCTATGTGAATAGTTTAATCTCTAGGGTCACCGCAGTCTTGCATGACATGGATGTTGAGACAATCTTCCTAACCGGAGAGTTGGGTTTTGTGGACTGTTGGCTTCTTCCTGAACTTCCATTCTGGTCCCTGCAATGTTTACATTTTGGTCGTGGAAGTTTTAGATAAAATAGAAACAATGAATCTGACTATAAAAACATTGACTCTGAAGCTATAAAGCCAACAGTTGGAAAACCAAAAGTCCGAAAGTGGAAGAAGAATGTAATACGGAACAACCCAATGGGTATGTGGTTCCAGGGAAGAAAATGAAGTTTGTCGACTTGTCAAATCTCTATGCGGGCTGAAACAGGCCCTGAAGCAATGGCACGAAAACTGTGATAGTACTCTACTATCGAAGGGTTTCTCTATTAATGAGTGTGACAAATGTGTCTACATGAAAGGTAATTCTAACTCGTTTGTCATGATGTGCCTTTACGTAGACGACATGTTGATCACATGGAGAAGTCCTAGACTGATTCTAGAGACTAAGAGTATGTTGAAACGATGTTTCGATATGAATGATATGGGTATTGGAGATGACATATTAGAAATTGGGATTTCTAAGACATCTAACAGACTGGTCTAAACCAAACTCTTTTGTGAGGTATTTTGACAGTCTCGTTGAAGTCACCAATGGATATGAATCATTGAATTAATTGGAATCATGGTACACATATATACCAGAAGGGATATGCGCAGGTCACATGTAGTTCAATGTATTTTACACACTACAACTGACCTGGTATCGGCTCATAAAGAAGATCAGTTGAACTAATGTTCACTCGTGATTCTGGAAATGATCGATAGAAGGCTTTAAATGAGATGTGATGATATCTGAATTATTTGCTTGTCTATGTATTATGATATTCTGGATGTACAGCGGTTCTGGGAGAACTCAGTGATGCAAAATAGACATCAGACTTGAAGAACACCAAAGCCACAAGTGGATGTGCATGACGTGTCTTTGAAAAATCCTCTAAGCAAAACTTGCATCGGCGATTCATGATGGAATCAGAGTTTATCGCATTGTACAAATCATGACGAGAAGTTGAGTAACTTCACGACTCTGAGAGGATGTCCCTTAATGGGAGAAACCCGTGCCTTCGTTAGTTATACACTATGACTAGCCAGTCGGCGTTAAGAAGGGCACGGATGACGACGTCTGGACATATCTATCGGAGACTTAAGATCGTATGATAGTTGATCATCACGGGTGACACTTCCTTGATTACTAATCAAAGGATATAGCAAACCCTTTAATTCAAGGGCTACCCAAAGATCAAGAGTTCTGCCGGTCTTAGGGGAATTGACATAAAATCCAAACTATAAGGACTGATACGATGGAAACCCAACCATACTGACTGGAGATCCTAAGAATTTGGTTCAATGGGAAAACTAAATCGTAAAGGTTCAGTTGAACTCTTCGGTGGAAGTAAGAGCACTTTGGATGATGATTTCTGTGAAGAAACATGAATCCAAAGTCGATCCCGCGATAGACCTTAAAGTGCTACCTGAATGGTGGGTAGAGGTTAAGTTTCCAAAACCTTTAATGATCCTCACCGATTGAGGTTAGGTTTGGGAAGATTTTTAATGGTGTCTAACACTTATAAAGTGGGGTATAGCAGGATACCTTATAGGAGACCACTTATTTAAGTGCGAGGATTGGTCGCTTCAAATGAATGCACTTAAGAATCCAAGTGTGTCCACACACTACAACATTTCTGGCCTAATGCGACGCATCAAAATCGTCGCAATAGGTCCCTGTGGCCGTCGTATTAGGTCTAATGCAACGCCAAGGTGTCGTTGCATCCGGTGGTGTTGCATTAGACCTAATGCAACGGCTACATGGACCTATTGCGACGGCTACTACAGGTGTTGCATTAGGAATGAACCTAATGCGACGGTTCTGTCAATCCATCACATTAGCTACATATCTAATGCAACGCCTAAATACACCTAATGCAACGGTTATATACAACCGTCGCATTAGATATGTGAATAGTTTGAGAGGATTTTCCAACACCTAATTGTCACGACCCGACCCGACGGGCCGCGACTAAGCGCCCTAATGACGCCATTATACTAACCTGTCACGTAACTAGACAGATACTAAAGACAATATAAAATCCGGCAGCATAACGCTGCAATCATAACATACGTCCGATTAGGCAAGCCAGCAAGACTGCCTTTACCCATAAATATCCTGTCTTCTGAGGAGTCACATCTAAATCAAGTATATTAAATAGGCGAGCCGACAAGACTACCACTATATACGGGAACATCCCAAAACAGAGTACTACCATACGTATACAAAAAAACACGTTTACCACCCACAACTTTCTACAGACCTCTAAGAGTACAACAATGACATATGACGGGACATGTCCCCGTCTTGCCCCTAAATATACATAAGTCAATAAAAGTAAGGTTCTGTACCAAAATGACAAAGCTCTGAATCAAAGGAGCTTCTCCAAACCGCTGAACGGGAATCCTAGACTGGAGGATCACCAAACTGAGAACCTGTACCTGCGGACATTAAACGCAACCCTCCGAAGAAAAGGGGTCAGTACGAAATAATGTATTGAGTATGTAAAACATGAAGTACTGTAGGATAGATCAAAACTGGCCGAAAGATATCATGAAATAAGTATAATAATCAAAATACCCCTTCACTGTGTCATAGACAAATGAGAGCCAACTGTACCTTATAAAAATGAGAGTCATATCAAAATCATGGATGTCTGTCCTTAGAATCATCATATCTATATACATTGCCGGCCCTGTAGTGAGGGACTCGGTGGAACTATCATATCTATATACATTGTCGGCCCTGTAGTGAGGGACTCGGTGGAATCATCAATATAACGTGTCATGACCCCCTAGTAAGGGACTCGGTGGATTCATCATATATTGTCATGGGTATCTGTACCCGTATCATGGATACATGTCCATGGAATCATCATATATATAAACATTGTCGGCCCTCTAGTGAGGGACTCGGTGAACAAATGCGGGGATCTGCGCACGAACATAAGCCGGCCCGGGACTCGGAGAAGTGGAATAGTAATACTTTGCATTAATAGATATCATGAGCAACCATATGCAATTTAAATCATCACTTGACCCTCAATAGAATAAATGAAAGGCACTATCATATCATATATCGTTTTAAATCGTCATTTGGAAAATCAAGGCACTTATCATATCATATCTCGTTTAAAATCATCATAATAAACTCTTTACTGAAAATCATAGGCATTTCTCATGGCTAACATCTTTAGAAAATAGACTGTGTAGAAATCATGTATGTCCGTCGTACTTTCAATAAATCATGCCAAAAAGAAAGAAGGAAAAGTTTCACATATCTTTCTGACGAACTAACTAACTCAACAATCTAGATAAGCCTTGACTAGCGCTTCACCCTATAATAGTAGTAACATAACTATTAACCTCATGATTACTAGCATTCATTATAATTGAATGATAACTGTCGCGCCCTTTTTCGACCGCGACATTTATTTTCTAGACTCCTGCTTAAATAACAAAAGGTTAGAAAATAAAAATAAATAAAATGCTAAAAAGATACTAAATGTTTTAACAAGGTGCAAAAAGTGCAAAAGAGGCTAAAATGTTAAAAGGGTGCTAAAATGCTAAAGGGTTGCTAGAATGCTAAAAATGCTAAGGGTTCGCGGAGTCGCCACCTAATTAATTTGGGTGAATTAGGACACCTAAATGTTTAACTAGTTTAAAGTAAAACATTAACTCCATTTTAAAGGTCTGCTAAACTTAATGAGATTACGGGTAAGGGTTCTTTATTAATCTAGAGGGAAGGGGTTAGGCACCCTCTAAGATCCGCTAACTTGCGATTATCCTGCCAAACCTAGGGTAATTATTATGTTTAAAAAATGCTTGTTTTTAAAAGATGCTTCAGAAAAGAAAAATGCATATTGATAGAGATTTACAAGGCTAATGCTATAACAACATATGTAAAATCTAAAGGTATTTATTTTATTTATAAAAGATGATGTAAAGTTGATTTATCATAGATGCATGCATTTTATAAAGGATTTAAAAGACTTGTGCTACATGTAAAGTTTAAAAGCGTTCATTTACTTTTATTTATAAATAAATGATGCGAAATTGATTTATAAACTAAATGTATGCACTTACTTGAAAATTTGATTTATGTGGCATAGTGCAAAAGACGATTATCATTTGGCTAAGTTTTAATCGTGGCAAACCTGAAAGAATTAACTTAAAAGGAATACATTTCTAATGTCAAGGTTAAGGGCGAGTCAAAGCTTAAAGGCATTAAGTATCCTATTGATGTAGTATTAGACTATTAATTACAATAAATAAATGGGGCGGGGTAGGAAATAAAAGAAGATGACTCGAAGGGTGTGATGTCTTTTCACCCATGGTTTGGATTTTATGATGCGGTCACGGTGGACACAGGTGCGGGTACTCATTTGAAGTAGCTCGTGATGAGTCTCGCCATGAGACTCTTCATTTCTTGCTCCGGTGCATTTCATGTGGCAAAAGAAAGATAAGGATTAGTATATGCCCACAAATATCGAATCAAAATATGAAGCATGTAACGCGACCTAGGCATAATCAGCAGATAAGTTTATACAAATCCGTAAATAAAATAATGCAGTTATATGAAGATGTGATAGCACATAAACTGAATGGGCCTAACGAACACACGAAAACAAGACTTATAGATCTGGACAGCCTATGTGCGGCTTTTAAGCAGGCGGCGGGCTTTGTGGACCCCAATAGCTGAGGCTAATTTAATAGTACACGTACAGATAGTGATCGTTGAGGGAAATAGTCAAGTATACACCCAAAATACATATAGTATGCCTGCAGATCTGCTGCAGTAAGTGCTTAAATATGATGTACCTTTATCGGATGTAGGCGATGGCGATGAGCGAGAGCGAATAAGCCCTAAGCGTAACATTTTCGATTTCAAAGAAAGACCAATTAATCCTACACATGATAGAGCTGACAACGAAGAACGCCAAACAAGGATATAGCACGACGTGACATAGATAATGCAATATGTTAATGTCGGCATCATTCAGCGACTCAATGACGGGATTCAAAATAGCTGCCAGGACTTCCCGACATTTAGCACTTAGATACGCATACTTGTTTACTAACCAGTTTTAAGACAAACATGACACGATTCTGATATACCTCTGCGGCAAATGCTCGCATATCTTTGTGAGTATACTAGTCAGATATAAGATGTAGGCAGAGATGGAAATAAAACAGTCCAATATGGTCATTGGACCCTGGAGGCAAACAATTAGGCAAGAATGCAAAATACGGCCTAAGGCGACATACAAAAAAAAAGGAAAAGAACAGACGCCCGTGGGGGCTCAGGGACTTATGCAGGACAGAAGACAAGACTAATGTAAAATGAGTATAAGGAACATATTCAAAGGCCAAAACATACTTATGTCACATCACACAGACTCATACAAGGCATACATAATCAACTAGGCAGATATACAAATATGGAAAATGAAATAGATGGCACTTGAGGGTAACATTTCAAAGTGTAGGGTCACCCCATTTCTTTTTGGTCAGTTATGAAGGCGGGGCCACCACGATCATGAGGTATCCTAACGAGGATATAAGGGCGGTGATTGATATTAGCGTAGTCTCATTCAGATTAAACCCACCAGTACATGACTAACAGAATGGTTAGGCGTAGTTTTAAAGTAACACATGGCATGGCCAGGGGCTTCAGGCAAGGCAAAGCAGTTATACATATTTATTGACCAGTTGTAACAGAACACGAAAGCTACGTCACACCGGAATTCATTCGACATCTCCTACCCAGATCATGCTAGGACCCCCCAAAGTTTCACTAGATTAAAGCCTAAACATGCTAAATACTTGAATGAAATTCACCTATGATGCGAAACCACACTTGAACATGTTAGGCAGAATAACTGCGCAGCGAAAATGGCATGATGCATTAAATGAAACATTCTGAACAGTATTGCGCTTGATGCTAGCATAACTAATGACTTAGTCGAACAAGAACATACGAGGATTAGGTGAAAAGCAGATCCACAAAGTATCGACTACCCAACTTTAACACAACATTTCTCGCTACGAATAAGCCCATTATTAAGCTTTAAAGCTAGCACGCTCGATTTCAACTAGGCAGAATAAGCGAGTTCAAGAATTGACTTAATGAACATAAGCGATCGCGAACATCGACGTAACACACAACGACGCCAATTCAAAACACATGCTATGCATATTAAGCGAAATCTAAGGCTATGAGGGTAAAATATTACCTTCTCCGAGCGTGACCAGGCGAGATATCAAGTCGTCGGTCGATCGGCGGGTTTGGGTTTGCGATCACGAATAGAAGGCGAAGTTTATGGTCTTTGGGTTCTTTCTTTGGAACTAAAGAAAGGGATTGAACCTACCTTTATTCTTGCGATGCTAGTGGCTGCGTCTGAGCCCCACAATTCTGATGTCTGTCGATTCTCCGTGAGCTCGTGTTCGGCGATGCCACTGAATCGATGCTATGGGTATCCTGCTCTACTGTCGTATCGTCTTCCCCGTCTCATTGTCGATGTCTGAGTTATTGGCTCTGTGAGGGTGTCCCCATCGATGCTATGTGTCTTCTCCAACTGCGCTTCCCCCTCTGACCTACTGCACTCGACTCCTGTCTCTCGTCTGCCCCCCCAATAATGCCTATTGCATGTGCTTTTTATAGCCCCCTTTGGGTTCCAAGTTAGGTAAACCCTTAAAGGCTGAGATCTGGCTGATTCTCGGCGAGATTCGTCTTTGATTTAGGGTATATATATGAGGTGGCGTTTATGGTAAGAAGATGGAAGATTTGGGTATATTCTTAGCCGCGATTCGGGGTGCGATTTGGGTGAGATTTGGGTGTGATATGGACTGATTTGGAGCGTAAATGGTGATGGAGGCGGATGTGTTTTAGGGTTCTCTAGGTTTGCGTTTTCGTGAAGGGTTCTGGACCTGATAGACGATGGGGACGATGGGCTAAGGGAAATGATAAGGCTGGGCGGGCATGCAGGTGATAAGGAAAAGGCTGAAATTTGCGGGTGTCGAACTGTGAGCGTGGGCTGCGGGGATGGGTAATTTAAGTGGGCTGATGAAGGGCAGCCTTTAATTAGTTAGGGGGTTAGTTTTAATTATTAGCTTTTAGGCTTTTAATTAGTGGCAAATTAATTAATTAATTGTGATTAAATTATCTAAAATAAATGCGGGCGTGCTATTTAAATTAATGCTTAATACTTTAGAATGCGCTATTTATTAAAAACTTATTATTATGCATTATTGCGAAGTTAAATTAAAATTGAATTGAGTTTAGATTAAATTATTTAAATGCTAACTGCAAGTATGATATTTAGGAATTGTTTAAAGTTTTATAAATGCGGTGCTATTAAATGCATATATCAGATTAAAATTGATTTTTAAATTATAAATGATTACTAATAAATGCGGCTATGCTACCTGACACGACGTTATCGCTAAATTATTTATTTTATGCATTTATTAATTATTTAAGAATTACGACAAAGCTTAAAGTTAATAAATGCGGGCGCGGGACTCTAAGTGCTTAAAACTCTACGTAAGACGCGATGCCATTAGTAAATTGTTTATTTATGCCTGTATTTATGTTTTATTGTTGCATTTTATTATAAAAATCCTAAAAAATTATTTTACAAAATTAGTCTAATTTTATGGTTAATGGCTGGACGGGAGGGTCAAAATTGGGTGTCAACAGCTGTCCCTCTTTGTATGGAGATGATGGAAGAATCTTCGGACAAAGACGTTGACTCATAGCCAATTTTGTCTCGATCTTGAGTGCAAAAAATCTTTGGGCAAGTGGACAAGTGGCGAAAAATCAAAATCTGTCGATGTGAGTTATGGCGACCTTTGGGTTACCATGGTCGAAACACGGGCGGGCTAAGCGGACTCAAAGGCTGTCGGTGTCGAGTTATGGCGACCTTTGGGTTACCATGGTCAAAACACCGAGCGGGCTAAAGCGGACTGAAAGGTCCCGATGTCGAGTTATGATGACAACGGTGTGATGTAAAGAATAAAGTAAGATAAGCGGGCTTGAACACAGGGTGTACCGCTAGGGCTTGTGGTCTTTGGGTTCTATGGTGATGTGGGCGAATGGGCCCGGCAGGCGGCTTACGCGCGTCGTTGGGAAGGTTGGCCCTAACAAATTGCCGGTTGTTGTAAGAAAATCCACGTTGTGCTCTCCTACGCATGCTAAGACTTGAACAAGCGGTTAGTGCATAAGCATTAAGGCAAAAAATGATGATGTATAATTTTAAAAAGTAATGCAACCGTGAGTAAAAAGGTTATCTGCAAAATGTGATGCTCTTTGTGTTGATGCGATCTGCGAATCTTGTGATTTCGCCGCACGCGGGCGTGTTGCGATTGTGAATGCGGATCGTTGTCACTGCTGCAATTGCCCACTGTAGACTAAAGCTCGAAAGAGTTAGTGCATAAGCTGTTAAGGCGAATAATAAAGCATGAATGAGAAAAAATGCAATTTTGAGAGCAGAGAAAAGTCGTCCACTGTGTAGATGCGATATCGCGATGATGGCGTCGTTTTGGACTTCTTTGTCTTGATAACGTCGTTACTGGGCGTGTTGTTCTTTGGCGTCGTTGCGTAGACTTGATGTCTTGTCGCGTCGTTGCACGGGCGATATTCTTCTTGGCGTCGTTGCGTAGACTTCTTTGTCTTGATAACGTCGTTACTGGGCGTGTTCTTCTTTGGCGTCGTTGCGTAGACTTCTTTGTCTTGATAACGTCGTTGCACTGGGCGTTCTTCTTTGGCGTCGTTGCGTGGACTTCTTTGTCGCGATAACGTCGTTGCACGGGCGTTCTTCTTGGCGTCGTTCGCGTAGACTTCTTTGTCTTGATAACGTCGTTGCTTGGGCGTGTTCTTTGTTGGCGTCGTTGCGTAGACTTGCCCGTCTTGATGGCGTCGTTGCGGGCGTGTTGATCTTTGGCGTCGTTGCGTAGACTTCTTTGTCTTGATAACGTCGCTGCTGGGCGTGTTCTTCTTTGGCGTCGTTGCGTAGACTTCTTTGTCTTGTCGCGTCATTGCTGGGCGTGTTCTTCTTTGGCGTCGTTGCGTAGACTTCTTTGTCTTGATAACGTCGTTACTGGGCGTGTTCTTCTTTGGCGTCGTTGCGTAGACTTCTTTGTCTTGATCGCGTCGTTACTGGGCGTTCTTCTTTGGCGTCATTGCGTAGACTTCTTTGTCTTGATCGCGTCGTTGCACGGAGCGTTCTTCTTTGGCGTCGTTGCGTAGACTTCTTTGTCTTGATAACGTCGTTACGGGCGTTCTTCTTTGGCGTCGTTGCGTAGACTTGCTGTGTTGATAACGTCGTTGCCTGGACGTGTTGCTGCTCCTGTAGAATAAATGCTCCTGCAAGCTAAGCTTGAAAAGCGTTAGTGTATACTGTTTAAACAAAATGATAAATATATATGAAGTGCAATTTTATGGATAGAGATGTCGTCACGATATGCGGCGAATCGAGATGTTGCCACTTGCACTGCGGTGGAATTGTTATGATGTCTTTGTTGTGTGCGATCGCGGAGTTGCAAGTTTGACTTTATGCGAGTTGTGGCCGCTAGGTTTTGTTGGAACTCTGAACTTTGATTGCGATTGTTGATGCCGCTTTCTGCTGCTTTGCCACGACACGGACTTTGAATTTTGGGATTTTTGTCATATCGTCTGCCTCTGTTGTTTCTTCTTGCGAAGAAACTTCTAGCCGTATTTTATGCTTCGGTTATTGCATTTGCTGATTCTGTTAATATGAAAAGACCTGCGCTCAAAGAAAATTTTGTGAGTTTTGGGAGTCGATTTGTATTTGACCAGCGCCTTGTCCGCGACATCTGCGTGCAGTACGCTTGGATTTGCAGCCCTATGCAGTTTCCTACATTGTCCCAGTTTTTGAAAAAGGTGTCATGCTGCTCTTCTTTTCTGAGACCCCTGCTTTGCCTATAGGAACCAAGACAGGTTCCGACTCGTTCCGCTCAGATGTCCTTGAATCGATCATGTCGCTGGACCGTGCCTTTGATCTTGTGAAATATTGATGCTCTGCCATTGCTTAGTCAAATACAAATCGACCTTTGGGGGAAGATGACAAATCTTTCTAAAAATGCAACAAACGGTGTTAGCATAAAGCACATAATTTGCGGGTATGTAGCAGATATATTGCACATAGCACATTCAAATGTTTCCTAACATGCAGGGGGACCTCTTCATGCCAGAGGTAAGCCTAAATCAACATGCGAGATTATGACGGATTTGTCCAAGTCGTCCAACTATAATGCTTTTGTTGGAAATGGCGACCAAATGACGGTGCACTTTTCCCAATTTCAGCATGTCATGATTGGGTTTGGATTTGTCTGTCATTGCCACGCTACACATAATATGCTGGTTGGTCGTGGGGTGAGAAAACCCGTCGACAAGTTTGGTGTCTTCCTAATTGTGGTGTCATGCCAAGGATTGACCCACCTAAGGTAAATGCATGCATGCCTTAAATAAGGGTGGTATAGCTCTATCTTAAGTTTCTAAGATTTGGCTTTTCTAGACCTTGAGTTCCCGAGCGGACAACTCGAGTGAGAAGGCTACGCGGCTGATCAGACGAACCGATCTAACTCCGCGCAGGCGCCAACTCTCTTAAAATTTGGGTATTTGAAGAAATTTGCGGGTGCGCGAAGCACACCAGCGCGTGAGTGTGTGATAGTGTGAATTTTCCAGAATGGAAGAAATATGAGCGGAATGCCAGTTTAAGCAAAGCAGTAAAGCAGGTAGCAAAAAATAAACAAAATACAATACACAAAAATTAAATGCAAAAATAATTGCCAAATAATAACCCTAGGTCTGTTGTGGTTAAGAACCTAAATTCCCCAGCAGAGTCGCCATTTCTGTCGCGCCCTTTTTCGACCGCGACATTTATTTTCTAGACTCCTGCTTAAATAACAAAAGGTTAGAAAATAAAAATAAATAAAATGCTAAAAAGATACTAAATGTTTTAACAAGGTGCAAAAAGTGCAAAAGAGGCTAAAATGTTAAAAGGGTGCTAAAATGCTAAAGGGTTGCTAGAATGCTAAAAATGCTAAGGGTTCGCGGAGTCGCCACCTAATTAATTTGGGTGAATTAGGACACCTAAATGTTTAACTAGTTTAAAGTAAAACATTAACTCCATTTTAAAGGTCTGCTAAACTTAATGAGATTCCGGGTAAGGGTTCTTTATTAATCTAGAGGGAAGGGGTTAGGCACCCTCTAAGATCCGCTAACTTGCGGTTATCCTGCCAAACCTAGGGTAATTATTATGTTTAAAAAATGCTTGTTTTTAAAAGATGCTTCAGAAAAGAAAAATGCATATTGATAGAGATTTACAAGGCTAATGCTATAACAACATATGTAAAATCTAAAGGTATTTATTTTATTTATAAAAGATGATGTAAAGTTGATTTATCATAGATGCATGCATTTTATAAAGGATTTAAAAGACTTGTGCTACATGTAAAGTTTAAAAGCGTTCATTTACTTTTATTTATAAATAAATGATGCGAAATTGATTTATAAACTAAATGTATGCACTTACTTGAAAATTTGATTTATGTGGCATAGTGCAAAAGACGATTATCATTTGGCAAAGTTTTAATCGTGGCAAACCCGAAAGAATTAACTTAAAAGGAATACATTTCTAATGTCGAGGTTAAGAAGTAGTCAAAGCTTAAAGGCATTAAGTATCCTATTGATGTAGTATTAGACTATTAATTACAATAAATAAATGGGGCGGGGTAGGAAATAAAAGAAGATGACTCGAAGGGTGACGATGTCTTTTCACCCATGGTTTGGATTTTATGATGCGGAGTGCGGTGGACACAGGTGCGGGTACTCATTTGAAGTAGCTCGTGATGAGTCTCGCCATGAGACTCTTCATTTCTTGCTCCGGTGCATTTCATGTGGCAAAAGAAAGATAAGGATTAGTATATGCCCACAAATATCGAATCAAAATATGAAGCATGTAACGCGACCTAGGCATAATCAGCAGATAAGTTTATACAAATCCGTAAATAAAATAATGCAGTTATATGAAGATGTGATAGCACATAAACTGAATGGGCCTAACCCAAACACGCAAAACAAGACTTATAGATCCTGGACAGCCTATGTGCAGCTTTTAAACGAGGCAGCGGGCTTTGACAGACCCCAATAGCTGAGGCTAATTTAATAGTACACGTACAGATAGTGATCGTTGAGGAAGCGATCAAGTATACACCCAAAATACATATAGTATGCTGCGCAGATCTGCTGCGATAAGTGCTTAAATATGATGTACACCTTTATCGGATGTAGGCGGTGGCGATGAAGCGAGACAGGAATAAGCCCTAAAACGTAACATTTTCAGTTTCAAAGAAAGACCAATTAATCCTACACATGATAGAGCTACAACCTGAAGGCTGCAAACAGGGGATATAGCACGACGTGACATAGATAATGCAATATGTTAATGTCGGCATCATTCAGCGACTCAATGACGGGATTCAAAATAGCTGCCAGGACTTCCCGACATTTAGCACTTAGATACGCATACTTGTTTACTAACCAGTTTTAAGACAAACATGACACAGTTACAGTATACCTACTGCAGCAAATGCTCACATATGCTGTGAGTATACTAGTCAGATATAAGATGTAGGCAGAGATGGAAATAAAACAGTCCAATATGGTCATTGGACCCTGGAGGCAAACAATTAGGCAAGAATGCAAAATAAGGCCTAAGGCGACATACAAAAAAAAAAAAGGAAAAGAAAAGAAGACAGTGGGGGCTCAGGGACTTATGCAGGACAGAAGACAAGACTAATGTAAAATGAGTATAAGGAACATATTCAAAGGCCAAAACATACTTATGTCACATCACAACAGACTCCATACAAGGCATACATAATCAACTAGGCAGATATACAAATATGGAAAATGAAATAGATGGCACTTGAGGGTAACATTTCAAAGTGTAGGGTCACCCCATTTGCTGCTGGTCAGATTTATGAAGGGCAGGGCCACCACACAGTCATGAGGGTATCCCTAACAGGATATAAGGACTGGTGATTGATATTAGCGTAGTCTCATTCAGATTAAACCCACCAGTACATGACTAACAGAATGGTTAGGCGTAGTTTTAAAGTAACACATGGCATGGCCAGGGGCTTCAGGCAAGGCAAAGCAGTTATACATATTTATTGACCAGTTGTAACAGAACACGAAAGCTACGTCACACCGGAATTCATTCGACATCTCCTACCCAGATCATGCTAGGACCCCCAAAGTTTCACTAGATTAAAGCCTAAACATGCTAAATACTTGAATGAAATTCACCTATGATGCGAAACCACACTTGAACATGTTAGGCAGAATAACTGCGCAGCGAAAATGGCATGAGGCATTAACTGAAACATTCTGAACAGTATTGCGCTTGATGCGAGCATAACTAATGACTTAGTCGAACAAGAACATACAGGGATTAGCTGAAAAACAGATCCACAAAGTATCGACTACCCAACTTTAACACAACATTTCTCGCTACGAATAAGCCCCATTATTAAGCTTTAAAGCTAGCCTGCTCAGATTTCAACTAGATGTAATAAAGCGTGTTCAGAATTGACTTAATGAACATAAACAGTCGCCGACATCGACGTAACACACACTTAACAGCCAATTCAAAACACATGCTATGCATATTAAGCGAAATCTAAGGCTATGAGGGTAAAATATTACCTTCTCCGGGCAGCGAACCGGGGCAGCATATCAAGTCGTCGGTCCAATCGACGGGTTTGAGTTCGCGATCACGAATAGAAGAGGCGAAGTTTATGGTCTTTGGGTTCTTTCGGAACTAAAAGAAAGGGATTCGAACCTACCTTTATTCTTGCGATGCTAGTGGCCTAGGTACTGAGCCCCCCTAATTCCCGATGTCTGTCGATTCTCCCCGACTGAGCTCTGTGTTCGACTGATGCCCTGAATCGATGCTATGGGTATCCTGCTCTACTGTCGTATCGTGCTTCCCCCGTCTCCGCTGTCTGATGTCTGAGTTATTGACTGCTGCTGAGGGGTGTCCCCATCGATGCTATGTGTCTTCTCCAACTGCGCTTCCCCCTCTGACCTACTGCGCTCGACTCCTGTCTCTCGTATGCCCCCCCAATAATGCCTATTGCATGTGCTTTTTATAGCCCCCTTTGGGTTCCAAGTTAGGTAAACCCTTAAAGGCTGAGATCTGGCTGATTCTCGACGAGATTCGTGCTGATTTAGGGTATATATATGAGGTGGCGTTTATGGTAAGAAGATGGAAGATTTGGGTATATTCTTAGCCGCGATTCGGGGTGCGATTTGGGTGAGATTTGGGTGTGATATGGACTGATTTGGAGCGTAAATGGTGATGGAGGCGGATGTGTTTTAGGGTTCTCTAGGTTTGCGTTTTCGTGAAGGGTTCTGGACCTGATAGACGATGGGGACGATGGGCTAAGGGAAATGATAAGGCTGGGCGGGCATCTGGGCTGATAAGGGGAAAGCTGGGCTGCGGGTGTCGGGCCTGCGGGCGTGGGCTGCGGGGATGGGTAATTTAAGTGGGCTGATGAAGGGCAGCCTTTAATTAGTTAGGGGGTTAGTTTTAATTATTAGCTTTTAGGCTTTTAATTAGTGGCAAATTAATTAATTAATTGTGATTAAATTATCTAAAATAAATGCGGGCGTGCTATTTAAATTAATGCTTAATACTTTAGAATGCGGCGCTATTTATTAAAAACTTATTATTATGCATTATTGCGAAGTTAAATTAAAATTGAATTGAGTTTAGATTAAATTATTTAAATGCTAACTGCAAGTATGATATTTAGGAATTGTTTAAAGCTTTATAAATGCGGTGCTATTAAATGCATATATCAGATTAAAATTGATTTTTAAATTACAAATGATTACTAATAAATGCGGCTATGCTACCTGACACGACGTTATCGCTAAATTATTTATTTTATGCATTTATTAATTATTTAAGAATTACGACAAAGCTTAAAGTTAATAAATGCGGGCGCGGGACTCTAAGTGCTTAAAACTCTACGTAAGACGCGATGTCATTAGTAAATTGTTTATTTATGCCTGTATTTATGTTTTATTGTTGCATTTTATTATAAAAATCCTAAAAAATTATTTTACAAAATTAGTCTAATTTTATGGTTAATGGCTGGACGGGAGGGTCAAAATTGGGTGTCAACAATAACTCACTTTATTTTCTATAAAAATTTGGGCAGCACTTCCCCTATTTATATGTACATCCCCAATTTACAACAAATGCCAACCAACCCAATAACCATGCACAATTCCAAGATATAACCAAATTAGTCTCATGTACTTCATATACGCTACCATAATGCATTATTTCTCTTTATATTTATGGAATACAATTACCACAACGTATTCATAAGTTCATAGCTTATATTTTCATCATTATAACTTATTAAAAACAGCCCCTAACACAACATAACCATGCTCACGATAACAGATTTCGGCCCATTCAAGCACAACAATTATAATTCTCAATTCTTATCTTAACTCCTTAAAATTCAATTTCATGGTTCAATACTATCATATAATCAATTATACTCTAAACATCAAGATTTATTTCCAATTTCAACATGCAAGGTAGCGACGAATTTAACAACACAACAATCGAATACGACAACTCCAAAATTGGTAAAATTAGTCCCAAAATCGGCTACAACCTCCAAAATATTCACATGCAATGTCTTAATTCCAATTTTCTCTTAACACAAATTCATTTTCTTAATTATAACATCATGCACTCGAATTATATCATAGAAAGAAGAATTTTATACCTTCAATTTGTACCAAAACAGCCCCAATCCTTTCGGCCACTGCTCCACCTTTTACTTGCCCAATTTTATCACTTCTTCTACTCCAAATTGTCATGCATGTATTCTACAATTTTACTCCATCATTCTTACACGTTTTTCTTCCTTAAATTCTTGTCCAAATATTGGAAAAAAACTGCTCTTGATTTCGTCCAGTGGCTGCCGATTTTGCCCACTATTTTGCAATCTTTTGGCTTCTAATTTTTTGTGGAGGAACTAACTTAGGAATGGGGAAGAAAAATCTATAATTTTGCTAAGGGGAGGGAGTGAATTCGGCTATGGTGGAGAGAAGAGAGGGTGAGGGATTTGTATTTGGAAGATGGAATGTGAAAATAAGGAGTTAGAAGGTTAATAAGGTTTAAAAGAAACATAAAAATTAAATTTACACTTAGGTCCAATTTCCCTAATTAACTACTCTTACATCCCACTTCTTTCAAGTCTTGAAAATTCCATATGACCTCGTATCCTCGTCGTCATAACTTATATTGTACTACTAATTCATAACGGAGAATATACAATTATCGTTTTAAGTCCCCAACGTCACACTCGTAGTAACCAAAAAAATTCCGAACTCACATCCTTTTGTATACTCATTTTCGTATTAACATATGTAATTACACTTTATATCCAATATTCGAATCTTACTTCTTTAATGACATTTCTTAATTATCGCCTTAATCTTACGAGGTGTAACACTAATGCGACGCCTAAATACACCTAATGCGACGACTATATACAGTCATCGCATTAGATATGTGAATAGTTTGAGAGGATTTTCCAACACCTAATGCAACAGTTATATCGGCTAATGCGACGGGATTGTTCACAAATTATAAAATGTACAATATTAATTACAAAAGGATAAGCTCACAATATTACAAAATGACAAAATAAATAATAAAAAGAGAAAGATAATAATAAAAAGGATTAATTTACTAATTGTTCACAAATGTACAATATTACAATATTAGACCCCATAAGACATATTACAAAATAATTGTTCACAAAAGTATATCTACATAAGCCTCCACCCACCATTTGTTAATTAGATTGCTAGATATCTTCTTCATCTTGCTCTCTAGACACCTACAAGTTAACATAATGAACAGTCATAAGTAAACAAATGGTAGACTAGCCAAAACATCATAAATAATAACTTCAATGAATTTAGTCATATAAAAACATATAATTTTACAATATAACAATATATAAAATTTCAAGCTCCAGAATATTACTATGTGTTTGTCATTACTAGGCATGTTTTCAAACTTATGGAGGAAAAATAAATAGGACCATTTAGAGCTTACAAAATCAGAGTCAAATAGGTATTTTATTAGATCTGCTGATTAATAAAACTAAGTAGACTACCAGAATTGAAGCGTTTGCTTCATTTTTTAGCTTATTATGGTCCATTGCCAAAGAAGCTAGAATTGTCCATAAATGCTCATCACTTAAAGCAAACAACCAAAACTAACCATAATCCTATGGGATAGAATATTACTATGTGTTGAAAATAAGGGAAACACAAAAATTACCTGATTAAATATCTCAGCAGACTGCCTATTTGATTCACTGACATGCGGTGCACTAAACAACTGATTTGGAATTGATGGACTCACAAAAGTAGGAATGACAAGATTTATTTCAGGATTATCTTCTTGAAGTTGAGATATAATCACTGATGCAACGGTCGGTTCAAGTTGTTGCATTAACTCGGCTTTCATACTCTTCAAGAATTCCTCCGGAATTATGAAACCTGGTTTTTTCTCTTTTTTCTTCAAATCAGTCTTTGTCACACCTTTTCCGACAAGTCGTAAGCGATTTTTATTTTTGGGGCCTTGAAGCACTTCAGAGTAAAGAACTAGATCTTTAGAGCTGCTACCTTCTCCGTGTTGGGTGGACTCCATAGCATCTATCTTTTCTTGTTTATAGAATGTTAAGTCATTGTCTTACTAAATTATCAAAAGTACGCAAATATATGATAATACAATTTGTTAAACTCACAATATTTTGTTTCGTTTTCTCATTGTTAGTATGGTATGTTCTCCCTGGAAATCTTTGCCTCGTCATTCGGCCCGTCTCTAAAAACATCACGAGCATCATTCAACAACCCTGCAATGTCATCATTGCAAGCATCCATATTTGATTGTTCATTATGATCCAAATTAGTTCTTTCTCTTTCAATTTCGATCCCTAATTCAGACAACTTATCTGTTCTTGGCACAAAAGCATTGTAACACCCCATTTAAACCGGAGTCGGAAACGGGATTACTGCTACATATGGTTGATTCCTAAATGTATTTAAGGAGTCGCCACCTAATTATTATAGTGAATTAGGACACTTAGTTTATTGCAATAAAAATACTGCAATTGACTTCCATTTAATGATCTGCGAAATTAGTGAGATTCTGGATCAGGGTTCTTTATTATCCTAAAGGGAAGGGGTTAGGCATCTTTTAAGATCCGCTAACTTGCGGTTGTTCGTTCAAACCTAGGTTAATTATTTATTGCTCTTTTTATTCTACCTATTCTAAGCATTTTACATAATTTACAATTAAAATAAAATACAATG
Organism: Przewalskia tangutica; assembly: GCA_029844215.1. Taxonomy (NCBI): domain Eukaryota; kingdom Viridiplantae; phylum Streptophyta; class Magnoliopsida; order Solanales; family Solanaceae; genus Przewalskia; species Przewalskia tangutica. Next base: position 18,238,725 of record CM056720.1, on the reverse strand, counting down.
CAAAATAATAAAACATGAAATTAAATACGACATAAAATAAACTCCGGGGCATTCTTTTTGAAATGCATCTCCGGATACCTGCATAAACACTTAGTAAAAATATTAGTAATAGAATACATAAATTTTAAAATAATAGCAAAAATTAACAAACAAAGCAAATAAATCCGCTTTTTATGCAGAGGCCTTGGAAATCGACGGATTCCTTATTGGCCAATATTGCTAAAAATAATAAAGTAAATAAAACCTTCTGATCGCGCCAAAACAAAGAATAGTTTTAAACACGGAGGGCTCAAATATGTAAAAATATAAAGTAGGACAGCCTAAACAAGTGCGGCTGCGAGAATTCGCCTTGCCAAGCGCATGTTGGTTATCCGATGTAAGTGGAAGAAATCATCCTTGCCCAGAAAGCTTCATTTATTTTATTTTCCGTCTTTGCAACTGTGGAGGCCTCAAAAATCGACGGATAACTTTTTCATCGGCCAAAGTGTAGTATCTGTTCAAAATCAGTAACCAAAAGTGCAGTATCTTATCCAAAATCAGTAAAACCAGCCTAAAATCAGTAGCAAAATAGCCACAAAATCAATCCAACACCATAGCCAAAATCAGTCCAATAACCGAAACGATGGTAAACAGCAACAACAAAACTGTGAATCAGTCCGACAAAACCCGTAGACAATGGCAACATCAGTCCAACAAAATGGCCCAAAGAATCAGTCTAACCAACGGTAAAAAACAGTGGAGTAGCCAACAAAACTCGCCGGAAAATTCGAGAACATAGCCAGATAACAACAACGCGAAACCAACACAGTCGCCAAAAAAAAAAAAAAAAGAAAAAAGAAACTCCGGCGAGATATCAACAAAATCAGAAAATCAACCCACCAGTTAAACCAACAAAGCGAAGCGATGGCATGACGCCGGAGTTCGAGGAACTCCGGCGAGATTCAAAAAATAAAGGAAATCAGTCCACAATAAAAATATGCCAATAAATCCGAAGAGATACAAACAGTGATTTCAACAACACAAAAGGCAGCGGGCAGCGGCGTCGCTTCCACGACGAGTCGCCGAGAACGCGCCGCCAGTGGTTTCAGCACGAGACAGTGGTGTTGGTCGACGGGAGACGGGTGTGAGACGAGGGGCGGCTGAGGGTTAAGGAGAGGGTGATGGTTCGAAAGGGGGGTTCGCCGGAGCCTGAACTCCGACGAAGGCGGCGGCGACGGGAAGCAGGGAGAGAGGGTGACGGGAGAGGGCTGCTGAGTGGGGGTGAGGGATTTGGAATGTTGCGGCTGAGGTTAAAATGAAAGGGGGGGGGGGGGATGTTTTGTTTTATAGGGTAGGATTAGGGTTAGGTATTGGGGGGAAAATGAAAAGTGGGGTATTGTTTTTGGGGGGAAAAATGAAAAGTGGGGTTTAAAATTTAGGGGGGGAAATAAAAGAGTGTTTGGATGAAAACAAAAATGGTGTTGGATTGGACTGATTCCAATTGTGTCTTGGACTGGACTGGTTTGACAAAAATGCAAGGCTGGTTAATTATTTATTTAAAAAGATGCAAAATTATAAAATACAAATGCCGATGCGATAATAATAATAAAACGATATTTAATGCCTAATTAAAAGTAAAACGGGATGCTAATTAATTATTTAAAGAGATGCAAATATTATTAAAATAAAACGACGGTGTAAAAATAATAAAAACATAATATTAACATCGACATAATGCTTAATTTAAAAATAAAAGATGCAATGCCATTTTTGTGAAGAAATAAACATAGAATATTATGTAAAAATATGCAAAAATAACGATTAAAACGCGGTGTGCTAAAATACTTAAAATTGCACGAAAATATACAAAAACGGGTCAAAATTGACTGTCAACAAGCATTACATATTAGGTGATCTCTCACAACATTCTCATGGTGCCAATAACGATAGTGACAACTATCACATGGACAACAAATTTGGTTTCCTTGAGACTTTGTAGCAAAAGCCTTTTTAATATACTCCTCTACTCCTCGTTCATATTCATCACTCCATTTGGCAGTCATCCACCACTCATTAGTTCCACAATCCATTTCCTCAATGTAATATTTAAGAGAGTTACCTTAATTAAAGGTACAACATCAAAATAAGTATAAATAACATTACAATAACTATCAAATCAAATTCAATTTATTCAAAATTCTCAAGAAAGCTCACTATTTAAAACTCCATCACAATAAAACCAAATTGTCAAATAACACTAGAACTGAAAAGCTTACAAAAATATTCTGCAATCAGATTCACTTAATCAAATACCCAATGAGCACTCAGAATTGAAAAAAAAATGAAAGAGTTCTTGATTTTGGATTCTTAAAAATCCAATGAGAATGGACTATAGACTAACTTTTTAGAAAAAGCTGATTCTAAGACCTATAAACATATTAACATAGGGGAAAGGTAAAATGACGGTAAAACGTAATCTAACCTTGGAGAAGACGACGAAATGGATGCGACGACGAGTGAAAAAAGGCGACGACGAGAAGTGGGGGAAGGGGGTGCGACGGTGACAGTGGGGGAAGGGGGGTGCGACGGATAGCAGTGGGGGGAAGAGGGGTGCGATGACTATAGCAGTCGTGGGGGAACCCAAGTTTTCGCAGGGTTTTAGAACTGAAGCGCGACTAAAATGAAATATAAAACAGGGATCGATCTGTATATTTAGGATTTTATATCGGACCCGTCGCATTAGCCTCTTAGGGTCGTTGCTTTAAAAAAGCTAATGCAACGACATGTCGTAGCCGTTGCATTAGACTCCTTTACCCGTCGCATTGTTCCGACTAATGCAACGGTTCTGTTATACCGTTGCATTAGCTATTTGTTACATACTAAGTCGTCGCATTAGCCTCGTCTAATGCAACAGTTATACATTGGGCGTTGCATTAGACTTCTTAGAGTCGTCGCATAAGGCCAAAAATGTAGTAGTGACGACCACAACGGACAAAACATTAAGAAGAACAGAGTAAAGAAAGTTGTTGTGTTGGTATCATTATTTTGGCTTACACTAAACACTGACAGTTCAAGACATCACGTTCACCGCGCAGTAAGTAAGTCCGATGTAATTCAACTATGGAAGGTTCAAAGCTACGACTACCTATCCAGATACAACATCGGTCCACCAAAAGATTGCTAGAAAGGCACCGTGTGGGTGCGCCAAAATCTCTTTTAAGAGGGATTGTTGGAAATTTATTAACGTGAATTAAAGTTAATCCTATTATTTATGACTCGATCAATTGGGGCGTATGCCGGAAACGTCATTTCCACACACGTGCACATGTTGTACCAAAGATCGTAAATTTCCTTAGTGAAAGAGATATTGGTACGTAAATAAAATATTTGAGACATGAAATGATAGACGTTTGTTGGCCAAACGACAAGTGTTTCATATTGGTAAATGAAAGAAGAAGTATACGACATGTAAAAGATGAAACGAGTCGGAAATCGTCGTGGAGCCTCGAAAGGCCGCAACGCTGGGTGAATGGTTGGTTCTTTGGAATTCGGTATTGCGGTGCCTCCCGAGAAGAACGCGGCAACCGATGTGAGGTCGACGGAAGATGAAATGTTTCTGACTTTTGAACAGGTTTTGGTGCATTGATCCTCCATTACTTGACACTTCAATTCAGCCATTATTTTGCTGAATCATAACATCTCAATATGTGTCATTACATGGCCTTGATTGCCATTAGTTGGCTAGATGAGAGGTCATCTTACACATTATAAATTGAGACCCTTAACTCAATTGAAGAACACACATCACTCTTGTTTATGTCAGATTTTTCTGAATTTCTTCCTCTCTAGCATACTTTCACACACTCAAAGTTCTTCTTGAGAAACACTTGAGTTTCCTTTGCTCATTTGTTTGATGTTGTTTTATCTTGGGAGACAGTTGCACATAATCGTAAATGGATATATACGGGGCAATAATGTCTTAAGGACAGAGTGCTAATACTCGACTCGACACAGTTATAACAAGTAGGGATTTAGTGTCTCTTGATTTCAGGTTATCAAGATCAAGGAGCTTGTTGCCATTGAACGAAGATCCAGGACGGTAGATCCAAGAACCGTTTAAGACATATCAAGAACTCACAAGTTTACTGTAGCAACAACTCTTGTTGGCTACAAATTTGTTAACTGTTGTAATTTATTATTGTTTATATTTACGAAGCACTAATAGTAGTTGTATACTATTTCCGTACATCCATTGTAACTCACAGAAAGTTCAATCAATACTTTCGCTGAAGATAATTCAAGAAAACGATATGAATTCAGGTTTGTTTTCTTGCTTAAAATAATGTTATATGATATCTTGTGAAAATCATTATTAAGTTCTATGATCCTATACTCATATCGAAATTTTAGTTAGATTACTTATGATTCACAATCTATAACCAAGAAAATTCTTACATCATCTACCACCCTTTTCCATCATAATAGTTGAGACATGCAAGCACGATAAACACACTACAAGAAAGTATATAATTGACAACAAAATTGTTGTAACAATAAATATATTATTGCTAAAAAACGTAAATGGTAATAAAATTTAATTTATTGTTGCTAAAAAACGTAAATGACAACAAATTTAATATGTTGTTGCGAAAACTTTTTGCGTCGGAGATTGTTGCAACGACATGCAGTAATTTTTTTTTGCGAAAAATATTTTTGAAAAAAACATTCAACATATGGCAATAAAAATATTATTGGCAATGGATTTTTTTCTTGTAGTGACACAACACATTCCGAACAGTGTCCTTGATTTCATTTATTTAGAAATTTGTACTTTGTGAAAAGAAAGGAATTGTTAAATTTATATAGCAAAGTAAGGAAAGAAGAAAGGGCAAAAACAAACAAGGATCCACTTGGATGCTATGTAATTCTAGGACCGCATTTGGCTAAAGAGTATTGTCATTCTCTTATGATTCTTTTTCTACTCTTTTAATGTTCCCGAAACTCTAATTCCACTAGATTTTTCTGATGAATAGACTTTTTAAGTATACATATCTTAACATATGAAATTTAAAGCGCCACGTATATGATTACATATTATAAAATACAGGACTATATATGTTACGAAGATGATTAGTTTATTCAATGTTTGTGATAATATCTTCATCAGTATTAATCCACAGGCCGTTAAATACAACAATATTGTATTTGATTTTTCGATAAAAAGATAAGAGGATAAATAAAAATAAAATTAAAAAGAAAAAGCAAAAGCAAAAGGGAGGGAATGTCAAAGTATGTGTCTATTTTATCTAAAAGTTTTCATTGTTATAAAATAATAAAACAAGAACAATAAAAAGAGAGAAAAGATGATGATTTTTTATTTTTTTTGAAGGATGAAATACAATCAAGGAAATATATATATATATAATTTTTGAATGATAACCTAAAATTTCTATCTTGTTCTGATAAATGTATCAGGGATCCTCAGAGCCGTCTCAAATATTTTGGGAGTCCTGTTCTAATTCGTAAAAATAATCTGCGAATTATGAGTTTTTACAATAAATTCTGGCTAATACTACTTAATAAAAAATTAAAAAAAGGACCTTAAAATTTTTCATTTTTCAAGGGTTTTGTGCGGTAGTACACCTTGCAGGGTCCAAAAAAGACCCTGGAAATCCTAGGATATATGGATGTAAGCTATGGAAGATTTAATCTTCGAATAAAACTATAAAGTTGGTATTGATTGGCTGGTGCCTTCGGAGCCTTGTCAGTCATAAGATTTCTATCTATACTTTATCTAATTAATAAAAAGGGGTTTTTAGATTCTATCGAATTGGCAAAAGCATGCCATCGTCGAATGTCATTACACAATTTGATCTTGATTCTCACCTGCCCTTGACATCTTTATCTCTACCTTTATAACTCCCAAAGAAATCAAAAGCTGACTTCTACTTTTGAAGGGATACTCTCACGAAAAAGACCTAAAAGTTTCACAACATATAGATGAGAACTGAATAATATAGTTTTCCTTAGTTCGTTAAATATCAACACGTAAGTATGCCTGAGTACTCGTAGAGAGAACCAAGGCCTTTCAGATGTTCGCATCCGCAATAAAATGGAAATTCCTTGTCAAAATCGCAAGTAATAGGTCATCATCAAAATATACCGAGTGAAATTTTACAGTGGTGTCTTGAAAGAATAGAGTGTACGCAGACCTTACCTCTAACTTGATAAATAAAGCGACTGTTTTCGAAAGATCTCGATTCAAATAGGTAGATATTTAAATGGTAAAATATTCATATTAGACGATATATATGATGCATATCTTTTTCGAGTTTTAGAGAGCACACGTCTTATCCAAATACTATATATCTGGCGGTAAGAATTCTAATTAATTTGCATGAGAGTGCTACCCAGGTTCCAGTGGAAGACAGAAAGTATTTCTATGTCTTGTCGTGCTGAATGTTTGTCTCCACTCACCACTATGAAAGTATGAATATTTTCACCACTTCCATTCATAATTGGTGGACTGTCTAATTGCACGCTTTTGTTTTTTCAAGGGTCAAGTTATATTACAGAATCTTTACACTATTAATATAATTTAATCGAATATAATACGTTATTATTCTATTTTAAGTTACTATATCAGGCTTATACGAAGAGAAAGTTATTTGTTATTGTAGGATGATTCATAGCAGTTTATACATATATTTCATTTCAAACTATTGAAAATAATATTACGATATTAGTTCACATAAATGTTTGTTTATCAAATTAGCCTATTATATAAACTTCGAAATAGAAATATATAATTTGAAAAATAGATTTTTGGAATTTTTCATGTTTTTTAGTCACAAGACTTTAACAGTATTTTCATGTTCAAATACAATTTAAACTTTCAATTTTTTTTTAATTTATCTTCAACTATACTATTGAAAGTATATATGTCCTAGAGACAATCATTTTTAGGGATACATATACTTGAACACATTCGTATTATTAATAAGATTAATATATTTATGACTTTTGCAATTACTGAATTATTATTTGATTGTTTGTATTATTCATTAATGTGCATCCCTTAAGCTAACGTCACTACAACAAAAACACTCTATGATGACGGAAAAAAACCGTCATCTAACCCCTAAGATGATGGTTCCTGTAAGTGTCATCTTTGCCACTGTCACAAACAAATGACAGTTCTGGAACCGTCACACGACATGTGACAGTTTTTACCTGTTACACAAATGTCACAAACGGATGACGGTTCAAACCCGTCACACAAGCCGTACATAAATTTAAATTGAATCAATTTTTTTTAAAATTTCTATTAAATTAATAATTTATTTTAATATGGCGAAAAAATTAAATTTGGCGGATTATTTTTTTTTGCAATTTAATTTCAATATTCCAAATTGAGTGCAACGATGAAATAGACTAAAAATTTAAATAACACCAAAAATATACATTGAATAGCTAGAATTCGTTATGCAAAGACTTCCCAAAATGGATAATCATTCAAAGTGCTATTAAAGTATTTAATTAAAGACTAAAAATGGATGATAGGCTTGAACTTGATGGACTTCCTTTGGTTCGCTGCAAGAATACCACCTGAGTAATATGCAATTATATGAGACAACATCTATGCAGACTCAACTAATTCGATGCTCGCCATTGAACATATCACCTAGTCAAAGCAGGAAAAAGTTACAAATCCAAACATGAAAAGACGGGCTATCTATTTTGAGAGCTTACTATATATTATGTGTCATATAATATACTATATGTACTTAGAAAAGAAAAGTGGTACTTATATTCAAAGGAAAAAACAAGAATACTGTGAAAGCAGGGTGAAATACGCCATGAATTCGATTTTATTGCCTAAAGCAGATTCCAAGTCTATTTTAGAAAAAGCTTGTGAAATCACGGAAAAAAACATTCGATGAAGAGAAAGTAGCCTTAATCCAGGTGAATATCTAATAAAACATGCACGCCTCAATACCAAAATAAATCCTGAACCGCTGACTACATATCCACATGAGAATCACCATCATCTAGATTGTTAAAAGAAGTACGAGTTCCCCAAAACTAGCAGAACATGTAGTTTCACTTCCCTTTTCACAGAAGATCAAACCACATCCTTGAGTTGAAATAATAAGATAAAAAAGAAGCTTCCTTGTAATTTCTAGCAATGTAGGAAGTACTCTAAACAAGTAAACATACATACCTTGAGAGGATTCAACATCAAGGATAAGGTCAAGTGCATAGTCATAGTATGGCACTTGACTGCTCAATCCACAAAGATTAAAATCATCTTGAATGTATTCATCATCAACTTTATAGAAGAACTCATTTTCACGCAGGTTACAAAAACAAGAAAAACATGATGTATCATCCCCATCAGACTCTTCACTGTCTGTTTCAGATTCATCTGCAATAAACACAATAATGGGTATACACTCATATTAATTTATGTCTACTTATCATCACTACAATAATATATAAAATCTTTATGCAGAAAAACTAGTTTAGGGGCTTGTCGAAAGCAAATATTATTATGAACCATTTATCAAAAGGACAAAAGTACATATAAAATATGATGAACCAACAGAAATTGTACTTAAATGATAATATCAAAAGAGTAGTAGGTATGCAGAATCAAACTGAGTCCAAATGTCTGTTATGAAGAATCAACAGCTCCACGCACTCATGGAGACAATAGACAAATCTGAGCTTCTAACTGAACCCCACAAAACATCATAAGTCATTAATAACAATGGAAAGTACCGGAGATATTCCATGTGAACTTTTTCGTTAGCCCAAATGAGAATTCAAAGATTAACTAGAACACGAATTTGAGATGACGCACTAAGAACCTCACAGAATGAGAAGATGATCACAACTAGTCCATCCATTTTCTTTGATACTTGATAAAAAAATTATGATCTCATTCACGATGCACTTTGCAGACAAGCATAATCTATTGTATTCAGACAAGTAATCAGATCTTATTACAAACAAAAAATAGTGCCAGCTGTAAAATAACTGAAAATGTTCCAAAGAAGCACCTAAGCATATCCAACAAAGCAGGAAAGGATTTCGATGAGTCATAAAATAACTTTTCAATTTATTGAGTTTTATGCTTACCAACATTTTTTCCATACCCCAACAAATGAATTCAAACTCAAAATCACAAAATTTGACAATAACATATCTCATTATCTCCTCAAGCTGCCCACAGCTACAAGGCAAGAGACCAGAATCCACATTAAAATTATCAGGGCACGAAATGTCTCCCGCCGAATTATGCAGTTAGACTGCTAGAACGAGATGGACATATATATATATATATATATATATGTACCTTTTTCCTTGCATTTCTTCAAAAATGCTTTTTCATGTTTCATACACATAAGCAATTTTGTTGAGCTAACCCTCGCCCTCGATATAACATCAATCAAACAAATGGCACACTAATAATCTTTCTAGCTTTTCACTAAAAAAATCACAAAGATAGACACTTTACAACGTTATACAAATTAAAGACTACATGTTAAAGCTCAAGCACCGTCTAGCGGATCCACATTCCACTAACAGGCGTAAAAATTATAATCAATCATTGTCATCTACAATATTACCTGATATCATCAAATTAAAGGCATTCAAATATCACCAAAAATTGTTACTATACAGGAAATGAGAAAAAAACATTTTTCTAACCATCTTAGCACTTGCTCTTCGTGTCGCGATTATCGAGATGTTGCTGTCAAAAAACTCCATTACGTCTGAAAATCAGAAAGGGAAGGGACTCTTTTGCTAAAATTAATCTCGCGTCCTAGGGGCTTGCCATTAACAGTCATTCAAAAGCAAATCGACTCATACTATTAGTTAAAACTATATCTTAATCAAGCTAAATTAAGCAAATAACAGTAGCAAACACTAACTAAACACATTAATCAACAAATACATATCACAACACATAATTTGCCCTGATTTTTATTATTCTCACAATTAATACAAAATTAATGGAAACCTTTCAGTTGTGACCAATTTTGAAAAAAAATGCAATTAAAATCAAATGAAAGTAGAAATGGAGATATAATTGATTATTAATCCAATTAATCTGAAATCTTGATTTAACGGAGTAAATATTTATCAATAATCACTAATTAATTGTGTGAATGTGAAGACACTTAGTATTTTTACAGAGTTTTTGATCTTTTATTTTTAGCAATGTTAAAACGAACGTTTAGTTTATTGTTATTAAAAATAATTTTTAAAATAAAATAAAAATCGTGTAAGTCTTAATTTGAATTAAAAAGTGTTAAATAAATAATAAAATAATGTCGTTTTAATCAGTAAAACGCGTTATTTTTGGTCAATTTAAAACACATGTAACTTATTTATGTGACATTTCACAAACCCGTCATACAAACGTCATAAATACATGACACTTAAAAAACTCATCACACAAATGTCATAATTTTATGACACTTAAAAAACCTGTCACACAAGTGTCATAATTTTATGACACTTAAACAAAACGTCAAACAAATATCATAATTTTATGACACTTAAAAAACGGTCAAATGAATGTCAAGAAAAAACATAAATTTAGTAAAAAGATATGACACTTGCATTTATGTCACACGTGAACTGTCACCGTAGCCTTTTTTTGTAGTGCGTTGTCATTGATAGTGTGAGATATTAATGATAGATCGTAGTTCTTAAAGTAACATCGACTGATGATCATTGAGAATGGGATATCAATGATATATTATAAGTCGACATGTGGTCTGCATCACATTTTTAGAGAATGTAGTACGTCTCACTTACTACTAGTAATAGTTGCTAGTGATGGACACATGTATACTCTTAGAGGGTATTGTCATGCCCTATTGATAAACTATTTGTTATACATGTCTAAAGTATTATCAGCATGTGGAGATAGAGGTCCTTTGACTTGAGGTCAATACGCACCTGGTTTGTAGAGTAATGTACTTTGATAATGTCCTAAGCTTAAATTCCTTATAGAATAAGACATGACTTGAATTGGGTACATTGTGATACAAACTAAGGTGGTAGTTGAGCCAAGAATATGATTCATTCCTCAATTAGATATTCGAGAGAAAACTTAGCTTCTCAGTGATATTAGGTCGACCAAGTCATTGGCCAATGCAAGACATATATAGGGTATGATATAGTTGTCAACTAATATAGATGAGATAAAGTTTGCAAGCCATTTGGATAGACACTTGGCAAATTCTAAGCTTGATCGAGTGTGTTGTGAATGAAAGGAATTTATTATCCCACATAGAGGTTGTGTTTACTAAGAGTCTTGTAAACATATTTCACATATTAAATTCGTCATACGACGCAGTCTAGGAGTTCCGTATGAACCTTAATTTGATTAAGTGTCGAAGTGTGAAGGCCTAAAGGGTCATACTAAGTCGATTATATTTTCGGTCTAAGGGTATATTGAGAGAGTATAAAATATTCGATTTAGAATCGAGATATTTTAACAAATAATAAATTATGAGATAAATTACATTTGATGGAAATTAATTAATTAAATCAAAATTAGATTTTATATTTAATTAAAATAAAAATGAGCTGAAACTTAAAATAAAGGAAGCAAGCGCTATTTCAGAGGAGTGAAATGCCGTATTGCAGACGACAGTGGGCCCAGTTCGACTGGCCCACTGCAACTCGGTTTTGGGACATATTTTTAAGCCTAATCTCAGTCTGATTTGTATCCTAATCTGCCCTATATATTCAGCACTTAACATCATAATTTAGGTTTCTGAATTCTAACTGATTCTACACAGAATTTACACTTTAATTCTTACTTTCTGAACTCATCGTTCAGGAATTAAAATACTCTCAAACCTCTACCAAGATTTCCTGGATTTCCTGACAGAGGAGTATACCGTAGCGAAGACTTGCACCTGAGGGAAATCGCATGCGCACCTTTTAATAGAGATTTAAGAATATCAACTGTAAGTTTGTTTCTCATGTCTTTACAGGTTTTAATTGTAATGTAATCATACCAGAGACAGAATTGTTGGGGAAAGTAAGTTAATAAATTTAAACTTTCGTTGTGCCTTGTGTGTTTTAAACCCAACAAAATCCTTCAGTGATATTAGAGCCCAGGCTGATTCAATGGTTACGTAACGATTGAAAAATATAATAATATGGTTAAACATAAAATTGATTTTAATCTAATTTATAACAAGGCTATTTGAAATATGACATATTTTGACTGAGCGATTAACCTTTGCAATCACCCTAAATTATCAACTACGCTAAATCGAGGAAGTCAGTTTTAGCATGACTGAGCCTTGTGCAGAAACCAGTTCATTGCGAACATAGTGCACGGCGAAGAACGTGTAGGAATGGATGATGGTCGACATGTGCGTTAGTGGTAGTAAGGACCAGTATTCTGAACCCTAAATTAGATTTAGGGGTTGGACGATTTTTAGAAAATAGCACGGAAATCGCTCTGAAAATGACGTCGGCGTCGTGGCCCTATTGTAGGGCGCCACGACACCAACTAGGTTTTCACGGCGGCGCCGTGTCTCTATGTCGGAGCGTCACGGCGCCGGTCACGGTAATTATCAGGGATCGTGATTAAAACCTTCGTTTAAAATTCGGGACTTATCGAATCGGCACCGCGGCTCCATAGTGGGCGCGCGACCTAATTCACGCGAAACCAAAAGTTTACGTTCATTCACCACGACTCCGTGGTGGATACCTGATGTCCAGAAATTTAAAATCTCAATTTTTGAAATTTAATCTATGATTATTATTACACAGTATGTTGGTATAATGTTTATGTGCTAAATGATCGTTATTTACTTTACTAAGTTTTAGAGTCCTCAAATCATGCTTGGGTAGGCGGCGCCAAAATACATGTTTAAATGTTTTGAGTAATATTTGAAACATGTAATAGTTGATATTGAATATAACCCTGAATTAAAATGTTTCTCAAAATTTAATACAAGTCTCATTTAAAATGAACGCGTCGTCCGTTATAATTGATTGTGGTGCAAAATCCTTTTCGGCGAGATAAGTATTTATGCCCCAGCATTTGCTCTAAGTCTACGAGGACTCAGACCATTTCATAGATGCATATAAATGTTGTAGTAGGTGATAAACCTTCGTTGAGTATTTACACCCCAGTGTTTGCTTGATGAAGGCAAAGGCCACCTAGATACATAATTGCAGTCGCATAACGGGGTTGACTTGCTAGGTTGTCTTGGCGCCCCAGTGTCGGACAACCGAGGAACGCAGATCGTTTTGTTTAGAACATTCGGTCAACCAAGAGTTGCAAATTGTTTGTAATTGGTTTAGAGACCTACCAGATCATGTTGTTGAAGTTATCAGCCTCAGCAAACGCGGAGACAACATGAGTCTGGATCTTGGCCCATTATGACCGTATTTGATATGAGTATGTATTCTTTTATGGGGTAAAAGAGTATGTTAAAATAGCGGGAGCTAATTAAACTAAAGACCATGTAAATTAGTTATCGAATGTGTTCAATATAAATTATGTTAGAATGTTAATTTCAAGTCTATCGTTTCTTCAGTTACAATGTCGAATTTGTCACTTAAAATGTTGGTTGAAATGAAAAGGCTTAATAGAGCCAATTTTCCTGACTGGTTATGAAATTTGTGTTGGTGTTGCGATTAAAAACAATTGAGTATGTATTGGATACAACACTCTCTACAGTCCCTGCTGAAGATTCTGAAATGTATGCCCTGTTTGACAAGGCAGCCTATCAGAAATATCTTGATGATGCTATTGCGGCACAATGTGTTATGTTATCTTCTATGACTCGAGAGTTACAAAGATAACATGAAAATATGGTCCCTAACAGGATGCTAGAACACTTGAAGAGTCTTTATGACTCACAGTCTCGGACAATGGAGTATGAACTGTTGAGAGATCTTTTTTAAGTGTAATCTGAACGAAGGGGGCCAGGTGTCACAACATGTTTTGAAAATGATTGGGTTAATAGAAATGTTAGCTTCGATTGGAACGAAGCTGCCCGTAACAGTTTCTTTCAACCTAATCTTGAATTCGCTTCCTGTTTCATTTGAGAACTTTATTGTAAATTACAACATGAATGGAACCAAAGCGAATCTACCAGAGCTTCATATGTCCATCTCCAAAGGTAAAGTTGTGCTCATGGTGGGCTCATCTAGCAAGTTCAAGCCTAAGGGTAAGAATGTGTAGATGAATAAGGGTAAGGCGGTTGCCGCCACACCCACAGCTATGAAACCTCGAAGAGTTTTTCAAAAGAAGGCCAAGGTAACTGCTGATGTTTGCCTCAATTGCAAGAGAAATGGGCATTGTAAGAAGGATTGTACAACCCCAAGGGGAGACAAAGCACAAGGTGCTTCTGGCCCTGCTGGACAAGGTATGTTTATTATTGAAATAAATATATCTATAACTAATTCTCATTGTTGGGTATTAGATACCGTTTGTGGCTCACACATTTATAACAATGTGCAAGGGCTAATTGACAGTAGAAAGGCTGGACCTTGGGAAGTAGATCTACGCGTTGGAAATGGAGCAAGAGTTGATGTTGAACGTGTGGGGACTTATAGACTAGATTTACCTTCAGGCTTTTGTTTAGAACTCAATAATTGTTATTTTGTTCCCTCGTTAATGAGGAATATTATTTTCATCACTATGTTAGACATTGAGGGGTTTTCCTCATTTATTACTAATGGAAGTTATGTTTTATCTTATAATGGTTTTATTAGTGGAAATGCACTGCTTGTGGATGGATTGTATGTTTTAAACTGTAGCCATGAAATTTTCAATATTCAAAATAATCGAGCTAAAAGAAGTAATCCAAGAAATCTCACCTACTTATGGCACTACAGACTTGGTCACATCAATGAATCAAGGATAACAAGATTGAGGAAATTAGATTACCTAGAACCATTTGACTTAGAGTAATGGTAATTGTGAATCTTGCTTAAGAGGAAAGATGACAATCAAATCACTTTCTGGGAAAGTGGTGCATGTCAAAGAGGTGCTTGAGTTAGTCCATACCGATGTATGTGACCCGTTTTCGACTCAAGCTAAGAGTAGCTTTCTTTATTTCATCACATTTACAAACGATTTCTCAAGGCATGTGTATCTTATGGAACATAAGTCTGAAGCTTTTGAGAAATTCATGGAGTACAAGTGTCACGACCCGACCCCGGGCCCGCGACTGGTGCCCTACCTGGGCACCCCTTTCAGGTATACATCAGAGAATAGCAGCGGAACATACACAACTCATAAAAATACTTAGACATTAAATATCAACAGGCTAGCCGATAAGGCCACCTTCCGTAAAATATACATAAACCCAAAAATAAAACAGTACATCTATGTTCTTACAACCCAATCTACAAATATGACTACAGACCTCTAAGAATACAACTGTGGCGGGACAGGGCCCCGCCATACCCCTGAATGTACATAAATCTACAACATCAGGGAAACCGTACCAAAAGACAAGCCTCCGGAGAAATGGAGCTTCTGACAAATGATCAGTGATTCTAAGAATGAGGATACACCACCTTCTTACCCCTACCTGCGGCATGAACGCAGCCCCCGAGGAAAGGGGGTCAGTACAACAGATGTACCAAGTATGTAAAACTGAAAGTAGTGAAATGAAATCATAAAGTCTAAAAATAAAGCTGGAGACATGTATGATAACTCAAATAACAGTACACTGTGCCTTACTAACAATGTGTTATACCCCGTATTTTTCAGAGTATGTACGTAAGGACGTACGTAGAAATTTGAAACTTGTACTAAGGCTTGGCCAAATTAATTTTGTTCACAACACCCGTTTAGAGTCGTTTTTCGACGAAACGTTTTCACAGCTTTCGTAGGGGAATTTCCGGCTATGTCATTTTTAATTTTTGCGGATTTTTCCGAGAGACGAAACGTGTTGGGCCAACAAGAGGGCGCCACTTGGCACCCTCCCATTGGCGGACGTAAGGGCTCGGATTGGACGAAATGGAGAGGTGTAGTTGGTAGGATATTTTGTGTGTTAGTTGGTCAAGGACACATGGGTGAATCTTGGCCTACACCTTGCACTTGGCAAGATCTTGGCCATTGGTTGGCCTTCACTTGACCTATAAATACCCCTTCCCTTTGAAGACTTCTTCATCCAAAAATCTCTAAGTCTTGAGAGCTCCTCCCATTTCGTGAGGCCCTTGGCAGAGTAGCGCCCCACTCTAGTAGTGTGGCGTGGGTACCCACTAGCCTAGTTGCTTTCGTATAATACCCCCTGTGGTGTAGAAATACTCTCAAAAGTATTGTTATAATGCCCAAATTACCTTAGCCAGTATACCTTGTTGTATTCTAAGGTTATACTATCTGAAAATGCCGAAATACTATTATACTTCCGTCACCACAAAACCGAAACCCTAGGAAAATCTCCATAGTCCGTTGGAGTATTGTGTAGAAGTTGGTTACAACTTCTAAGGGTGGTTTAGAGCGGGTTGGGCGCTCGGAGTTGGAGCTAACGATTGCCCAGGATCGACTTTAACTAGGATAATTATGGGCTTATCGAGGTATTTATCTTGTCCCTCTATTGTAATTGGAAATTACATATTGTTGAAGTATACTATATATAGAACTGAACGTAGTTATCGGCAATGTCTTTTGACTTAAGCCTGAATAATACTTACGAATGTCTTGCGACTTAAGCTGAATTTAAAGAAGAATCTTGAGCGTAATTACATGAGGGTGTATTGATGAGACTTATGTAGTAGTACCGTGGAGTAGAATTGTACCGTTAGGGTTAGGCGTATAACCCCTGGTTGGCTTGGTTCTTACCTCGATAGAGGAGGAGATTTCTGTTTGTTGCGATGGGAGAGTCTTTGCGAATTTTCGGTAGAATGTTCTACGATGAGATCTAAATGTTAATAAGTGCCTTGTGGCCTTATAGGTTGAAGTACTACGTGTGGCGCGATCTACTTGGCTTAAGTGGCGACGGTTGGAAGTACTTGGGCGTTTTGCTATTAGTCGATACTCGTCGCGAGGTATGTGAACCTCTTCCTATCTCTTCTAGCATGATATGTGTGAACTATGTAGTACGGTGAGCGTCATACGTGCTAAACGTATTTGATTGGTTTAAAACATAAAGTGTTATAACGACTTTATGGGAAGTTGGTTATAACAACTTTATGTTGGTAAGAAAATACTTGTGGTCTTTAAAAGGTAACTGATTTGAACTATAACTGGCTTGTTATGTGTTAATAAAGAACTTGAAGTATTTCAAAAGATTTTTGAATCATTTTGAAAGAAGAAGTAATACTTGGGTTTTGAAAAACTTAAGAGTTATACTAGCTTTATGGGAAGTTAGGTATAACGGCTTAAGAATGTTTTACTGATTTCGGAAATCAGAATGTGTATCGACAAACCACTGCAGCGTTAATAAAAGGAAATGTTTTGACTAATTAAGTATTATTAAAACCAGAGAAACTTCCATCCTGCATGAAGCTAAGATGAGACAAAATGATATTTCCTAGATCACGGCTGCTGTAATAAGATTGTTATAAACAAGAATATCCTACTCACATATAAGACTTATGTTTCTCAGATTGTTTAAAAGAGAATTATATTCTTAAATGAATAAGACTATGAATTACGAAACCTTTCTAAAATAAGAAAGCGTGAACATTTGAAATTAGGCAAACTTGGGCGTTTGGAAAATAATGTTGTTACTTGATTTTACAAAGGTAAGTGTTGTGGTTTATTTAAAAAATATCACTCTATTTTATACTACGGGTATTGTGTGACTTATGTGAAAGCAACGGATCTTTTAAAAGATTTAATGTATGAAGTACTTTGGGGTAGATACAGAACTTGTTAGCTTAAAGTACCTTGTGTGTATAACTGGAGTGTGTTGGTTTGTGATAGCCTTGTAATACTTTCTTGTGGATTGATAAGTAAACATGCTAGGATGCTACGTGTGTGAGTATCTTGTGATGTTGTGTAAAGGGTTTTCCTTTGTTGTGCTTATGTTGCTTAACGATAATTTGTTGTGTTAGTATTTTACATCACTCATCTCTTGAGATGATTCCGGGTTAAGCCGCCTCCGTGCGGGGTAGACTTCGGTGGTCGATGGACCTATGATTCGAGAATACCTCATGCAGTCCCGAGGGCCTATCTTGAGCTACGAGAGTTCCGTGTTAGTGTCGTCCTTATGGGCATGCGGTCCATGTGGTCATGCGATCGCGAAGTCGGGCGATCTTGAGAGTAGCTAACCTTTTGATGCGGGGAATACCTCATGCGGGCCGATGAGATTGGCCTATGCGGAGCTGCGGAAAGTTCCAGGGCTAGACGTGCACATTAGATACTGCGGGCAAGTGGCCAGCTTTGATCATGTGATGATGCAGCAGATCTTATAATCTGATTCGCGACCTTGTTGATGCGGGGTGTTAGTAGTCGGCTATGCCTTACGTGCACTTACCCATGCGTTTTCATTATACGCACAGTGGGACACCGTGTTCATGTGTTCCTTGGTGCTTTTATATCATAAAGCTGGCGGTGAGAAGGTATTCCACGCATGATTGATATTGTGGCGTGAGACCCATTGTTATATTTGAGTGATGACTTGAGGCGTGAGTCCACGACTTGATATATTGCTTGTTTATTGTGAATCGTAGTTTTGTTATCATACATGTCTCTGCTTTATATAGCGCTATGATTTCATTTACTGATATTTTGATTTCACATACCTTACTGTTGTCTTGACCTCGCCCGAAGCTGCGTTCATGCCGCAGTAAAAGGTACACCGATCGTTGATCCTCGCTCTTAGGAGTCACGATTCAGGCTTAGGAAAGCTCCGTTTCTCGGAAGCTTGTCTTGGTATAGTCCACTGTTGTTGTAGGTGCTTACGTTCGGTATGGCGGCCCTGTCCGTCGTTGTTATCATATCATTCGTAAGTGCAGTATCTTTGTTGTGGCGGGGTTTGTAAAAAGGATTAAACTGCTTTTCATGTTGAAAAAGTTGTTATTTACATATATCGAAAAGGCAAGTTTTTCTCAGTTATTGTTTCATATTTCATAATATGTCTTGTATCGTTTATGTTCGTGATTACTGCGATGTTGTATCACTAGGGTGCGGGGTAAGGCACGATCACGCCCGGAATCGGGTCGTGACAAAAGTGGTATCGAGCGATTAATCCTCGGAAAGTGTCTGAACCGTATCGATGAAGTCTTGATTATCGGTGTGTTGCACTGCACCAATAATCGGAGGCTATAGGGTATTTAGGATTGGTTTCTATTACGCTCACTCGAGATCGTGCCTTAGAGGCGTGTTGTAAGTTGGACCCTCGACGTATTTCTTTCCCTTCCGTTATGCCTCGCGTAGGCAACCGGGCCCGGGAGGCGAGCGGCGGAGGCTGCGAGTAGAGTTGAGAGGGTGGCGAGGGCACAGCCCAATCATTACCTAGGGTAGTGCTTCATTCGGGGAGTTTTGCGGCGTCACTAGCCCCAGCGAGTTTGGCACGGCGTGGCGGTTCCCAGCTGCGGCCATGATATTTGAACGCCTTCCACGGCCAGAGCAGTGAATATAGAGTGCAAAGAAAGCGACCACATTACTAGCTATGGATGTGGCTACAGAGAGTATACCGATGTACCACGTGCTTGATGACTATCTAAGAGAGGGTTGTGCAAGAGTAATTCTTGATTAGGCTTGAGCATGGCACGTATGCGGGCTTATGCGCGCGAGCCAAAGCGTAGAGATTTCTGGGTTAACAAAGGCGGCGGAGAGGGCGAGGCGGCAAGGTCCTTTAGTAACTTTCGGCGAGTCGCCTCGCGGAGATTAGATATGCACCTCGCCGGTCTGAGTGGTCTTCCAGATTTCGGGGCGTTCGGGTGTGCGGGAGTTGGTCGAGAACTCGGGGCTTCCGGTTCGCGATGTGTGACGTCATTCGGGAATGTCGTCTTTTAGTTAATACTTGTTGTACTACGACCGTCGGTCCGATGTCGATGGGGTGTCGCTTGTAGGAGGACTTAGCCTTCGAGGATCGGTGGGTAGTTCGTCATCTTCCTTAGCTATGAGCCTACGTGGCGGGTTTGATTAGAGCGACTAAGGGAGTGAAGCGATAGATATAGATATATCTTTAACCTCAGAGATCGGTATGTGTGATAAGGTGAGTATACCTTAAGTGCTATGTTCGATAGCGGTGTGTTAGTCGTTATTAGATCATGGTTGTTTAACCGAGTAAGATTTTTGGGGATAGAGGAGGTGTGAGCCTTAGAGCTTTTACGTAAAGACCTTAGAGGTGAGGCCATCTCGAGAAAGGTGTAGTGTTATGTTTGACCCTTATCGAAAGTGCATAGTGCACGTGAGTTATGTTGGGATAGGTGCGTTATACTGCAGTATTTCGGTATGCGTGGGGCGTGCGTAGAAATTTGAACTTGTGATTTAGGCTTGGCCGAATTCTTTTTGTTCAACGCGATTTGAGTCGTTTTTCGGCGAAAGCGTTTCCACGACTTTCGTAGGGAATTTCCGGCTATGTCATTTTTAATTTTTGCGGATTTTACCGAGAGGCGAAACATTTTGGACCAACGGGAGGGTGGCGTGTGTAACCTCACATTGGAAGCAGAGCGGCAACCGCGGCGAATTGGGCTACTTTATGGCCTTGATTTGTGCCTTGTTTTGTGCCTTGTTTGTGGAGTGTTTTGTGGAGTAGGGTTAGGGTGCACATGGCTTGATCTTGGCCTACACTTGCTTTGCACTTGGCAAGATCTTGGCCATTGGTTGGCCTTGGCTTGTCTATAAATACCCCTCCCTTTGATGAATTCTTCATCCTTTCCACAAATCTTCTAAGTGTTAAAATCCCTCCTCTCCTCTTGTTGACTCTCGTCCAAGAGCCCTCTCCCCTTTGAAAGGCCCCCTTGGCCGAGAGCCCTCTCCCCCCCCTCCTTGTAGTGTGGCCGTGGGGTACCCCACTGCTAGTTGCTTTAGTATAATACCACTTTGTGGTGTAGAAATACTCTCAAAGTATTGTTATAATGCCCAAATTACCTTAGCCGTATACCTTGTAGTATTCTAAGGTTATACCTATCTGAAAAGCCGAAATACTATTATACTTCCCGTCGATGAAACCAAACCACAGGAAAATCTCCATAGTCGGTTGGAGTATTGTGTAGAAGTTGGTTAGAACTTCTAAGGGTGGTTTAGAGCGGGTTGGCGCTTCGAGTTGGAGCTAAGCGATTGCCAGGATCGACTTTATACTTGGATAATTATGGGCGTATCGAGGTAAATATCTTGTCCCTCTATTGTAATTGGAAATTACATGATTGTTAGACTATAGTTGAAGTATACTATATGTAGAACTGAACGTTGTTGTCGTGATGTCTTTTGACTTAAGCTGAATAATAAGAAACCTTTTGAAAGAAAGTCTTGAATCAGTATTTACATAGGACTGTATTACAGTAGACTTGTGTAGCTTTTCTGTGGAGTAGAATTGTACCCGTTCGGGTTAGATGTGTAACCCCCCCCCCCTGGTTGGCTTGGTAGCCGGCCTCGATAAAGGAGGAGATTTACGCTGTTGCGGGAGAGTCTTTGCCGAATTTTCGGTAGAATGTTCTGCGATGAGGTCTAAATGTTAATAAGCGCCTTGTGGCCTTATAGGTTGAAGTACTACGTGTGGCGCGATCTACTTGGCTTAAGGAGTAGCCGACGGTTGGAAGTACTTGGAGCGTTTTGCTATTAGTCGATACTCGTCGCGAGGTATGTAAACCTCTTCCTATCTCTTCTAGCATGATATGTGTGAACTATGTAGTACGGTAGACGTACATGTGTTAAATGTATTTGATTGGTTTGAAACATAAAGTGTTATAACGGCTTTATGGGAAGTTGGTTATAACAGCTTTATGTAGGTCCGAAAATACTTTGTGGTTTTTTAAAAAGGTAAATGATTTGTTTATAACTGGCTTGATGTGTGATAATAAAGAACTTGAAGTATTTCAAAAGATTTCTAAATCGTTTTGAAAGAAGAGTGATACTTGGTTTCTTTTGAAAACTTAAGAGTTATACTAGCTTTATGGGAAGTTAGGTATAACGGCTTAAGAATGTTTTCTTGATTTTGGAAATCGGGATGTGTATCGACAAACCAACTGCGGCGTTAATAAGGAAATGTTTTGAATAATTAAGTATTATTAAAACCAAGAGAAACTTCCATCTGCATGAAGCTAAGATGAGACAAAATGATATTTCCTAGATCATGATCATTGTAATAAGATTGTTATAAACAAGAATATCCTACTCATAAGACTTATGTTTCTCAGATTGTTTAAAAGAGAATTATATTCTTAAATGAATAAGACTACGAACTACTGAAACCTTTCTAAAATAAGAAACGTGAACATTTGAAATTAGGCAAACTTGGACGTTTGGAAAATAATGTTGTTACTTGATTTTACAAAGGTAAGTATTTTAGTTTACTTAAAAGGATAGTCACTCTATTTTTATATACTACGGGTATTGTGTGACTTTTGACGTACCTTTTAAAAGAGTTATTGTATAAAGTACTTTGGGGATTAATTCCCGAACTTGTTAACTTAAAGTAGAAAGTACCTTGTGTGAATAACTTGATTGTATTGAATTGTGATAGCCTGGTAATACTTTCTCGTTGCTTTGATAAGTAATCATGTTAGGATCTACGTGTGATAGTATCTTGTGATGTTTGTGTAAAGGGGTTTTCCCTTGATTGTGCTTCTTAACTATCAGTCGTTATGATAGTATTGTGCCACTCATCGTGACATATTCCGGAGGTTAAGCTGCCCTCCGATGCGGGGTAGACTTCGGTGGTCGATGGACCTATGATTCGAGAATACCTTATGCGGGTGCAGTAGGGCCTATGCGGAGCTGCGGGAGTTCGAGTTAGTGTCGGGCCCTTGTGGTCATGCGGTCCTTGTGGCCGTGCGGACGGCGAGTCGGGGCGGCTGCCGGAGTAACTACCCTCGATGCGGGGTTATACCTCATGCGGGCCTATGAGTTTGGCCTATGCGGGCTGCGGGAGTTCGAGGTTAGGCAGCGTACATCGATCTGCGGGCAAGTGGCGGCTTTGATCATGTAACGGTCTAGACAGATCTTATAATCTGATTCATGACACGGTTGGTGCGTGGGTTTTAGTAGTCGGCTATGCCTTCGTACTTACCGTCTGATTTTATTATGACACAGGTGGGACACGGTGTTCATATGTGTTCCTTGGTGCTTTTATATCATGATGCGGCGGTGAGGAAGGTATTCCACGGGCATGATTGATGTTGTGGGCACGAGACCCATTGTTATACTTGAGTGATGACTTGAGGCGTGAGTCCACGACTTGACATGGCTGCTTTGTTGTAAGCGTAGTTTGGTTATCATACGTGTCTCGCTTTATATGATCGCTATGATTTCATTTCTGATTTATTTTGATTTCACATACTCGACTGTTATGCTTGACCTCGCTTGAAGTGCGTTCATCTGCGAGTAAAAGGTACACGATCGTTGATCCTCGCTCTTAGGAGTCACGATTCGGCGTTTGGGAAAGCTCTGTTTCTCCGAGGCTTATCGTGGTATAGTCCCTGTTGTTTTAGGTGCTTACATTCGTGGTATGGCGGGCCCCGTCCGTCGTTGTTGTCATATCATTCGTAAGTGCAGTAATCTTGTTGTGGCGGGGTTTGTAAAAGGGATTAAACTGTTCATTGGTAAGAGTTGTTATTTATATATATGCCGAAAGCGAGTTTTCCTCAGTTCTTATTTTGTACTTCATTTGTTTCATGTATGTGTTTTATGTTCAGATTACTCGATGTTGTATCACTAGGGTGCCCGGTAAGGCACGATCACGGGCAGTTGGTCGTGACAAAAGTGGTATCGAAGCGATTAATCCTCGGAAAGTGTCTCTGAGCCGTATCGATGAGTCTTGATTATCGGTGTGTTGTGCACCACCAATAATCGAGAGGCTATAGGATATTTAGGATTGGTTTCTATTTCTTCTTACTCCGAGATCGTGCCTTAGAGTTGTGTTGTAAGTTGGACCTCTAACGTATTTCTTTCCCACCGATATGCCTCGCGTAGGCAAAACCGGGCCCGGGAGGCGAAGCGAGGAGCCGCGAGTAGAGTTCGGAAGGGTTACGTGGGCGCAGCCCAATCATTACCTAGGGTAATGCTTCATTCGGGGATTTACTGCGACGTCACTAGCCCCAAGTGAGTTTAAGCCGCGGCGGCGGCGATTCCTCTGCGGCCATGATATGTGAACCTTGGTTCACGGCCGGGAGCAGAATATAGATTTCAAGGAGGCGACCACATTACTAACTATGGATTTGACTACGCAGAGTATACCTGCATGTCTGCGAGTCTTGATGAATATCAACGAAAAGGTTGTGCAAGTAAGTTCTTGATTAGGCTTGAGCATGGCACTTACGGGCTTTGCGCGAGCCGAGGCGTGTAGAGATCGGCGGGTTAACGAAGGGCGGTAGAAGAGGCGAGCGGCAAGGTCCTTTGGTAACTTTCGGCGAGTCGCCTCGCAAAGTGATTAGATTTGCACATCCACCAGATGCGAGTGGTCTTCCACTGATTTCGTAGCGTTCGGGTATGCAGGAGTTGGTTAGAACTCCGGGGCTTCCGTTCCACGGTTGTGAGCGTCATCGGGAATGTCGTCTTTTAGTTGTACTTGTTGTACTATGACCGTCAGTGCGATGTCGAAAGAGTGTCCTGGTAGAAGGACTTAGCCTTCAGGATCGGTGGGTAGTTCGTCACCTTCCTTAGCTATGCGCCCTACGGGGCAGGTTTGATTGAACGACTAAGGGGAGTGAAGCAGTAGATATAGATATATCCTTAACCCTCTAGAGATCTGTATATGTGATAAGGTGAGTATACCTTAAGTGCTATGTTCTGATAGCAGTGTGTTAGTTGTGATTAGAAATCATGATGGGTTAACCGAGTAAGATTTTGGGGGATAGAGAAGGTGTGAGCCTTAGAGTTTTATACGTAGAGACCTTAGAGGTGAGGCCATCTCGAGAAAAGGTGTAGTGTTATGTTTGATCCGTATCGGAAGTGCATAGTGCCGCGTGAGCTACGTTGGGATAGGTCCCAAGTAGTGTGGAATGAAAGGGGGTAGTTGAGCTAAGAAGACCGCTAGGTTTTCGTAGCGTGATTAGTGAGTTTTTCTTCGTGGAGCTAGCATTGTGCGGCGTTGCGGGTCGGGTTGAGGCCACGTTGCGGGACAACCCGCGGCGAGTTTGGTGGTGGGGTCGGTTGTGGTGGTCGTCTTGTGTTAGGGTCACGAGGTGTTAGGCCCAGTTTAGTTGACCAGTCTGCGAGTTCGTGGATGCGTTCGACCGGTGGTTGGGCGATGGGGGCAGCCCATCGTGTTCTTGATCGGGACCGTTCACTCGGCGATGTTGTTTTAACAGAAGGTTGTAAGGCTGCACGGTGCCTACCTTCACCTTATGGCGGTGATGGAGCCAGTGCGGCTGTTTTGTTTGGAAGTTTTACCAAACATGTGTTAAGAACTCGGTGAGTCTCGAATCGCGTTCGCCTCGGGCGGTGCTTGGATTTGAGGATAGTTGTGGGGATTGTTGTCTCTGTGGAGGAGTGTTTAGGCTACCATTTCGGTGTTCGGATGTCACCTTTTGAAGCCTTGTAGGCGGAAGTGTAAAGTTGCGGTCGATTGGTTCGATGTTGGCAAGGTTGACGATTGGTTCAGCTTGTTCCGGTGTGGATAGTGTGAAGCTTGTCTAGAATAAGTTCGCGGCTCGGAGGAATCGTGCGGATAATCGGCGGCGGCTTAGAGTTCGAGTTGGGTCGGTCTTCTTGAAAGTACCACCGGACGAGTGTGACGAGCTTTGGAAAGCAGAGAAACTTAGCGAGTTACTTTGGGCCTTTGAGAGTTCATGTGAAGAATAGGCGGGTTGCCTATATGTTAGCATTTGCCGTCCGGCTTAGGAGGCGGGGCGTCCGGTCTTCGTATTGTTATGTTGGAAAGTATCGAAGATCCATCCGAATGTTCCCGATTAATGATGCCACGTAAAGAGATAGCAACCGAGTTTTGGAAACTAAGCGATGCTCGAAATGTGGTAAGGGTTCGAGTGTACGACGGCTTCAGTGATCGCATGCAGCCCGGTACCATTTGTTGGGTCGTCGGAGCAAGGCTCGCGACAAAGTGACAAAAGTGGTATCATTTTGGTGATGTTAGAGGTGTTTCCTCGTGGACTTGGATGTAAGTTTTTATATGCGCGGGTGTTTCTGTGGCCAGATGTGGCAGGTTGGTTCTCGTAAGTATAGTAGTGAAGACTATACTGGCGCACGTTGTTTTGAGACTTAGAAGGAACATTCGGACGAATGTTTCTAAGGAGGAGAATGTTATACCCGTATTTCGGTATATGCGTGGGGCGTGCGTAGAAATTTGAACTTGTGATTTAGGCTTGGCGAATTCTTTTTGTTCACAACGCCCGATTTGAGTCGTTTTTAAATGAAACGTTTCCACTGACTTTCGTAGGGAATTTCGGCTATGTCATTTTTAATTTTTGGATTTTACCGAGAGGCGAAACATTTTGGACCAACGGGAGGGTGGCATGTGTCACCTCACATTGGAAGCAAGGGCGGCAACCCTTGGCGAATGGGCTACTTTATGGCCTTGATTTGTGCCTTGTTTTGTGCCTTGTTTTGTGGAGTGTTTTGTGGAGTAGGGTTAGGGTGCACATTGCTTGATCTTGGCCCTACACTTGCTTTGAACTTCGCAAGATCTTGGCCATTGGTTGGCCTTGGCTTGTCTTATAAATACCACTCCCTTTGATGAATTCTTCATCCTTTCCACAAATCTTCTAAGTGTTAAAATCCCTCCCTCTCCTCTTGTTGACTCTCGTCAAAGCCCTCTCCCTTTGAAAGGCCCTGGCAGAGCCCTCTCCACTCCTTGTAGTGTGGCCGTGGGTACCCACACTGCTAGTTGCTTTCGTATAATACCCCTTTGTGGTGTAGAAATACTCTCAAAAGTATTGTTATAATGCCCAAATTACCTTAGTCGTATACCTTGTAGTATTCTAAGGTTATACCTATCTGAAAAGCAGGAAATACTATTATACTTCCGTCGATCAAAACCGAAACCCTAGGAAAATCTCCATAGTCGTTGGAGTATTGTGTAGAAGTTGGTTAGAACTTCTAAGGGTGGTTTAGAGCGGGTTGGGCGCTCGGAGTTGGAGCTAAGCGATTGCCCGGGATCGACTTTATACTTGGATAATTATGGGCTTATCGAGGTAAATATCTTGTCCTCTATTGTAATTGGAAATTACATGATTGTTAGACTATAGTTGAAGTATACTATATGTAGAATCGAGCGTTGTTGTCGTGATGTCTTTTGACTTAAGCTGAATAATAAGAAACCTTTTGAAAGAAATCTTGAATGTATTTACATAGGTGTATTACTGATGAGACTTGTGTAGCTTTTACGTGAGTAGAATTGTACCGTTCGGGTTAGATGTGTAACCCCACTGGTTGGCTTGGTAGCGGCCTCGACAAAGGAGGAGATTTCTGGCATTGCGGGAGAGTCTTTGAATTTTCGGTAGAATGTTCTGCGATGAGGTCTAAATGTTAATAAGCGCCTTGTGGCCTTATAGGTTGAAGTACTACGTGTGGCGCGATCTACTTGGCTTAGGAGTAGCCGACGGTTGGAAGTACTTGGGCGTTTTGCTATTAGTCGATACTCGTCGCGAGGTATGTAAACCTCTTCCTATCTCTTCTAGCATGATATGTGTGAACTATGTAGTACGGTGAGCGTACGTGTGTTAAATGTATTTGATTGGTTTGAAACATAAAGTGTTATAACGGCTTTATGGGAAGTTGGTTATAACGACTTTATGTAGGTCCGAAAATACTTTGTGGTTTTAAAAGGTAAATGATTTATTTATAACTGGCTTGATGTGTGATAATAAAGAACTTGAAGTATTTCAAAAGATTTCTAAATCGTTTTGAAAGAAGAGTGATACTTGGTTTCTTTTGAAAACTTAAGAGTTATACTAGCTTTATGGGAAGTTAGGTATAACGGCTTAAGAATGTTTTCTTGATTTTGGAAATCGGGATGTGTATCGACAAACCACTGCGGCGTTAATAAGGAAATGTTTTGAATAATTAAGTATTATTAAAACCCGGTAGAAACTTCCATCTGCATAGAAGCTAAGATGAGACAAAATGATATTTCCTAGATCATGGTCATTTGTAATAAGATTGTTATAAACAAGAATATCCTACTCATAAGACTTATGTTTCTCAGTTGTTTAAAAGAGAATTATATTCTTAAATGAATAAGACTACGAACTCTGAAACCTTTCTAAAATAAGAAAGCGTGAACATTTGAAATTAGGCAAACTTGGACGTTTGGAAAATAATGTTGTTACTTGATTTTACAAAGGTAAGTATTTTAGTTTACTTAAAAGGATAGTCACTCTATTTTTATATACTACGGGTATTGTGTGACTTTTGACGTACCTTTTAAAGAGTTATTGTATAAAGTACTTTGGGGATTAATTCCGAACTTGTTAACTTAAAGTAGAAAGTACCTTGTGTGAATAACTTGATTGTATTGAATTGTGATAGCACAGTAATACTTTCGTTGCTTTGATAAGTAATCATGTTAGGATCTACGTGTGATAGTATCTTGTGATGTTTGTGTAAAGGGTTTTCCCTTGATTGTGCTTCTTAACTATCGGTCGTTATGATAGTATTGTGCACTCATCGTGACATATTCGGAGGTTAAGCCGCCTCCGACGCGGGGTAGACTTCAGTGGTCGATGGACCTATGATTCGAGAATACCTTATGCGGGTGCAGTAGGGCCTATGCGAGCTGCGGGAGTTCGGGTTAGTGTGCGGCCGCTTGTGGTCATGCGGTCCTTGTGGCGTGCGGACGGCGAGTCGGGGCGGCTAGGAGTAGCTACCCTCGATGCGGGGTTATACCTCATGCGGGCCTATGAGTTTGGCCTATGCGGGCTGCGGGAGTTCGAGGGTTAGGCAGCGTACATCGATCTGCGCGCAAGTGGCGGCTTTGATCATGTGACGGTCTAGACAGATCTTATGATCTGATTCGCGGCACTTTGGTGCTTGTAGGTTTTTAGTAATCGGCTATGCCTTCGTACTTACCGTCTGATTTTATTATGACAGTGGGACCCGTGTTCATGTGTGTTCCTTGGTGCTTTTATATCATAGGCTGCCGTGATGAGGAAGGTATTCCACGGGCATGATTGATGTTGTGGGCACGAGACCCATTGTTATACTTGAGTGATGACTTGAGGCGTGAGTCCACGACTTGACATGGCTTTGTTGTAAGCGTAGTTTGGTTATCATACGTGTCTCATGCTTTATATGATCGCTATGATTTCATTTCTGATTTATTTTGATTTCACATACTCGTTTTGTTATCGACCTCGCTTGAGGCTGCGTTCATGCGCGAGTAAAGGTACACGATCATTGATCCTCGCTCTTAGGGTCACAATTCGGCGTTTGGGAAAGCTCCGTTTCTCGGAGGCTTATCGTGGTATAGTCCTGTTGTTTTAGGTGCTTACATTCGGGTATGGCGGGAACCTGTCCGTCGTTGTTGTCATATCATTCGTAGAGGTTTGTAATCTTATTGTGGCGGGGTTTGTAAAAGGGATTAAAGCATTTCATTGGTAAGAGTTGTTATTTATATATATCTTGAAAGCGAGTTTTCCTCAGTTCTTGTTTTGTACTTCATTTGTTTCATGTATGTGTTTTATGTTCCGCTGATTACTCTGATGTTGTATCACTAGGGTGCCCGGGGTAAGGCACCAGTCACGGGCCCAGGTTCGGGTCGTGACAAGGTCCCTAGTAGTGTGGAATGAAAGGGGGGTAGTTGAGCTAAGAAGACCGCTAGGTTTTCGAAACGTGATTAGTGAGATTGTTCCGGATCGGGGAGCTAGTATTGTGCGCGTTGCCGGGTCGGGTTGAGGCCACGTTGCGGGTCAACCCGCGGTAGGTTTGGTGGTGGGTTCAGGTTGTGGTGGTCCCGCCTTGTGTTAGGGTTGTGAGGATGTTAGGCCCAAGTTTAGTTAACCAGCGAACGAGTTCGTGGATGCGTTCGACCAGTGGTCGGGCCGATGGGGGCAGCCCATCGTGTTCTTGATCGGGGCCGTTTACCGGTGTGTTGAGTTATCGAAGGTTGTAGGGCTGCACGAGGTGCCTACCTACACCTTAAGACGAATGATGGAGCCCAGTTACTGCCGCTTTTTCGGAGGTTTTGCCGAGCAAGGTTAGGAACTCAGGTGAGTCTCAGAATCGCATTCGCCCTCGGGCCAGTGTGTGTATTTCAGAGGTAGTCGTGGGGATTGTTGTCTCCTGTGGGGGAAGTGTTTAAGCTACCATTTCAGTGTTCGGATATCGCCTTATGAAGCCTTGAGGCGGAAGTGTAAGTTGCTTGGTCGATTGGTTCGATGTTGGCAAGGTTGACGATTGGTTCGAGCTTGTTCCAGGTAATCGTGGTTAGGGTGTGACGAGTTTTGGTATGACAGAGGAACTTAGCCGTGTTACTTTGGGCCCTTTTGAGTTCATGTGAAGGATAGGCGGGTTGCCTATATGATAGCTTTTGCCGTCCGACTTAGGAAGCGATGCGTCCGATCTTTTCGTATTGTTATGATCGGGAAAGTATAGGAGAATCCATCAGTGTTCCCGATTAATGATGACCACGTTAGAGATAGTAACCCGAGTCTTGAAGCGAAGCCGTGTCGTAATGTGGTAAGAGTTAGTGTCTGACGACCTCGAAGTCATGGCGGCCGGTACCATTTGTTGGGTCGTCGGAGCAAGGCTCGCGACAAAGTGACAAAAGTGGTACCATTTGTTGGGTCTCCTGAGAAGGTTAATGCCTCAGGCAAAGTGACAAAGTGGTATCTACGACGAGTAAAGAGAGAAGCGAGCATGTATGGCGGGCATAGATGTGATCATTTCTTTTGTAAAGAGAAGGTGCGAAGGAAGTATATTTTAGACCCCGGTGAGGAGTGTTTTGTGGTGATGATTAGAGGTGTTTCCTCGTGGACTTTGATGTAAGTATTTACGCAGTTGTTTCTGTGGCCAGGTGTGGCAGGATTGATTCTCGTAAGTATAGTAGTGAAGACTATACTGGCGCACGGTTGTTTTGAGACTTAGAAGGAACATTCGGGACGAATGTTTCTAAGGAGGGGAGAATGTTATACCCCGTATTTTTCAGAGTATGTACGCAAGGACGTACGTAGAAATTTGAAACTTGTACTAAGGCTTGGCCGAATTAATTTTGTTCACAACACCCGTTTAGAGTCGTTTTTCGACGAAACGTTTTCCACGACTTTCGTAGGGAATTTCGGCTATGTCATTTTTAATTTTTGCGGATTTTTCCAGAGGCGAAGCGTGTTGGGCCAACAAGAGGCGCCACTTGGCACCCTCCATTAGCGGGCGTAAGGGCTCAGATTGGACGAAATGGAGGTGTAGTTGGTAGGATATTTTGTGTGTTAGTTGGTCAGGACACACGGGTGAATCTTGCCCTACACTTGCCTTGCACTTGGCAAGATCTTGGCCATTGGTTGCCTTCACTGACCTATAAATACCCCTTCCCTTTGAAGACTTCTTCATCCAAAAATCTCTAAGTCTTGAGAGCTCCTCCCATTTCGTGAGGCCCTGGCCGAGAGTAGCGCCTCCTAGTAGTGTGGCCGGGTACCCCTAGCCTAGTTGCTTTCGTATAATACCCCCTTGTGGTGTAGAAATACTCAAAAGTATTGTTATAATGCCCAAATTACCTTAGTCAGATACCTTGTTGTATTCTAAGGTTATACCTATCTGAAAATGCCCGAAATACTATTATACTTCCCACTACAAAACCGAAACCCTAGGAAAATCTCCATAGTCCGTTGGAGTATTGTGTAGAAGTTGGTTACAACTTCTAAGGGTGGTTTAGAGCGGGTTGAGCGCCTGAGTTGAGCTAAATGATTGCCCAGATCGACTTTAACTAGGATAATTATGGGCTTATCGAGGTATTTATCTTGTCCTCTATTGTAATTGGAAATTACATATTGTTGAAGTATACTATATATAGAATCGAACGTAGTTATCGCAATGTCTTTTGACTTAAGCCCGAATAATACTTACGGCAATGTCTTGCGACTTAAGCTGAATTTAAAGAAGAATCTTGAATCAGTAATTACATGAGGTAGACACATGAGACTTGTGTAGTAGTACCGTGAGTAGAATTGTACAGTTAGGGTTAGACGTATAACCCCATGGTTGGCTTGGTTCTTGCCTCGATAGAGAGAGATTTACGCCGTGCGAGGGAGGTCTTTGCCGAATTTTCTGTAGAATGTTCTACGATGAGATCTAAATGTTAATAAGCGCCTTGTGGCCTTATAGGTTGAAGTACTACGTGGCGCGATCTACTTGGCTGAGTAGCCGACGGTTGGAAGTACTTGGAGCGTTTTGCTATTAGTCGATACTCGTCGCGAGGTATGTGAACCTCTTCCTATCTCTTCTAGCATGATATGTGTGAACTATGTAGTACGGTAGACGTATATGTGCTAAACGTATTTGATTGGTTTAAAACATAAAGTGTTATAACGGCTTTATGGGAAGTTGGTTATAACAGCTTTATGTTGGTAAGAAAATACTTGTGGTCTTTAAAAGGTAACTGATTTGAACTATAACTGGCTTGTTATGTGTTAATAAAGAACTTGAAGTATTTCAAAAGATTTTTGAATCATTTTGAAAGAAGAAGTAATACTTGGTTTTGAAAAACTTAAGAGTTATACTAGCTTTATGGGAAGTTAGGTATAACGGCTTAAGAATGTTTTACTGATTTCGGAAATCAGAATGTGTATCGACAAACCACTGCAGCGTTAATAAAAGGAAATGTTTTGACTAATTAAGTATTATTAAAACCAGTAGAAACTTCCATCCGCAGAAGCTAAGATGAGACAAAATGATATTTCCTAGATCACGGCTGCTGTAATAAGATTGTTATAAACAAGAATATCCTACTCACATATAAGACTTATGTTTCTCAGATTGTTTAAAAGAGAATTATATTCTTAAATGAATAAGACTATGAATTACGAAACCTTTCTAAAATAAGAAACGTGAACATTTGAAATTAGGCAAACTTGGACGTTTGGAAAATAATGTTGTTACTTGATTTTACAAAGGTAAGTGTTGTGGTTTATTTAAAAAGGCAGTCACTCTATTTTATACTACGGGTATTGTGTGACTTATGTGAAAGCAACGGATCTTTTAAAAGATTTAATGTATGAAGTACTTTAGGGGTAGATACCCGAACTTGTTAGCTTAAAGTACCTTGTGTGTATAACTTGATTGTGTTGGTTTGTGATAGCCTTGTAATACTTTCTTGTTGATTGATAAGTAAACATGCTAGGATGCTACGTGTGTTAGTATCTTGTGATGTTGTGTAAAGGGGTTTTCCTTTGTTGTGCTTATGTTGCTTAACGATAAGCTGTTGTGTTAGTATTTTACATCACTCATCACTTGAGATGATTCCGGTTGCCGTCCACGCGGGGTAGACTCAGCGGTCGATGGACCTATGATTCGAGAATACCTACGCAGTCCTGGGGGCCTATCGCGAGCTACGAGTTCCGTGTTAGTGTCGTCCTTTATGGGCATGCGGTCCATGCGCCATGCGATCGCGAAGTCCAGGACGATGCCGGGGAGTAGCTACCCTCGATGCGGGGAATACCTCATGCGGGCCGATGAGATTGGCCTATGCGGAGTTGCGGAAAGTTTCAGGGCTAGACGCGCACATTAGATACTGCGGGCAAGTGGCCAGCTTTGATCATGTGACGGTCTAGACAAATCTTATGATACGCCTATGACCTTGTTGTACTGGGGTGTTAGTAGTCGGCTATGCCTTCGCATTTACCCTCAGACGTTTTCATTATGACACGTGGGACTGGTGTTCATGCGTTCCTTGGTGCTTTTATATCATAAAGCTGCCGGTGGGAAGGTATTCCACGCATGATTGATATTGTGGGCGTGAGACCCATTGTTATATTTGAGTGATGACTTGAGGCGTGAGTCCACGACTTGATATGATCATTGTTTATTGTGGAATCGTAGTTTTGTTATCATACATGTCTCCCGCTTTATATAGATCGCTATGATTTCATTTACGATTTTCGCCACATACTCTGCACTGTTAGATCGACCTCCTTCGGGGCCGTTCATGCCGCAGTAAAGGTACACCGTCGTTGATCCTCGCCTAGGTCACAGTTCAGCGCTTGGGAAAGCTCCGTTTCTCCGGAAGCTTGTCTTGGTATAGTCCCCTGTTGTTGTAGGTGCTTACATTCAGGGGTATGACGGGGCCCTGTCCCGTCGTTGTTGTCATATCATTCGTAGAGGTCTGTAGTACTGTTGTGGGCAGGGTTTGTAAAAAGGATTAAACTGTTCATGTTGAAAAAGTTGTTATTTACATATATGCCGAAAGGCAAGTTTTTCTCAGATTATTGTTTCATATTTCATAATATGTCTTGTATTGTTTTATGTTCCGCTGATTACTCTGATGTTGTATCACTAGGGTGCCCGGGGTAAGGCACCAGTCACGGGCCCGGAATCGGGTCGTGACACAATGAGAGTAAACAAGTGTATACTTTACTGCAAAAAAATAGGAGGCTCATGATCAAAGTAGGGTCACCCGCCCGTAGTATCATTAAGCAATCCTACTCCTGGGACTATTTCACCTGCACAGGTCCTGTGGAGCCGCAATGAGGTCATCCGCCTCACATGGGTCTATTTCACCCGCATAGGACTATTTCACCCACATGGGCCCGGTGGGCCCGCAATGAGTACTAACGCCGCACTCGCATCATGGGTAGCAATTCCATGGAATAAGTAGTAACCCAGGGTTTATCCCGCAAGAATAACATAACCTAGCACAACTGGCTATCATACACAACATAAGCACCACCGGCTTATCATACATAACATAAGCAAGTTAAGAAATCCCCTAACTTCTTATTAGCTTATTCATATACACTCTCATTTTAGTTTACTTAAGGCACTAACATGTCATTATAAAATCCGGGAATTTAACCCAAAGTACTACGTACTTCTATTCTTTTAAAATAACTATTTTTCATATAAAACTCCAAGATACTAATAACCGTAGTATCAAGTCATATCTACTTTTCAAAACAAGTCACAATACCTTTTAGAAATATATTTATAGGCTTCTAAACCAAGTGACTTTTTACTTTAAAATTTTAAGCAATTGATGCCTTTAAATCAATTTGCCTTTCTTCATTTCAAGTCATTTATCTTTGTTTACATTACTAGAGTAAACCATTCTTTTAACTTTTCATAAAGTTAATATAACCAACTTCCCATAAAGCCGTTATACTAACTTTATGCTTTACACACTTACATTCTTCTTTATAACCAAGAGACTTATACTTTCAAAAACCAAGTATCATATACTTTCAAGCCTCTTAACTTTTAGAAACTAAGATATCCTTAATCTTTTAAACAAGTGAGTTAATTCCCTAACTCAACCAACTTGGACATTCTTAAAACAAGTCAAGGATATCAAACGAAACTAGATTCATCAAAATCTCGTATGTCTACCGTACTACATATTTACAACTACGCATGCTCAAGAGATAGGAAAGTTCCACATACCTCTTCGGTTCAATCCACTTGCTAAGTCCAATATACCGTACGTAGTATGTCAACCTATAATGACCATAATCCGTCTATTAATCTCTAGCTTCGAATGTAGAATATTCTAAGTGTAAAGTCACCAAATTCTACCGAAAATCGGACAGCACTTCCTTTGTTTCTACGTACTTTTCCACCTTTTTCAAGGCCCGAATTCAATAACCAAACATGCCACATTTAAGGCTCAACAATGTATTTAACAATAGGGGATTACACGCCTAACAAGACGTGTAAAATTCTGCCCCACAATTGATATCAAACTAGTCCAAAAGACAATGTCATTTTCGGCAATTTGAGGTACAACAACACCAAGTCTTTTCCAATTCATTTTCAATCCAAGTTTTTTAGTATAACATGTTATAAAGCCGCAATCGATTATAACAACTACAATCTTCAAGTAGATAACATGCGACGATTCTAATTATCGACCAATTTTTATTTCAATTTCAAATGGCTAACAATGTCATTTCGGATTTAGGCTTCCAATATCCATAACACTTATCAATCTTCAATACATATACTTCATGCTAGTTAAAATGTAAGGCTACAACAATATGTAATCTTATAACACTTAAGAGAACAAGATTGTTACCTTGACGAGCCTTAATCAAACTTCAAGATCCGAAGTCGCTCCCTAGCAATTTAGAGCCTCTCCTTGACACTCCAATCCGCCACTTGAAGCCCTTAGAAGATCACAAACAACTTTCCTTCAATTTCCAATCCAAACCTATGAAAGCTACTTAGGTTTTCACCTTGCGACTAATGCAAAAACGACTCTTTTCCGGGATCTTTCTATTGAGATACACTTACAATACCCTTAGGAACCTTGGTTTAATGTATGGAGATTATTGAACAACAAACGAAATTTTTTCTCCTTGAAACCCTAGCAAAGCCGAGAGCTTCCAATGAAGTCTTCAAAGTTTTTCTCAAATTTCTCTAAGTGTAGAAAGCCTTGTCTTGCTACTAGTGTTACTATATAACAACATGGAGGGTCAAGATTAGAACAAATGGGTGGCTTGGATGCATTTCATTAAAAGATCAAGCCAAGTGGCCCTTTGACTTAGTCAATATTATCAAGCTCTAGCCTAGCAAGACTTGGTCATCTTAACATTGGTCAAATGACAATAAAAACCATGGTCTATTCGACCATTACCATCCAAGGGGGGTGGCACGTGTCACCCTCCCGTTCGTCGCAATAATTCGTTTCCCGACATTTCCATAATTCCGATAAATTTTTACTAGTCTCAAATCTTAACATTTTTGAGTTCTTACGTACGTTCTTATAAACATGTCATGGAATTACGGGGTGTAACATTCTTCCCCCCTTAGAAACATTCGTCCCCGAATGTTATTTCAGAGTCAATCTTATAAATAGCGACATATCCTCCTTTTACAACCCCTACAAACCAATAATGTCACACGTGGCCACATAATAGCACTTAAGCAACAATACTTCAATTAAAACTTGACAAGTAAGGAAAATGAATTACCTGAAGGTGTAGAGAATAAGTGAGGATACTTCCTCAACATGTCCTCATCCGCTTCCCAAGTCATCTCCTCCCTATTATCATTCCGCCACAAGACTTTGACGGAAGCCACATTTTTGGTCCGCAGTCGCCTGACCTGGCGATCGAGTATCGCTATGGGACTCTCCTCATACGATAAACCCTCTGTTACCTGGACCTCGCTAGCTGGGAAAACTCTCGATGGATCTCCGATACACTTCCGTAACATAGAAACGTGGAAGACCAGATGTACTGCCTCAAAATCCGATGGTAGATCCAACTCATAGGCAACCTTGCCCACTCTACGGATAATCTGGTAGGGCCCGATGTACCTTGGGCTAAGTTTCCCCTTCTTTTTGAACCTCATCACAACCTTCATGGGTGATATCTTCAAGAAGACCCAATCGTCTACCTGAAACTCCAAATGTCGACGCCGATTGTCTGCATAAGACTTCTGCCGACTCGAGCCGCTACGCCTCTCTGGATAAACTTCACCTTATCCACAGCCTGCTGAATCAAGTCTGGGCCAACTAACTGAACCTCGCCCACGTCGAACTAACCAATCGGCGACCTACACTTCCGCCCATACAAAGCCTCATATGGCGCTATCTGAATGCTAGAATGGTAGCTGTTGTTATAAGCAAACTCTACAAGAGGCAAATGATCCTCCCAGCTACCCTTGAAATCAATAACACAGGACCGCAGCATATCCTCAAGTGTCTGGATAGTACGCTCTGCCTGCCCGTCGGTCTGAGGATGAAACGCAGTACTGAGACTCACCTGTGTCCCTAACCTCTTCTGGAAAGACCTCCGGTTAGCCAGAACCGGGCTCCTCATGCGATATAATCGATATAGAAACTCCTTGCGCCTCGAATCTCACGATATACAATCTAGCATAATCCTCACCAATCGTAGTCCCGATGGAAGAAAGTGGGCTGATTTCACACCGCTTTACAATAACCGGATGGAATCACACTTCCTCCGAGTATGAGGTAACCCTGTAACAAAATCCATGTTGATCACCTCCCACTTCCATGTCGTAATATCAATCGCCTGCAATAGCCCACCGGGCTTCTGGTGCTCAGCGTTGACCTGCTGACAATTAGGACACTGAGCAACAAAACCTGCCACGTCCCTCTTCAGTCCATCCCACCAATACATACATCTGAGGTTATGGTACATCTTAGTCGACCCCGGATGAATAGAGTAACGAGCACTGTGTCTCCCCCAGAATCTGCTGACGAAGTCCTGCAACATCGGAAACACACAATCTGCCCTCAAATCTTAGCACCCCATCAGGCGCTACCTCA
Organism: Przewalskia tangutica; assembly: GCA_029844215.1. Lineage (NCBI taxonomy): Eukaryota > Viridiplantae > Streptophyta > Magnoliopsida > Solanales > Solanaceae > Przewalskia > Przewalskia tangutica. Next base: position 18,200,233 of record CM056720.1, on the reverse strand, counting down.
AACAAACTCTTCTCCTCTCGAAGAGCCGTATCTTGATACCGCATCATAACTGGGTCCTCATACTGTCACCTCTTCACCTCATCAACGATAGAAGACTCGACAATCTCACGAACCCGTACCCCACTATCATCGGTATCGACCAATCGAACCCCAAGGCTCGCTAGCTGATGGATCTGACGGACCATGTCCTGTCTCTATGGCTGCACCTCTGAAAGACTCCCCATCGATCTACGACTCAAAGCATCTGCAAACACATTGGCTTTTCCCGGATGGTATAGGATATCAACATCATAACCCTTCAACAACTCTAACCACCGTCTCTGCCGCACGTTCAGCTCCCTCTGCCTGAAGATGTACTGGAGGCTCTTGTGGTCTGTATAAATATCCACATGAACCCCATATAAATAATGTCTCCAAATCTTCAAGGCATGAATAACTGCGGCCAACTCTAAGTCGTGAGTAGGGTAATTCCTCTCATGCTTCCGTAGCTGCCGGGAAGCATAGACTATTACCTTGCCGTGCTGCATCAATACGCACCCTAGCCCGATACCCGAGGCATCACAATAAATCATGTAGCCCTCTATCCCCTCGGGAAGAGTAAGAACTGGAGCCGTCGTCAACTTTTCCTTGATGAATCGGAAGCCCTTCTCACAAGCTTCGCCCACCGGAACTTAGCCGCTGTGAGTCACCTAGTCAATGGTATCGATATCGCAAAAGCGCTCCACAAACCTACGATAATAACTCGCCACCCTAAGAAATCGCGCCTCCATCGGAGTAGAGGTCTCGCCAAGACTTAATCGCTTCAATCTTTGTCGACAACGAACACCGTCACCCAATAATGTGCCCCAAGAATGCCACCGAGGCCAACCAAAACTCACACTGGAGAACTTGGCGAACAATCGCCGGCCCGGAGGACCCAAGTACCGCCTCGCGATCTTCATGCTACTCGCCTCGGCGCGAATAAACCAGGATGTCGTCAATGAATACTATAACAAACGTATCCAAAAATGGCTTGAACACCCAGTTCATCAAATCCATAAATACCGCTGGAGCATTGGTCAAACCGAAAGACATCACCCTGAACTCATAGTGCCGATCCCGGGTCCTGAATGCAGTATTTGGGATATCTGCTTCTCTAACTTGCACCTGATGATAACCAGACCGCAGGTCTATCTTGGAGAAACACCTCGCACTCTGCAACTGGTCAAACAAATCATCAATCCTGGGGAGGTGGTATTTGTTCTTGATGGTTACCTTATTCAGCTGCCTGTAGTCAACACACATACGCAGCATCCCATCCTTCTTCTTTACAAACAAAACCGGCGCTCCCCAGGGAGAAACACTAGGCCTGATAAAACCTTTTTCCAAAGAAATCTTTCACCGGTCCTTCAACTCCTCACCAAGAGTGTCATCCTCACATGCGGAATAGATATAGGCCAAGTGTCTGGCAACGTGTCAATACAGAACTCTATCTCCTTCTCGGGAGGAATACCTGGGAGATCATCTGGGAATACATCCGGAAACTCTATAACCACCGGAATCGATCAAGAATCGCACTTCACCTCGTACGAATACCGAACGGATGATAGATGTACTTTCTCGCACCATCTTCCTAGCCTTGAGGTAAGAAATAAACCTACCCCGGCGGCTGTATTGCCGCTTCCACTCGATAATCGCTCACCAGAAATCGAATCGACCAACTGTATCTACGCCAACGTTGGCATAACAAGAAGTCAACCAGTCCATACCCATAATGACGTCAAAATATCTCATCTCCAACTCTATCAAGTCTGCTAGGTCCGGACGATCAGATATAAACACCGCAATCTTTGTACACCCGCCGCCTAACACCGAATCACCCATCGCGTAGCTACCTCAAAAGGCTCTATCGACACCGCTCATACGTATTCTACCAGAATGAGAGGACATAGGACAAGGTAGAACACGGATCTATCAAAGCATAAACGCCACAAAGATGAAATCAATAATGTACTGTGGCGACATCCGGGAAGCCTCTTGATCTTGCTTGGCTAAGGAATATATGCGCTCGTGGACCGCTAGAACTAGGACCTCCACCACGACCTCGCCACGGCTGCCGTCCCGTGAACACCTCGCCTCGGGCGCATAACCACGTAAGACCCAAAGAATCGACCGCTTACCGAACCATACCACCCATGCGCCTGCCTGGACAATCTCTCTTCAAATGGCCCTGCTGGCCACAAGAGTAACAAGCTCCTGGAGGAATACGACACCCCCCACGATGGGAACCACCACATCGACCACACCGAGGTAAAGGTGGCCTCATCTGAATGGAACCCCGGTTCCTCTAGGAACCCGAAGCCCTGGAACCCTGACCTGCCCCTGAATAACCCGACCGATCAAACCTCCTGCCAGAAAACTGAGAAGGAGCACTTTGTGCCGGCTGAAATGTGGACCTGGCCTGCTGCTGAGGCTGTCCTCCTCGAAAATTACCCTGAAACTCTGTTGTCCTAGCCCTCTTGGGCTGGCCTGAATCTGGTTGATCCTCTCTCTCTCTGTCCTCTATCCCCTGTGCATAAGCCTGCATCCTGGCAATATCCATACCTGGCTGAAGGGCCACTCCCAGGCATGCAGTAATCATATGATGGTCTAGCCCCATCACATAGCGATGAACTTTGTCCGTCATGTCAGCCACAATGGTGAGCGCATACCTGGCCAATGAGTCAAACTCCAGGTTGTACTCTCTGATAGTCCTCCCATTCTGTCTCAATGTCAAGAATCTATCCACGCGGGCTCTCCTCATCTCAGGAGGCAAAAAGTGATCAAGAAAGGCCTCTGCTAACTCATCCCAAACGGCTGGAAGAGCATCCACACCTATAGACAGCTCACATGACTCAAACAAGTTCAACGCAATATCGCATAACCGGTAAGAGGCTAACACAACTGACTCTGTCTTCGAGGCCCTAAGCACATGCATAGTCTGTTGTATCTGTCGAATAAACTCCTGAGGATCCTCCTCAGATCTCGAACCATAGAACTCGGGTGGATTACATCCCAGAAAATCCCGAATCCTCAAGTTGTCGGCTCTAGGGTTAGCTACCTGCTCATGTCGGCGCTGCCCTGCCACTATGCTCGTCAATAACCTGATCTGCTCTATGTAATCTCTATACTCTGCCCCTGGCTGCGGAACTGGAGGCTCAGGTATCGGAACCTCTGGAGCCACGGCCGCTCTCGGCTCCTCTAATACTGTCGGCGTGGTTGAACTCGCCGACCCGCCCACAACCTCAGGCATAGTCTGGGCCTGAGTCCTAGTAACCCTCTCGCTACCGCTAGCGCCTCCTCGCACGCTTTGCCCTTCTGGGCCCTGGTTGCCTTCCGTGGAGGCATAACTGATACATAAGAATAGATCAGAGAGAATTCAACCTAATAAGACAACTCTACTGAACGATCTCATAGAGAGAAGAATGGAAACCAATCTTAAATGTCCTGCAGTCTCCTGTTTATAGATGTGGTGCACAACACACCGATAATCAAGACTCTACTAGACATGGTTGATGCGCGGTAAGATGCACACACTTTAAACGCAAGTGCACGTTATCGTGACAAGTAGTATAGTCTTGATAAGACCGAATATCGTCCTCAAGGATTAGGGTTCAATTACCAACTATCTATTTTTTTGGTATCTATTTGGTAAATTGATATTTAGATTTGTTGTTTTTAACTAAGGATTATAAAAGCTATTTAACTAAAAGGGTTTACTTCAGTGATGATGAGAATAGGGCTTCCACGTCTCCTCACTATCCGCTTATGCTACTTATTAATGCAATAACTTATGGTCTTCTTCTTTTGGAGAAAGCAGGTTCACTAAATCGTTTTATACTCCCGTTAGGGTTATATAAACACTCAACCCCAGTATTGCACCTTACCTACCTTTCGGTGATAAGGATAACTCTATAGGAGGATTAAGAACAAGAACCTAGTTAACTGTCACGCACAATGCGCAAAATTAGGGTTTTTAAGCCTCTCATTAACGCTACATAAATAATTGAGGTATTTTCATCCCCAATCCAAGAATGTCTACCCAACTTACACCATATTCACAATCTCCCCCTTTCGGAATCTGATTAGAAATCATATAGTGATAATTAGTTGTCAATTAATTACCAAGAATTCAACTCAAATATTGGATAGATCTCAACAAGAAGAAGAATAACCATAAGCATGCATTAAATCATAACATAAGTTTCTAGAGATTCAACATGGAAAGCCCTATAGAGGAATTAGTTCCTAGCCATTGACATGACAAGAACTAATTCAAAGTTCATCATGCAAAAACTGAAATAAAAGAAAAGAAAAAGAAAAGAAAATACTTAAGAATGAGTCTCCCAGCCAAGCATCCAAGAGTTGTGTTGTGGAATATTTACAAGATGGATTGGTGGAAGGATGGATGTAGAATGGTGAATGGTGGAGTGGAGAATGAATAATTCTTCTAATGATGTAGAGTATTTATAGCCAAAGAATCCTTTTGGTGAAGGGTTAGGGATTTGTAGGAAAGGAAAAGTTATTAGAATCCTTTTAGGTAAGGGTTTTAAGGTAGGAAAAGTTATCCCTTTAGGTAGGAAAAGTGGTAGGAAAAGTAATCCCTTTAGGTAGGAAAAGTAATCCCTTTAGGATTCTGAAAACATGTCAAATTCGGCCCAGACTTCATAAATCCCGCGTCGCGCCTCGCAGATCAGAAGGCGCGTGAAATTCAGCAACTCTGGGCTTTCAAGACTTTGGCGCCAAGGCCGCTGCCAGCGCCGCGGCTTCGGTGACGTTTTTTAGGCGGATTCTGTTTCGTCGTCATTTTTCCGTCCGACTTCGTCGGATCTCTCTATAATTTCTAAATTCTTAGACTTCATTTCTTGGCCCTTTTTGTGTGCAATTCCATCTCATTTATGCTCATTTCATCTCATTTTTGTCATTTCTCCATTTCTGACCGTTGTGACACAAAAGAAAGGAAAACGACCCTAATACTATACTAAACATAAATAAAATGAGTAAAATACTAATTAAAAATGACTCAAAAAGTGTATATAAAATATACCGATCAATGGTCTGTACACATTTTCCAAGGACTAACTGCTTTGATACCACTTTTGTCACGACTGACTCGCTCACATCGGTGCCCTACCTGGCACCCTTTCAGATATACATCGAGAATAGCAATGAACATACACAACTCATAAAAATACTTAGACAATAAATATCAACAGGCTAGCCGATAAGGCCACCTTCCGTAAAATATACATAAACCCAAAAATAAAACAGTACATCTCTGTTCTTACAACCCAATCCACAAATATGACTACGCACTTAAGAATAACAAGCGTGGTGGGACAGGTTCGCCATACCACGAATGTATATAAATCTACAACATCGTGGAAATCGTACTAAAAGACAAGCCTCCAAGAAATGGAGCTTCGACAATCGATCGGTGATCCTAAGAATGAGGATCCACCACCGCTACTCCCTACTGCAGTTAACGCATCCCCGAGGAAAGGGGTCGATAACAGATGTACCAAGTATGTAAAACTGAAAGTAATGAAATGAAATCATAAAGTCTAAAAATAAAGCTGGAGACATGTATGATAAATCAAATAACAGTACATTGTGCCTTACTAACAATGAGAGTAAACAAGTGTATACTTTACTGCATAAAAATAGGAGGCTCATGATCAAAGTAGGGTCACCCACCCGTAGTATCATTAAGCAATCCTACTCCTGAGACTATTTCACCCGCATAGGTCTTGTGGACCCGCAATGAGGTCATCCGTCTCGCATGGGACTATTTCACCCGCATAGGACTATTTCATCCGCATGGGCCCGGTGGGCCCGCAATCAGTACTAACGCCGCACTCGCATCATGGGTAGCAGTTCCATGGAATAAGTAGTAAACCGGGGGTTTACCCCGCAAGAATAATATAACCTAGCACAATCGGCTATCATACATAACATAAGCAAGTTAAGAAATCCCCTAACTTCTTATTAGCTTATTCATATACACTCTCATTGTAGTTTACTTAAGGCACTAACATGTCATTATAAAATCCGAGAATTTAACCCAAAGTACTACGTACTTCTATTCTTTTAAAATAACTATTTTTCATATAAAACTCCAAGATACTAATAACCGTAGTATCAAGTCATATCTACTTTTCAAAACAAGTCACAATACCTTTTAGAAATATATTTATAGGCTTCTAAACCAAGTGACTTTTTACTTTAAAATTTTAAGCAATTGATGCCTTTAAATCAATTTGCCTTTCTTCATTTCAAGTCATTTATCTTTGTTTACATTACTAGAGTAAACCATTCTTTTAACTTTTCATAAAGTTAATATAACCAACTTCCCATAAAGCCGTTATACTAACTTTATGCTTTACACACTTACATTCTTCTTTATAACCAAGAGACTTATACTTTCAAAAACCAAGTATCATATACTTTCAAGCCTCTTAACTTTTAGAAACTAAGATATCCTTAATCTTTTAAACAAGTGAGTTAATTCCCTAACTCAACCAACTTGGACATTCTTAAAACAAGTCAAGGATATCAAACGAAACTAGATTCATCAAAATCTCGTATGTCTACCGTACTACATATTTACAACTACGCATGCTCAAGAGATAGGAAAGTTCCACATACCTCTTCGGTTCAATCCACTTGCTAAGTCCAATATACCGTACGTAGTATGTCAACCTATAATGACCATAATACGTCTATTAATCTCTAGCTTCGAACGTAGAATATTCTAAGTGTAAAGTCACCAAATTCTACGGAAAATCGGACAACACTTCCTTTGTTTCTACGTACTTTTCCACCTTTTTCAAGGCCCGAATTCAATAACCAAACATGCCACATTTAAGGCTCGACAATGTAGTTAACAATAGGGGATTACATGCCTAACAAGACGTGTAAAATTCTGCCCCACAATTGATATCAAAGTAGTCCAAAAGACAATGTCATTTTCGGCAATTTGAGGTACAACAACACCAAGTCTTTTCCAATTCGTTTTCAATCCAAGTTGTTTAGTATAACATGTTATAAAGCCGCAATCGATTATAACAACTACAATCTTCAAGTAGATAACATGCGACGATTCTAATTATCGACCAATTTTTATTTCAATTTCAAATGGCTAACAATGTCATTTCGGATTTAGGCTTCCAATATCCATAAAACTTATCAATCTTCAATACATATACTTCATGCTAGTTAAAATGTAAGGCTACAACAATATGTAATCTTATAACACTTAAGAGAACAAGATTGTTACCTTGACGAGCCTTAATACAACTTCAAGATCTGAAGTCGCTCCCTAGCAATTTAGAGCCTCTCCTTGACACTCCAATCCGCCACTTGAAGCCCTTAGAAGATCACAAACAACTTTCCTTCAATTTCCAATCCAAACCTATGAAATCTACTTAGGTTTTCACCTTGCGACTAATGCAAAAATGACTCTTTTCCGGGATCTTTCTATTGAGATACCCTTACAATACCCTTAGGAACCTTGGTTTAATGTATGGAGATTATTGAACAACAAACGAAAAATTTTCTCCTTGAAACCCTAGCAAAGCCGAGAGCTTCCAATGAAGTCTTCAAAGTTTTTCTCAAATTTCTCTAAGTGTTGAAAGTCTTGTCTTGCTACTAGTGTTACTATATAACAACATGGAGGGTCAAGATTAGAACAAATGGGTGGCTTGGATGCATTTCATTAAAAGATCAAGCCAAGTGGCCCTTTGACTTAGTCAATATTATCAAGCTCTAGCCTAGCAAGACTTGGTCATCTTAACATTGGTCAAATGACCATAAAACCCATGGTCCATTCGACCATGACCATCCAAGGGGGTGACACATGTCACCCTCCCGTTCGTCGCAATATTTCATTTCCCGACATTTCCATAATTCCGATAAATTTTTACTAGTCTCAAATCTTAACATTTTTGAGTTCTTACGTACGTTCTAATAAACATGTCCTGGAATTACGGGGTGTAACAACAAGTCAGAAGTAGAGAAGCAACTTGAAACAAGTATTAAAACTCTTCGATCAGATTAAGGAGGTGAATACTTAAGTAAAGAATTTCTAGATTACTTGAAGCTTCATAGAGTTCAATCACAATGGACACCTCCCGGAACGCCACAAATGAATGGTGTTGCTGAGAGGAGAAATCGGACCTTATTAGATATAGTTAGATCCATGATGTGCTTCTCAGTTCTACCAACATACCTATGGGGATATGCATTACAAAACTCAATCTATATTTTGAACAGAGTTCCTTCAAAGTCAGTAGAGAAAACTCCATATGAGATATGGAACGGTAAGAAGCCAGCACTTAGACACATGCGACCCTGGGGGTGCCCTGCATATGTAAAGAAGTTGCTTACTGACAAATTGGAATCTAAAAGTGAAAACTATTATTTTGTAGGGTATCCTAAGGAAACAAGGGGATATTACTTCTATCTTCCTGGCGAACATAGGATTATTATTTCTAGAAATGCAACTTTCCTTGAAGAAGACTATGTCTACAAGGAACAAAGTTACAACAAGATAGAACTTGAAGAAATTCAAGAAGTGCAAAATAATATAGAGGATGAACCCTTGTCAAATGACCTAGACAAGGATTCAGTGGGAGTATTAGAGGATGATTGGGTACTTAGAGTACGCCCTTCAGCCAGTGGGAGTGATGTGAGAGATAATGCAGAAATGCAAGACTCTCATACACAACCAATGGAGGATGACACAATGGTTGTGCATCATCCTAATCAAAATGATATTCCTGAAATTCTCAAGGTGCTGGATTGTCCAACACACAAACACCTTTTCACAATCAAAATACAACAAACACTGAAACACAGAATATTCAACTCCGTAGGACCATTAGGACTCATCGTACACCTGAAAGACCTAACATCCTTGTTGAAACACACAATGAGATAGATATTCCTGATGATGATGAGCCTACCACGTACAACGAAGCAATGTTAGACATTGATTCACAGAGATGGCAAGAAGCCATGAAATTTGAAATGGAATCCATGTACATAAATCGAGTATGGAACTTGGTTGATTTGTCAACAGGGGTTAGACCCATAGGATGCAAATGAGTCTTCAAGAAGAAGATTGATGCATATGGAAAGGTACAAACTTATAAAGCATGTTTGGTGGCTAAAGGTTATAATCAACGACCTGGGGTCGATTATGACGAAACCTTTTCACATGTTTCAAAGATTAAGTCCATTCGGATTTTTCTTGCAATAGTTGCATACTATGATTATGATATTTGGCAAATAGATGTTAAAACTGTCTTCCTCAATGGTAACCTAATTGAGGAGGTGTATATGATACAACCATAGAATTTTACATCCAAGACTCAACCTACATCAGTATGTAAACTTCAGAAGTCCATTTATGAACTTAAGCAAGCCTCGAGGAGTTGGAATATTTGTTTTGACAAAGCAGTCAAATCGTTTGACTTTGTTAGAAGCAAAAGTGACCAATGCGTTTATAGTAAACACACAGATGTGAGTATTGTCTTCATTGTCATATATGTAGATGACATATTGATAATAGAAGATAATAAGACTCTCATGCAATCAGTCAAAGAATGGTTATCCATCACCTTCATGATGAAGGACTTGGGTGAAGCCTGCTACATTCTTGGAATTAGGATCTACAGAGATAGACCTAATAGATTGTTGGGGCTATCACAGTCCGTATACATAGAGAAAGTGCTAAAACGTTTCTCTATGGAGAATTCCAATAAAGGAAATCTTCCTATGGGTCAAGGTATCAAGTTATCAAAGAAGGATAGTCCTTCTACTATTGCAGAACTTAACGCATGAAGAAGATCTCATATGCATCAGCTATTGGATCAATCATGTATGTCATGACCTGTACAAGGCCAGATGTGGCCTATGCACTTAGTATGACTTGCAAATTCTAGTAGAATCCTGGGGAGGAACACCGGAGAGCAGTCAAGAGTATTCTTAAGTATCTTAGACGAACTAAAGAATATTTCTTAGTGTATGGTGCACAAGAAAAGCTAGTAGCTATTGGGTACACTGATGCTAGCTTCCAGACAGATCTTGACGACTTCAAATCTCAATTTGGATATGCCTTCATTTTAAATGATGGAATAGTGAGTTGGAAAGGTTCCAAACAAGCCACAACTGCAGATTCAACAAATGAAGCCGAGTACATTACTGGATCGGAAGTTATCGCGATATCTGAGTTCTTAAAAGAACTAAGGGTTGTTCCAAGTATCACTTGTCTAATAACAATTTATTATGACAACACTGGCGCGATTGCGCAAGCTAATGAACCAAGATCAACGAACATAAATAAACATGTACCAAGGAAATACCACATACTTAGAGAAATGGTGGAAACTGAAGAAATAAAGCTAGACTACGTTCCCACAGATGAAAATATGACAGACCCATTTACTAAACCATTAAGCTTAGTCAATCATAATGGTCATTTCGAAAACATGGGCATTAGATACGTTGGAGATTGGCTCTAGGCCAAGTGGGAGATTAAAAGTATATATGTCCTAGAGACAATCATTTTTAGGGACACATGTACTTGAACACATTCGTATTATTAATAAGATTAATATATTTATGACTTTTACAATTACTGATTATTATTTGATTGTTTGTATTATTCATTAATGTGCATCCCTTGAGTTAACGTTGTCATTGATAGTGTGAGATATTAATGATAGAGCGTAGTTCTTAAAGTAGTCTCGACTGATGATCATTGAGAATGAGATATCAATGATATATTATAAGTCTACATGTGGTCTGCATCACATTCTTAGAGAATATAGTATGTCTCACTTACTAGTAGTAATAGTTGCTAGTGATGGACACATGGATACTCTTAGAGGGTATTGGCATGCCCTGCTGATAAACTATTTGTTATACATGTCTAAAGTATTATCAGCATGTGGGAGATATAGGTCCTTTGACTTGAAGTCAATACGCACCTGGTTTGTAGAGTAATGTACTTTGATCCTGTCCTAAGCTTAAATTCCTTATAGGATAAGACATGGCTTGAATTGGGTACATTGCGATACAAACTAAGGTGCTAGTTGAGCCAAGAATAAGATTCATTCCTCGATTAGATATTCGAGAGAACACTCAACTTCTCAGTGATATTAGGTCGACCAAGTCATTGGACAAATGCAAGAGACATATCTAGGGTATGATCTAGTTGTCGACTAATACAGATAAGATAAAGTGATCAAACCATTTGGATAGACACTTGGCAAATCCTAAGCTTGATCGAGTGTGTTGTGAATGAAAGGAATTTATCATCCCACGTAGAGGTTGTGTTTACTAATAGTCTTGTAAACGTACTTCACATATTGAGTTCGTCATATGGCGCAGTCTAGGAGTTCCGTGTGAATCTTAATTTGATTAAGTGTCGATGTGTCAAGGCCTAAAGGGTCACACTAAGTCGATTGTCTTTTCGGTCTAAGGGTATATTGAGAGAGTATAAAATATTCGATTTAGAATCGAGATATTTTAACCAATAATAATTATGAGATAAATTCCATTTGATGGGAATTAATTAATTAAATCAAATTTAGATTTTGAATTTAATTAAAATCAAAACATGCTGAAACTTAAAATAAAGGAGCAGCGTCGCGGCGCTGGTACGGTAGTGGGCCCAGTTCGACTGACCCACTGCAACTCGGTTTTGGGACAGGTTTTTAAGCCTAATCTCAGTCTGATTTGTATCCTAATCTCCCCTATATATTCAACACTTAACCTCATAATTTAGGTTGTTGAATTCTAACTGATTCTACACAGAATTTACACTTGAATTCTTACTTTATGAACTCAGAGTTCAGGAATTAAAATACTCTCAAACCTCTGTCAAGATTTCCTGACTTTCCTGACAGTGGAGTATACCGTAGCGAAGACTTGCACCTGAGGAGACAGTCGCATGCACACCTTTTAGTAGAGACTTAAGAATATCAACTGTAAGTTTGTTTCTCATGTCTTTACAGGTTTCAATTATAACGTAATCATACCAGAGACAGAATTGTTGGGGTAAGTAAGTTAATAAAATTTTAAACTTCTGTTGTGCCTTATTTTTGTGTTTTAGACCCAACAAAACCCTTCGACTACTACTTTTTTTCATAATCGAACCAACTAAGATCCAAACGCCAGCCAAGTTAGTTAACTTGATGGTGTAAAAAACTTGCATATTTCAGTACATAGAACTTAACGCACAAAAGTCCTTGTACAAAAGTGTGATTATTGTTACTGATTCGATCTCCATTTTCGTTAAGCCAAGTCATAATTTGTTGCTATTAAAACTCATTGATTGGATCCAGTCATCCAGCAATCAAATGGTGCGTACACCTAGCTACTAGGACTATGGTTCTAATGTTGTGTTAGGAACTTTTTGTACTAGGAAAATGACATACCTTAGAGAAGGAGAAAAATATCCAGACAAGAAACTACTATTTGACTTAATTTGCGTGATACACTAATATAATATTTGAAAATGAGAAAACGGCTGCAGCAAGAAAATGGATGCGCGTTGCCAATCCATCCGCTTTCAAGCAGTCGTATCAATCTTTCAAGTGGGGAACATCAATTGAAAGCTAAATTATTAACAGAATATTAGATGATTTGCCTCCTTGGAGGGACAAACTACATCACAAGCTATAAAATCCCTCCCACTCATTAAATTGAACTCTTATCTGATATTAATTGCTAGCAATTTCTTTGACTTCGCATTAAATTCCTTCCAACTTTTTTCTTATTTTTTCCCAATTATCCCCTTGAAAACCAGTTGAGTTGCCCATGCGGACTAACTTTTTCCTTATTCATGAGAGTTAATATGGTAAGAATCCCACTGGTACGTGGTGAGTAATTTAAAAATAGTCTCATCTTAGTTGGCACTTTCCCTTTTACATGTGCTTTAAAAAATTATAAATAAGAGATATTTTTACTGTATTACCCTTCTTTCTTCAATTAATTGCACTCTAATCAATATTAGTGACTTTAAAAAATAATTAATATTAAGGGGCTAAATACAAAAGCTTAATTAATTATATCTTATTTTTAGAAAGTGACCAAGTAATTTAAGATGAATATTTTTAGTAATGTGGTCAAGTAATATGAAAAAGAGGAGTAACCTGTAATTCAAACTTTATTATCAGTCACTGAAGTATATATATATTCATTCCTACTGAGATAAATTTATTCTTCAATAAATAATTAAAAGAATGAACAAGATAATTTGACAAGAGTGTTTGACTAAAAATAAATAGAATTTTTAGCAATTTAAATTGAAATCAAACTAGATATAACAATATGCTCCATTGCTTACAAAAAACAATATTGCTATAGGATCTGATTAATTCCAATTCACATATGATATAGTTTTGATCGATGAGAGGCGCGATAAAGTTAATGATAGACTAGAAGTTTCAAGAGAGGTTTTTGACATTAAAGCTTTCAAATTAAGCAGGACTAAAATATAATACCTAGAATGCAAGTTCAGTGACGTTGTGCTTGAGACAGAGGTAATAGTGAAGATAGATGAACAAGTCATACCCAAGAGAGGAAGTCTCATATCTTGGGTATGTAATCCAGGGAGACGAGGAGATTGACGATGATATCAAATATCACATTGGAGCGAGGTGGTTGAAATGGAGGCTTGCCTCTAGGGTACTGTGCGATAAGAATGTAACGCCCATGCTTAAAGGAAAGTTCTACAAAATGTTGAGTGTATTTTATACACTCTTTTGAGTCATTTTTAGTTAGTATTTTACTCTTTTATTTTATGTTTAGTATAGTGTTAGGTGTGTTTTTCTTTCTTTTGTGTCACAGCGGTTATAAAGGAGAGAATACTACTTTTGAGGACGAAATGAGCTCAATTGAGATGCAAATTGCACAAGCACAACCCAAGGAATGAATCCTAAGAAGTGCCACAAAGAATAGAACAAATCAAAGTGAACCGACAGAATCGGGAGGCACCGCGTTCGCCAAGCAAAGACCGCGGTCAAGAAGAATTAGCGTCGCGGCGTAAAATTTCAGAAAGTCCGAAACTAAATCACCGTCAAAGGCACCGCGGTGCCATATTTCCAGTAGCCAACAGTTATTTCGTGAGCAATTAGCATCGCGGTGCCTGGAGGCACGCGTACTTTCAGAAAATCTGGGTCGAAATTAGACAAGGATAAAAGGGTCTGATGCAAGGTTTTTCTCAAATATAAATACCCTAACCCTGTGATATTCTACTTGGGGGAGAAGAGAACGACGGCTACAAGCTACAATTGGAGACATCTTATTGTTCAAGTTATTTTCTTTCCCTTACTTTATTTCAGTTTATGTTGGACTGTAATTTAGTTCTTGACATGACAATGTTTAGGAGCTAATTACTTAGTAGGGTTTCCATCGAATTTTCTTGAAACTCTTTCATATAGTTAATGCATTGACTATTGATTTCTTCGTCATCATATTAAGATCTATTCAGTATTGTTAAAATTGCTTGATAATTAACTAGCTATTAATTGTCATCACTTATATGATTTCGAATCAAAAGTCTGAAAGGTGAGATTTGAATATGCTGTAATTGTCTAGACATAGGTTAAAATCGTGGACGAAAGTACCCCGATACTTGTGTAGTATTTAAAGGTTATTGTTCTTAATCCTCCCGTGTGGTAAAACTTATCATAGAAATATAAAAGGTTTCTGTACTAGGTTGAGCTCTTGTATGTCCTAACCGGAATATAATGACAGATTAGTTAACTTGCTATCTTAATAAGAAGAAGAATCATTAGCATTTCATTAACACATGAAAGAGTGGATAGTTGAGGAGATTGAAACTCTATTTCCTTCATAACTGTTATAAACCCCAAGTATAATAATCTCTAGTTTATTTCCTGAAATTAGTCATAATTCGTAGTTATAATTCTCAAACTAAAGAACGTCAACCAAATAGATACCATATGATAGATAATCGGTACTTAATAAACCAGTCTATGTGGATGATAAACTCGGTCTTACAGACTATATTACTTGGAACGATACGTACACTTGCGTAAGCACTTAGAAATATCGCAACACAAAGTGGTGGTTAGACCAACATTATTGTATGGTGCAGAGTGCTGACCAGTCAAGAATGTCCACGTTCAAAAGGTAGTGGAGACGAGGATCCTCCGATGGATATGTGGGCATACCCTGAGAGATATGATTATGAACGAAGTTATACAGGACAAGGTGGGAGTGACATCAGTGACGGATAAGATGAGAGAATCAAGACTAAGGTGGTTCGAGCATGTGAAGAGGAGGTGCAATGACGCGCCAGTAAGGAGGAGCGAGAGGTTGGCTATAACTGGAGTTATGAGAGATAGAGGTAGTCGAAGAAGAACTAGGGGGTGGAATTAGACAGGACATGACACAACTTCAGTTGATTGAGGACATGACGTAAGATAAGAAGATATGGAGGTAAAAAATTAGGGTAGAAGGTCAGTAGTAGGTAGCTAATTAAGTGTGGAAAGGGAGGGGCCGAGTTTCGTCCTCTCCTATTTTCCTTTTAATAATAGTTTTCAATTATCACATAATTTCAATTTCCTTGACGGATATTATTAACTGTTGCCACATTTATTTTGAATCTTGTTATTTGTTGTCTCATTTCTTGTATTTTTGTGACAAGTACTTTTCTTTCGAGCCGAAGCTATACCGAAAACCTCTCTACCTCACTAAGGTAGGTATAAGGTCCGCGTACATCCTAGCCTTTTCAGACTCCACATGTGGGATCACACTGAGTTTGTTGTTGTTAATGCTGACATTTCTCGTGATTTTTTCAAATCAAATAAACTTGCTCTAAAATCTTAAATATTGTACAATATATGATTTTTTTGTACTTTAGAAATTTGACTAAAATAAAAAAATTATAATCTTTCATAAGCTACATGGTTTAATCTAAGAACTAAGTTCCATTTCCTTTAGCGCCAGGGGCGGAAATATAGGGGAGATTATGGGGAACGTGAACATGTAGTTTTTTCGCAACATTAGATATTTTATGTACATATTATCTAAAATTGGTATAATATTAACTGCTGACTGATCGGTGTATTCTATATACACCTCTTGAGTCATTTTTAGTTAGTATTTTACTCATTTCATTTATGTTTAGTATAGTATTAGGGTCGTTTTCCTTTCTTTTGTGTCACAGCGGTCAGAAATGGAGAAATGACGAAAAGGAGATGAAATGAGCATAATGAGATGAAATTGCACACTAAAAGGGCCAAGAAATGAAGTCTAAGAAGTTCCGAAAATTATAGAGGAGATCAGACGAAGTCCGGACGAAAAAAGGACGACGAAACGGAATCCGCCAGAAAAACGTCACCGGCCATGGCGCTCGCAGCAGGCCGCGCGCCCAATGTGCTGCGAAGTCTGAAAGTTGCAGGTTTTTCGGCGCCGTGGCGCTCATAGGTCGCTGGCGCGACGCGGGATTTTTGAGATTTGGGCCAAATTTGACATGTTTTCAGAGTCCTAAAGGGATAACTTTTCCTACCTAAAGGGATAACTTTTCCTACCTTAAAACCTTTACCTAAAAGGATTCTAATAACTTTTCCTACCTACATAATTCTTAACCCTTTACCTAAAGGATTCTTGGTCTATAAATAGTCTCTACATCATTAGAAGAATTGATTCGACATTCTACATCCACCCATCCTCCATCCTACATTTCATCCACCATTCCATTCCATCTTGTAAATATTTCACAACACAATCCTTGGATGCTAGAAGGCTTGGAGACTCGTTCTTGAGTATTTTCTTTTCTTTCTTTTTGCTTTAATTATTTCAGTTCATGTATGGAGATTGTATTAGTTCTTAGCGTGACAATGGCTAGGAGCTAATTACTTTATTAGGGATTTTCTTGTGATTCAATTGAAACTCTATTCATGAATTAATATATTAGTTTGGTTTCTTCTTCACTTATTTAAGATTTATTCAATAATTGCTTTGATTGCTTGATAATTAATTGATCACTAGTTATCATCACTTATATGATTTCTAATCGAAAGCCGAAAGGAGAGATTGTGAATATGCTATAGTTGAATAAACATAGGTTAAATCATGGACGAAAGTACCCCGATACTTGTGTAGCTTAATAGGTTATTGCTCTTAATCCTCCTTTGTAGTCAATCTTATCACCGAAAGGTAGAAGGGTTCTCCATTGGGGTTGAGTGTTTATATAACCTTAACAGGAGTATAAAACGGCTTAGTTAACCTGCTATCTTAACGTAGAAGAAGAAGTCAGTCTAATTGTATTAAGGATTGAATAGAGTGAATAGTTGATGATCTTGGAAGCCCTAATTCTCCATCATAACTGATTTAAATCAAAGTATTTTTATAATTTGTTTATTTCCTGCATTATTAGTTTAGAATTCCAATTCAATTGACGTTAACCACATAGATACCATAGGATAGATAATCGGTACTTGAAAACCAGTCCCTGAGGACGATAACTCGGTCTTCTAGACTATATTACTTGTCACGACACGTGCACTTGCGTTAGTGTGTGCATAAATCGCGCATCAAGTTTTTGGCGCCGTTGTCGTGGATTGGCGTACTTTCAATATCGATTTATCTATTCTTATTTCTAATTTGGTTGCTCCAAGAACAAGTCTAACTTGTTCTGCGAGCATCTTTTTATCACCTTTTGTTGTTTTCTTATTTTGCAGGTTAAATTCGAAAGAAAAAAAAATCGAAAAAAAAAACTCAGGACACATGGACTACTACTATCAGAGACAGTGGAGTCATCAACATCAGCTTAACCCACAGGTTCTAGAGGAAGATCTAGATGAGTTGCAGGCAGGCATACTCAAGCTCACCAAGTGCCACTCGGTTTATGGTCGAGACAGGAGTCCCTCAAAAATTTGGAGACCCACATAGGGCAACTGATGGATAGGATGAGCAATACACTTCAAGAAAATCTGCCTAGCGACATCATTATGGGAGGTGGTAAGCAAATTGAGGAGCCTGAACCACACCCAGCTATTGAGGAGTCTGGCGGGATAATTGGTGTAGAGAAGGAAAAGGTTACTGAGATCCAATCATTCATCTTTTTGGATTCCTTGGAAAATTTTTTTCTTGTACCTATTGCAGAAGAAACACCACCAGCTGTCAATGTTGATCCCCAAAAAGAAAGTCCATACCATCAAGGACACCTCCTAGAGTTGAGAGATGTTGGGAATCTCACTGATCTCTATATTAGAGAGAGCCTAAAAGACAAGCATGTCTTATGTACTTGGGGGATAATCGTATATCTGAGGCCCTTGTTTGAAACAATTGTTGTAGGAAAAGTGAGACCTGCAACAATAACTCTGCGGATTGCAAGCAGTTTGCAGAAGGATCCAATGGGCACTCGTAAAGGTTAATTGCGTCCAGCTAAAATACGTTAAAGACAGCGCTTGTTGGGAGTGTTGACAATCAATTTTGACCCGTTTTTCGTATATTTGTTGCAATTTTATGTGTTTTAAGACACCGCATTTTAATCATCATTTTTTGCATTTTTTACATAATATTTTATGTTTATTTTTTCACAAAATGCATTGCAACTTTTTATTTTAAATTAAGCATTATGCCTTTGTTAATATTATGTTTCTATTATTATTACACAGTCGTTTATTTTTAATAATGTTTGCATCTCTTTAAATAATTAATCGGCACCACATTTTTACTTTTAATCAGGCATTAAACATTTCTTAAATATTGCATTTTAGTATTATTGCGTCGGCATTTGCATTTTAATAATTTTGCATCTCTTTAAATAATTTTTCTTTTAAATAATTAACTCGCCTTGCATTTTTTGTCAAACCAGTCCAGTCCAAGACACAATTTGAATCAGTCCAATCCAACACCATTTTTTTTAATTTCACCCAAACTTTCATCTTTTTATTTCCCCCCCTAAAATCAAAACCCACTTTCATTTTCCCCCCAAAACAATACCCCACTTTTCATTCCCCCCTCCCCCCCTCCCAAATACCAAACCCTAACACACCCCTATAAAACAAAACATTTCCCTCATCCCATTCCCGTTCACAGAAGCCCTCACCCTTTGTCTCCCTCACCATCTCCCCCTCTCACCTCTCCCGTCGCCCTCTCCCTCACCCCCTCTCCATGCGTCGACCACCACACACCGACCCTCAGCCGGTGAACCCCCCCTTTAAACACCTCACCAGCGAACCCCCCTAGCAACACCTTCAGCCGCACACCCCTGCCATCTCCCTCTCAACTCGTCCAACCACCCATTCCCGTCGCCGCCATTTTCCTTTTTGTGCTACTCAAAATAGCCGGAGTCTGAAACTCCGGCGACGTTGGTTTTCGACGTTCTGTTGCTATCTGTTGTTCATTTGGCTAATGGCTTGACTTTATGATTTTTTGAGTATCCGTCGGAGTTTTTCAAACTCGGGCGACGTTCTGAAATTTCCAGAAATGTTCTTAAAATTTCCGACGAGCCACGCATCGCCGTGGTTTTGCTCGCTTCCTATCGCTTTGCGCTCGGTGACCATCGCTTTCGCTCATGGTTGTCCGTTTTATACTGCTTTTTGCTATTGTTTATTTGGGTATTATTGTTGGCTTTAGTCGACATTTCAGGCGACCTTGTTGGCTTCATTTTTGTATCTTTCGACTGCTGTTGTCGGACTGATTTTCCAGCGATGTTGTTATTTTCCGTTTGTGCTGGATTGATTTTCGCAGGTTTTGCTATTGGTGGACTGTTTGTGGGTGTGGGGGCTGCTTTCTGGACTGGTTTTTGTGGGTTTTACCATTGTTACAGTGTTCTGATTTTCGGGACTAATTCTAGGCAGTTTCGCCCCTTTATTTTTATTAAACTGATTTTAAAAAAAAAGAACAAATGCTACACTTGGTATTTTATTTACTGATTTTTGAACAAGTTACTACACTTGGTATTTTACTGATTTTGAACTTGATACTACACTTGGTATTTTACTGATTTTGAACTTGATACTACACTGGCCGATGAAAAAGTTATCCGTCGATTTTTTAGGCCTCCACAGTTGCAAAGACGGAAAATAAAATAAATGAAGCTTTCTGGGCGTTGATGATTTCTTCTACTTACACAGGATAACCAACATGCGCTGGCAGGGCGAATTCTCGCAGCCGCACTTGTTTAAGATGTCCCACTTTATTTTATATATCTGAGCCCTCTGTGTTTAAAACTATTACTGTTTTGGCGCGGATCTGAAGGTTTTATTTATTTTATTGTTTTAACAATATTGGCCGATGAAGGAATCTCCGTCTGATTTCCAAGGCCTCCTCTGTGCATAAGACGGATTTATTTATTTATTTTTGCTTTACTTATTAATTTTTGTCATTGCTTTAAAATTATTTATTCTACTATTAACACTTTTACTAAGTGTTTATGCAGGTACCCGGGGATCATCTTGTGCAGAAGGCCTAAAAAGGGCTAAAAGATGTCCCGGTGTTTTATTTTATGTCGCATTTAATTTTAGCTTTTATTATTTTGTATTGCATTTTATTTTAATTATAAATTATGAAAAAATGCTTAGAATACGTAGAATATAAAAGGCAATAAATAATTAACCTAGGTTTGAACGAATAACCGCAAGTTAGCGGATCTTAAAGGATGCCTAACCCCTTCCCTTTAGGATAATAAAGAACCCTGATTCAGAATCTCACTAATTTCGCAGACCATTAAATGGAGAGTAATTGTAGTATTTTATTGCAATAAATCAAGTGTCTTAATTCACTTAAATAATTAGGTGGCGACTCCTTAAAAACAGCACTATTGCTCCATCCAGGGAACCGCGCCAAAGAGCAACGTCATGTCACCGCTCGCACTCGAGGTCAAAACGGGCGCGACAAAGACGGCGACTACCTGGGATATCAGGTTCTTGATCATAGCAAACCCAGGTTAATTAAATATTGCACTTTATTTTGCTTTTATATTTGTTGTAAATATTTATATTGTTTGCTGTTATTTTGTAATTAACTACTTTAATTGCTACATTCTTTTACTGCTTACCTTAAATTGACATTCCGCTCATATTTCCTCCATTCTGGAAAATTAACACTATCACACACTACACGCGAGGTGTGTTGTACGCACCCGCAAAATTTCTTTCAATTACCCAATTTTAGGAGAGTTGGCAAAGGCGCGGAGAATCCGGTCCAACCGGTGGCCGCGTAGCCTTCTCACTCGAGTAGTCCGCTGAAACTCAAGGCCTAGTCAACCAAATCTTAGAAAAATTAGGATAGAGCTATACCACATTTTTTTAAGTCATGCATGCATACATCTTAGGTGGGTCGATCCTTGGTATCGTCTCCACGATTAGGAAATCCACCAAATTGTCGTTGGGTTTCACAACCCGACGACCAATAAGCATATATGTGTAGCGTGATAATGATAGACGGATCCAAGCCTGGTCATGACACGCCAAAATTGGAAAAAGTGCACCGTCATTTGGTCGTCATTTCCAACAAAACATTGCAGTTTAACGGCTTGGACTTATTTATCATAATCCCGCATATTTGGCGTTTAGGCTCACCTCTGGCATAAGGGAGGTCCCAAGCATATTAGGGCACGCGCTTGATTTGCATGCTTTTTGTTTACTATTGTTGTCGCTAGCAATTCTGTACATATTATTTAATGCAATAATTACCCTTTTGTGATTCCGGGCTCGAGCATTTGCATTTTTGCACTTTTGATGTCACATTGCAATTAGGACTTCTATTGCGTAAATCACTCTTGAATAGCACGACTTGGACTTTGTGAAGCATCAACCACCAGTCCGGTCGAACCAATCAGGGGAGTCTTTGACTACATTGTCACACCTCTGCGTTTTTATTATTTTGTCATTTTTCTAGTCACCTATTTTTCATATTTCTTGCAGGAAGATCGTCCTCGCAAGCAACCTAGGGCGGTTGGAAAAAAAAAATCATCACAAAAATGAGCGGTAGTTATGTTGACTAATAGAAATCAGTTTATACCAGATTCAACGAGACATCGCTCTCAGTTCTTTTATACTTTGTATTTTTATTCATATTTGCAAACTCAATTGATATGTTTAGCGTTAATTACATAGTTCTTTCATATCATGCATTTTACAGCATAATTATTCTGAACTACGCGTGTCTGATTCTCACCACACGGTGTGATACGTAGGCAACTCATTTTGGGTTCGACACCACAAAAATAAAAACCACAAAAATAATAATAATAATAATAAAGAGTGCATTTCTCACTCATGCATCCCATTCATCATGTTTTCGGGAATTCATTTTACTTTGCATTCGTCTACAATGGACAATCATTTCTTTTGCACAACTTTATATTGCTATCCTTTCATTGATAAATTTTTTTCAAGCATACATTTTATAACATATTTGAATGAACTACGCGCACCTGATTCCCTCGGCGGGATACGTAGGCAGCCCTATTCGGGTTCGGTACCATTTATTCAGAAAATATAAAAAAAACCATTATTCAAAAAATATATAAAAAAATATATATATTATTCAAAAATGCAAAAAAAAAAATGTTATTCAAAATACAAAAAAAAAACATTTTTTTTAGTATTATTGTTTGACTTTGTTGATACCAACACAGTTAGGGTTGTGCATAAAAAAAATCAGTATGGGTTGACTTTGTGCTAAACCATAGATTCTTTTGGTACCTATTATTCATACCCGCAGATGACATTGTCTTGCATGTTTCCAAGATAAGAATGAAACCGACCTCACCGTTTCATATGCATTGTGTGGTGAGTTATTTGAATAAGTTTAATTGCGTTGCATTGTGATCTAGAACTTGGCCTGAGTGTTTGTTGAGGCGAAATCCTGAGTAACACTCGGTGTAGGAAATGATCGTAGACTTTCTTTGACCCGTTTGAGCCTTTTCAGCCTACCAAATAACATTATCCCTAGTACACCCATTTGAGCCTAAAACCTATTTTTTGACAACAACATATTACACCTATACCCTTTCTGAGTGCGTACGCACTATCCCTCTCTTGGCCCGACCTCCTCGAGCGCTTTAGAAATGTGCAAGTGGCTGACAAAATCCTGCATTGAAGTTTGCAAAGACAAAAATTGTCAAAGTCTCAAAAGAAAAGAAAATAAAAGCAGAGACGACTTCACACAAAGAGGAAATCAAAAGCCCCGATAAAAAAAAAGGGAATATATAACCCCGAAAAAAAAAGAGGGGTTCCAAATGAAAGATTCAAAAGAAGTCAGTACAGAAAAACTGAGAAAAAAGAAAGCAAGTCAGCATTAAAGCGCACAAATATCAAGCATGGACGTAGTCCAACTCTCGAGGAATGATTAGTCACTTTTATCCAAATGATATTCATTCCTTTCCCCAAGCCTACATTAAAAGCCCGTGACAAGCCCTACATGATCTTATACTGAGGGTTCTCACATTAGTGGAAACTTACATGACGGCCAAGCCTATGGTATCACAATTGCATGCATTAAACATCTTTCTGAGTGTGAGTGTTTTTCTCCAAACGTCCCAAAATTCAAAATACTGGAATATATGTGAGAATGGGACTTTCTTTCAGTGAGGGAATTTGAAACGTGAGATTACGTGTAGTTCGAAACCTTGGATGCAAGCAGGTGTGTCGACACTCAGGTATGTCTGAGGTACTATCTGAAGCTGTGTGAATTACACCGGAGTCAATCTCGGTTAGACTGAAAGCAATAAAAGAAAATCCTTATGCACAATACTAATTGTCGGTATCAACTGAAGTCGGAATGTAATTTTGTCTTCCACTTTTTCAAAAAAAAAAAAAACAACAAAACTGCATATTACATAAAAATCCTTATTTTTGCACGAACTACGTCTTGACCTGATTTCCTCAGCGGGATACGTAGGCGGCCACATCAGCTTCGGTCCCGCATCATTTTAAAATCATAAAAAATTCTTATTTTGCAGCACGAACTACGTCTTGACCTGATTCCCTCAGCGGGATACGTAGGCGGCCACATCGGCTTTGGTC
Organism: Przewalskia tangutica; assembly: GCA_029844215.1. NCBI lineage: Eukaryota > Viridiplantae > Streptophyta > Magnoliopsida > Solanales > Solanaceae > Przewalskia > Przewalskia tangutica. The sequence goes on along the minus strand of CM056720.1, from coordinate 18,176,192 downwards.
CCACATCATTTTAAAATCATAAAAAAATCTTATTTTGCAGCATGAACTACGTCTTGACCTGACTCCCTCTGCGGGATACGTAGACAGCCACATCGGCTTCGGTCACACCATTAGAAATATTTCTTCCTTGCTTCGCACAGGACTCGATTTTGTCCATTGGAGAGTTTAGTCTCTTCATATATTTTGCATCCATGACTACCTACACATGACTGGGGCATATTTTGAGGGTTGCATTCTCATCTACTCAATTGTACATTGTCCATATTCTCGCATTAGTTTTTTTTTTTTTTTAAAAAAAAAATAAAAAAATTGCTTACCTGATCGCCTTGATAGCGTCAAGATTCAACCTTACCCAGTTGAGAGTTCAACATCTTCATTACCAGAAACTGGGACATTTTAAGGATTCACTGCAAAAAATGGCAATAGACAAGGAAAAAGCAGGCCAAATAGGTCTTCAGTTTAAACCAGTCTGAGCATGCATGCGTCAAGAGCCAAAGCTACAAAGTCGACGCGAATCAACCACTCCTTTCCTAAAACTCACAAGTTTTCTTTGAGTACAGGATCTTCATATCAGCAAAGGCAAGATCACAACAATAAGCCCATGCAGGTTACAAACGCACAACGTCTATGCAATGACGTTATCTCAATCCAGACGGGTCACAAAGCAGGTACGCCCATAAAACAACGCATTTCATAAAAGCCTATGCAACGGCTTCATTCATATTTCGTCTATGCAACGACGAACATCTGCATCGCGTCTATGCAACGACGCATTTCATCAAAGATTATGCAACGGCTTCATCCATGTTTCGTCTATGCAACGACGAGCATCTGCATCGCGTCTATGCCACGACGACATCTCATTTAAGCCTATGCAACGGCTTCATCCATGTTTCGTCTATGCAATGACGAGTATCTGCATCGCGTCTATGCAACTACGCATTTCATCAAAGCCTATGCAACGACTTCATCCATGTTTCGTCTATGCAATGACGAACATCTGCATCACGTCTATGCAACGACGTCATCTCATTTAAGCCTATGCAACGACTTCATCCATGTTTCGTCTATGCAACGACGAACATCTGCATCGCGTCTATGCAACGACGTCATTTCATAAAAGTCTATGCAACGGCTTTATCCATGTTTTGTCTATGCAACGACGAGCATCTGCATCGCGTCTATGCAACGACGCCACTCATTTAAGTCTATGCAATGGCTTCATCCATGTTTCGTCTATGCAACGACGAGCATCTGCATCGTGTCTATGCAACGACGCATTTCATCAAAGCCTATGCAACGACTTCATATATGTTTTGTCTATGCAATGACGAACATCTGCATCGCATCTATGCAACAACGCCATTTCATATAAGCCTATGCAATGGCTTCATCCATGTTTCGTCTATGCAACGACGAGCATCTGCATCACATCTATGCAACGACGCCATTTCATATAAGCCTATGCAACGGCTTCATCCATGTTTCGTCTATGCAACGACGAACATCTGCATTGCGTCTATGCAACGACTTCATCTATGTTTCGTCTATGCAACGACGAACATCTGCATCGCGTCTATGCAACGACGTCATCTCATCAAAGCCTATGCAACGACTTCATCCTTGTTTCGTCTATGCAACGACGAGCATCTGCATCGCGTCCATTCAATGACGTCATCAACATCTACAAACACCATGTATTCTTCAGCACCACATCACCTGCAATCCAGTGTCAATCATACTTCGACACTGGGACATTTTTAAATCAGCGTCAGCTTTGCTTTTTATTTTTCACATCACAACGACCCAGTGTCATCATGATTTGACACTGGGACAATTTTGGGTCTGCATCATCCCTATTTTTGAGTTTATAGTTTATAAAACAGGACAAAATTGGCTACAAGTCAACATCTTTGTCCGAAGACTCTTCTATCATCTCCGTATAAAGAGGGACATGCTGTTGACAGTCAATTTTGACCCGTTTTTTGTATATTTGTTGCAATTTTATGTGTTTTAAGACACCGCATTTTAATCATCATTTTTTGCATTTTTACATAATATTCTATGTTTATTTTTTCACAAAATGCATTGCATCTTTTTATTTTAAATTAAGCATTATGTCTTTGTTAATATTATGTTTCTATTATTATTACACAGTCGTTTATTTTTAATAATATTTGCATCTCTTTAAATAATTAATCGGCACCGCGTTTTTACTTTTAATCAGGCATTAAACATTTCTTAAATATTGCATTTTAGTATTATTGCGTTGGCATTTGTGTTTTAATAATTTTGCATCTCTTTAAATAATTTTTCTTTTAAATAATTAACTCGCCTTGCATTTTGTGTCAAACTAGTCCAGTCCAAGACACAATTTGAATCAATCCAATCCAACACCATTTTTTTTAATTTCACCCAAACTTTCATCTTTTTATTTTCCCCCCTAAAATCAAAACCCACTTTCATTTTCCCCCCAAAACAATACCCCACTTTTCATTCCCCCCCCCCCCCCCAAATACCAAACCCTAACACACCCCTATAAAACAAAACATTTCCCTCATTCCATTCCCATTCACAGCAGCCCTCACCTTTTGTCTCCCTCACCCTCTCCTCCTCTCACCTCTCCCGTCGCCCTCTCCCTCACCCCTCTCCCTGCGTCGACCACCACACACCGACCCTCAGTCGGCAAACCCCCCTAGCAACACCTTCAGCCGCACACCCCCGCGAACCACCCATTCCCGTCGCCGCCATTTTCCTTTTTGTGCTACTCAAAATTGTTACACCCCGTAATTCAGGTCATGCTTTTTAGAATGTATGAAAGGAATTGAGACTTAAATTTTAGAATGATGGGTTGACGGAATGTTTCAGACGGGTTTTTAGTCAATTTTGAGGCGGTTTATGTCCCGTTACATTAGGATTTCGTAGGTGGTTCAAAGGCCTAGTATGTAGTTCGTTGAGTCTAGTTCCCAACGCAATAAACCGTTCGTCGATAGGACACCAGAGTAGAAAGTTATGGAGGTTACAAGTTCATGCTTGTGATGAGCGTAAAAGTATTTTCTGGTCAGGGTCGCGGCCACAATAAAATACTGAAAGTTCTCGAAGTTGGCGCACGCGCCGGAATGCAGGGCCACGACGCCGGAAGTACTGAAATTCTAGGAGGTTTCAGCGCCGCGGCGCCGAGGCGGGATTTTTGCGAAATCTGGGGGAAAAATCAGAAGTTTTCTTTTAAAAAGGCCATGGGAGGGTGACAAGTGTCCCTCCCATCTGATTGTGTGGAAGCACTATATATTGACCAAGTCTTGAAGACTTGGTCATTCTTTACAAAACTCCCTCTCTCTAAAAATCTCTCTTCCTTCTCTCTAAAAATTTCTCTCCCTTCTCTCTAGAAATTCAAGAAGAAACCAAGGCCTAGAGAAATTTCGGAAAAGTAACAAGAGGGAAACATGTTGACAATCTTGTAGGAGGTTGTGGTGGTGATTGTGGAAAGAAGGAAAGTGAAATTTGTTGGACTAAATTGGGTAAACTCTAAGGTAACAATCCATTTCTCCTTTTTAAGTAAATTGTGTTGCATATGAGGAAGAAATGACTTGTAGTTGTCAATATTGCTTTTAGGTATATTGCATGTAGGAATAACAATTTGGATTTGAAAGGATTGTATAAGGATGATATGTGAACATGTTATAGCCAAGATAATACCTTAAACTTATTGGATTATTTATTTTGTATTGTGGGGAGGAATTTTACACGTCCAAGTTAGGCGTGTAATCCCCTTGTATTGCTGAATTGTTGGGCCTTAAATGTGGCGTTTAGTAGTTGATATCGGACCTTGAAAAGGTGGAAAAGTATGTAGAAACAAAAGAAGTGCTGTCCAATTTTCCGTAGAATAAAGGACTTTTCAATTAGAATGTTCCACGTTGAAGCTAGAAGCTAATGAACGTATTATGGTCATTATAGGTTAACATACTACGTGTGGTATATTGGACTTGCGAGTGGATTGACCCGAAGAGGTATGTGGAACTTTCCTATCTCTTGAGCATGAATAGTTGCACTTATATAGTACGGTAGACGTACAAGACTTTGATATCCCTTGTTTTAAGAATGGCCAAGTTGGGTGAGTAAGGGGATTAACTCACTTCTTTAAAAGTATTAAGGATGTCTTAAGTTTTCAAAGTTAAGGGACTTGAAGTGTTTTAAGTATATGATACTTGTTTCGTTTTAAAAGTATAAGTCCCTTGGATATAGAGAAATGTATTTGACTAATGTATAAAGTTAATATAACGACTTTATGGGAAGTTGGTTATACTAGCTTTATGGAAGGTTAACAAAAGAAAGATTTACTCTAAGTAAAATAAGTAAGGATAAATGATTTGAATTTATGAAAGGCAAATTGAATTTAAGGCATCAATTGCCTAAGGTTTTAAAAGAAAAGAAGTCACTTGATTTAGAAGCCTATTATATTTCTAAAAGGAAATGTGACTTGTCTTGAAAAGTAGTCGTGACTTGATACTACGGTTATTAGTATCTTGGAAGTTTTATATAAAAAGGAGTCATTCTTGAAAGGTTAGAGATACGTGGTACTTGGGTTGAATTCCCGGATCTTCTCTTAAATGACATGTTAGTGCCTTAAGTAAACTAAAATGAGAGGATATATTAATAATGTTAATAAGAAGTTAGGGGATTTCTTAACTTGCTTATGTTATGATAAGCCGGTTGCGCTTATATTATGTATGATAGCCGGTTGTGCTAGGTTATGTATTCTTACGGGGTAGACCCCGGGTTACTACTTATTCCATGGATTTGCTACCCATGATGCGAGTGCGGCGTTTGTACTCATTGCGGGCCCACCGGGCCCATGCGGGTGAAATAGTCTTCTGCGGGTGAAATAGTCCCATGCGAGGCGGATGACCTCATCATGGGTCCAAAAGACCTATCGCGTGAAATAGTCCCCGAGTAGGATTGCTTAATGATACTACGCGGGTGACCCTATTTTGATCATGAGCCTCCTATTTTTACGCAAAGAAAGTTTATACTTGTTACTCTCATTGTTAGTAAGGCACAGTGCACTGTAGTTTGATTATCATCTATGTCTCCAGCTTTATTTAGACTTATGATATTATTACAGTATTTTCTAGTTTTACATACTTGGTACATATTGTAATCGACTTTCTCTGGCCGCGCTCACGCCGCAGGTGGTAAGTGGTGGATCCTCATTCTTAGGATCATTGATCAGGTGTCAGAAACTCCATTTCTCCGGAGGCTTGTCTTTTGGTACGATTCTCCCTGATGTTGTAAATATTATGTACATTCAGGGGTATGACGGGGCCCTGCCCCGTCATAGTTGTTGCAAACTCTTATAGGCCTGTAGTCCTGTTATAAATTGGGTTTTGTAAAGGATGTAACTGTTCAGTTTTTGTTATATTTATATTTACAGAAAGGTAGCCATTTTGGGCTAGCCTGTTTCGTATTCTATATTGTTTCTATTTATGAGTTACTTCCGCTGGTTTTCTCTGATGTTGTATCACAAGGGTGCCCGGGGTAAGGCACCAGTCACGGGCCCGAGGTCGAGTCGTGACAAAAGTGGTATCAGAGCAGTTAATCCTCGGAAAGTGTCTACAGGCCGTATCTAGTAGAGTCTTGATTATCGGTGTGTTGTGCACCACACCTATAATCAGGAGGCAACAAGATATTTAGGATTGGTTTCCATTCTTTCACTCTAAGATCGTGCAATAGAGCTGTGTTATAGGTTGAACTCCCTCTGACATATTTTTATGTATCAGTTATGCCTCTACGCAAGGCAACCGCGCCCGTGGCGGCAAGGTAGGCGGAGCCGCTAGTAGGACGCAGAGGTTACGAGGGCACAGCCCGTGATTTACCCGAGGTGATGTTTCTGGACGGCGAGTTCCACGACGCCGCCAAATTTCAAAGAGAGTTCGGAGCAAAGAAGCGGCCATCGAGATCATGCGGTACGAGCCTCCGCCATACACCGGAGCAGATGATATGGGCTACGCGAGATGGCCCGATTATCGCCGTGATCGCGGGCAAGGCGAGGATGACGGAGACAGCGGTCCCGGTTGTACCGTAGTTCACCCCGTGACCGATAGCGAGACTTCGGACTTTTGAGTTGCCTCACCGTAGTTCTATGGTCGAGGCCCGAGGATGATCTCGTGAGTTTATCCGACGCCATAAATGGATCACGAGTGATCAAGGCCTCTGAGATAGAGTCGGTAGTATTGGGTTCACATCGGCTACGTGATACTGCAGTTGACTGGTTTGATTCATGGGAACTGTCCCGGGGGGAGCATGCGCTTCCAGCTGTTTGGGACGAGTTCTCATAGGCGTTTCTTAGCCATTTCTTGCCTCCGCAGATGAGGAGAGCTCGGGCCGATAGATTTCTGACGTTGAGACAGAGCGGGCGGACGGTCCGAGAGTACAACATAGAGTTTGACTCGTTGGCTCGGTACGTCCCCGCTTTAGTGGCAGACATGGAGGACAGAGTGCACCGCTATGTCACAGGGCTCGATGATTACTTAGCAGAGGGTTGCACGGGAGTAGCTCTTCAGCCGGGCATGGACATTGCCCGCATGCAGGCTTATGCACTTGCGGCGAACGTAGGGCCGGCGGATTGCTAGATACCGAGAAGAGGCCGTGACAGCAGGTCCTCTGGTAGTTTTCGAGGCGGACGACCTCAGCAGCAGACCGGATTTGCACCTCAGCCGATTCAGAGCGCTCCTCCACCGTCTTCCGGACGTCCGAGTATTCGAGGCGTGATGTGGCTTCGGGTTCCCTGAGGAACCAGAGTTCCAGTCAGACGAGGCCACCTATGCCTCGGTGTGGTCGATGTGGTGATTACCATCATGGGGGGTGTCGTGTTCCTCCAGGGGCGAGTTACTCTTGTGGCCAGAAGGGCCATTTGAAGAGAGATTGTTCGACCAGAGGCGGCGGGAGTGTTATGGTTCACCGGCGTGGTCGATTCTTTGGATCTTCGCCTTGGTGGTCATGCGCCCGAGGCGTGGTGTTCACGGACCGGCAGGCCGCGGCAGGGGTCGTGGTGGGGGTCCCAGTTCCAGCGGTCCTCAGAACCGCATTTATGCTATGTCCAGACGTCAGGACCAGGATGCGTCACCAGATGTCGTCACAGGTACATTATTGGTTTTATATTGTGATGTATATGCTTTGATAGATCCAGGTTCTACCTTGTCTTGTATATCTCCTCATATTGCTGGTAGAATAGGGATAGAGCCCGAGTCCATAAAACCTTTTGAGGTGGCTACGCCAGTAGGTGATTCGGTGGTAGCTGAGCGGGTATATAAAGCTTGCCCAGTGACTATTTACAGTCGTCAGACCCTAGCCGACTTGATAGAGTTGGATATGACGGACTTTGATATGATTATGAGTATGGATTGGCTAGCGTCTTGCTATGCCAATGTGGATTGTAGAGAGAGATTGGTACGGTTCCAGCTTTCTGGAGCCATATCGAGTGGAAGGAATCTGCATCGCCGGGGTAGGTTTATTTCTTACCTCAAGGCTAGGAAGATGGTGCGGAAGGGTATATCTACCATATGGTTCGTATTCGACATCGAGGTCGAGATACCGACCTTCACCGATTCGGTTGTTAGAGAGTTTCCGCACGTATTCCCGCATCGAACTTCCGTATCCTCCCGAGAGGAGATTGAGTTTTGCATTGATATGTCGCCAGACACTCGACCTATATCTATTCCACCATACAGGATGACACCTGCTGAGTTGAGGGAATTGAAAGACCAGCTGAAGGATTTGCTGGAAAAAGGCTTTATCAGGCCTAGTGTTTCTCCCTGGGAGCGCCGCTTTATTTGTAAAGAAGAAGGATGGGACGCTGCGTATGTGTGTTGATTACAGGCAGCTGAATAAGGTAACTATCAAGAACATATACCCCCTCCCCAGGATTGAGAATTTGTTTGACCAGTTGCAGGGTGCGAGGTGTTTCTCCAAGATAAACCTGCGATGTCCGTTATCATCAAAAAGTTAGAGAGGCAGATATCCCAAAGATCGTATTCGGGACCCAGATGGGCACTATGAGTTCAAAGGTGATGTCTTTCGGGTTGACCAACGCCCCAAAGCGATTCATGGATTTGATGAACCGTGTTCAAGCCGTTCTTGGATATGTTCGTTATAGTATTCATTGATGATATCCTGGTTTATTCGCGCACGCAGCAGAACATGCAGATCATTCGGCGGTATCGAGTCCTCCGGATCGCGATTGTATGCCAAGTTCTCAAAATGCGAGTTTTGGTTGGCTTCAGTGGCTTTCTTAGTGGCATGTTATCTGGGCCATGGTATTCGGTTGATACAAAGAAAGATCGAGGCGCCAAGACTTGGACTAGACCCACTACACCAACGGAGGTGCGTAGCTTTTTGGGCCTTGCGGGTTATTATCGGAGATTTGTGGAGAAGTTTGCTTCCATTTCAAAGACCTTTGACTAGCCGACCCGCAGAGCGGTATGTTCCGGTGGACGGATGCTTGTGAGGAGAGCTTCCTGTTACTAAAGAAGAGATTGACGACCGCCCCAGTTCTTACTCTTCCAGAGGGTTTAGACGAATATGTGGTTTATTGTGATGCGTCGGGTGTCGGATTGGAGTGCGTCTTGATGCAAAGACGGTAAAGTTATAGCTACGATCTCGACAAATACAGAAACATGAGAAGAACTACCCCACACATGACTTAGAGTTGGCAGCAGTGATTCATGCCTTGAAGATCTGGAGACATTATTTATATGGAGTTCATGGATATTTACACGCACCACAAGAGTCTCCGTATATCTTCAAGCAGGAGCCGAACTTGCGCAGACGGTGGTTAGAGCTACTTAAGGACTATGATGTCGATATCCTATACCACCCAGGAAGGCCAATGTAGTTGCGTATGCCCTTAGTCGCAGATCGATGGGTAGTCCGCCGATGTGCGGCAGAGAAAAGCGGCATGGTCCGCGAGTTACATCGGTAGCGAGCCTTGGGGTTCATTTGGTTGGTTCTGATAGTAGTGGGGTTCGGGTTCGAGAGGTTGCCGAGTCGTCCATCATCGAGGAGGTGAAGAGGCAACAGTATGAGGATCCGATTGTGGTACGCAGATCGAGATACCGCTCTTCGAGAGAGAAGAGTCTATTTGAGGTAGCACCATGGGTGCTAAGATTTGAGGCAGTTATGTGTACCCGATGTAGCAGACTTCGCCACAGATCTCGGGAGGCACACAGTGCTCGTTACTCTATTCACCCGGGGTCGACTAAGATGTACCATGAACTCAGGTGTATATATTGGTGGGATGGCACGAAGGACGCGTACAGGTTGTTGCGCGCAGTTGTCCGAATTATCGCCAGGTCATGGAGCACCGTAAGCTCGCGGTTGTTGCAGATGATAGAGATTCCGACATGAAAGTGGGAGGTGATCAATATGGACTTTATTACAGGGTTACCTCACACTCAGAGGAAGCATGATTCCATCTGGGTTATTGTCGACAGGCTGACGAAATCGGCCCACTTTCTTCTAGTCAGGACGACTTTTTCGGCCGAGGATTATACTAGATTGTATATCAGGGAGATTGTGAGACTGCACGGAGTTCCTATATCGATTATTTCAGACAGAAGAGCCCAATTCATGGCTAACTTCTGGAGGTCTTTCCAGAAGGGATTAGGGACACAAGTGAGTCTCGATCGCTTCATCCTCGGACCGATGGATGTGCCGAGCGCATTATCCGCACACGAGGATATGCTACGGGCCTGTGTTATTGATTTCAGGGGTAGCTGGGAGGATCATTTACCTCTTGTGGAGTTTGCATATAACAACAACTACCATTCTAGTATTCAGATGACGCCTTATGAGGCCTTATACGGGAGGAAGTGCAGGTCACCTGTTATACCCGTAGTTCTGGCCATACGTGTGAGAGCGTACGAAAGGGATTAAGACTTAAATTTTAGAAGAATAGGTTGACGGATTGTTTCGGACGGGTTTTTGGTCAACTTTGGGGCGGGTTATGACCCGTTACATTGAGGGTTTCTAGGTGTTTTAAAGGCCTAGTGCGTAGTTCGTTGAGTCTAGTTTCCAACGCAACCAACTGTTCATCGATAGGACATCGGAGTAGAAAGTTATGGGAGTTACAAGTTCAGTGCGCAGTCGGACAGAAATGTGTTTGATCGAGAGCTGGCCGCGCGCAAGATGATCCGAGGGTTCGCTGATTGCAGTGGCCGCGCCGGAAGCGAGGCCGCGCCGGAAAGTTCCGAGGGCTGGCAGAGTTTCAGCGCCGCCGCTGCCGCAGTGCCGCGCGCGGCGGTTTTGCGGTTGAGTGGAAAAATCTGAACTGCTTTGTTTTAAAAGGCCATGGGAGGTGACAAGTGTCCCCAATCTGATTTTGCATGCACTACTTATTGACCAAGTCTTGAAGACTTGGTCATTCTTCAAGTCATTCTCTCTCTCTAAAGCTAAAAGCTCTCCCTTCTCTCTAGAATTTCAAGAGGAAATCTAAGCTTGAGGAAAATCTGAAAGTGTGGCAAGAAGGAAGCTTGTTGGCTAGCTTGTAGGAGTTATTGTGGAAAGGAGGCTAGCGAATTTGTTGGAATATTTGGCTAAAGTTTTAAGGTAACAATTCCTTCTCTCTTTGTTGGTTTTTGGTGTTGCATGTGAAGAAGAAAGAATTTGTAGTTGAAAATATTACTCTTAGATAAATTGCATGTAAGAAATATGGATTGGATATGAATGAATTGGATAAGAAGGTTATGTGAGCATGTTGTAGTCAAAATACTACCTTAAACTTGTTAAGTTAGTTGTTGTACATTGTGGGGCAGAATTTTACACACCCAAGATTAGGTGTGTAATCCCCTTTGTGTTGATTGGATTGTTGGGCCTTAAATGTGGCGTTTGGATGTTGAATTCGGCCTTGATAAAGGTGGCAAAGTATGTAGAAACAAAGGAAATGCTGCCCGATTTTCCATAGAAATTAGTAACTTTGAACTTGGAATATTCTACATTGAAACTAGAGGTTAATAAACGTATTATGGTCATTTTAGGTTGACGTATTATGTGCGGTAGTTTGGACTTGGCAAGTGGATTGACCCGAAGAGGTATGTGGAACTTTCCTACCTCTTGAGCATGAATAATTGTATCTATGTAGTACGGTAGACGTACAAAGGCTTTGGTATCCCTTACTTGTTTTAATGATGCTTTAAGTCTTAAAGTTAAGGGACTTTGAGTGTTTGAAGTATATGATACTTGTTTCGTTTAAAAGTATAAGTCCCTTGGATATAGGGAGATGTGTTTGACTAGTGTATAATGGTAATATAACGACTTTATGGGAAGTTGGTTGTATTGGCTTTATGGAAGGTTAACAAAGAAAGGTTTACTCAAAGTAAAACAAGTACGGATAAATGGTTTGAATTTGTGAAAGGCAAATTGTTTTTAAGGCATTAGTTGCCTAAGGTTTTTAAAGAAATGAAGTCACTTGATTTAGAAGCCTATTGTATTTTTAAAGATAAACGTGACTTGTTTTGGAAAAGTTGTCGTGACTTGATACTACGGTTATTAGTATCTTGGGGGTTTTACATAAAAAAGAGTCATTTTCTTAAAAGGTTTAAGGAACGTGGTACTTGGGTTAAATTCCCGGATTTTCTTTTAAAATGACATGTAGTGCCTTAAGTAACTAAAATGAGAGGATGTACTAAAAATGTTATTAAGAAGTTAGGAGATATTCTTAACTTGCTTACGTTATGATAAGTCGGTAGCGCTTATGTCATGTATGATAGCCGGTTGTGCTGATTTATGTATTATTATTATTATTACTATTTATGTCATGGATTTGCTACCCATGATGCGAGTGCGGCGCTTGTACTCATGCGGGCCCACCGGGTCCATGCGGGTGAAATAGTCCCATGCGGGTGAAATAGTCTCATGCGAGGTGATGACCTTATGCGGGTCCATAGGACCTATGCGGGTGAAATAGTCTCAGGAGTAGGATTGCTTAATGATACTACGGGCGGGAGACCCTGTTTTGATCATGAGCCTCCTATTTTTATGCAGTAAAGTTTATATTTGTTACTCTCATTGTTAGTAAGGCACATTGTACTATATTTTGATTTTCTTCCATGACTCCAGCTTATTTTTAGACTTATGATATTATTATTACAGTATTTTCCAGTTTCGCATACTTGGTACATATTGCTCGACCCTTTCCTCGGCCGTTCACGCCGCAGTGTGGGTAGCAGTGGTGGATCCTCATTCTTAGGATCTTGCTCGTGTCGAAGCTCCATTTCTCCGGAGGCTCGACTTTTGGTACGGTTCTCCCTGGTGTTGTAGATGTTTTGTACATTCAGGGGTATGACGGGGCCCTGTCCCGTCATAGTGTTTACACATTCTTAGAGGCCTGTAGTCCTGTTATAACTTGGGTTGTTAAGGATGTAACTGTTCAGGTTTGTTATATTTAGAGGTAGCCATCTTGGGTTAGCCTACTTATATTCTATATGGGTTCTTGTTGTGAGTTTATTTTCCGCTGGTTTTCTCTGATGTTGTATCACAAGGGTGCCCAGGGTAAGGCACCGGTCACGGGTCCGTGGTCGGGTCGTGACATCACCGATAGGCTGGTTTGATGTGGGAGAAGTTCAGTTAGTCGGGCCGGACTTGATTCAGCAGGCGGTGGATAAGGTGAAGCTTATCCAGGAGCGGTTATTGTCACCGTAGTCGGCGAAGTCGTATGCAGATCATCGACGTCGACACTTGGAGTTTGAGGTGGATGATTGGGTCTTCATGAAGGTATCACCCATGAAGGGCGTGATGAGATTTGGGAAGAAGGGGAAACTTAGTCCAAGGTACATTGGGCCTTACCAGATTGTCCGTAGGGTAGGCAAGGTTGCCTATGAGTTGGATCTGTCGTCCGATCTGGAGGCAGTACATCCAGTTTTTCATGTGTCTATGTTGTGAAAGTGTATCGGAGATCCATCTAGAGTGCACCCGATTTGTGATGTCCAGGTGACAGAGGGGTTATTTATGAGGAGAGTCCCATAGCGATACTCGATCGTCAGGTTAGGTGACTACGGACAAAGGATGTGGCTTCCGTCAAGGTCTTGTGGCGAAACGAGAACAGGGAAGAAATGACATGGGAAGCAGAAGAGGACATGATGAAGAAGTATCCTCACTTGTTCCCTACACCTCCAGGTAACCCACTTTCCTGCTTGTTAGTTCTTAATTTGGCAATTATGCTTAAGTATTGTTGTGACCATGTGGAGCGTCCTTATTTGCAAGAAGAATAGTTAAGAGGGTCTATGTCGATATTGTGATTTGAGTAAGCCTAGAAGGAACATTCGGGACGAATGTTTCTAAGGGGGGGAGAATGTTACACCCCGTAATTCAGGTCATGCTTTTGAGAACGTATGAAAGGAATTGAGACTTAAATTTTAGAATGATGGGTTGACGGAATGTTTCGGACGGGTTTTTAGTCAACTTTGAGGCGGTTTATGTCCCGTTACATTAGGAGTTCGTAGGTGGTTCAAAGTCCTAGTATGTAGTTCGTTGAGTCTAGTTCCCAACGCAACAAACCGTTCGTCGATAGGACACCGGAGTAGAAAGTTATGGAGGTTACAAGTTCAGTGCGCAGTCGAGCAGAAAAGTATTTTCGGTCAGGTCAGCAGCGGCCGGAAATACGTAAAGTTCTCACAGTTGAGCGCCACGCGGCCGAATGCAGTGGTCGCGCGCAAGTACTGAAATTCTCGGAGCTTTCAGCGCCGCGCCGCAGTCATGGTCGCGCCGAGGCGGATTTTTAAAACTGGGGAAAAATCAGAAGTTTTCTTTTAAAAGGGCCATGGGAGGGTGACAAGTGTCCCTCCTATCTGATTGTGTGGAAGCACTATATATTGACCAAGTCTTAAGGACTTGGTCATTCTTTACAAAACTCCTTCTCTCTAAAAATCTCTCGTCCTTCTCTCTAAATATTCCTCTCCCTTCTCTCTAGAAATTCAAGAAGAAACCAAGGCCTAGAGAAATTTCGGAAAAGTAACAAGAGGGAAACATGTTGACAAGCTTGTAGGAGGTTGTGGTGGTGATTGTGGAAAGAAGGCAAGTGAAATTTGTTGGACTAAATTGGGTAAACTCTAAGGTAACAATCCATTTCTCCTTTTTAAGTAAATTGTGTTGCATGTGAGGAAGAAAGGACTTGTAGTTGTCAATATTGCTTTTAGGTATATTGCATGTAGGAATAACAATTTGGATTTGAAAGGATTGGATAAGGATGATATGTGAACATGTTATAGCCAAGATAATACCTTAAACTTATTGGATTGTTTATTTTGTATTGTGGGGCAGAATTTTACACGTCCAAGTTAGGCGTGTAATCCCCTTGTATTGCTGAATTGTTGGGCCTTAAATGTGGCGTTTAGTAGTTGATATCGGACCTTGAAAAGGTGGAAAAGTATGTAGAAACAAAGGAAGTGTTGTCCAATTTTCTGTAGAATAAGGGGCTTTTCAATTAGAATGTTCCACGTTGAAGCTAGAAGCTAATGAACGTATTATGGTCATTATAGGTTAACATACTACGTGCGGTATATCGACTCATGAGTGGATTGACCCGAAGAGGTATGTGGAACTTTCCTATCTCATGAGCATGAATAGTTGCACTTATATAGTACGGTAGACGTACAAGACTTTGATATCCCTTACTTGTTTTAAGAATGGCCAAGTTGGGTGAGTAAGGGGATTAACTCACTTCTTTAAAAGTATTAAGGATGTCTTAAGTTTTCAAAGTTAAGGGACTTGAAGTGTTTTAAGTATATGATACTTGTTTCGTTTTAAAAGTATAAGTCCCTTGGATATAGGGAAATGTATTTGACTAATGTATAAAGTTAATATAACGACTTTATGGGAAGTTGGTTATACTAGCTTTATGGAAGGTTAACAAAAGAAAGATTTACTCTAAGTAAAATAAGTAAGGATAAATGATTTGAATTTATGAAAGGCAAATTGATTTTAAGGCATCAATTGCCTAAGGTTTTAAAAGAAAAGAAGTCACTTGATTTAGAAGCCTATTCTATTTTTAAAAGGAAATGTGACTTGTCTTGAAAAGTAGTCGTGACTTGATACTACGGTTATTAGTATCTTGGAAGTTTTATATTAAAATGAGTCATTCTTGAAAGGTTAGAGATACGTGGTACTTGGGTTGAATTCCCGGATCTTCTCTTAAATGACATGTTAGTGCCTTAAGTAAACTAAAATGAGAGGATATATTAATAATGTTAATAAGAAGTTAGGGGATTTCTTAACTTGCTTATGTTATGATAAGCCGGTAGGGCTTATATTATGTATGATAGCCGGTTGTGCTAGGTTATGTATTCTTACGGGGTAGACCCCGGGTTACTACTTATTCCATGGATTTGCTACCCATGATGCGAAAAGCGTTTGTACTCATCATGGCCCACCGCCCACGCGGTGAAATAGTCCCATGCTAGTGAAATAGTCTCATGCGAGGCGGATGACCTCATTGCGGGTCCAAAGGACCTATGCGGGTGAAATAGTCCCAGGAGTAGGATTGCTTAATGATACTACGGGTGGGTGACCCTATTTTGATCATGAGCCTCCTATTTTTATGCAGTAAAGTTTATACTTGTTACTCTCATTGTTAGTAAGGCACAGTGCACTGTAGTTTGATTATCATCTATGTCTCCAGCTTTATTTAGACTTATGATATTATTATAGTATTTTTCAGTTTTACATACTTGGTACATATCAGGTAATCGACTTTTCTGTGGGCTGCGTTCATGCCGCAGGTAAGGGTAAGCAGGTGGTGGATCCTCATTCTTAGGATCATTGATCAGGTGTCAGAAGCTCCATTTCTCCGGAGGCTTGTCTTTTGGTACGGTTCTCCCTGATGTTGTAAATATTATGTACATTCAGGGGTATGACGGGGCCCTGTCCCGTCATAGTTGTTGCAAACTCTTAGAGGCCTGTAGTCCTGTTATAAATTGGGTTTTGTAAAAGATGTAACTGTTCAGTTTTTTTGTTATATTTATATTTACAAAAAGGTAGCCATTTTGGGCTAGCCTGTTTCGTATTCTATATTGTTTCTTGTTTATGAGTTACTTCCGCTGGTTTTCTCTGATGTTGTATCACAAGGGTGCCCGGTAGGCACTACCACGCCCGAGGTCGGGTCGTGACAAAATAGCCGAGTCCAAACTCCGCGACGCTGGGTTTTCGACGCTCGCTGGTATCTCATTGTTCATTTGGCTAATGGCTTGACTTTCTCGATTTTTGAGTATCCGCCGGAGTTTTTCAAACTCCGGCGACGTTCTGAAATTTCCAGCAATGTTCTTAAAATTTCCTGAGCCACGCATCGCCGTGGTTTTGCATCGCTTCCTATCGCTTTGTCGCGCTCCTGTCCATCATTTCGCCACGGTTGTCCGTTTTATACTGCTTTTTGCTATTGTTTATTTGGGTATTATTGTTGGCTTTAGTCGACATTTCAGGCGACCTTGTTGGCTTCATTTTTGTATCTTTCGACTGCTGTTGTCGGACTGATTTTCCAGCGATGTTGTTATTTTCCGTTTGTGCTGGGTTGATTTTCGTAGGTTTTGCTATCGTGACCGCTTTGTGTGGGGCTGCTGGACTGGTTTTTGTGGGTTTTACCATTGTTACAGTGTTCTGATTTCGGGACTAATTCTGGGCAGTTTCGCCCCAATATTTTTATTAAACTGATTTAAAAAAAAAGAACAAATGCTACACTTGGTATTTTATTTTATTTACTGATTTTTGAACAAGTTACTACACTTGGTATTTTACTGATTTTTGAACAACTTACTACACTTGGTATTTTACTGATTTTGAACTTGATACTACACTGGCCGATGAAAAAGTTATCCGTCGATTTTTGAGGCCTCCACAGTTGCAAAGACGGAAAATAAAATAAATGAAGCTTTCTGGGCGTTGATGATTTCTTCTACTTACACAGGATAACCAACATGCGCTGGCAGGGCGAATTCTCGCAGCCGCACTTGTTTAGGATGTCCCACTTTATTTTATATATTTGAGCCCTCCGTGTTTAAAACTATTACTGTTTTGACGCGGATCTGAAGGTTTTATTTATTTTATTGTTTTTAACAATATTGGCCGATGAAGGAATCTCCGTCTGATTTCCAAGGCCTCCTCTGTGCAAAAGACGGATTTATTTATTTATTTTTGCTTTACTTATTAATTCTTGTCATTGCTTTAAAATTATTTATTCTACTATTAACACTTTTACTAAGTGTTTATGCAGGTACCCGGAGATCATATTGTGCAGAAGGCCTAAAAAGGGCTAAAAGATGTCCCGGTGTTTTATTTTATGTCGCATTTAATTTTTGTTTTTATTATTTTGTATTGTATTTTATTTTAATTATAAATTATGAAAAAATGCTTAGAATACGTAGAATAAAAAAGGCAATAAATAATTAACCTAGGTTTGAACGAATAACCGCAAGTTAGCGGATTTTAAAGGATGTCTAACCCCTTCCCTTTAGGATAATAAATGTCACGACCCGACCCCGGGACCGCGACTGGCGCCCTACCTGGGCACCCTTACAGGTAAACATCAGAGAAAATCAGCGGAACATACATGAAACTTAGAAATAAAACATCGTAAGTAAAACAACAGGTTAGCCGATAGGGCTACCTTCCTGAACATATATAAAAACAACCGGGCTTGCCTCCTTTCTTTTTACAAACCGACCCACCATATGTGAATACGCACTTAGAATAACAATCGAACAATCGTGGACAGTGGCCCCGCCATACCCTCAATATACATGAATCTACTACCTCGGGAAACTGCATAGAGATAAGCCTCCGAGCAAATGGAGCTTTTTCAAAATCAACCGAGATCCTATGAGCAAGGATCACCAACACGGGTACCTAAACTCGCGGCATGAACGCAGCTTCGGCGGGGCCGCATAACAAAAATTTAATATGGAAATGTAATATAACGCATAAGAAACAAATCATAATCAGACAAAAGAATGACAAGGACAAGTATAAAAATACATACCGCATCCTGCCGTGTCATTACCACTTATGAACTTAATCGCACCTTATTATCCTTTCCATTCCCAATAAAAGTTATAGTCACATTCTTACGCACATTATTTAGAAAAGAATCATTAAGTTCATTACCATATAACTTACTTATCTTTCATAACATAGTCCGCCCACTACGGAGGGACACATATACTACCCGCCCAACTGGGACGCGATCAAGTCACACTAATATCAAAGCATGCCCGTGGAATCCCCATCACCGCCGACTATTAGTGTAAAATATAACCACGTGACGCGCCTGGCATCCCACCTCACCGTCGGCTGCATACATACACAATACATATATATATATCCCGCCTGTGGAATCCCACATCATCGCCGATCCAGGTATAATAATACACCAATAGGCATACATGAACACCAAGTCCCACCGGTGGTATAGCGTCTTGGTCTACCCTCACTTATACTCTTACCCCGGGAGTAAGGTGGTAAAGCGGTGGTATAGCATCTTGGTCTACCTCACTTATACTCTTACCCCGAGAAGGTGGTATAACGCCTGGGCTTGCCCTCATTTATACTCTTACCCTATCTCGACTTGGTCACAAACAACACATAAAACAGTGGTACAAATGCCTGGGGTTTACCCTCACTTATACTCTACCCCGGAGAAGGTATAACGCCTGGGCTTGCCCTCATTTATACTCTTACCCTATCTCGACCGACCATCAAACAAGACATAAGCACTACCATGTCTTTTATAAAATCCGAATTTAACCCAAGTGCTACAAATAACTAAGCATACCCGTGGAATCCCACATCATCGCTTGCACGCCCAAGTAACTTATAACAAGACAAATGCCTCCAACCGAGAGTCGCGGATCGTAATAAAACATAATACTTGCACTCAAAGGCTATCACCAAAGACACATAGGCTAATTCTCAATTAACAAGCCAAAGTACTTATCGTGGCACAAATAGAATAATTCTCATTTAACAAGCCAAAGTACTTATCGGGGCACAAATAGAATAATTCTCATTTAACAAGCCAAAGTCCTAATCAAGGCATCACATAGAATTATTCTCAATTAAACAAGCCAAAGTACTTATCGGGCACAAATAGAATAATTCTCATTTAACAAGCCAAAGTACTAATCAAGGCATCACATAGAATTATTCTCAATTAAACAGCAAAGTACTACGTGACGCATTCTTTTCAAAAGACTCTTTCCAAATAAAACTTCCCCGATACTAACAACCGTAGTATCAAGTCCTATTCACCTTTCAAGACAAGTCACAATACCTTTTTAGAAAATACAATTACCGGCTTCTAAGTCAAGTGACTTCCTTATTTAAAACCTTAAGCAATTGGTACCTTTAAAACAATTTGCCCTTCCTTAACACAAGTTATTTCTTTGCTTACTCTATTAGAGAAAACCATTCTCTTAACCTTCCATAAAGCCGTTATAACCGACTTCCCATAAAGCCGTTATAACCCTTTATGGTTTAGACCAACACGTTCATTTTATAACCAAGAGACTTCTACTTTTTGAAACCAAGTATTAAATACTTTCAAATAAATTCTCATAACTTTCAAAAATACAAATAGTCTCTTAACCCTTAGAAAACAAGTGACTCCTTTTATTATAAAACCTTAGGCAATTAATGCCTTAAAACAAGTGGCCTTTTCACTAAAATCAAATCACTTATCTTTCCATAAAGCAAATATAACTAACTTCCCATAAAGCCGTTATATTCACTTTATACCTTAGCCCAAAAACAATTTCCTATCCAAGGGACTTATACGCTTAAAACAACAAGTATCACATACTTTAAAACTCTTCAAGTCCCTTAACTTTAATAACACTTAAGACATCCTTTATACTTTCAAAGAAGTGAGTTAATCTCCCAACTCACCCGACTTGGCTATTCACAAACTAGTAAAGGATATCAAGGTGTCAGACGCTCACCGTACTACATACGTGCAACTAGTCATGCTCAAAGATAGGAAAAGTTCTACATGTAGTAGATCACACAACTACCTCTTAACTTCTAAGAGTAACAGAAACATGAAATGATACCACCGGTATATTCCATACATAGAATCATGCCAAAGGAAGGAAGAGGTTCACATACCGCGACGATTGTCGACAAGTAGCAAAATGCTCCAAAGTACTTCAACCTCGAGCTATTCCATTCTTCAAGGGATACGCTATACTTAGTACATCAACCTATAATGGTCACCATACGTCCATTAACCTCTTACTTCATAATGAGAATATTCTAGGTGCTAAGTCGCTAAATTCTACTAAAATCGGACAAGACCTACTTTGTTTCTACTCACTTTGCCACCTTTTCAAGGCCGAATACAATAACCAAACAGCCCCAATTGGCTCACAATTTAGAATGGTCCAATACAAATGAATAACAAACTAATACAAACTACAAGTCCAAATTCGCCACCTTGAGTTCAACAATACTAATTCTTATCCAATTTCCATTTCAATCCTAACTTGGTAGCATAACATGATATCTAGTCGCAACCAATTATAACTACTATAATCTTCAAGTCAATTACATGCGACGATTCTAATAACGATCAAATTGTATTCCAACTTAACATGACTTACTTTCCATTTCGAACTTAAGCTACAAGTAGTCCATAATACTTATAAACTTCAACTTAACAACTTCATGCTAGCAACATGTAAAGTTAACAACAACAATATAAATAATCTTGTAACACTTTCAAAGAACAAGATTATACCTCAACGAATTGTAATCCAATCTTCAAAACCGAAGTTGCTCCTTAGCAACCTAGAGCCTCATAAAGACACCTCAATCCGATCCTTGATACCCTTAGAACCACACCAACAACTTTCCTTCAAACCTCCAATCCAAAACCTAGAAAGCCACTAGGTTATCACTTTGCGACTAACCCGAAAACTATCTTTTTCCGAGATTTTTCTATTGAGATATGCCTACAATACACATAGGGACCTTGGTTTAAAGTGGTAAGATTATTGGATAACAAACAAAAAATTTTCTTGTGGGAAGCTAGCCTAACCCGAGAGCACCTCCTTGGATTCTTGAAATTCTTGGAAATTTTTCTAAGTGTCAAACTTGGTCTTGCTACTAGTAGTGTTATATAGAACTGGAGGGTCAAGATGCAAACAATTGGGTGGTTTGGATGATCTCTAATTAAAATATCAAGACTTAGGACCCTTTGACTTAGTCAATTTTGTCAAGCTAATTAATTGGAAGACTTAGTCATCCTAAGGCTATGGTCAATGACCATTTTGGCCATGCCTAATATCGTCCAAGGCATCAATAAGGGGGGTGACAAGTGTCTCCCACCCATTCGTCACAATATTACGTTTTCCGACAATTTCATAATTCCGAGAAATTTTTACAAGTCTCCAATCTTAACACCGTGAGTTCTTACGTGCGCTCTACACCACGCCCTGTAAATACGGGGTGTAACATTCTTCCCCCCTTAGAAACATTCGTCCTCGAATGTTCTTTCGGAGTCAAACTTATAATTAGCGACATAGTTCTCTTTCACAACCCCGACATACCAACAATGCCGCACATGGCCCTAATACATTGTACACGCATACCCGTCCATCACAAGCCCAAAAGAGGTTACCTTTTCGCACTTCCAACTCCTTCTAACATACATACATAACTTCCATACCTATTCTGGCCTCTAATCTGAGTCACTCTATGAAACAATATAAGGTCATTTCCGCCACTACTCCTCGGTGGAACGCGTCCCCGAACCCGTAAAACAATTAACTAGACTTGGGTCTTGCACCCTTGTGACCCTGTCACGTAGAGGAACTACTACCAACTGATCCTACTCCATTCCAGGCCATGGGAGACCCGTAACAGTCCTCAACCGACTGGCCGCACTTAACTCTTATCCTCGTCCGACTTAAAATCTTATTGCGAGAAAACCTTATATACCTAAGGTCTCGCAGAATCAATATTCTTAGGCTCGCAATTCCATGCTCCCACTTACCTTATCACCCTCTGCAAACGGTACAAAACTTCTCATAAAACCATAACCATGTTGTCTCGATCACAACAACCATTACATACTCTATACATGTGCCTTATCCGTATAATTCTCTTAAGCATACTACACAGCCTTGATCTATTAACATGACATTCGTTAGGTTCCTTAATATGGCTTCTGGCGGTCCACTACCCTATCGCATACCTCATCCTTTCCCAATTATCTCGAAATAAAACACAAAACTCGCGAAAATCCTTTAACTACTCCATACCTTCCCAGATCTAGTTAGTTTTTACCAATTCTGGTACTTTAAAATCATTCTAGGCAACACGCTGCCCGACCTCATACATAACTCCGTATAGATGTATGTCACAATACCAACTATACTATAATCATTACCAACCGGATACGCAATCCACATAGTCATTCCCGGTCATCACGCTTTCTCGTGAATGCAATCAACATAACTCGTTAGGGAGGACGACCCTAACAATACAAATCTATCGCACGATCTCGTGAGTGAGAAGAATGGAAACCAATCCTAAATGTCCTGCAGCCTCGATTATAGATGTGGTGCACAACACACCGATAATCAAGACTCTACTAGACACGGCTCAGACACTTTCCGAGGACTAATCGCTCGATACCACTTTTGTCACGACCACCCGATCGCGATCGCGCCTACTGGGCACCCTTACAGTAAACATCGAGAAAATCAGCGGAACATACATGAAACTTAGAAATAAAACATCGTAGTAAAACAACAAAGTTAGCCGATGTGGCTACCTTCCGAACATATATAAAACAACCGGCAGCTTTCCTTTCTTTTACAAACCGACCCACCATATGTGAATACGCACTTCTGAATAACAATCGAACAAATGTGGCGACAGTGGCCCCGCCATACCCGAATATACATGAATCTACTACCTCGTGAAACTGCATAAGAGATAAGCCTCCGAGCAAATGGAGCTTTTCTCAAATCAACCGAGATCCTATGAGCAAGGATCACCAACACGGGTACCTAAACTCGCGGCATTTAACGCAGCCGGGCGGGTCGATAACAAAAATTTAATATGGAATGTAATATAACGTCAAGAAACAAATCATAATCAGATAAAAGAATGACAAGGACAAGTATAAAAATACATACCGGATCCCGCCGTGTCATTACCACTTATGAACTTAATCGTACCTTATTATCCTTTCCATTCCCAATAAAAGTTATAGTCACATTCTTACGTCATTATTTAGAAAAAGAATCATTAAGTTCATTACCATATAACTTACTTATCTTTCATAACATAGTCCGCCCACTACGGAGGGACACATATACTACCCTACCCAACTGGGACGCGATCAAGTCACACTAATATCAAAGCATGCCCGTGGAATCCCCATCACCGCATACTATTAGTGTAAAATATAACCATGTGACGCGCCTGTGGCATCCCACCTCACCGCTTCGCATACATACACAATACATATATATATATCCCGCCCGTGGAATCCCACATCACCGCCGATACCCAGGTATAATAATACACCAATAGCATACATGAACACCAAGTCCCACCGGTGGTATAGCGTCTGGGTCTACCCTCACTTATACTCTTACCCTCGGAGAAGGTGGTAAAAGGTGGTATAGCATCTTGGGTCTACCTCACTTATACTCTTACCCGGAGAAGGTGGTATAACGTCTGGGCTTGCCTCATTTATACTCTTACCCTATCTCGACCGGTCACAAACAACACATAAAACAGTGGTACAAATCTTGGGGTTTACCCTCACTTATACTCTTACCCCGAGAAGGTGGTATAACGCCTGGGCTTGCCTCATTTATACTCTTACCCTATCTCGTGACCATCAAACAAGACATAAGCACTACCATGTCTTTTATAAAATCCGAATTTAACCTAAGTGCTACAAATAACTAAGATACCCGTGGAATCCCACATCACCGCTTGACGCCCAAGTAACTTATAACAAGACAGTGACCTCCAACCGAGAGTCGCGCATCGTAATAAAACATAATACTTGCACTCAAAGGCTATCACCAGACACATAGGCTAATTCTCAATTAACAATCCAAAGTACTTATCGTGGCACAAATAGAATAATTCTCATTTAACAAGCCAAAGTACTTATCGGCACAAATAGAATAATTCTCATTTAACAAGCCAAAGTACTAATCAAGGCATCACATAGAATTATTCTCAATTAAACAAGCCAAAGTACTTATCGGGGCACAAATAGAATAATTCTCATTTAACAAGCCAAAGTACTAATCAAGGCATCACATAGAATTATTCTCAATTAAATAGGCCAAAGTACTACGTACGTACATTCTTTTCAAAAGACTCCTTTCCAAATAAAACTTCCCCGATACTAACAACCGTAGTATCAAGTCCTATTCACCTTTCAAGACAAGTCACAATACCTTTTTAGAAAATACAATTATCGGCTTCTAAGTCAAGTGACTTCCTTATTTAAAACCTTAAGCAATTGGTACCTTTAAAACAATTTGCCCTTCCTTAACACAAGTTATTTCTTTGCTTACTCTATTAGAGAAACCCATTCTCTTAACCTTCCATAAAGCCGTTATAACCGACTTCCCATAAAGCCGTTATAACCCTTTATGGTTTAGACCAACACGTTCATTTTATAACCAAGAGACTTCTACTTTTTGAAACCAAGTATTAAATACTTTCAAATAAATTCTCATAACTTTCAAAAATACAAATAGTCTCTTAACCCTTAGAAAACAAGTGACTCCTTTTATTATAAAACCTTAGGCAATTAATGCCTTAAAACAAGTGGCCTTTTCACTAAAATCAAATCACTTATCTTTCCATAAAGCAAATATAACTAACTTCCCATAAAGCCGTTATATTCACTTTATACCTTAGCCGAAACAATTTCCTATCCAAGGGACTTATACGTTTAAAATGAACAAGTATCACATACTTTAAAACTCTTCAAGTCCCTTAACTTTAATAACACTTAAGACATCCTTTATACTTTCAAAGAAGTGAGTTAATCTCCCAACTCACCCGACTTGGCTATTCACAAACTAGTAAAGGATATCAAGGTGTCAGACGCTCACCGTACTACATACGTGCAACTAGTCATGCTCAAAGATAGGAAAAGTTCTACATGAGTAGATCACACAACTACCTCTTAACTTCTAAGAGTAACAGGAAACATGAAATGATACCACCGGTATATTCCATACATAGAATCATGCCAAAGGAAGGAAGAGGTTCACATACCTCACGACGATTGTCGACAAGTAGCAAAATGCTCCAAAGTACTTCAACCTTGAGCTATTCCATTCTTCGTGGGATACGCTATACTTAGTACATCAACCTATAATGGTCACCATACGTCCATTAACCTCTTACTTACGTAGAATATTCTGGTGCTAAGTCGCTAAATTCTACGGAAAATCTGACAAGACCTCCTTTGTTTCTACTCACTTTGCCACCTTTTCAAGGCCGAATACAATAACCAAACAGCCCCAATTGGCTCACAATTTAGAAGGTGGTCCAATACAAATGAATAACAAACTAATACAAACTACAAGTCCAAATTCGCCACCTTGAGTTCAACAATACTAATTCTTATCCAATTTCCATTTCAATCCTAACTTGGTAGCATAACATGATATCTAGTCGCAACCAATTATAACTACTATAATCTTCAAGTCAATTACATGCGACGATTCTAATAACGATCAAATTGTATTCCAACTTAACATGACTTACTTTCCATTTCGAACTTAAGCTACAAGTAGTCCATAATACTTATAAACTTCAACTTAACAACTTCATGCTAGCAACATGTAAAGTTAACAACAACAATATAAATAATCTTGTAACTTTCAAAGAACAAGATTATACCTCAACGAATTGTAATCCAATCTTCAAAACCGGTTGCTCCTTAGCAACCTAGAGCCTCATAAAGACACCTCAATCCGATCCTTGATACCCTTAGAACCACACCAACAACTTTCCTTCAAACCTCCAATCCAAAACCTAGAAAGCCACTAGGTTATCACTTGCGACTAACCCAAAACTATCTTTTCCGAGATTTTTCTATTGAGATATGCCTACAATACACATAGGGACCTTGGTTTAAAGTGGGAAGATTATTGGATAACAAACAAAAATTTTCTTGTGGGAAGCTAGCCTAACCCGAGAGCACCTCCTTGGATTCTTGAAATTCTTGGAAATTTTTCTAAGTGTCAAACTTGGTCTTGCTACTAGTAGTGTTATATAGAACCTTGGAGGGTCAAGATGCAAACAATTGGGTGGTTTGGATGATCTCTAATTAAAATATCAAGACTTAGGACCCTTTGACTTAGTCAATTTTGTCAAGCTAATTAATTGGAAGACTTAGTCATCCTAAGGCTATGGTCAATGACCATTTTGGCCATGCCTAATATCGTCCAAGGCATCAATAAGGGGGGTGACAAGTGTCTCCCACCCATTCGTCACAATATTACGTTTTCCGACAATTTCATAATTCCGAGAAATTTTTACAAGTCTCCAATCTTAACACTGTGAGTTCTTACGTACGTTCTTACACCATGTCCTGTAAATACGGGGTGTAACAATAAAGAACCCCGATTCAGAATCTCACTAATTTTGCAGACCATTAAATGGAGAGTAATTGCAGTATTTTATTGCAATAAATCAAGTGTCCTAATTCACTTAAATAATTAGGTGGCGACTCCTTAAAAACAACACTATTGCTCCATCCAGGGAACCGCGCCAAAGAGCAACGTTGCGAATACCGTTCAGACCCCCGAGGTCAAAAACGGGCGCGACAGGGAGGCAACCCAATATTTTTAATGATGTTATTTTTATTTTTATTTTATTTTTGGTTTGTTTTATTTTGTCTTGAACAGTCTCACGGTCTTGGGTTCTTGTTTTGTGTTGTTGGATAACAGGTGGACTGAAAGCAAAATCTGAGGGAAAAGGAAAAAAAAAACGCTGAAAAAAAAGGAAAAGCCGTCGTCAAATTCCAGAATTTTTCCTCCCAGACCTCCGTATGACCGATGTGTTGTGTCAGTAAGTTGTCCCTATTTTTTTTTTAGTCTTGCACACATTGGGGTCAATGTGTGATTTAAGTTTGGGGGGATATTTTATTATTTTTGAGTCTTTTTTATTTGTTTTGTGTTTTTTTTTTTGAGTATTTTTGAGTCATTATATATATATATTTTTTATTATTTTTTTTTTGATTTGATGGATCATGCATGTTGTAGTTGCTAAAGATATTGAGTGGATAAAGTGGGATAATGTAATAGAATTAAAAGCGACAATCTGTGTGC
Source organism: Przewalskia tangutica (assembly GCA_029844215.1). Lineage (NCBI taxonomy): Eukaryota > Viridiplantae > Streptophyta > Magnoliopsida > Solanales > Solanaceae > Przewalskia > Przewalskia tangutica. The sequence goes on along the minus strand of CM056720.1, from coordinate 18,148,833 downwards.
TTAAGTTAGATATACCAAAAATTCCTGACATCTAATTATTTGGAATATTTGTGCTTAGCTTATGTGTGTCAGTTATGGAAAGAAGATTGAAAAAATGTCTAGAAAATCTGTTTGCTTGTTATTTGAGGCGAAATAGTTAAGATGTACATGTTTAGGGAGATGATTCAGGCATTTCTTTGATAGCCCTTCTGACCATTCATTATCTACCCTGACATAAAATGTATCACTAGTCAGCCCCTTTGAGCCTAAAATAAATATCTTTCTTTGACACCCTATGATTCTTTTGTTGTGCCATAAGTAATAATGGAAAAGTATTGGGATGAAAAGCGTGAAAAAGAAACAAAAAGAGAGTGAACAAATTTGATGCACCCCAATGAAAAATATGAAAAAGTTTAAGTTTGGGGGTGTCTGTTATTTATAATACATATCATTCTCTCAAAGGAAAAGAGGGGAGAAAGTGGGTACGAAACTAAAAAGGAAATCAAAAAGAAGGAAAAAAGAGTTTGAATGAAAAGTGCTTATGGTACGTAATGGAGCCTAAATGCCTATTTTTACCTACCCCTGCCTAAGCTTACCTTACAACCCTTGAAAGTCCTGATGATCTTTAATATGTATGTCTATGATTAGTGGAGAATAGCAAGTAAACAGGTCTATAGCATTTGGGAAAGATGGAATGAAATTGACATGCATAGGTTAGGTGTTTGTATTTCCATTGAACATGATCTAAGTGAATTTGCGAAATATCTAACTTGAAATTCTAGATTGCTGATTATTCATGCTATATATGTTCTAACATATTATCTCATCTTTCATCCATGATTTTGAAGAAGCAATATTATAACTACTTGATTCATCTCTTTGAGTCTTTGTTCATTTTGTTTTATTTTTGTTTTGAGCTTTGCTCGAGGGCGAGCAAAGGTTAAGTTTGAGGGTGTTTGATCGGTGTATTCTATATACACCTCTTGAGTCATTTTAGTTAGTATTTTACTCATTTCATTTATGTTTAGTATAGTATTAGGGTCGTTCTCCTTTCTTTTGTGTCACAGCGGTCAGAAATAGATAAATGGCGAAAAAGAGATGAAATGAGCATAAATGAGATGGAATTACACACTAAAAGGGCCAAGAAATGAAGTCTAAGAAGTTCCGGGAATTATAGAGGAGATCAGACGAAGTCCGGACGAAAAAGGATGACGAAACGGAATCCGCCAGAAAAACATCATCGTAGCCACGCTGATATGTGGAAGTTCGAAAGTTACAGTTTTTCGCCGTGGCGCTCGCAGTTGCCGCGCCGACGCGGGATTTTTGAGATTTTGGGCCAAATTTGACATGTTTTCAGAGTCCTAAAGGGATAACTTTTCCTACCTAAAGGGATAACTTTTCCTACCTTAAAACCTTTACCTAAAAGGATTCTAATAATTTTTCCTACCTACATAATTCTTAACCCTTTACCTAAAGGATTCTTGGTCTATAAATAGTCTCTACATCATTAGAAGAATTGATTCGACATTCTACATCCACCCATCCTCCATCCTACATTCCATCCACCATTCCATTCCATCTTGTAAATATTCCACAACACAATCCTTGGATGCTAGAAGGCTTGGAGACTCGTTCTTGAGTATTTTCTTTTCTTTCTTTTTGCTTTAATTATTTCAGTTCATGTATGGAGATTGTATTAGTTCTTAGCGTGACAATGGCTAGGAGCTAATTACTTTATTAGGGATTTTCTTGTGATTCACTTGAAACTCTATTCATGAATTAATATATTAGTTTGGTTTCTTCTTCACTTATTTAAGATTTATTCAATAATTGCTTTGATTGCTTGATAATTAATTGATCACTAGTTATCATCACTTATATGATTTCTAATCGAAAGCCGAAAGGGGAGATTGTGAATATGATATAGTTGAATAAACATAGGTTAAATCGTGGACGAAAGTACCCTGATACTTGTGTAGCTTAATAGGTTATTGCTCTTAATCCTCATTTGTAGTCAATCTTATCACCGAAAGGTAGAAGGGTTCTCCATTGGGGTTGAGTGTTTATATAACCTTAACACGAGTATAAAACGGCTTAGTTAACCTGCTATCTTAACGTAGAAGAAGAAGTCAGTCTAATTGTATTAAAGATTGAATAGAGTGAATAGTTGATAATCTTGGAAGCCCTAATTCTCCATCATAACTGATTTAAATCATAGTATTTTTATAATTAGTTTATTTCCTGCATTATTAGTTTAGAATTCCAATTCAATTGACGTTAACCAAATAGATACCATAGGATAGATAATCGGTACTTGAAAACCAGTCCCTGAGGACGATAACTCGGTCTTCTAGACTATATTACTTGTCACGACACGTGTACTTGCGTTAGTGTGTGCATAAATCGCGCATCAAGTTTTTGGCGCCGTTGCCGGGGATTGACGTACTTTTAATATCGATTTATCTATTCTTATTTCTAATTTGGTTGCTCCAAGAACAAGTCTAACTTGTTCTGCGAGCATCTTTTTATCACCTTTTGTTGTTTTCTTATTTTGCAGGTTAAATTCGAAAAAAAAAATCGAAAAAAAAAAAAAAACTCAGGACACATGGACTACTACTATCAGAGACAGTGGAGTCATCAACAGCAGCTTAACCCACAGGTTCTAGAGGAAGATCTAGATGAGTTGCAGGCAGGCATACTCAAGCTCAGCAAGTGCCAGACTCAGTTTATGGCTGAGACAAGGGAGTCCCTCAAAAATTTGGAGACCCACATAGGGCACCTGATGGATAGGATGAGCAATACACTTCAATAAAATCTGCCTAGCGACATCATTATGGGAGGTGGTAAGCAAATTGAGGATCCTGAACCACACCCAGCTGTTGAGGAATCTGGCGGGATAATTGGTGTAGAGAAGGAAAAGGTTACTGAGATCCAATCATTCATCTTTTTGGATTCCTTGGAAAATCTTTTTCTTGTACCTATTGCAGAAGAAACACCACCAGCTGTCAATGTTGATCCCCAAAAAGAAAGTCCATACCATCAAGGGCACCCCCTAGAGTTGAGAGATGTTGGGAATCTCACTGATCCCTACATTAGAGAGAGCCTAAAAGACAAGCATGTCTTATGTACTTGGGGGATAATCGTATATCTGAGGCCCTTGTTTGAAGCAATTGTTGTAGGAAAAGTGAGACCTGCAACAATAACTCTGCGGATTGCAAGCAGTTCGCAGAAGGATCCAATGGGCACTCGTAAAGGTTAATTGCGTCCGGCTAAAAGACGTTAAAGACAATGCTTGTTGGAAGGCAACCCAATATTTTTAATTATGTTATTTTTATTTTTATTTTATTTTATTTTGTCTTGAACAGTCTCACGGTCTTGGGTTCTTGTTTTGTGTTGTTGGATAACAGGTGGACTGAAAGCTAAATCTGAGGGAAAAGGAAAAAAAATGCTGAAAAAAAAAGGAAAAGCCGTCGCCGCTGGGCGCTGGAATCAGCATGCGCGCCGAACCAGAGAGCCACAAGATAGCGTAGCCGCGCGCCAGAATCAGCGTCGCGGCGCCGGAACTTTAGAGGCCCAGACGCGTGCAAATTCCAGAATTCTTCCTCCTGCACTGCATGACCGTGTGGTGTCGCAAGTTGTCCCTATTTTTTTTTTTAGTCTTGCACACATTGGGGACAATGTGTGATTTAAGTTTGGGGGGATGTTTTATTATTTTTGAGTCTTTTTGATTTGTTTTGTGTGTTTTTTTTTTTGAGTATTTTTGAGTCATTATATTTTTTTTTATTATTATTATTTTTTTGATTTGATGGATCATTCATGTTGTAGTTGCTAAAGATATTGAGTGGATAAAGTGGGATAATGTAATAGAATTAAAAGCGACAATCTGTGTGCTTAAGTTAGATATACCAAAAATTCCTGACATCTAATTATTTGGAATATTTGTGCTTAGCTTATGTGTGTCAGTTATGGAAAGAAGGTTGAAAAAATGTCTAGAAAATATGTTTGCTTGTTATTTGAGGCGAAATAGTTAAGATGTACATGTTTAGGGAGATGATTCAAGCATTTCTTTGATAGCCCTTCTGACCATTCATTACCTACTCTGACATAAAATGTATCACTAGTCAGCCCCTTTGAGCCTAAAATAAATATCTTTCTTTGACACCCTATGATTCCTTTGTTATGCCATAAGTAATAATGGAAAAGTATTGGGATGAAAAACGTGAAAAAGAAACAAAAAGAGAGTGAACAAATTTGATGCACCCCAATGAAAAATATGCAAAAGTTTAAGTTTGGAGGTGCCTGTTATTTATAATACATATCATTCTCTCAAAGGAAAAGAGGGGAGAAAGTGGGTACGAAACTAAAAAGGAAATAAAAAAGAAGGAAAAAAGAGTTTGAATGAAAAGTGTTTATGGTACGTAATGGAGCCTAAATGCCTATTTTTACCTACCCCTGCCTAAGCCTACCTTACAACCCTTGAAAGTCCTGATGATCATTAATATGTATGTCTATGATTAGTGGAGAATAGCAAGTAAACAGGTCTATAGCATTTGGGAAAGATGGAATGAAATTGACATGCATAGGTTAGGTGTTTGTATTTCCATTGAACATGATCTAAGTGAATTTGCGAAATATCTAACTTGAAATTCTAGATTGCTGATTATTCATGCTATATATGTTCTAACATATTATCTCATCTTTCATCCATGATTTTGAAGAAGCAATATTATAACTACTTGATTCATCTCTTTGAGTCTTTCTTCATTTTGTTTTATTTTTGTTTTGAGCTTTGCTCGAGGGCGAGCAAAGGTTAAGTTTGGGGGTGTTTGATCGGTGTATTCTATATACACCTCTTGAGTCATTTTAGTTAGTATTTTACTCATTTCATTTATGTTTAGTATAGTATTAGGGTCGTTTTCCTTTCCTTTGTGTCACAGCGGTCAGAAATAGAGAAATGGCGAAAAGGAGTTGAAATGAGCATAAATGAGATGGAATTGCACACTAAAAGAGCCAAGAAATGAAGTCTAAGAAGTTTCGGGAATTATAGAGGAGATCAGACGAAGTCCGGACGAAAAAATGACGATGAAACGGAATCCGCCAGAAAAACATCACCGGCGCCGCGGTGCCCAATGTGCTGGAAGTTCAGAAAGTTACAGGTTTTTCGGCGCCGTGGCGCCAGTCTGCAGGGCCGCGGCGCCGACGCGGGATTTTTGAGATTTTGGGCCAAATTTGACATGTTTTCAGAGTCCTAAAGGGATAACTTTTTCTACCTAAAGGGATAACTTTTCCTACCTTAAAACCTTTACCTAAAAGGATTCTAATAACTTTTTCTACCTACATAATTCTTAACCCTTTACCTAAAGGATTCTTGGTCTATAAATAGTCTCTACATCATTAGAAGAATTGATTCGACATTCTACATCCACCCATCCTCCATCCTACATTCCATCCACCATTCCATTCCATCTTGTAAATATTCCACAACACAATCATTGGATGCTAGAAGGCTTGGAGACTCGTTCTTGAGTATTTTATTTTCTTTCTTTTTGCTTTAATTATTTCAGTTCATGTATGGAGATTGTATTAGTTCTTAGCGTGACAATGGCTAGGAGCTAATTACTTTATTAGGGATTTTCTTGTGATTCACTTGAAACTCTATTCATGAATTAATATATTAGTTTGGTTTCTTCTTCACTTATTTAAGATTTATTCAATAATTGCTTTGATTGCTTGATAATTAATTGATCACTAGTTATCATCACTTATATGATTTCTAATCGAAAGCCGAAAGGGGAGATTGTGAATATGCTATAGTTGAATAAACATAGGTTAAATCGTGGACGAAAGTACCCCGATACTTGTGTAGCTTAATAGGTTATTGCTCTTAATCCTCCTTTGTAGTCAATCTTATCACCGAAAGGTAGAAGGGTTCTCCATTGGGGTTGAGTGTTTATATAACCTTAACAGGAGTATAAAACGGCTTAGTTAACCTGCTATCTTAACGTAGAAGAAGAAGTCAGTCTAATTGTATTAAGGATTGAATAGAGTGAATAGTTGATGATCTTGGAAGCCCTAATTCTCCATCATAACTGATTTAAATCAAAATATTTTTATAATTAGTTTATTTCCTGCATTATTAGTTTAGAATTCCAATTCAATTGACGTTAACCAAATAGATACCATAGGATAGATAATCGGTACTTGAAAACCAGTCCCTGAGGACGATAATTTGGTCTTCTAGACTATATTACTTGTCACGACACGTGCACTTGCGTTAGTATGTGCATAAATCGCGCATCGCTGACACTCATTTTTCATGAAGGTTGAATGGTGTATTTGGTTGAAGGTTGAGTTATTTAATAAGAGGAATAGGGATCAATTTCCACTTAACACACAAATCAATGATTAAAACTTTATGGGTTCAACCTTTTAAGACTCTTAGCATTGACTTTGAAACCTTATGGATTCATATCTATTATTTATTATTATTTTAGTAAATTTTTATACATTAATTTAAATTCCGCATCAAAGTTATGGGTTCAATTGCACCGGTACCTATAATGGTACACCTGCCCATGTATGACGTCATTTTTATATGGTTGACAACTTTCGGCAATTTGCTTCTACTTTTAACTCTATATTGTCTCACTACATCAAAACGCTTCTGAAATGGCGAGCAAAGTCGCCCTCTTTGGATAAACCGCCCTTCTAGATCAAAGGAGGCGATTTCAAGTCGCCCTTCCCTCCTCCTCATTAGGTCTGTTGTCCTAGATCAAGTAGGGCGATTTCTTAGGTCGCCTCCTTTGATAAGGACCAAATAGGGCGATTTTTGTAGTCGCCCATTTTGATATGGTTCAAAAAAGAGAAAAAATTAAATGCACCAACTGAGATTCGAACCCTAGTCTGAAATTGTGACACTGTACTATTCTACCTCTACACCATTAGTCATGCAATATTAGTTGCCACAAAAATACCCCTGCCAAGAATCGAACCCGAGCCTCCTCTGTGGAATTGTGTCATTCTACCACTAAATCAGCCATCAATACTTGTTATATTTATGCTCCTCATAATCATAAATCCCTTGGTCGGTTTTAACAAGATGCCTATTTTTTTACACTAATTATTTATAATAGTGCAATATTTTTAGAAGTCTTTACATAGTAATATTATGTATTGTAATACAATTTGTTGGATATTGTTAGGGTTGTTCACACGGTATTTCGGAAAAATTAAAATAGGATTTAAAATATTTTAAGATAAATTAAAATATGATTTAAAATATGAAAATTTTGGATATTCGGTTATCCGATCCAAAAATTTCGGATAATTTCGGATCGAATTCGAATTCGAATATTTCGGATATCAAAAAAATCGGATATCCGAAATTTTCTGATCGGATTCGGATCCGAATATTTCAGATATCCAAAAAATCGAATATCCACAATTTTCAGATAATTTCGGATCGGATTCAGATCTGAATATTTCGGATATCCGCAATTTTTGAATAATTTCGGATCGAATTCGAATCCGAATATTTTGGATATCCAAAAAATCGGATATCCGCAATTTTCGGATAATTTCGCATCCGAATATTTCAGATATCCAAAAAATCAGGCGACTTCTTGTTGATCTAAAAATTTAATTTTTGTTCAATTTGAAATCTACTTTTAAAGATTAAATCCATTTTTTGGTTTTATAAGTTATAACATAGTTCCTTGGAGCTTTGTATTTGTTGCATAGTTGTTTTCAAGGTATATCAAAGATAAGTTCTTATAAGAGAAAAAAAAAAGTAGGCAACATTGTTTTCCTTGTCAACATCAGATTTAATTCCAGGACAGTTCATTGGAAATTAGAGAAGAAGTGTGTACAACATAGCATCGCGAAATCTAGTTACTTGAATATGATATTTACAAATACATATTTTAATCATAATTGAAGTGAACATATTACTTTATCATGACAACCTAAGCGAGATGACGCACATAACTATTCAAGAATATGAGTAGTTAGATTCATATTAACACTATTGTATTTTGAATGCTTGAATTAGTCATTCATGGACCTTCGGATTCACAAAAATATTATTGATATTTTTAATCTTTATAAGTAGATTTCAAATTGAACAAAAATTAAATTCTTAGATCAACAAGGGCGATTTGAAAAATCGCCCCTTTTGGTCCTCATCAAAGGGGGCGACTAGAAAAGTCACCCTTTTTGGTCCTCACCGAAGGGGGTGACGTTTTTAGTCGTCCCCTTTGGTGAAGATAAAAAAGGGCGACTTTTCTAGTCGCCCCCTTTGGTGAGGACAAAAAAGGGCGACTTTTCTAGTCGCCCCCTTTGGTGAGGCCCAAAAAGGGAGACTTTTCTAGTCGCCCTTGTTGATCTAAGAATTCATTTTTTGTTCAATTTGAAATCTACTTTTAAAGATTAAATCCATTTCTTGGTTTTATAAGTTATAACATAATTCCTTGGAGCTTTGTATTTGTTGCATAGTTGTTTTCAAGGTATATCAAAGATAAGTTCTTATAAGAGAAAAAAAAGAGCTGACAACATTGTTTTCCTTGTCAACATCAGATTTAATTCTAGGACAGTTCATTGGAAATTAGAGAAGAAATGTGTACAACATAGCATCGCGAAATCTAGTTACTTGAATATGATATTTACAAATAAAATAATTTAATCATCATTGAAGTGAACATATTACTTCATCATGACAACCTAAGCGAGATGACGCACATAACTATTCAAGAATATGAGTAGTTTGATTCATAGTAACATTATTGTATTTTGAATGCTTGAATTAGTCATTCATGGACCTTCGGATTCACAAAAATATTATTGATATTTTAAATATTTAAAAGTAAATTTCAAATTAAACAAAAATTAAATTCTTAGATCAACAAATGCGATTTGAAAAGTCGTCCCCTTTGATGAGAACAAAAAAAAGGGTGACTTGAAGTCGTCTCCTTTGATAATGACAAAAAAGGGACTTTTCAAGTCCGCCCTTTGACATAAGTTTATTATGCCTTACAAGTCATATATCATATTTTATACTGTGAATATTCCATATAGTTATCAAGGAAATATGTCATATGCCGATTTGATGTTAAATTTTCCATTAGATGTTCTACTCGAAGTGATTTTATCTGCAAAGATAACATTATCAACAATAAAATGGGATAAAAAAGTATTTATTTCATAAGAATAAAAGAAATATGGTATATAAGAAATATTGTGTTCTTCATCCAACAACACGTTAGCTACTTTACTTGAAGTGTTAACCCGATCAGTATCAACATTAAGTGTCCCGTCACCGTATGCTCGTTATTAATCTTCCATGATCCAAATTTTATTTTATCCTCTTAATCAAAATTTCACAAGACTTTTTCAAAAACCGTAAAGCACTCTGCTTAGGTATTTTATCCTCTTAATCATTTTTTTGTTTTTCTTGTAAGCATTGCAAGATTAATTTTTACATTTTTAACACCCAGCTCACCTTTTCTTTTACCTTACAAACAATATCTCAATTCACAAGGTGTACTTTCTTTTTCTCCTCTGTGCTACCCTATTTAAAATTCTTGTTAATTCTATCTATCTTCGTACACACCCCAATAGGTAAAACACTACTAAACATAGCATACATCAATAAAGTATTACCATAGAATTGATAAAGGTCTTTCTACCTGCAATAGATAAAAGTTTGACTTGCCAACCAGATAACTTCTTTTGAATACTATTAAATATTGTAATCAAAATGGGAGGAATTAGCCCTATAACTGAAAAGAGAAATACCTACTCAAGTCAATAGTTAAGGGTATACCTATTTGATAATTACTCATTGTTGTTGTTGTTTTTTTTTTTTTTTTTTTTGATAATCGAGGTTTTCAGGCTTGCGTCTAACTACTTCACTGGTATTATCCAGACGTCCTCGAGGTAATGACACCGGTCCTTCAACAACATCACCAGTAAATCGCGGGATGTGCTCCAGTGACTAGTTTCTGGGAGCGTAAACTGATCAATGAGACAAAGTCAAATTCCCCAACAGAAAGAATTTTTTCGCGCCTGCGGGGAATCGAACCCACGTTGTCCATGCCAGAGCGCCTTATAGCGCCAAGCTTTACCACTGGATTATGACCCGGAGGACAAAACTAAGGTAGGGTAAACTTTTTAAAGTGACTTGTTCCACCGCAGTACGGTCCCATACCCCAGAAAATTCCACTCCCGATTGACCTTACAGATTAGTATACACCGCTTTGACCTTCCACTAGTTGAGGGATATTTTTGGGGGAATAAAGTTCCACTCTCGCTGGTCAGGGGAATCGTACTCGAGACCCCAGACAGCAATACCCTAGTGAAATGGCCACTGGAAAACCCAATTTTGTCCCTCTTATTTATAAAAAATTAAACTACTTTTTAACACTGCAAAATAATTTTAATAATAATAATACATACCTATATGGACATATACACACTTAAATAAATAATTTAATAATGATGTCGCATTTATAAAAGCATTAAACAATCCTTAAATTTCATGTCCGCATTGGTTACATTAAATATTATTTTATAATTTAAACCCCAATTTTTATTTTCCACTAAACTAAATTCTACACTTAACTCAATACACCTAAGCTATTATCCAAACCAAACAAATGTCCAAGCCCAATTAAAACCCCATTCCCCAGCCCAATAAATGATGAAACCCGCGGCCCAAACCCGTTCTACTCTCTTACTCTCATCCGCTTCATTTTATTTTTGTGCTTTATCTATTTGTTGTAATTTTATTGTCTAACTTTGTAATTAATAGGATATCTAGAACAGCTAGTCCTCGAATAATTGAATTGGGAGGGTAGTCTAAATATAAATTCATTTTTTTGTTTACTTGCTCTAGATTCGTCATATAAGTCTAGAATTTAAAAGTGATACAATCATTCTTTATCTATACTTTTAATTATGCAATTAGGATATTATCTCCTATCTAATTCCTAACAAAAGAAATTAATTTTCTCATAAAACTCTTTTTAACATTACATAGATTTATTTTGTAGGCAATATAATGCATACTTTTCAACTTTACATGTATCTTAAATATCTTATAAATGCATACTTTCATCCAGAAGATAACTTTACATGTATTTTTATAAACAAGTCTTATAACTCTTTTATGTTGTCAAAACTACATTTTTTTAAATATTTGTAAATATATTTTAACACTTTCTAAAACATGCATTTTCTTTAACATAATAATCAACCTAGGTTTGGCAGGACAGCCGTAGGTTAGCGGATCTTAGAGGGTGTCTAACCCCTTCCCTCTAGATTAATAAAAAACTTTTTCCCAGAATCTCACATAGTTTAGCAGACCATTAAAATGGAGTTAATGTTGACTTTACCTAGTTGACATTTAGTTGTCCTAATTCACCCAAATAATTAGGTGGCGACTCTTCGAACCATTTAGCATTATTTTTATTTCTAACATTGAAGCAGAATTCGCGGTCAAAATCGGGAGTGACAACATGTCGACTCCACTAACCATTTAGCATTATTTTTATTTCTAACATTGAAGCAGGATTCGCTGAGATAATGTCGCGGTCAAAATCGGGCGTGACACTCATAGTAAGTGTTCAAAATTTATTAAACTTGAAATAAAGTAATCCTATTAAATTATGACTCGAACAATTGGGGCCCCGCACGTCGGAGACGTCGTCTCCACACACGTGCACACGTTGTACGAATGATCATAAATTTCCTTAGTGGAAGAGATATTGATACGTATACAACAGGTTTGAGACATAATATGATAGACAGTTATTGACCAAATGACAATGGTTTCACGTTGGTAAATGAAGGAAGAAGTATACGATGTGTTAAAAGATGATACGAGTCATGAATCACCGCGAAGCCGTGAAGAGCCGCAGCGCGACCTCGTCAGGGCCGCGACACTTACAACGGGTTTGGTTATTGGAATTGAGGCGTCGTAGCGCCTAAGTTCCAGTAAGCTACTGGAAGTTAGGCGCTGCAGTGCCGGTGACGACGTTGGATCACTGAAGTAACTGGACAGGGAGCGCCGCAACGCCTTACTCAAGGGCCGCGACGCTTGGCTTCCAGACAGTCTTGATTGGAGACGAAAAGACATGACTCTTGGGCTAGTTTTGGAGCATTAAACCACCATTATTTTCCACAATTCAGCCATTATTTGGCTGAATTGTAACCCCATATTGACGACCATTACATGGCTATTCAAGGCCATTACTTGGTTAGATGAGAAGTCATCTTCTCAACACTATAAATTGAAGCCATAGGCTCATTTGCAAAACACACTTCAGAAATTATCTTCCTCTCTTGCAATCTCCCACATACTCAAATATCCTTCTTTTCTAGCGAACACTTGAGTCTCTTTTACTCACTTGTTTGATTGTTGTTTTAAGGAAAAATTGAATATCAATCGACTCAGCAAGCCATTTTCCTTGTTCTATTTCCAGAATTGTAAATACTTTGTTGTTGTTCTCATTCCCATTTTCTTGTAACCACACTTTTACTCACAAGCTTAAGATAATATTCGTTGTTTTCAATAACAACATGACTGGACAAGATCAATTCAACTCTGAACATCCCGTTGCTTTCACCACTGCTACTAGAGGCAATCCCACTGCCTTCAACGCTGCTGCTCAAAGCTGTAACACTTCCTTTAACCCCACTGCTCAAGACATTCCCAATGTCTTCCATTCCACAACTTTTGGCACAACTAGTGCCAACACTGCTACTCAAGGCGTTCCCAACGCCTTTGCAACTGCTCAAGGGAGCGTTACTGCTCCAACTCCCGCTGGGTTTCACCATGAATGTTCCGAGAAATTCATGGGTGCACACTTCAAAAGATGGCAGCAAAAGATGATGTTCTTCCTGACGGTTATGGGAATGTCACATTTCCTAACATAAGACCCTCCACAAGTGGGAGAAGACATGACCCTCAGCCAAATGAAACGGTGGGATGAGGCCAAGGTATCCATGTCGTTAACGACATGAAGATGGTTCGCAATGCATGGAATCATAGTAATTAATATGCAGGAACTATATCTTGAACAGTTTGTCCGATCCTCTCTACAGGGTATACTATACCATTGAAATTGCCAAGCAGTTATGGGACAAACTGCAGAAGAAATACAACACCCAAGACGCGGGTGCCAAGAAGTTCATCATTGGGAAATTTCTGAAATTTCAAATGGTGGAAAACAAAAGTGTGTCATCCCAAGTCCAGAAATTTCAAATGATTCTACATCACATGGACTTTGAAGGATTGAAGCCCAACGAGCAATTCTTGGTTGGGTCATTGATTGAGAAGCTGCCTCCCTCGTGGAATGAGTTTATGAATTACTTGAAACTCAAAATGAAGAAGATGACCTTAGATAAACTTATTGTCAAACTCCAGATCCAGGAGGACAATAAGAAGGCAATGCCAAAGGGGAAATAACCCGCTGAGGCTAAGGCGAACCTGCCGGAAGTCAAAGGAAATCCAAGCAAGAAGAGAAAGTCCTAGAAGGTTGGTAAGGCCCAAACAACTGAGAAGTTTAAGGGAAATTGCCATCACTGTGGTAAAGTTGGTCACATGGCCAAAGACTGCTGCAAGCTCAAAAATGAGAATAAAGAGAAGGCCAAAGGCAAGACTAAGGCTAACATCGTCGAAAACACGCTCCTAGATGATATGATTGAGGAGTTCTCAGCGGTGGTTCTAGAAGCTAACCTCGTTGAGAATCCGATGCAGTGGTGGTTGGACACGGGTGCTACCCGTCACATTTGTTTCAATAAAGATGTCTTCTCCACATGTACACCAGTCACAGATAAGAAGTTGTTCATGAGCAACAATTCTTCTTCAGAGGTGCTTGGGGTAGGAAAGGTAATCCTGAAGATGACATCCGGGAAAGAGCTGACTCTGAAGGAAGTGATGCATGTTCTGGAAATTCGAAGAAATTTAATTTCTGGACCTTTGTTGGTAAATGCTGGTTTTAGGCTAGTGTTAGAGGCCAATAAATTTGTAATCACTAAAAATAGAACATTTGTAGGAAGGGTTCGTCTGTGAATGCCTCTTTAAAGTTAATGATGCATCTGTAATGCCTTCCTCTTCAAATATTAATAAAATTGAGCCTTCTACTTACTTTCTCGACACTTCTAATTTATGGCATCATAGGTTAGGACATGTTAATTATCAATCTATCCAAATATTGGTAAAGTTGGAATTACTGCCGTCTATCGACGTAAACCCTCAACTTAAGTGTGAGGTGTGCATAGAGGAAAAATTGTCCAAGAGTCCCTTTACATCCGTCGAAAGGGAAACCGCTCCTATAGAACTCATATATACCGATATATGTGATTTGAAGTTCACTCAAACTAGAGGGGGGAACAAATACTTTGTGACTTTCATAAATGATAGCACAAGGTTTTGCTACCTTTACTTACTTAAAAGTAAAGATGAAGCCTTTGAAGCATTCAAGCTCTACAAAGCAGAAGTTGAGAACCAACTAAGTGGACGGGCTAAATCAATCTGTAGCGATAGAGGGGGAGAATATGTAGTGCCATTTGAAGAATTTTGTACTCAATCGGGTATAGTTCATCAAACGACGGATCCTTACTCACCTCAATCAAACGGTGTTGTTGAACGCAAGAACCGAACGTTAAAGGAAATGATGAATGTTTTACTCATCAATACAGGCCTTTCCCAAACCATGTGGGGAGAAGCTGTTCTTACCGCGAATAATATTCTTAATAGAGTCTCACACAAGGGTAAGGACAAGACTCCATACGAGCTATGGAAAGGAAAGAAACCTACCTACAAATACTTAAAGGAAAGATTGAATATCAATCGACTCAGCAAGCCATTTTTCTTGTTCTATTTCCAGAATTCTAAATACTTTATTGTTGTTGTTCTCATTCCCATTTAATTGTAACCACACTTTTACTCACAGTAAGAGCGTTACTTCCTAGATATATGTATATCAACAAATACATACATTTTCGACTAGGAGAAGCTAAGGGAATATCCTGACATAATAGAAAATTCATGTCTTTTCGATTAAAAAAATCATGCCTAAGGCTTTAGAAAAAAACATAAGGTCAAATGTAAATGAGTAATATTATACTCCGCCTCTAAAAGTCTTAATATAAATCCAGTCCTTATCTAAATTTCTCGGAATAATCATAGTCAACAACTCTTGCATACATTGCACAGATAGATAAGGTGATAAGGGATCGCCCAAGCTAAAGTCCTCTATGCATTTGAAAGACCGGTAAAAGTCTCACCATTCTAACAAAAGATTTCTTGAATTACATCTCATAATGTGTAAATACTGATGAAGGAAAGTTATAGTAAACAAGTATTCTCTGAAGCAAATCCTAAAAGACCATTTTATAAGTCTTATGAAAGCTAATTTTAATAATCATACCTTGATCAGTGTGTCCATTCTTATGTCTCAAAAAATTAAGAATCTCTTAAGTTATTTTAATAATATCAAAATTGATTTTTCTTGAAATAAACCCAGCTTGATGTAAGGTCCAATGATATCATGAGTTATGTATTTTCTCTTGTCATTAATTTTATTGGTAATACTTTTGTAATAAATATTACTCAAACTAATAGGTCTAAACTGAGCTAAAGTCTCAAGCCTTGGATGGTCTTGAAAAAGCCTTTGAAAGCTCAACACTCGAGTGACATCATTCAGATCATACATATTTCGCATCTCTATTCGATCCGATGAAAGTTTACTTTGCTGCGATTTTCAAGAGGTGTAAAACCAGAAAGAAATAGAAAAGATTGAAAATTATTATCAGTCTTGTAAATCAACCTGATAAGTGAATAATTCAATTCATATGCAAAGTTGGATAGCCTAAAACAATAGTATAAAATGACAGAACGATTGTCCTACATGATTCTTGTTGGATAAACAATAGATGTACGAGAATAGTAGTTAACTATTACAAGTGCTTCGAAAGGGTAAACAATAGAAATTACAAAGCAACAAACTTGTAGCCAACAATAATTGTGGCAACGACAAGTTTTGAGTTCTAGATATTCGTTCTTGAATCTTCATTCCAATTGCAGCACGCTCCTTGATCTTGATAATCTGAAACCAAGAGACACTAAATCCCTACTGGTTACAAATGTGCTGAATCGAGTGTTAGCATTCTGTCCTTAAGATAAGATTGCCCCGTATATCCTTTTACGTTTAACGGGCAATTGTCTCCCAAGATAAAACAACATCAAACAAATGAGCAAAGGAAACTCAAGTGTTTACAAAAAGAAGAACCTGTGTCAAAGAATACTATAGAGGAAGAAGATTTTCAGAACTTTGCAAGTGTAATGTAGCAAGAGTGAAGTGTAGTACATCTCCAATTGAGCCAAAGGCCTCAATTTATAGTTCTAGGAAGATGACCTCTCAACTAGCCAACTAATAGCTTTCAATAGCCATGTAATGGAACTTAATTTGAGAGGTTACAATCAACAAATAATGGTTGATATATGGAGGAAAAACTGACATTTAAATGCCCCAAAACGTTCCCATAATCAGCCAAACTTTTGGACTTCCGTCGCACAGATACTGTCAACCAAGCGACGCATATCAGCCATTGGGCTCCGCGGCCCTTTTCCGCCTCATTCCAATTTTATACTTCGTACATTTATTCCTTCATTTACCAACGTGGAACACTCGTTGTTTAGTTTAACTAACAACCGTTCATCATTCTATGTATTATAACATTTACTTACGTATCAATATCTCTTTTACTAATGAAATTTATGATACTTGACACTACGAGTGCACGTGTGTGGAAACTACGTTTCCGACGTGCGGGATCCTAATTGTTCGAGTCATAAATAATGGGTTCAAATTAATTCCACATTAGTAAATTTTCAACAATCCCCTTTTGAAAGAGATTTTGGCGCACTCACAAAATGTCTTTCTAGCAATCTTTCTGCGGATCAATATTGCATCTGGATAGGTAGCATTGGCTTTGAACCTTCCATAGTTGAATACCATCGGGTTTACTTACTGCCCGGTGAATGTGATGTCTTGAACCGTCAGTATTTAGTGTAAGCCAAGACAATGGTACCAACACAACAACTTTTCTTACTCTGTTCTTCTTAATGTTTTATCCGTTGTGCTCGTGGACACACTTTGATTCTTAAGTACGTTCATTTAAGGCATCATATCCTCGTACTTAACTAGGTGGTATCCTGTAAGGTATCCTGCTATACCCCACTTCACAATTGTTAGACACCATTAAAAGTTTCCCCAAACCTAACCTCAACCGGTGAGGATCATGAAAGGTTTTGGAAACTTAACATATACCCACCATGCAGGTAGCACTATAATGTCTATCGTGGGAACGACTTTGAATTCACGTTTCTTTATAGAAATCATCATCTGAAGTGCTCTTGCTTCCACCGAAGTGCTCAACTGAACCTTTAAGATTTAGTTTTTCCATTGAATCTAATTCCTGGGATCTCCAGTCAGTAAGGTTGGGTATTCACCGTACCAGTCTTTTATCATTTGGGTTTTACGCCTATTCCCCTAGACCGACAGAACTATTGATCTTCGGGTAGTCCTTTAGTTAAAAGATCCGCTATATCCTTTGATTAGTAATCAAGGAAGTGTCACCCATGATGATCAACTGCGTAACGGTCTTATGTTTATAACTAAAGTGTACATATGCCGTCATCCGTTCCCTCACAGTGTATAACTGATGAAGGCACGTGTTTTTCCCAATAAGGGACATCCTCTAAAAGGTCCTGAAGTTACTCAACTTCTTTTCATGCTATGTCCA
This sequence comes from Przewalskia tangutica, assembly GCA_029844215.1. Lineage (NCBI taxonomy): Eukaryota > Viridiplantae > Streptophyta > Magnoliopsida > Solanales > Solanaceae > Przewalskia > Przewalskia tangutica. The sequence continues at coordinate 18,131,046 of CM056720.1, read as the reverse complement.
AAGCGATAAACTCTGATTCCATCACGAATCGGTCGATACAAATTTGCTTAGATGATCTTCAAAGACACATCATACATATCCACGTTTGTCTTTGGTCTTCTCCAAATCTGATGTCTAGTTTGCATCACTGTGTTATCCCAGAACTGTTGGACATCCAGAATATCATAACCCATAGATAAGCGACTATTTCAAATATCGTCATATCTGATTTAACACCTTCAATCGATTATTTTCAAAATCACGAGTGGACCTTAGTTCAACTGATCTACTTTGTGAACCGATACCAGGTCGTTTGTAGTGTGTAAAATACATTGAACTACATGTGACCTACGTATATCTCTCTTGGTATATAGGTGCACCATGTCCAATCAACTCTATGATTCATATCCATTGGTGTTTTCAACGAGACTATCAAACACCTCACATATGAGTTTGGAATTAAACCAGTCCGTTAGATGTCTTAGCAATCTCAATTCCTAAGATGTCATCTGCAATACCCATATTCTTCATATCGAAACATTGTTTCAACATATTCTTAGACTTTAGGGTCGAAGTAGGACTATTTCCTGTTATCAACATATCGTCTACGTAAAGGCATATTATGACGAACGAGTCAGAACTATCTTTCATGTAGACACATTTGTCACACTCATTAAATGGAGAAACTCTTCAATAGTAGAGTACAATCAAAGTTTTCGTGCCATTGCTTCGGGGCCTATTTCAGCCCGCACAAAGATTTTACAAGTCGACAGACTTTCTTCTCTTTCCTGGAACCACATACCCCTCGGGTTGTTCCGTATGACTTTCTTCTTCCACTTTCGGACTGTTGACTTTCTAACTTCAGAGTCAATGTTTTTGTTGTCAGATTCATTGTTTCTGTTTTATCTTAAACTTCCAGGACCAAAATATAAATATTTCAAGGACCAAAAAGGAAGTTCAGGAAGAAGCCCAACAATCCACCAAACCAACTTTTCAGTTATGAAGGTTGTCTCAATATTCATGTCACGCAAGACTTCGGTGGCCTGGGATGTTAAGTTATTCACAGATGAGCACATGTCCAAGTAGTCGAGGCCTTATACTCATCAGTAGATCCATCTACTTTGTACTCAATTTGAGTATCCACTTTTACAACCCAAATGTTCTTTTCCCGGAGAAAGATCAACCATCACACAAGTATGGTTTTATCTGATGGAGTCTATTTCTCTCTCTTGTAGCTTCTTTCCAAAGCAGTGCTTTTGGAGATGTCAATTCTTTGTTAATTTTCCATGGTTCATTCTCAACCATACAAGCTAGAAGGCCTGGACAAGTCTTTGTCCCCTCTTTTTGCTTTGTCTTAGTTCAACATCTAGAATCTCTGAGTTCTGTAGATCAGGAACATTAAGTTCCGGATAGTCAGCAACTTCTGAGTCCTATAGATCTGGAACGTCTAGTTTCGTACAGTCAGGCACTCGCGGGTTCTCGTTAACCTCGAGCAATTACTAGTTTTTCCTTCTTAAGAAAAGTTATCTTCAAAGAATTCATCATTCTTTTGACACCAAGATGCGATAATCACTACTATTATTTGCAAATCTAGTGGATATGCAATCTATAGTCTTAGGTCCAAATTGACCTATTTCGGTATTCCAACCTCTACCAAGCCACCCCACATCACAACATTTGTATGTGGATCATTTTCATGTTTCACATAGAAGGTTATCATTATCCTTATGTGGAGTTCTGTTGAGAATCGTATTAGCGGTAAGGATCTTCTTGCCCCCACATATCTTAAGTGTCTGGCTCTGCTCTTTGTCTAACACTGTTATACTGAGGCGAGTAAGGAGCAGTCATTTGATTAACAATGCTTCACATTCTCCCACTCTATCACTTCGAATTCCTCAATCTGTAGGTTTTTCAACTTCTGCTTTTTAGCGCTCATTCGCTTCAACAACTTCATCTTTGCTTTTCAATAAATAAAGGACGCAGTACGTTGCACCATCGTCAATGAAGGTCACAAAGTACTTATCCCCCCTCTATTTTGTACATCACCCATGCAGGTATGACTAAGTTATAGAGGAGCGGTGCTTCTTTAGCTATTCCTTTGACGGAATGAAAAAGTGATTTTGCCTCTTCGCCTACCTCATATTCAATTTGAGGGTTTAAGTCGACAGACGACAACAATCTCAATTTCGTTAGCTTTTGAATGACTTTTTATTTAACGTGTCATAATCTATGATGGCATAGATGCACGAATTACAAATACATCATTCATTTAGCCACAGACATACTGTACTAAGTGTTATACCCCGTATTTCCAGAGTATGTACGCAGGAACGTACGTAGGAAATTTCGAACTTCAAGTAGGCTTGGCCGATTTAATTTTGTGCACAACACCCGATTAGAGTCGTTTTTAGTGAAACGCTTTCCACGACTTTCGTAGGGAATTTCCGACTATGTCATTTTTAATTTTTGCGGATTTTTCCAGAGACGAAACATTTTGGACCAACAAGAGGCGCCACTTGGCACCTCCAATTGGTGGCGAAATCGCCCAACTTGGACGAAATGGCAAGGTAAGGCACATTTTTTGTGCCTTGACAAAGTCAAGGGTAGGTAGGATATTTGTGTTTGGTAAATCCTAGCCCTACACTTGCCTAACACATGGATTGATCTTGGCCTTTGGTTGGCCATCCTCGACCTATAAATACCCTCTCCCTTTGATGAATTCTTCATCCTTTCCACAAATCTTTAAGTGTTAAACTCTCCTCCTCCTTGTTGTGTTTCGTCCCCACTGTGAGGCTTAGCCAGAGCACCCTTTCCCTCGGCGAGAGTACCCCACAGTGGGGTAGTAGAGGTATACACCCTCCTCGGGTGCTAGCCATGGGGTACCAGCCTAGTTGTTTTCATATAATACCCCCTCTTGTTAGAAATACTCTCAAAAGTATTGTTATAATGCCCAAATTACCTTAGCCGTATACCTTGTAGTATTCTAAGGTTATACTTATCTGAAAAGCCGTAAATACTATTATACTTCCCTTCATACAAAACCGAAACCACAAGGAAAATCTCCATAGTTAGTTGGAGTAATAAGTAGAAGTTGGTTAGAACTTCTAAGGGTTGTTTGGAGCGGAGTCGGAGCGCCTGGAGTAGAGCTAAACCTTGCTCGGGACCGACATTTAAACTCGGATAATTATGGGCTTATCGAGGTAAATATCTTGTCCTCTATTGTAATTGGAAATTACATGATTGTTAGACTATATAGTTGAAGTATACTATATATTTAGAATGAACGTATTTATCGGCAATGTCTTTTGACTTAAGCCCAATTTAAAGAAGATTACTTGAGTAATTACTTAGGTGTATTCTGATGAACTTGTGAAGTGCAGTGGAGTAGAATTGTACGTTAGGGTTAGGCGTATAACCCCCCGGTTGGCTTGGTAGCCGGTCTCGATAGAGGAGAGATTTACGTTGTTGCGGGAGAGTCTTCCAATTTTACGTAGAATGTTACGATGAGATCTAAATGTTAATAAGTCGCGTGGCCTTATAGGTTGGAGTACTACGTGTGGCGCGATCTACTTGGCTTAGGAGTAGCCGACGGTTGGAAGAACTTGAGCGTTTTGCTATTAGTCGATACTCGCGAGGTATGTGAACCTCTTCCTATTTCTTCTAGCATGATATGTGTGAACTATGTAGTACGGTGAGCGTCGTGTGCTAAATGTATTTGATTGGTGTAAAACATAAAGTGTTATAACGGCTTTATGGGAAGTTGGTTATAACAGCTTTATGTTGGTTAGAAAATACATGTGGTTTTTAAAAGGTAACTGATTTGAACTATAACTGGCTTGTTATGTGTTAATAAAGAACTTGAAGTATTTCAAAAGATTTTGAATCATTTTGAAAGAAGAAGTAATACTTGGTTTTTGAAAAACTTAAGAGTTATACTAGCTTTATGGGAAGTTAGGTATAACGGCTTAAGAATGTTTTACTGATTTCGGAAATCAGAATGTGTATCGACAAACCACTGCAGCGTTAATAAAAGGAAATGTTTTGACTAATTAAGTACTAATAAAACCAGTAGAAACCTCCATCTGCATAGAAGCTAAGATGAGACAAAATGATATTTCCTAGATCATGGCTGCTGTAATAAGATTGTAATAAACAAGAATATCCTACTCACATATAAGGCTTATGTTTCTCCGACTGTTTAAAAGAGAATTATATTCTTAAATGAATAAGACTATGAACTACGAAACCTTTCTAAAATAAGAAACGTGAACATTTGAAATTAGGCAAACTTGGACGTTTGGAAAATAATGTTGTTACTTGATTTTACAAAGGTAAGAGTTTTGGTTTTCTTAAAAGGGGTATACTTCTATTTTATACTACGTATTGTGTGACTTATGTGAAAGAAACAGATCTTTTAAAGATTTAATGTGTGAAGTACTTTGGGGATAGATACCCGAACTTGTTAGTAGAAAGTACCTTGTGTGAATAACTTGATTGTATTGGTTTGTGATAGCCTTGTAATACTTTCTTGTTGATTTGATAAGTAAACATGTTAGGATGCTACGTGTGTTAGTATCTTGTGATGTTAGTGTAAAAGGGTTTTCCCTTCGACTGCGCTTAAAGTTGTTTGACTATCAGCCGTTATGTTGGTATTGTACCACTCACCTTGACTTGGGTCGGAGGTTGTCGCCTCCGACGCGGGGTAGACTCAGCGGTGCAGGACCATGATTCGAGAATACCTCATGCGGGTCGGGATCCATGCGGAACTACGGAGTTCGTGTTAGTGTCGCGGCCTTTATGGTCACGCGGTCTTTGTGGCTACGCGGATCGCGAGTCGGGGCGATGCCGGAGTAGCTACCCTCGATGCGGGGTTATACCTCATGCGGGCCTATGAGGTTGACCTATGCGGAGTCGGAGAGAGTTCGAGGCTAGACGCGCACATTTGATCTGCGCGCGAGTGACCAGCTTTTATCATGTGACGATGCAGACAGATATCATGACACAATTTATGACCTTGTTGCATGCGTAGGTGTTAGTAGTCGGCTATGCCTTCGCACTTACCTGTCATCGTTTTATTAGGACACAGTGGGACACGGTGTTCATGTATTCCTTGGTGCTTGTATATCATAAATCGCTGGCGGTGAGGAAGGTATTCCACGCATGATTGATGTTGTGGGCGTGAGACCCATTGTTATATTTGAGTGATGACTTTGAGGCGTGAGTCCACGACTTGATATGATCGCTTGTTTATTGTGAGCGTAGTTTTGTTATCATACATGTCTCTCGCTTTATATAGACTTCTATGATTCCATTTACGATTTATTTTCATTTCACATACTGCACTGTCTCGACCTCGCCCGAAGCTGCGTTCATCCGCGGTAAAGGTACACCGATCATCGATCCTCGCCTTAGGGTCACAGCCAAGATTTGGGAAAGCTCCGTTTCTCCGAGGCTTATCGATGGTATAGTCCCCTGTTGTTGTAGGTGTTTACATTCGTGGTATGGCGGGCCCCGTCCGCCATTGTTGTCGTATCATTTCTTAGAGGTGCAGAAAATCTTGTTGTGGCGGGGTTTTGTAAAAAGGATTAAAGCGTTTCATGTTGAAAAAGTTGTTGTTTATATATATCTTGAAGGTAACCGCTTTTAGTTGCTTTGTCTTCTTATTTCATTGTTTATACTTCTGTCATTTCATGTGTTGTCTTTATGTTCCGCTGATTACTCTGATGTTGGATCACTGGGGTGCCCGGGGTAAGGCACCAGTCACGGGCCCCGGAATCGGGTCGTGACACTAAGTTTGGGACATGTATCACCTCTTTCTAGAGTTATCTCATTCCCTTAAGTCCTTTTGAGGACAACTTCTCCAACTCCTCTACTTTAGAGGTGGAGTTGCATCACATGAACAACCTATTGTCCGTGGTTAGGGCGTAACCAGATCATATGTGATATAGATACTCTGGCACACTCCAGTTGCCTTGGTAGACTGAGGGTCTAATTTCTTTTATGCCTTTTTTTCGCCTTCAGATCATTTAAGATCTAGAAACTCTGGCCTACTCCAGTCGCCCGTAGGCTTTGTATGAGTGAGTGTCCAATATCATTTTGTCAAATGAAGGATCTTCTGTCGGAAATGGTGACATATTTGTCTTTAGTCCTCTATTTCTCTTTCCTTGTTATTGGTGCCCTGGAAAATTCCTGGCGCTTATTTAGGATTGTCCATAATTCCAATTTTATTACAATTTAAGATCATATCTTTTAAGACGTTGTTTCCAATAGTCCAATCTTAAACGGAAAGAAAGGTGAGATTAAACTTATGGTTTTAAAGCATAAGGAATATAATTTTTCAGGATACCCTCTTCATATTCCTAACTTTACTTCAAGCCCTTTAATCTCATTATTGACAAGGAAGAAATTTAACTTAGACCTTTTGGATTCTAGCCCACGTCAGTCACGTGTCCAAATCCTCCTTACCATGGTTCAGATCCTTTGTCTGGGATAGATGTAGGCCTTCTACTACAAGGTAGAACAACATTTTCAGCTTTCTCCTCTTGTCCCAGTTGACATCTTCAACCTATCATGGCCGCTTGCTTCCACCACTCTCGGGAGCGGTGACTCCAACTCTTCCTTGATCCTTAGCTATACTAGCATGACTATCAGCAGTGTCTCGAAGCTCATCATCAGATCAAAAGATCCCACCTTTGACAGAAACAAATTTGTAACTATCGCCAAAGAGACCTAAAAATAGGACCAGATCTGAAAGCACGTTTGTTGACAGAGACAATGTTTGAATTATTAACAGAACTATCAACATAACTGGTTTCAACAAGAAAACCATAGCCAAATTTAGGACTATATCTGCTGGCAAACATCTTTTGAGCACTAGTACACATCTTTTCTTAAGATTGTTGGATAAACAATGGATGTACAGAAATAGTAACTAACTATTACAAGTTCTAGGAAAGGGTAAACAATAGAAATTACAAAGCAACAAACTTGTAGCCAACAAGAATTGTGGCAACAACAAGTTTTGAGTTCTTGATCTTCATTCTTAAATTTTTATTCCAATTGCAGCATGCTCCTTGATCTTGATAACCTGAAATCAAGAGACACTAAATCCCTACTGGTTACAAATGTGCTGAATCGAGTGTTAACATTCTGTCCTTAAGATAAGATTGCCCCGTATATCCTTTTACGTTTAACGGGCAATTGTCTCCCAAGATAAAACAACATCAAACAAATGAGCAAAGGAAACTCAAGTGTTTACTAAAAGAAGAACCTTTGAGTGTGTGAAAGAATACTAGAGAGGAAGAAGATTTTCAGAACTTTGCAAGTGTAATGTAGCAAGAGTGAAGTTTAGTACATCTCCAATTGAGCCAAATGCCTCAATTTATAGTGCTAGGATGATGACCTCTCAACTAGCCAACTAATAACTTTCAATAGCCATGTAATGGCACTTAATTGAGAGGTTAGAATCAACTAATAATTGCTGATTTATGGAGGAAAAACTGACATTTCAATGCCCCAAAATGTCCCCATAATCAGCCAAACTTTTGTACTTTCGTCGCATAGACACTACATGGGTAGCGCCGCGGCTCAGCCTCGGAGGCACTACAGCGCCGCAGCTCCAGTAGCTACTGCCAACCAAGCATCGCATCTCATCCATTGGGAGCCGCAGTGTCGCGGCCCTTATGGTGGTGGCGTCGCGGTGATGTCGCTGCCCTTTTCCGTCCCGTTTCAATTTTACACTTCTTCCTTCATTTACAAATGTGGAACACTCGTCATTTAGTTTAACCAACAACATCCATCATTATATTTCTCAAAACATTTACTTACATACCAATATCTCTCACTAATGAAATTTATGATACTTGGCACTACGAGTGCTCGTGTGTGAAAACTACGTTTCCGACGTGCGGGATCCTAATTGTTCTAGTAATAAATAATGGGTTAAACTTAATTCCACATTAGTAAATTTTCGTATTTTAAAGGGCTACAAATTTCATGTTATATTTTCTCAAATTCCTTATATATTTTCCCATTATCCTACTTTATGTGAGACCTGGTGCAAATTTACTTTAAAACATGCTTAGTATAGTAGCTTCCGACTACACTTTTCTCAAAGACTCTTCTTATACCTTGATTAATTTTCAAAACACTTCCTACACTCATCATATTAGTTCCATTGTGTACCCATCGTATGGGTCAAACCTTAGCTTGAAGGTACGAGATGTTATATTATCTTCCTCTTGGGATCATTCATCCTCGAATGATGGTCATGTCTAGAAATGGGACTAACTCTGGAATTATACAAATATTTTGACAGAGTTTCTGTAGATAGGACTATCCCAATATTTTCAAACACCTGTCTGCTAACCAAAACACAACACAAGCATTACAGGGCCTCAAAATACGTATGACATGACATAACTTGGTAACTGAAACATGGATGTAACTAAGATGAATACTGAACTTGTCACACCCCAACCTATGTGAGGTATTACTGGTACCAAGATGAACTCCCAATTAGAGCCTTAAAGGTAAACTAGGCCATTGAGGTCATACTATAAATATAACATCAACTTAGGTCGACAAGGCCATATACTGAAATATATGTACATAGAGATCAACTCTACTGGAGCGGGACAGTCCCCACACACATATATATACATGACTGGGTAGCCGACAAGGCCTACCCTAGTCCCTGCAATTAGCAAAATCCAAGACAAACTATGTACAAGAGCCAATTAGGTAACCATACTGATACTACCGTACATACAAAGCATGTCTATAACCCTCTAATGGGTTACAACTATATCATGACTAGGACAGGGCCCCAACCTACCCATGGTTTGTATATACACAAAATATAGACAGGGCAACTCAGAATGATCTAGAGCTTACCATAAAAGTTTATACTTAGTAGATCTTGCTGATGTGCGGGCATGAACATAATGTCCCCATGAAAAAGGATATCAATACGAGATAATGTATCGAGTTTGTACAGTGAATGAAACTTAAATTCACTGAAATGTAAAGTAATTTGAATATAATTGAAGGCTAATAAGGGAAAACTAGTTATGCATACATGCCTTTGTCGTCTACTAGCTATACAAAATAATATCCACTACTCAACCTCGTATAAGGAATCTAAATATGAGTAAATAGACCCGAAGTAAAGTGTATAGCCCTGAAGACAAATGTATCTATATAGGGCCGAAGGCAAGTTTATTTGAATAGCCCCGAAGGCAAGTGTATCTAAATAGTCTCGAAGGCAAGATAATCTGAATAGCCTCGAAGGCAAGTGCATATGAATAGCCCTAAAGTCAAGTGCATCTAAATAGCCCCGAAGGCAAGTGACTCTGAATAGTCCCGAATGCAAGTGTATCTGAATATCCCCGAAGGCAAGTGTATAGCTAGTTACATTCAACTATCAAACTTTCTATTAACTAAACTATAAAACTAAACTTTAACTAGCTATAACTCATCCCCAACAAGGGATATCTCCTAGATTAAGGTCAGGTAACCCAAAAGAGATTTCTACTATTAGCACATCTTTGTGTGATTAATTGAAATTAACTCAATAAGAAAATCTTGAAAAAACAAGGAAATGGATAGCCTTCACATACCTTGGCGTGTCTGGTCTCTATAAGGTGATGTAACTGGACATTAAAAAACTTTAATATATACCAAAACAAGTACACAATAATTACTATCACAACTAGTAACAACCACGATTGTCGACAAGTTTGATTTAGAATTAAACTTAGTTTTATTCGTCCTTCTTTCAACTCTCACTTCTATCAACAATCCAACACATAGAAAATCAGGCTAACAAACATATCAACATCAAAATCAAGCTATTTCTAGACAACTTCTTACATCTTTCTTATAGTTCTTCACTTTTCCAAATCAATCAACACCAAGGCTAACTTAAGCAGATTCAATTTGAAGTCCAAGATCTATCTAGATCAGAACAACCCTTAACTTCATATTAACACCACACAAGCTTCTTCTTGTTATTTGCAACATCTTCAAGCTAAAATTGAGTTTTTACTTTGAAATAGATCTTGGATCTTTAAGATAAGTTAGGGGACCTCTTGGAGATTAAGAAGAATAGTTTTAGTCGAAAATAAATGAGAAATGAGGCTTCTACCACATTAAATAAGTGTTGTACCTCCCCTCCACCTCAGAGATGAGAGACCATATGAGATCGCATATGACCATATACAGGACCATATGCGGTTGCATCTCTTCCCAGAATTTCTTCAACTTTTTGGCTTCCATTTTCTACGCCCCAATCTATGAGATGGACCTCATCCATGATGTGAAATGCCAAGCATATCACTTTAACATTGTAAAACTTCATCAATGAGTATAGACTTCAATCCCAATGACCTCTACACCTCCTGAAACATCCTTAATTCTCTTCTAAGTAATAGATATCCTTCCGAAAAATATCAAGTTGTTATAGTCTAGCTCAACTCTATTTGTATCCAAGCGAACATAAGGGAGTAGAGTCATCGCAATTGCTTCCCTACTCTAAAGAAATCACTCATTTCATCTAACTTTACTTAGCCATCTTATTAAGAATACATCCTACAAACTTATGTGGTGTAACATTCTTCTCCCCTTAGAAATTTTCGTCCTCGAATGTTAACCCTTAGTGCCTCAATGAAAAATTCTTTTGCTAGAATACCTCACCGTACATATTTCTTCTAATGGGACCTCACGTTGCAGTATGCCTATCTTTCCCACTAATTTATCTCTAATTCTGATTTTTATGATATAAACCTCATAGTATATTCTAGTCCTACTCTTTAGTTCTAGATGGGTACCCTTAGACTGTTATACCCCGTAGTTCAGGCCGTGCATATGGGGCCATACTAAAGGAGTTAAGACTTAAACAGGTTGATGAGAAAAATCACGGTCAGGGGCCTCAGCGCCGCGGCGTCGTAGGCAGGGCCGCGGCGCCAAGGCGGGTGATTGTAGGGCCGCGGCGCCAAGGCGGGTGATTGTAGGGCCGCGGCGCCGGAAAGCAGGGTCGCGGCGCGCGGCGCCGGGAAGCAGGGTCGCGGCACCGAAAAGTCCTGAGAACGCGGCAGAAGTTTCAGCGCCGCGGCGCCGAGGCGAGAGTTAGTGGAAATTTCTGCACTGTTTTGTTTTAAAAGAGGTCATGGGTGGGTGACAAGTGTCCCACCCCATCTGATTTTGCATGCACTACATATTGACCAAGCCTTGAAGACTTGGTCATCTTCCAAACTCTTCTCTCTCTCTAAGCTAAAAAGCTCTCCCTTCTCTCTAGAAAATCAAGAGAAACTCCAAGCTTAAGGAAAATCTGAAAAGTGTGATAAGAAGGAAAGTTATTTGCAAGATTGTGGAGGTTATTGTAGTGGTGTTTTTGGAAAAGAGGCTAGCAAGGTTGTTGGAATAATTTTGGCTAAAACTCTAAGGTAACAATTCCTCTCTTGTAGTTAGTTACTTGTGTTGCATGTGAAGAATAAGGAATTTGTAGTAGTAAATAATGCTCTTAGATTCATTGCATGTAAGAAATGTGGTTTGGATATGAAAGGATTGGTTAAAAGGGTTAAGTGAGCATGTTGTAGCCTAAGAACTACCTTAAACTTGTTAAGATGATTGTTGTAACTTATGGGGGAGAATTTTACACACCTAAGTTTGGTTGTGTAATCCCCTTTGCAATGTTGGATTGCTGGGCCTTAAATGTGGCATTTGGATATTGAATTCGACCTTGAAAAAGGTGGCAAAGTGTGTAGAAACAAAGGAAACGCTGCCCAATTTTCCATAGAAATTAGTAACTTACACTTGGAATAATTCTATGTTGAAACTAGAGGTTAATAAACGTATTATGGTCATTATAGGTTGACATATTACGTGTGGTATTTTGGACTTAGCAAGTGGATTAACCGAATAGGTATGTGGAACTTTCCTATCTCTTGAGCATGAGTATTTGTACCTATGTAGTACGGTAGACGTACAAGATTTGATATCTTTCACTTATTTTAGTGTATGTGATACTTGTGTCATTTTTAAAAGTATAAGTCCCTTGGATTTAGGGAAAATGTATTTGACTAAGGAATAACGCAAATATAATGACTTTATGGGAATTTGGTTATATTAGCTTTTGAAAGGTTAACAAAGAAAGGTTTACTCTAAGTAAAACAAGTACGGGTAAATGATTTGAAACTATGGAAGGTGAATTGATTTTTAGGCATTGATTGCCTAAGGTTTTAAAAAGGAAATGAAGTCACTTGATTTAAAAGCCTATTATATTTCTAAAAGGAAATGTGGCTTGTCTTGAAAAGAAATCGTAACTTGATACTATGGTGATTAGTATCTTGGAATTTTTGTATAAAAAGAGTTATTTCTTAAAAGGATAGAAGTACATGGTACTTGGGTTGAATTCCCGAATTTTCTATTAAAAGACATGTTGGTGCCTTAGGTATACTAAAATGAGAGGATATATTAATAATGTTAATAAGAAGTTAGGGGATTTCTTAACTTGCTTATGTTATGATAAGCCGGTAGTGCTTATGTTATGTATGATAGGCCGGTAGTGCTTATGTTATGTATGATAGGCCGGTAGTGCTTATGTTATGTATGATAGTAGGTAGTGCTATGTTATGTATGATAGCCGGATGAGCTATGTTATATCTATATATTATTACGGGGTAAACCCCGGGTTATTACTTATGCCATGGATTTGCTACCCATGATGCGAGTGCGGCGCTTGTACTCATGCGGATCCGGACCACAGGATCCATGCGGGTGAAATAGTCCCATGCGAGTACGGCGATGGTACTCATGCGGGTCCACAGGATCCATGCGGGTGAAATAGTCCCATGCGGGTGAAATAGTCCCATGACGAGGCGGATGACCTCATGCGGGTCCACAGGACCCATGCGGGTGAAATAGTCCCAGGAGTAGGGCGCAATGATACTACGGGCGAGGTACCCTGTTTTGATCATGAGCCTCCTATTTTTATGCAGTAAGATTTATACTTGTTACTCTCATTGTTAGTAAGGCACAGTGCAAGGTAAATTGATTTTCGTCTATGACTCCAGCTCATTTTGACTTATGATATTATTACAGTATTTTCCAGTTTTACATACTTGGTACATATTGTGTACTGACCCCCTTCCTCGGGGGCTGCGTTCATGCCGCAGGTAAGGGTAAGCAGGTGGTGGATCCTCATTCTTAGGATCTTTGCTCAAGTGTCAGAAGATCCATTACTCCGGAGGCTTAACTTGATTTTTGGTACGGTTCTCCCTGACGTTGTAGGTTTTGTGTACATTCAGGGGTATGACGGGGCCCTGTCCCGTCATGGTTGTTACAAATTCTTAGAGGCCTGTAGTCCGGTTATAAATTGGGTTATTAAGGATGTAACTGTTCAGTTCTGTTTTATTTATGTTACGGAAAGGTAGCCATTTTTGGGTTAGCCTATTTTATCTTATATAGTTCTTGTTTGTGAGTTTATTTCCGCTGGTTTTCTCTGATGTTGTATCACAAGGGTGCCCGGGGTAAGGCACCAGTCACGGATCCGAGGTCGGGTCGTGACAAAAGTGGTATCAGAGCAGTTAATCCTCGGAAAGGGTCTACAGGTCGTATCTAGTAGAGTCTTGATTATCGGTGTGTTGTGCACCACATCTATAATCAGGAGGCTGCAGGATATTTAGGATTGGTTTCCATTTCTTTCACTCTAAGATCGTGCAATAGAGCCGTGTTATAGGTTGAATTTCCTCTGACGTGAATTTTGTATGTATCGATTATGCCTCGCAAGGCAACCGCGCGGCGAAGAAGGCAAGCGATGAGGAACTACTAGTAGGACACTGAGGGTTACCCGGGCATAGGCCCAGTCCTTACATGAGATAACGTTTAGGGCGGCGAGTTCCACGACGTCGTCAACCCCAAGATGCGGAAGCGGCGGCCGGCGGCTGCGAGACTACGGTACTGAGCCTCGATTACGGCCGGAGCGAGTATATGGGATCTGAGAGATGGTCGATTATTGGCGGAGATAGTAGCTAGGCGTGAGGAGCGAGGAGAGCGGTTCGTTGTGCATTGTGGTTCCTCGCATCCGATAGCGTGAGACTTGGGACTTTTGAGCTGCAGCCTCGAGTTCTATGGGTCGAGGCCCTAAGATGATCCTCGAAATTTATCCGAAGCGATTCTGACGGATCGTAGGGTGATCAAGGCCTCGGATCCGAAGTCGGTTATCGAAGTTCGCATCGGTGCGTGATACGCGATTGGTAGTTTGATTCATGGGAGCTGTCGGGGAGCATGCGCTTCCGGTGTATGGGGCGAGTTCTCGCGGCATTTCTTGGTCATTTCTTGCCTCGCAGATGAGGAAACGCACGGCGACATATTTCGACATTGAGACAGTGGGCGGGACGGTCCGAGTACAACGTAGAGTTTTACTCGTTGGCTCGATATGTACCCACTTTAGTAGCGAGATATGGAGGGCGAGTGCACCGCTACGTCCGCGAGCTTGATGACTATTTGGCGAGAGAGTTATGCGGGGTAGCTCTTGTGGGCATGGACATTGCCGCGTGCGAGCCTATGCGCAGGTGTGAGAACGCAGGGCGACGGATTGGCGGTATCGGCGAAGAGGCGGAGACAGCGTCCTCTGGTAGTTCTCGAGGTAGACGGACCTCGGCGGACGGATTTGCATCACGGCCGGTTGAGCGCTCCACCATCTTCCGATCGTCAGGTATTCGAGGCGGGGCGAGGTCCCGGGGCGGGTTTTCGGAGGACGAGTTCGGTCGGATGAGGCCACCTATGCCTCGGTGTGGTCGATGTGGTGATTGCCATTATGGGGTGTCGTGTTCCTCCGTGAGCTTGTTACTCTTGTGGCGGCGAGGCCATTTGAAGAGATTGTCCGACAGGCGGCGGAAATGCTATGGCTCGGCCGTCGATTCGATTGTTGGGTCTTCATCTTGATGGTTATGCGCCGGGCGAGGTGTTCACGCGAGCGGCGGCGGGTCGTGGCGGGGTTCTGTTCAGCGGTCCTCGAGAACGCATTTATGCTATGTCGGCCGCCCGAGACCGGGGCGTCACGATGTCGTCCGCAGTACATTGTTGGTTTCTTCTTTGTGATGTTTATGCTTTGATAGACCCGTGTTCTACCTTGTCCTATATATCTCCTCATATTCTTTGGTAGAATAGGGATAGAGCGAGTCCATAAGACCTTTTGAGGTAGCTACCCGATAGGTGATTTGGTGGTGGCGGCGAGTGTATAAGGCTTGCCCGGTGACTATATACGATCGTCGGACTCTGCCGACTTGATAGAGTTGGATATGACGACTTTGATGTGATTATGGGTATGGATTGGCTAGCGTCCTGCTATGCCAATGTGGATTGTAGAGAGAGGTTAGTTCGGTTCGGTTCCGGTGGCGGTTATCGAGTGGAGGAATCCGCATCGCCGGGGTAGGTTTATTTCTTACCTCAAGGCTAGGAAGATGGTGCGGAAGGGGTATATTTATCATATGGTTCGGGTATTCGAAATCGAGGTGAGATACGGACCTTGATCGATTCGGTTGTTAGGAATTTCGGGCGTATTCCCGCACGAGCTTAGGGTATCCTCCCGAGAGGAGATTGAGTTTTGCATTGAGTTGGCGCCAGACACTCGACCGATATCTATTCCGCCATACAGGATGGCACCTGCCGAGTTGAAGGAATTGAAGGACCAGCTGAAAGATTTGCTGGAGAAAGGCTTTATCAGGCCAAATGTTTCTCCCTGTGGAGCGCCAGTGTTATTTGTAAAGAAGAAGGATGGGACGTGATCGGTGTATTTTATATACACCTTTTGAGTCAGTTTTAGTTAGTCTTTTGTCCCATTTTGCACAATTAAGTGTCGTATTAGGATAGTTTTTCTTTCTTTTGAGTCAAAGTGGTTAAAATGGCCAAATGGCGGAAAAAGAGCAAAAAGAGGGCAAAAGAGGAGATGCCAGAGCTGGAAACAGAGAAAGTGGCGAACGAGTGAAAAATCAAGACCCGGCCATGCGGCCTCCTGCGATCAGCGGGCGCGGCTCACTATCGAGAGAGGTCGAAGACTGGTACGCGCGCCTCGAACGACAAGCGAGCGCGGCGCTAAACATCAGAGAGCTACGAAGATACTGGCGCGGCTACCGAACAGCGAATATCTCGAGTGCGGCGCCAAACACCCGACGTATTCAGAACTTACGCGCGGCCATGTTCGCATGCGGCAGCGGAAAAATTAGGTCTTTGACGAAAATGCAGGCGAACTGAAGGAAAGAGGAGGCGGTTTGCGGCTATAAAAGGAGAACCTAGGCGGTTTTAAGAGTTCCCCTTCTTGCAACACAAGACTTTGGCTTGGATTGGATACCATTAGTTTAGTAATTTCTTTTCCTTTTCTTTACTTTATTTCAGTTTTTATGATGAACTTTGAATTAGTTCTTGTCATATTTATGGCTAGGAACTAATTCTCTTATAGGGCTTTCCATGTTGAATTGCTAGAAACTTATGTTATAAATTAATGCATGCTTATGGTTATTTTTCTTATTGTGAGATCTATCCAATAATTGAGTTGAATTCTTGGTAATTAATTGACAACTAATTATCACTATATGATTTCTAATCAGATTCTGAAAAGGGGGGATTGTGAATATGCTGTAAGTTGGGTAGACATTCTTGGATTGGGGATGAAAATACCTCAATTATTTATGTAGCGTTGATGAGAGGCTTAACAACCCTAATTTTGCGCATTGTGCGTGACGGTCAACTAGGTTTTTGTTCTTAATCCTCCTATAAAGTTATCCTTATCACCGAAAGGTAGGTAAGGTGCGATACTGGGGTTGAGTGTTTATATAACCCTAGCGGGAGTATAAAACGATTTCGTAAACCTGCTTTCTCCTAAAGAAGAATACCATAAGTTAATGCATTAGTAAGTAGCATAAGCGGATAGTAAGGATACATGGAAGCCCTATTCTCATCACCACTGAAGTAAATCTTTATATTAAAATAGCTTGCATAATTCGTAGTTATAAACAACAAATCAATCATAAATTCACCAAATAGATACTAGAAAATAGATAGTTGGTAATTGAACCCTAATCCTTGTGGACGATATTCGGTCTTACTAAGACTATATTACTTGTCACGATAACGTGCACTTGCGTTTAAAGTGTGTGCATCTTACCGCGCATCAAGTTTTTGGCGCCGTTGCCGGGGATTAGGCAATAGCTCAATATCAAATTTATCTATTTTCAATTTCTAATTTGGTTTTTATTTTTATTTTTATTTTTACGTTTTTATTCATATTTTCGAAAAGTTCGAGGTGCCGTGATTCTTTGTTGGTTTTGATTTATCTCAGGAATTTGTTAGATATGGATTTTTACTGTCAATATGACAGAGAAACAACCATAGAGGAAGAGAGGGAGGAGTTAAGAGAAACTATACTCAGTCTCACGAGATACCAAAATCAGTTCATAGATGAAACAAGAATGGCCATGCAGAAGTTGGAAACGCAAATAGCAGAGCTTGCGATCATATTCAACAGGGAAACACATGAAGAGCAATCTTCACCTGGGGTAGGCAATGAGGAAACACAATGTCAGGCAATTGACCTGAAGGATGCCGAATCAGGGGAGATAGAGAGTTCGCAGCAGCAGAGCCGCGGCGCCGATGAGCAGGGCCGCGGCGCTGAAGATTCTGAGACAATGCAGGAGACAGTGCAGAAGGTTCTGGTATCCGAGGCGAGCAG
Organism: Przewalskia tangutica; assembly: GCA_029844215.1. Lineage (NCBI taxonomy): Eukaryota > Viridiplantae > Streptophyta > Magnoliopsida > Solanales > Solanaceae > Przewalskia > Przewalskia tangutica. The sequence goes on along the minus strand of CM056720.1, from coordinate 18,113,339 downwards.
AAAGTGGCCATGGCGCCTAAGACTGGCCGCGCGCCGAACCAACCAGAAATCAAGGCCACTATGGCAACCGCACCCCAGGTGATGATACCATATCCTCAGAAATTAAAAACATGCACCCTTGACAAGCAATTATCCAGATTCGTGGAGGTCCTCAAAAAATTGCAGCTCAATATCCCATTTGTTGAAGCATTAGACCAAATGTCGAGCTACGTCAAGTTCATGAAGGATGTGCTTAGCAAAAAGAGGAGGATAGAGGATTACGAAACAGTGATGTTGACTGAGGAGTGTAGTGCCATCTTACAGAGACAACTGCCTCAAAGGTTACAACACCCTGGGAGCTTTACCATCCCATGTACTATTGGGAAGTTTGAATGTCAGAAGGCACTGTGCGACCTAGGAGCAGGCATAAATCTGATGCCCTATCTAGTTTTCTGCAAACTAGAAATGGGAGAAATCAGACCTACAAACATCACCTTGCAGTTAGCTGACCGCTCAATTGTCCATCCGAGAGGAGTCATCGAAGATGTTTTAGTGAAGGTGGACAAGTTCATCTTCCCCGCCGACTTCGTTATCTTAGACATACAAGATAACGATGGAATCCCCATCATACTTGCGCACCTTCTAGCCACGGGACGACGCCATTGATGTTCACAAAGGGAGTGAAGCTTGAGTAGACGAAGAAGAGGTGATTTTCAATGTTTTTCGAGCGAACTTTTCCAGAGGCCAAGGATAAGCGCCACCATCGATCTTAGCGAAGAAGTTGTCGACCAAAGAGTTCGGATATGATGATACGCTTGAAGAAGTACTGACCACATGGGATGATGATAGTAGAAACGATCCAGATCTGATGGAGTATGCAAATTGGATGAATGCTTATGAAAAATGGGATACAAGGAAGTATGAGGAGCTTGGACAGGTACCAGAACGATCATTACCATCCACAGAGAAGGCTCCAGAGTTAGAGTTAAAAACCCCACCCAATCATCTACAATACCAATACCTAGGTGAAGAAAAAACCTTACCAGTGATCATTTCATGCCACCTATCCACCGAAGAGATTGACAAACTGCTAAGAGTACTAAAGAATCACAAGCGGGCCATTGGATGGACATTAGCGGACATAAAAGGGATAAGTCCATCGACAGTAATGCATAAGATCCGTCTAGATGAGGAAAGCAGACCATCCATCGAAGCCCAAAGGCGACTAAACCCAAACATGAAAGAGGTAGAAATGAAATACTAAAATGGCTCGATGCAGGACTAATCTACCCATATCCGACAAAGACACGGGTAAGCCCGATGCAAGTGGTGCCGAAAAAGGGTGGAATAACAGTGGTGACCAACGAAAGAAACGAACTCATTCCCTCGAGAACGGTCACCGGATGGAGAATTTGCATTGACTATCGCAAGTTGAATAAAGCAACTAGAAAAGACCACTTCCCGTTGCCATTCCTAGATCAAATGTTGGACAGACTTGCAGGGCATAACTACTACTGCTTTTTGGATGGATACTCAGGGTATCACCAGATTGTAATAGCCCCAGAAGATCAGGAGAAGACAACATTCACCTGTCCTTTTGGTACATTTGCATTCAGAAGGATGCCATTCGGACTCTGCAATGCACCTGCAACTTTTCAGAGGTGTATGATGGCAATTTTTTCAGATATGGTAGAGAGAACTATAGAAATCTTTATGGATGATTTTTCGGTCTTTGGAGCATCATTCGATGAGTGTTTAAGGCATTTAGAAGCAGTGTTAAGCCGGTGCGAAGAATCTAACTCAGGCTAAATTGGGAGAAGTGTCACTTCATGGTAACAGAAGGAATCGTCTTGGGACACAAAATATCAAACCAAGGTATTGAGGTGGACAAAGCAAAGATTTCTGTGATCGAAAATCTCCCACCTCCAGTATCAACAAAAGGAGTCAGAAGTTTCCTTGGACATGCAGGTTTTTATAGAAGATTTATCAAGGATTTTTCAAAGGTCTCAAAGCCTCTTTCCACATTGCTAATGACGGGGGTTGCCTTCGACTTCAATAAAGAATGCTTATCCGCATTTCAAACGCTCAAGGAGAAGCTCATTTCAGCACCCATAGTCATTGCACCAAACTGGGAGCTCCCATTCGAACTAATGTGCGATGCAAGCGACTATGCAGTTGGAGCGGTGCTTGGACAGAGAATCGACAAGGTATTTAGATCCATCTATTATGCTAGTAAGACTCTAAACGCATTTACGCTAAATTATGCAACTAATGAAAAGAACTACTAGCTATAGTATATGCGTTTGAGAAATTCAGGCCATACTTGATTGGGAATAAAGTGATAGTATACACTGACCACTCTGCTATAAAGTACTTGATGACAAAGAAGGATGCGAAGCCTCGCCTCATCCGATGGGTCCTGCTCCTACAAGAATTTGACGTAGAGATTCGTGATAAGAAAGGAACAGAATTCGATGGCCACCACTTGTCAAGACCGGAAAACACAGAGAGCCGAACACCGAGGATGTGCAAATAAATGATCACTTTCCGCATTTAACAACTGCTCCGAGTAAGTATGAATTCTAATTTACCTTGGTACATCGATTTTGTCAACTTTCGCGGCTAAAGTACTACCCCGAGCTTGTCGAGACAAAGAAGTGAAGAGGTTTTATTCGAAGTAAAACATTACTCGGGAGGAACCGTTGTTATACAAACACCGTGTCGACCAAGTCATCGTGACGATGTATACCGAGGAAGAGATGCACGAGTTCTCACCCATTGCCACACCTTATCATGTGGTGGACACTTTGGGGCATCAAGAACAGCAAAGGTATTGCAATGCGGATTCTATTGCCAACACTCTTTAAGGATGCCCATACCTTTGTGCGAGATGTGATAATTTTCAGAGAACAGGAACATCTCAAGACGAAACGAAATGCCTTCGCAAGAGGATATTGGAAGTAGAACTATTCGATGTGTGGGAATCGATTTCATGGGCCATTCCCGCCATCCTTTGGAAATCAATATATCCTTCTGGCAGTTGACTATGTATCCAAATGGGTAGAAGCAGTGGCCACCAAAGAAAACGACAGTAAGACTGTTCAAAAATTCCTCCAAAAGAATATTTTCACAAGGTTCGGCCCAAGAGCTCATCGACGGCGTGAGCCATTTTTGCAATAGAGTGAATTCATTGCTTTCCGATATGGAGTTTACCATCACTACAACCGCTTACCACCTCAAGCTAATGGGCAAGGTAAGTATCAAATAGAAGTAAAGAGCATATTAGAAAAGACGGTGAATGGCTCGAGGAAAGATCGTCCATCAAATGGATGACGTTGTGGGCATACTGACAGCATTCAAAACACCAATTGGTATGTCACCTTATAAATTAGTCTTTGGTAAAACATGTCATTTGCCAGTAGAGTTGGAACACAGAGCATACTGGGCAATGAAGAAGTTAAACATGGATACCACGGCAGCAGGACAGAGGAGGCTACTACAGCTAAGCGAATTAGATGAATTCCGACACAATGCCTATGAGAATGCAAAGATCTACAAGGAACGAACGAAAGCATGACACGATAAGAATTTGATACCAAAAGACTTTCAAGAAGGACAACAAGTGCTGTTATTCAACTCAAGGTTGAGATTGTTTCCAGGCAAGTTAAAATCACGCCGATGTGACCATACACGGTGGTGAGAGTATTCCCATATGGAGCGATTGAAATAAAAGGGAGAGAGAGAGTTGCTTTCAAGGTAAACGGACAGAGGTTAAAACCCTACATGATCAATGAAATGGAAAACATGAACTTGGTAACTTCTCATACCTTAAAATAATAAGGAACTTGCGTCCGGCTAAAAGACGTTAAAGACAGCGCTTGTTGGGAGGCAACCCAATGTTTTTAATTATGTTATTTCAATTTCTGTTATTTTTTATCAGTCTCACGGTCTTGGGTTCTTGTGTCTATGATATGTTGACAGGTGAAAGCCGAGGATGTGGAAGGCGAAAAATGAAGAGAAGCCAAGGATACCCAGAAAAATCGCCATAAGCCACGCCATTCGCGAGACGCGGCGCCAATAAACCAGAAGATGTTCAGAACTTCCGGCGCCGCGGCGCCCATTTGCAGGGCCGCGGCGCCACAACGGAAAATATGAAAATCTGGAAGAAACCATGATCCGAAGGCCCTCTCACCAAATCAAAACACCAAGAATGCTCCTCCCCTCACGGAATTCAAAGTATTATCCACCGCCACCACCACCATTTTAACCAAAGTTTGTAAGTGTCTATTTCTTTTACTGTCGTTGAGTCTACACACATTGGGGACAATGTGTGATTTAAGTTTGGGAGTGTTTTCTTTATGTGTCATGTTATGTTTTACTTAAGTCTTTTTGATTGTTTTTATGTTTATTTTGAGTCACCAAAATTTTTTCTTTTTAAGTCATAATTGTCTATCAAAGATCATAATTGCTGTAGTTGTTAGAAACACCTAGTGAAGTAAGGTGAAATAATGTAACGGAATTGAAGCAACTATCTAAACACTTAGGTTAGATATGCCAAAAACTCATAGAATCTGTCTATTTGGAGTTTCTTGCTTAAATTATGCATGCTAAATGATAAATGCTTATGTGTTATGATTGCTTGCTATTTGAGGCGAAATAGTTAGGATATGCATGCTAGGGAGATGACTCAGGCATTTCTTTGATAGTCAATTCTTACCATTCTTTTCTATCTCATACTTTAAAAATATCCCTAGTCAGCCCCATTGAGCCTAAATTTGAAACTTCTTCTTTGACACCCTATATTCCCACAAATTGTACCATAAGTGAAAATATGAAATAGTGGAACACACTGTGTTAAAAAAGAGACAAAAAGAGTGAATAAGTCTGTTGCACCCCAATACAAAAGTAATAAGAAATAGGCAAAAGCCTAAGTTTGGGGGTGCTTGTCATTATATACTTCACTCTCCCAAAACAAAAGAGGGGAAAGATAGAATCGAAATGAAGAAAAGAAAAAAAAAAGAAAAAAAAAGAAAAAAAAAGGGAAATACTGAAAAGCAAAAGAGCTTATGGTACACAAAATGAGCCTAAATGCCTATTTTTACCAACCCCTACCTAAGCCTACATTACAACCCTTAAAGTCCTGAAGATCTCTTTTATGCATATCCAGAATTAGTGGAGAATAGCAAGTAAGCATGTCATAGGAATTCTTGAATTTACATGCATGATTTAGTATATTGACTTCCATTAAGCATGATGAATATGAGTTTGCGAAATATCTAGCTTCATGTGCTTAGTGTGCTGAAATTTCATGCTATACGTTCCTGCATATTATTTTGCTAACCTTCATGTTTTTCTAGTTAACACTAATGCACCAAAAGTGATCAATGGCAGTGAGTCTTTTTATTTTTTGTTCTTTGAGTCTTTTATTTTATTTCTTTCTATCTTTGCTCGAGGGCGAGCAAAGGTTAAGTTTGGGGGTATTTGATCGGTGTATTTTATATACACCTTTTGAGTCAGTTTTAGTTAGTCTTTTGTCCCATTTTGCACAATTAAGTGTCGTATTAGGATAGTTTTTCTTTCTTTTGAGTCAAAGTGGTTAAAATGGCCAAATGGCGGAAAAAAGCAAAAGAGGGCAAAAGAGAGATGCAGGCTGGAAACAGAGAAAGTGGCGAGCGAGGGAAAATCAAGACCAGCGCGCGGCCTCCTGCGATCAGCGAGGCGCGCGCCCACTATCGAGAGGTCGAAGACTGTGGCGCGCGCTCTCGACAAGCAAGCGAGGCGCGACGCCTAAACATCCGAGGAGCTACAGAAGATACAGCGCCACGGCGCCTCGCATGCCAGATATCGCCGCGGCGCCAAAACACCCGGACGGATTGCGAACTTCCGCGCGGTGCACTGTCTGCGCAGGCGCCGACGCGGAAAAATTAGGTCTTTGACGAAAATGCGGGCGAACGAAGGAAAAGAGGGAGGCGGTTTGCAGCCTATAAAAGGAGAACCCTAGGCAGTTTTTAAGAGTTCCCCTTCTTGTACAACACAAGACTTTGGCTTGGAGATTGGATACCATTAGTTTAGTAATTTCTTTTCCTTTTCTTTACTTTATTTCAGTTTTTATGATGAACTTTGAATTAGTTCTTGTCATATTTATGGCTAGGAACTAATTCTCTTATAGGGCTTTTCATGTTGAATTGCTAGAAACTTATGTTATAAATTAATGCATGCTTATGGTTATTTTTCTTATTGTGAGATCTATCCAATAATTGAGTTGAATTCTTGGTAATTAATTGACAACTAATTATCACTATATGATTTCTAATCAGTTACGAAAAGGGGATTGTGAAGATCTTTGTAAGTTGGGTAGACATTCTTGGATTGGGGATGAAAATACCTCAATTATTTATGTAGCGTTGATGAGAGGCTTAACAACCCTAATTTTGCGCATTGTGCTTGACGGTCAACTAGGTTTTTGTTCTTAATCCTCCTATAAAGTTATCCTTATCACCGAAAGGTAGGTAATGTGCGATACTGGGGTTGAGTGTTTATATAACCCTAACGGGAGTATAAAACGATTTCGTAAACCTGCTTTCTCCTAAAGAAGAATACCATAAGTTAATGCATTAGTAAGTAGCATAAGCGGATAGTAAGGATACATGGAAGCCCTATTCTCATCACCACTGAAGTAAATCTTTATATTAAAATAGCTTGCATAATTCGTAGTTATAAACAACAAATCAATCATAAATTCACCAAATAGATACTAGAAAATAGATAGTTGGTAATTGAACCCTAATCCTTGTGGACGATATTCGGTCTTACTAAGACTATATTACTTGTCACGATAACGTGCACTTGCGTTTAAAGTGTGCATCTTACGCGCATCGGGGCCAGCTGCGTATGTATCGATTCTGACGGTGAACAAGGTAACTATCGAAGCAGATATCCTCCCGAGATTGATGATTTGTTTGACCGGTTGCGAGTGCGAAATGCTTTTCCAAGATAGACTGCGATCCGTTACCATCGTCACGAGTTAGAGAGGCGGATATCGAAAGCTGCATTCGGGACCGGTATGGACACTATGAGTTCGGTGATGTCTTCCGGATTGACCAGCGCTCGTGGTATTCATGGATTTGATGAATAGGGTGTTCAGCCATTCTTGGATATGTTCGTTATAGTGTTCATTGATGATATCTTGGTATATTCGCGCCTGCAGCGGAAGCATCTGGTCATTTGAGATGGTATAGAGTCCTCACGACCGGCGGTTGTATGACAAGTTCTCGAAATGCGAGTTTTGGTAGCCGGTGGCTTTCTTAGGGCATGTTATCGGGGCGATGGTATTCGGTGATCTGATACAAAGAAAGATGAGCGATAAAGACTTGGCCTGGACCAGCTACAGCGGAGTGCGCGCTTTGGGCCTTGCAGGTTATTATCGGAGGTTTGTGGAGAAGTTTGCTTCCCTGTCAGCGCCTTTGACTAGGCTGACTCATAAGGCAGCTATATTTCAGTGGACGGATGCTTGTGAGGAGAGTTTCAGTTACTGAAGGAGAAATTGACGACTGCCCCAATTATTACTCTTCCTGAGGGTTTGGACGGATATGTGGTTTATTGTGATGCGTCGGGTGTCGGGCTTGGGTGCGTGCTGATGCAGCACGGCAAGGTTATAGCTTAGGCATCTCGATAGCTTAGGAAGCATGAGAAGAACCATCCCACGCATGACTTAGAGTTGGCAGCAGTGATTCATGCCTTGAAGATCTGGAGACACTATTTGTATGGAGTTCATGTGGATATTTACACAGACCACAAGAGTCTCGGTATATCTTGACGGAGGAGCTGAACTTACGACAGAGACGGTGGTTGGAGTTACTCAAGGATTATGATGTTGATATTCTATACCACCCAGGGAAGGCCAATGTAGTTGCAGATGCCCTTAGTCGCAGATCGATGGGTAGTCTGTCTGATGTACAGCCAGAGAAGAGGGATATGATCCGAGAGTTACATCAGCTAGCAAGCCTTGGGGTTCGTTTGGTTGATTCTGATAGTGAGGGAGTTCGGGTTCGAGAGGTTGCCGAGTCTTCCATCGTCGAGGAGGTGAAGAGGCGACAGTATGAGGATCCGATTATGGTACGGTATCGAGATGCCGCTTGTCAGAAAGAGAAGAGTCTATTTGAGGTAGCGCCGGATGGGGTGCTAAGATTTGAGGGCCGGTTGTGTGTTCCCGATGTGACAGGACTTCGTCAGCAGATTCTGGGGGAGGCCCACAGTGCTCGTTATTCTATTCATCCAGGGTCGACTAAGATGTATCATGACCTCAGATGTGTGTATTGGTGGGATGGCCTGAAGAGAGACGTTGCGGAGTTCGTGGCGCGATGCGAATTGTCGGCGAGTTAAGGTTGAGCACGAAGCGGTGGGTCATTGCAGGCTATTGATATCCCGACTTGGAAGTGGGAGGTGGTAAATATGGATTTTATTACAGGGTTACCTTTCACTCAGAGTAAGCATGATTCCATTTGGGTTATCGTCGACAGGCTGACGAAATCAGCCCATTTTCTTCCGATCGGGGCGACTTTTTCACGAGGATTATGCTAGACTATATATCGAGAGATCGTGAGGCGCGGAGTTCCTATATCGATTATTTGACGCAGGAGCCGGTTTACGGCTAACTACGGAGGTCTTTCGAGAAGGATTAGGGACACAGTGAGTCTCGATCTGACGTTTCATCCTCGGATCGACGGACGGCCGAGCGCACTATCCGGACACGAGGATATCTTTGCGGGCTTGTGTTATTGATTTCAGGGTAGCTGGGAGGATCATTTGCCTCTTGTGGAGTTTGCTTATAACAACAGCTACCATTCTAGTATCCAGATGTCGCCTTATGAGGCCTTATACGGGAGGAAGTGTAGGTCACCGATAGGTTGGTTTGAGGTGGGAGAAGTTCAGTTAGTCGGACCAGACTTGGTACTGCAGGCGGTGGATAAGGTGAAGCTTATCCAAGAGCGGTTATTGTCAGCTCAGAGTCGACAGAAGTCGTATGCAGATCATCGGTGTCGACACTTGGAGTTTGAGGTAGATGATTGGGTCTTCCTGAAGGTATCACCCATGAAGGGTGTGATGAGATTTGGGAAGAAGGGGAAGCTTAGCCCAAGGTACATTGGGCCTTATCAGATTATCCGTAGGGTAGGCAAGGTTGCCTATGAGTTAGACCTGCCGTCCGATCTGGAGGCAGTACATCCAGTTTTTCACGTATCTATGTTGCGGAAATGTATAGGAGACCCATCTAGAGTGCACCCGATTCATGATATCCAGGTGACAGAGGAGTTATCGTATGAGGAGAGTCCCATAGCGATACTCGATCGTCAGGTTAGGCGACTTCGGACAAAGGATGTGGCTTCCGTCAAAGTATTATGGCGGAATGAGAACAGGGAGGAGATGACGTGGGAAGCAGAGGATGACATGATAAAGAAGTATCCTCACTTATTTCATATACCTTCAGGTAACCTACTTTCTTGTTTGATAGTTTCATTTGGAAATTTTGCTTGAGTATTGTTGTGGCTCGTGGAGCGTCTTTATTTGCAAAAGAGTAGTTAAGAGCGTCTATGTCGATTGTGATTCGAGTAAGCCTAGAAGGAACATTCGGGACGAATGTTTCTAAGGGGGGGAGAATGTTATACCCCGTAGTTCAGGCCGTGCGTATGGGGCCATACGAAAGGAGTTAAGACTTAAACAGGTTGATGAGAAAAATCACGGTCAGGGGCCTCAGCGCCATGTAGCGTGGCGCCAAGGCGGGTGATTGTAGGGCCGCGGTGCCGGAAGATCTGAGGTTCTTTGAAGTTTCAGCCGCGGCCGGAAGCGAGACGCGGCGAAAAGTCTGAGAAGCGGCAAGTTTCATTGCCAGCCGAGGCGGGTTCTGCGAGAGTTAGTGGAAATTTCTGCATTGTTTTGTTTTAAAAGAGGTCATGGGTGGGTGACAAGTGTTCCACCCCATCTGATTTTGCATGCACTACATATTGACCAAGTCTTTAAGACTTGGTCATCTTCCAAACTCTTCTCTCTCTCTAAGCTAAAAAGCTCTCCCTTCTCTCTAGAAAATCAAGAGAAACTCCAAGCTTAAGGAAAATCTGAAAAGTGTGATAAGAAGGAAAGTTATTTGCAAGCTTGTGGAGGTTATTGTAGTGGTATTTTTGGAAAGGAGGCTAGCAAGGTTGTTGGAATAATTTTGGCTAAAGCTCTAAGGTAACAATTCCTCTCTTGTAGTTAGTTACTTGTGTTGCATGTGAAGAATAAGGAATTTGTAGTAGTAAATAATGCTCTTAGATTCATTGCATGTATGAAATGTGGTTTGGATATGAAAGGATTGGTTAAAAGGGTTAAGTGAGCAGGTTGTAGCCTAAGAACTACCTTAAACTTGTTAAGATGATTGTTGTAACTTATGGGGCAGAATTTTACACACCTAAGTTTGGTTGTGTAATCCCCTTTGCAATGTTGGATTGTTGGGCCTTAAATGTGGCATTTGGATATTGAATTCGACCTTGAAAAAGGTGGCAAAGTGTGTAGAAACAAAGGAAACAACGCGATTTTCCATAGAAATTAGTAACTTACACTTGGAATAATTCTATGTTGAAACTAGAGGTTAATAAACGTATTATGGTCATTATAGGTTGACATATTACGTGCGGTATTTTGGACTTAGCAAGTGGATTAACCGAAGAGGTATGTGGAACTTTCCTATCTCTTGAGCATGAGTATTTGTACCTATGTAGTACGGTAGACGTACAAGATTTGATATCTTTCACTTATTTTAGTGTATGTGATACTTGTGTCATTTTTAAAAGTATAAGTCCCTTGGATTTAGGGAAAATGTATTTGACTAAGGAATAACGCAAATATAATGACTTTATGGGAAGTTGGTTATATTAGCTTTTGAAAGGTTAACAAAGAAAGGTTTACTCTAAGTAAAACAAGTACGGGTAAATGATTTGAAACTATGGAAGGTGAATTGATTTTTAGGCATTGATTTCCTAAGGTTTTAAAAAGGAAATGAAGTCACTTGATTTAGAAGCCTATTATATTTCTAAAAGGAAATGTGACTTGTCTTGAAAAGAAATCGTAACTTGATACTATGGTGATTAGTATCTTGGAATTTTTGTATAAAAAGAGTTATTTCTTAAAAGGTTAGAAGTACATGGTACTTGGGTTGAATTCCCGGATTTTCTATTAAAAGACATGTTGGTGCCTTAGGTATACTAAAATGAGAGGATATATTAATAATGTTAATAAGAAGTTAGGGGATTTCTTAACTTGCTTATGTTATGATAAGCCGGTAGTGCTTATGTTATGTATGATAGGCCGGTAGTGCTTATGTTATGTATGATAGGCCGGTAGTGCTTATGTTATGTATGATAGGCCGGTAGTGCTTATGTTATGTATGATAGCCGGATGAGCTATGTTATATCTATATATTATTACGGGGTAAACCCCGGGTTATTACTTATGCCATGGATTTGCTACCCATGATGCGAGTGCGGCGCTTGTACTCATGCGGATCCGGACCACAGGATCCATGCGGGTGAAATAGTCCCATGCGAGTACGGCGATAGTACTCATGCGGGTCCATAGTCCCATGCGGGTGAAATAGTCCCATGACGAGGCGGATGACCTCATGCGGGTCCACAGGACCTATGCGGGTGAAATAGTCCCAGGAGTAGGACTGCTTAATGATACTACGGGCGAGGTACCCTGTTTTGATCATGAGCCTCCTATTTTTATGCAGTAAGATTTATACTTGTTACTCTCATTGTTAGTAAGGCACAGTGCAAGGTAAATTGATTTTCGTCTATGACTCCAGCTCATTTTGACTTATGATATTATTACAGTATTTTCCAGTTTTACATACTTGGTACATATTGTGTACTGACCCCCTTCCTCGGGGGCTGCGTTACATCTGCGCGGTAAGGGTAGCGGTGGTGGATCCTCATTCTTAGGATCTTTGCTCAAGTGTCGAAGCTCCATTACTCGGAGGCTTGACTTGATTTTGATGCAGTTCTCCACGACGTTGTAGGTTTTGTGTACATTCGGGGTATGGCGGGGCCCTGTCCGTCATGGTTATTACAAATTCTTAGAGGCACATGTAGTCGGTTATAAATTGGGTTATTAAGGATGTAAGCTATTGATTCTGTTTTATTTATGTTACGGAAAGGTAGCCATTTTGGGTTAGCCTATTTTATCTTATATGGTTCTTGTTTGTGAGTTTATTTCCGCTGGTTTTCTCTGATGTTGTATCACAAGGGTGCCCAGGGTAAGGCACGATCCACGGATCCGAGTCGGGTCGTGACAAAAGTGGTATCGAGCGATTAATCCTCGGAAAGGGTCTCTGAGCCGTATCTAGTAAGTCTTGATTATCGGTGTGTTGTGCACCACATCTATAATCGGGAGGCTGCGAGATATTTAGGATTAGTTTCCATTTCTTTCACTCTAGATCGTGCAATAGAGCGTGTTATAGGTTGAATTTCCTCGGCGTGAATTTTGTATGTATCGATTATACCTCACGCAAGGCAACCGCGACCCGGAAGAAGCGGCGATGAGGAACTACTAGTAGGACGAGGTTACGGGCATAGGCGATCCTTACATGAGATAACGTTTAGGCGGCGAGTTCCACGGCGTCGTCAACCCCAAGATGCGGAAGCGGCGGCAGCGGCTGCGAGACTACGGTACTGAGCCTCGATTACGGCTGGAGCGAGTATATGGGCTCTGAGAGATGACCCGTTATTGGCGGAGATAGTGGCTAGGCGCGAGGGCGAGCGAGAGGCAGTTCGGCTGTACCGTGGTTCCTCCAGAATCCGATAGCGTGAGACCGGGACTTTTGGCTGCGACCCTCGAGTTCTATGGGTCGAGGCGAAGATGATCCTCGAGAATTTATCAAGCGATTCTGACGGATCGTAGGGTGATCAAGGCCTCGGATACCAAGTCGGTTATCTTGAGTTCGCATCGGCTGCGTGATACCGCAGTTGACTGGTTTGATTCATGGGAGCTGTTCCGGGGGGAGCATGCGCTTCCAGCTGTATGGGACGAGTTCTCGGCGGCATTTCTTGTTCATTTCTTGGCTCGCATGAGAGGAAACGCAGGCGACATATTTCGACATTGAGGCGAGTGGGCGGGCGATCGAGTACAACATAGAGTTTGACTCATTGGCTCGATATGTACCCACTTTAGTAGCGAATATGGAGGGCGAGTGCACGCTACGTCCGCGAGCTCGATGACTATTTGGCGAGAGAGTTATGCGAGGTAGCTCTTGGCCGGGCATGGACATTGCGCATGCGAGCTATGCACTTGGGTGTGAGAGCGAGGGCGGCGGATTGCAGTATCGCGAGAAGAGGCGGGGCAGCGGCGTCCTCTGGTAGTTCTCGAGGTAAACGGCCTCGGCGGGCGGATTTGCATCACGGCCGGTTGAGCGCTCCTCCACCATCTTCCGGTCGTCTGAGGTATTAAGGCGGGAGCGAGGTCCCGTGGCTTGGGTTTTGGAGGACCGAGTTCGGTCGGATGAGGCCACCTATGCCTCGGTGTGGTCGATGTGGTGATTGCCATTATGAAGTGTCGTGTTCCTCCGGGAGCTTGTTACTCTTGTAGCGGCGGGCCATTTGAAGAAGATTGTCAGGCAGGCGGCAATGCTATGGCTCGGCCGTCGATTCGATTGTTGGGTCTTCATCTTGATGGTTGTATGCGCCACAGGCGGGGTGTTCACGGGCCAGCGAGCGCGCGAGGGTCGTGGCGAGGTTCTGTTCAGCGGTCCTCGAACGCATTTATGCTATGTCCGGCCGCCCGGGAGGCGTCGTCACGATGTCGTCCACGGTACATTGTTGGTTTCTTGCTGTGATGTTTATGCTTTGATAGACCCAGGTTCTACCTTGTCCTATATATCTCCTCATATTGCTGGTAGAATAGGGATAGAGCTCGAGTCCATAAGACCTTTTGTTACACCCCGTAATACCAGGGCTACTAATTGAGAACGTGAATAAGGATTTAAGATTTGAATTTTGGAAGGAAAGAATAATTACATTTTCTTAAGGAAAATTTCGGAAAAAATGTGACGACGGAAAAATTATTAACTTGAAGTATAATGCTTCTAATTGGATTTATGGACTTAGTATTGGATTATAAGGTGTTGGAATTGATAATATGGGGTCCGCCGAGAATTTCACAATTTCGCATGGACCTTCGAAAAATTATAATATTTTGGACCAATCGAAGGGCGACACGTGGCGCCCCTCCACTTGTCTAGCTAAGATGACAACAAAATAGATATTTTGAGAGGGGACAAGTGGACATGGGTCCCACTCTACTTGGCTATACATATCCAAGTCTTGCAAGACTTGGATCACTTTACACTTAGACAAAAAAATAAGCTCTCATCTTCTCCCCTTTAGCTCCATAATTTCGAGAGCCCCTTGGCTAAAAACAACCATTGTTGATCAATTTATTTCTCCAAGATTAAGCCCTTAAACCAAGTGCTAAGCCTAGATTAATATTCTACACGTTTTTACTTGTCTTGGCCGAAAGTTGATGCCAAAACCCTAGGGGTTCCGTCGACTTTTTGGAAGTGAGATTCAAAGAAAGTTGTTCCTAAGGTTGTAGGGGTACATATATGTGATTGGAACTTGAAGAAGTTGAGCGAAACAAAAACTGCGCACCAATAAAGACCAGACTGTTTTGGGGCGTTTTTGGGAAATAAATGAGGTAAAAGTCCTTCTTTTAAAGTAATTTGATATTACTTATTGTTATTATGTATGGATGAACTTGTGTTAGAAAAGAATGAAGAATAAAAAGCGTTTGAGCCATTTTTGGGGCTAAAACCGATTTGGGACAGATTTGGTGCAAATAGAATTCGTTGGTTATTGTCGTTGTTATCTTCACCTATTGCATGTTATAATGGATTAATATTGTTGTTAATAAGTTGTTATAACTTATGTAGAAGTTTGGGAACTCGAATTGGAATAAAATGGATTAAGGAACGAGTTATCGGGTTGTAGTTGTTGTGGCAGAAACGCCCAAAGCGTTAGACGTTGTTGTGTCGTTTAGTGGACTGTTTTGAGGTATTAAATACTGGAAATTTAGTTTTTGTTATGCATGTTTAAGTGTAGTAGTTGCTAATGAAAGTCCTAAGGAATAAGGGTGTGGAAAGGCGTTAAAAGGCCTCACATTTTACCCTCGTTATGGTTGAATTGCGGACTGTTTTTATGGGCTGATTTGTGGACTGTTTTGTATAAGCGTAGGGCAGAATTTTACGTCCATTTAGGCGTGTAATACCCTTTGGCTAACTGTTGGTTGTGCCTTAAATGTGGCTTGTTGGTTGATGAATACGGGCCTTGGAAAGGTGGAAAATGCGTAGAAACAAAGGAAGTCTTTGCCCAATTTTCCGTAGAATTAGAGGGCCATTATTTGGTATAAGTCCTACACTTGATAGCTTGTAGTTGATAGAAGTGCTATTGTCATTTTAGGTTGAAGTACTACGTGTAGCACATTCTTCTTGGCTTGTGGAATATCGATAAGGTTGAAGTACATTGGAGCGTATTGCTACTTGTCGTTTGGGTTAGTCGCCAACGAGGTATGTGAACTTCTTCCTTCCTTTGACATGATTATTTGGTAAGTCTATGTGACTAAATTTTAGTGAGTCTATGTGACTTGATTTGGTAAGTCTATGCGACTTAAGTCATTTGAAGTAAGTAAGTCGATTTTGGAAATATATGAGTCTTGATTATGAAAGTATGAGTGGCTTAGTCAAAATTGTATAAGTTACGTGAAGTACTTTAAAGTTAAGAGATTTGATTTAAGGTTAAGAGACTTGATTTCTTTACAAGTTATGAGACTTTATTTTTCAAGATATGAGACTTGATTTCTAAAGTTAAGAGATTTGATTTAAAGTTATGAGACTTGATTTCTTTACAAGTTATGAGACTTTATTTTTCAAGATATGGGTTACTTGATTTACTTCTAAAGTTAAGAGGCTTGATTTCGAAAGAGTATGTGACTTGAGTTTTAAAAGTATACGTTTATTGATTTAAAGAGAAGGAGTTTTATGATTCTTTTTAAGTATGTATGTACGTAGTACTTTTGAGTTTAGTTTCCCCAATGTGATAAGAAATAAAAGTGCCTTAAGTTCTCTAAAATGAAAGGTTGTTATAATAGCTTTATGGGAAGTTGTTATAACGACTTAAGAAGAAGTGAAAGGGTGGTTAAAATGTTATGTAAGGAAAATCACAGGAACTACAAATAGGCGGATTATGTTATGATATACACCGAGCCTACAAATAGGTCGGATTATGTTATGAGATACACCGAGCCTACAAATAAGTAGGATGCGCCATATTACCCGAGCCTACACATAGGCGGGTTCGTCATCTTACACCGAGCTCACAGCGGGCGGATTATCTACATGATTCCACGATGCAAGGCTCCACGGCGGGGCGGATTATGCTACATGATTCCACAAGATCTGCTCAGCGGGCGGATTATGCTACATGATTCCACGATGCAAGGTCCCACGGGGGCGAATTATGCTACATGATTCCACGATTGCAAGGCCGCAGCGGGCGGATTATGCCACATGATTCATCGATGCAGTGTCGCCAAATGGGCGGATTACGTTATCACGTATGGATAATCAAAGTATGCTCCCGAATAAGAAGTCCTCCATAAATGGTGGATTATGTTATGTAAGATATGTAAGTTATGTGGGAAAACTTGATTGAATTCTTAAGTATGTATGTAAGAATATGATGTTAATTCTTATTGAAAGAAGGAAAAGAATGATTAATGTCGATTGATTTCATGAGTTAAAATGGCGCAGTAGGATGCAGTATTTTAATTTTTATACTTGTCCTGTCATTATTTTATGCGATTATGATCTTGTTTAATGTACTTTATTTCCGTTCCATACTTAGTACTTGTTATCTTGACCCTTAGAAGCTGCGTTCATGTCATGAGATCTAGGTACCTTGTTGTGGATCGCGAGCTTAGGATCCTTGTTGACATTTGAGATGGCTCCAAGCTCGGAGTTTCTCATTATGGCTAGGTATATTCAGCGATGCAGCGGGGCCTTGTCCGTCATAGTTGTTGTCACCTTCTTAGAAGTGCATGTATTCATATGTGAAATTTGGGTGGTGTAGGTTGTATTTACATTGTTGTACATCGTAGACCCTTTTGGGTGATTTATATTATACGGAAGCCTTTCCGGCTTTTCCTTTGTTTTAAAAAAAATGAGTGTTATTTATCTTCCGCGGTTTATTTATGTTGTATGGGTAGAAGGGTGCCCAGGTAGGGGCACCTGTCACGGGCCCGAGATTTGGGTCGTGACACCTTTTGAGGTAGCTACCCCAGTAGGTGATTTGGTGGTGGCCGAGCGAGTGTATAAGGCTTTCCTAGTGACTATATACAGTCGTCAGACTCTAGCCGACTTGATAGAGTTGGATATGACAGACTTTGATGTGATTATGGGTATGGATTGGCTAGCGTCTTGCTATGCCAATGTGGATTGTAGAGAGAGGTTAGTTCGGTTCCAGTTTCTCGGTGAGCTGGTTATCGAGTGGAGGGGGAATACTGCATCGCCGAGGGGTAGGTTTATTTCTTACCTCAAGGCTAGGAAGATGGTGCGGAAGGGGTATATTTACCATTTGGTTCGGGTATTAAATCGAGGTGAGATCTGGACCTTGATCGATTCGGTTGTTAGGGAATTTCGGACGTATTCCCGGGCGAGCTTAGGGTATCCTCTCAGAAAGGGAGATTGAGTTTTGCATTGAGTTGGCGCGGACACTCGGATATCTATTCCGTCATACAGGATGGCACTGCGAGTTGAAGGAATTGAAGGACCGGTGAAAGATTTCTTTGGAGAAAGGCTTTATCGGGCCAAGTGTTTCTCCACAGAAGCGCGATGTTATTTGTAAAGAAGAAGGATGGGGCGCTGCGTATGTGTATCGATTCTGACGGTGAACAAGGTAACTATCAAAGCAGATATCCTCCCGGGATTGATGATTTGTTTGACGATTGCGAGTGCGAAATGCTTTTCCAAGATAGACTGCGATCTGGTTACCATCAGTCTGAGTTAGAGGCGGATATCCGAAAGCTGCATTCGGGATCGGTATGGACACTATGAGTTGAGGTGATGTCTTTCGGATTGACAGCGCTCAAGTGGTATTCATGGATTTGATGAATAGGGTGTTCGAGCCATTCTTGGATATGTTCGTTATAGTGTTCATTGATGATATCTTGGTATAATCGCGCCTGAGCGAGCATCTGGTCATTTGAGGATGGTATTAGAGTCCTCGAGGGCCGGCGATTGTATGCCAAGTTCTCGAAATGTGAGTTTTGGCTGGCTTCAGTGGCTTTCTTAGGGCATGTTATCGGGGTCGATGGTATTCGGATTGATACAGCAAAGATTGAGGCAGGCAAGACTTGGCCTAGACCCACTACATCGACGAACGTGCGCAGCTTTTTGGGCCTTGCAGGTTATTATCGGAGGTTTGTGGAGAAGTTTGCTTCTCTGTTAGCGCCTTTGACTAGGCTGACTTAGAAGGCAGCTATATTTCAGTGGACGGATGCTTGTGAGGAGAGTTTCAGTTACTGAAGGAGAAATTGACGACTGCCCCAATTCTTACTCTTCCTGAGGGTTTGGACGGATATGTGGTTTATTGTGATGCGTCGGGTGTCGGGCTTGGGTGCGTGCTGATGCAGCACGGCAAGATTATAGCTTACGCATCTCGATAGCTTAGGAAGCATGAGAAGAACCATCCCACGCATGACTTAGAGTTGGCAGCAGTGATTCATGCCTTGAAGATCTGGAGACACTATTTGTATGGAGTTCATGTGGATATTTACACAGACACGAAGTCTCGGTATATCTTGACGGAGGAGGTGAACTTACGGCGAGGCGGTGGTTGGAGTTACTCAAGGATTATGATGTTGATATTCTATACCACCGGGGAAGGCGATGTAGTTGCGGATGCCCTTAGTCGCGGTCGATGGGTAGTGCATGCGATGTGCGACGAGAAGAGGATATGATCCGAGAGTTACATCAGCTAGCAAGCCTTGGGGTTCGTTTGGTTGATTCTGATAGTGAGGGAGTTCGGGTTCGAGAGGTTGCCGAGTCTTCCATCGTCGAGGAGGTGAAGAGGCGACAATATGAGGATCCGATTATGGTACGGTATCGAGATGCCGGTTGTCAGAAAGAGACGAGTCTATTTGAGGTAGCGCCGGATGGGGTGCTAAGATTTGAGGGCCGGTTGTGTGTTCCGATGTGGCGAGGACTTCGTCGGGTGAGTGAGGCCCACAGTGCTCGTTATTCTATTCATCCAGGTCGACTAAGATGTATCATGACCTCAGATGTGTGTATTGGTGGGATGGCCTGAAGAGGGACGTTGCGGAGTTCGTGGCGCGATGCGAATTATCGGCGAGTTAAGGTTGAGCACGAAGCGGTGAAACATTGCGAGCTATTGATATCCCGACTTGGAAGTGGAAGGTGGTAAATATGGATTTTATTACAGGGTTACCTTTCACTCAGAGTAAGCATGATTCCATTTGGGTTATCGTCGACAGGCTGACGAAATCAGCCCATTTTCTTCGATCGGGGCGACTTTTTAGAGGATTATGCTAGACTATATATCGGAGAGATCGTGAGATCGCGCGGAGTTCCTATATCGATTATTTGACGGAGGCCCGGTTCGGCTAACTTACGGAGGTCTTTCGAGAAGGATTAGGGACACGTGTGAGTCTCGATCTGACGTTTCATCCTCGGACCAGCGGACGGGCGGCGCCTTATCCGCACAACGAGGATATCTTTGCGGGCTTGTGTTATTGATTTCAGGGTAACTGGGAGGATCATTTGCCTCTTGTGGAGTTTGCTTATAACAACATCTACCATTCTAGTATACAGATGGCGCCTTATGAGGCCTTATACGGGAGGAAGTGTAGGTCACCGATAGGTTTGTTTGAGGTGGGAGAAGTTCAGTTAGTCGGGCCAGACTTGGTACAGCAGGCGGTGGATAAGGTGAAGCTTATCCAGGAGCGGTTATTGTCGGCTCGAGTCGGCGAAGTCGTATCACGGATCATCGGCGTCGACACTTGGAGTTTGAGGTAGATGATTGGGTCTTCCGAAGGTATCACCCACGAAGGGTGTGATGAGATTTGGGAAGAAGGGAAGCAGCCCAAGGTACATTGGGCCTTATCAGATTATCCGTAGGGTAGGCAAGGTTGCCTATGAGTTAGACCTGCCGTCCGATCTGGAGGCAGTACATCCAGTTTTTCACGTATCTATGTTGCGGAAATATATAGGAGACCCATCTAGAGTGCACCCGATTCATGATATCCAGGTGACAGAGGAGTTATCGTATAAGGAGAGTCCCATAGCGATACTCGATCGTCAGGTTAGGCGACTTCGGACAAAGGATGTGGCTTCCGTCAAAGTATTATGGCGGAACGAGAACAGGGAGGAGATGACGTGGGAAGCAGAGGATGACATGATGAAGAAGTATCCTCACTTATTTCCTATACCTTCAGGTAACCTACTTTCTTGTTTGATAGTTTCATTTGGAAATTTTGCTTGAGTATTGTTGTGGCTCGTGGAGCGTCTTTATTTGCAAAAGAGTAGTTAAGAGCGTCTATGTCGATTGTGATTCGAGTAAGCCTAGAAGGAACATTCGGGACGAATGTTTCTAAGGGGGGGAGAATGTTATACCCCGTAGTTCGGGCCGTGCGTCGGGGCCTCGGCCATGGCCAGTGTAAGCGGCATGGCGCCAAGACGGGGGATTGTAGGGCCGCGGGGCCGGAAGATCTGAGGGGTCGCTGAAGTTTCAGCGCGGCCTGGAAGCGGCGCGCGCGAAAAGTCTGAGAAGCGACGAAGTTTCAGCCAGTGGCGGCGGGTTCTACGAGAGTTAGTGGAAATTTCTGCACTGTTTTGTTTTAAAAGAGGTCATGGGTGGGTGACAAGTGTTCCACCCCATCTGATTTTGCATGAACTACATATTGACCAAGTCTTAAAGACTTGGTCATCTTCCAAACTCCTCTCTCTCTCTAAGCTAAAAAGCTCTCCCTTCTCTCTAGAAAATCAAGAGAAACTTCAAGCTTAAGGAAAATCTGAAAAGTGTGATAAGAAGGAAAGTTATTTGCAAGCTTGTGGAGGTTATTGTAGTGGTATTTTTGGAAAGGAGGCTAGCAAGGTTGTTGGAATAATTTTGGCTAAAGCTCTAAGGTAACAATTCCTCTCTTGTAGTTAGTTACTTGTGTTGCATGTGAAGAATAAGGAATTTGTAGTAGTAAATAATGCTCTTAGATTCATTGCATGTAAGAAATGTGGTTTGGATATGAAAGGATTGGTTAAAAGGGTTAAGTGAGCATGTTGTAGCCTAAGAACTACCTTAAACTTGTTAAGATGATTGTTGTAACTTATGGGGCAGAATTTTACACACCTAAGTTTGGTTGTGTAATCCCCTTTGCAATGTTGGATTGTTGGGCCTTAAATGTGGCATTTGGATATTGAATTTGACCTTGAAAAAGGTGGCAAAGTGTGTAGAAACAAAGGAAATGCTGCCCAATTTTCCATAGAAATTAGTAACTTACACTTGGAATAATTCTATGTTGAAACTAGAGGTTAATAAACGTATTATGGTCATTATAGGTTGACATATTACGTGCTGTATTTTGGACTTAGCAAGTGGATTAACCGAAGAGGTATGTGGAAATTTCCTATCTCTTGAGCATGAGTATTTATACCTATGTAGTACGGTAGACGTACAAGATTTGATATCTTTCACTTATTTTAGTGTATGTGATACTTGTGTCATTTTTAAAAGTATAAGTCCCTTGGATTTAGGGAAAATGTATTTGACTAAGGAATAACGCAAATATAATGACTTTATGGGAAGTTGGTTATATTAGCTTTTGAAAGGTTAACAAAGAAAGGTTTACTCTAAGTAAAACAAGTACGGGTAAATGATTTGAAACTATGGAAGGTGAATTGATTTTTAGGCATTGATTGCCTAAGGTTTTAAAAAGGAAATGAAGTCACTTGATTTAGAAGCCTATTATATTTCTAAAAGGAAATGTGACTTGTCTTGAAAAGAAATCGTAACTTGATACTATGGTGATTAGTATCTTGGAATTTTTGTATAAAAAGAGTTATTTCTTAAAAGGATAGAAGTACATGGTACTTGGGTTGAATTCCCGGATTTTCTATTAAAAGACATGTTGGTGCCTTAGGTATACTAAAATGAGAGGATATATTTATAATGTTAATAAGAAGTTAGGGGATTTCTTAACTTGCTTATGTTATGATAAGCCGGTAGTGCTTATGTTATGTATGATAGGCCGGTAGTGCTTATGTTATGTATGATAGGCCGGTAGTGCTTATGTTATGTATGATAGGCCGGTAGTGCTTATGTTATGTATGATAGCCGGATGAGCTATGTTATATCTATATATTATTACGGGGTAAACCCCGGGTTATTACTTATTCCATGGATTTGCTACCCATGATGTGAGTGCGGCGCTTGTACTCATGCGGATCCGGACCACAGGATCCATGCGGGTGAAATAGTCCCATGCGAGTACGGCGATGGTACTCATGCGGGTCCATAGTCCCATGCGGGTGAAATAGTCCCATGACGAGGCGGATGACCTCATGCGGGTCCACAGGACCCATGCGGGTGAAATAGTCCCAGGAGTAGGGCTAATGATACTACAGGCGAGGTACCCTGTTTTGATCATGAGCCTCCTATTTTTATGCAGTAAGATTTATACTTGTTACTCTCATTGTTAGTAAGGCACAGTGCAAGGTAAATTGATTTTCGTCTATGACTCCAGCTCATTTTGACTTATGATATTATTACAGTATTTTCCAGTTTTACATACTTGGTACATATGTGTCTTGACCCCTTCCTCGGGTGCGTTCATGCTGCATGGTAAGTAGCGGTGGTGGATCCTCATTTTTAGGATCTTTGCTCAGTGTCGAAGCTCCATTACTCGAGGCTCGACTTGATTTTTAGTACGATTCTCCCGACGTTGTAGGTTTTGTGTACATTCAGGTATGGCGGGACTGTCCCGTCATGGTTGTTACAAATTCTTAGAGGCCTGTAGTCCGGTTATAAATTGGGTTATTAAGGATGTAACTGTTCAGTTTTGTTTTATTTATGTTACGGAAAGGTAGCCATTTTTGGGTTAGCCTATTTTATCTTATATGGTTCTTGTTTGTGAGTTTATTTCACGTTTTCTCGATGTTGTATCACGCGGTGCCACTGGTAAGGCACCAGTCACGGATCCGAGGTCGGGTCGTGACATAGACTATTCAACTTGGGACCCTTACTTGTTGAACTCTATGTATCTTACATTCTGTTTAAAAGGCTCATTATTTCTCTAAGTAGGTTTACAACCGTAATTTCTCCTAAAATTGTTTCCTTGGACATGTGGTTCTTTCTAACCTATGATTTTCTTCAAAAGTTTAAAGGTTTCTAATTTCCTCTCAGATTTGTCCTCTTACCTAGTCTCCTATCTTTTGACTCTGTCCTTCTACAAGTTATTTTAAATTTAACAAGATGCCAGCCTATCTTTAATGTCTAAAGTGACTATGTCCAGCCTTATAAAATCAACTAAGGTCTAATGGTTACATATCCTTATCGTACAGTTCTACCAGAACTATCTATCAATAGAAAACTTGACACTTAACTTGAACATTAAGAATGACTTAGTTCACAACTCAAGTAATATATTGAATCTTCCATAAGTACTTAGGGCACTATAGATAAAGTTGGTCCGGAACTTGTTGAAGTATAATTACTATATAGGTACGGATTCACTATACATGCAATATCATCTAGAGGAAACTCAGGGTCCTGTCGACTAGCTAAAGCATAGAGGCAGTTCTGAATATTGCCTGAACTAGAGGTTCCACCTTGACCTTGACATCTACCAACATAAGATTGGGACCCTCACCATGAGGGTGCACTGAAGCAGATGATCCCATGACTGAGTCAGTCAGTTGAGCCATGCTACCTTGCCCTCTGTCTAGGAAATCCATCATTCGGTGACCTTCACGACCACATATATAACAAGTGGTTGATCCTAACCTCCATCTTCTATAATACCTACTGTCATAATTATAGTAACGCGACGGGGTAGATCCTATCAGGCCCGAACTCTTCTGCCATTGTGAACCTAGTGTTTGAGAGCTCTGACCTAGTACTGATGAAATGTAACCTTGTGACTGAGATGACTGAGGCCTGGATGGGTGTCTAAACTATCGTGGTCAAGAACCAACCTGGAACTCCTCATGAGGCCCAGTAAGTCTTGCCCTCTTATGTTGCTCTATCTCAATCCGCTCAGTAATTGATTGCTGAAGGCGACACTCTTTCGAATTCTGAGCGAAGGCTTACATGTGAGAGATATCTATATTTTCATACACAACTACTATAGTACATGCCTCAACATATTCTGGTGCAAGACATGATATAAATCGATGAATCCGAGCATGTATCATATCAATAAAACTCAGGGCATACCTTGCCAAGTAATCAAATTAGAGACTACTTTCAAACACTCATATTCCCTAACTGAAGAGTCAAGAACTGGTCAATTCAGGTATCTTAGATCTCCAAAGGCAGATAATGACCCATAAAAGCCGTTGTAAACTCCTCCCAAACTGCTGGCGGGGAATTCTCTCCCCTAGATTGGGCCTATTCTCATACCAGTGGATTTTAATATCTCACAACCTGAAGACTGCTAACTCAGTTGCTTCTTTCTTTATAGCATGCATAACTCTGAAAATCCTATGGAGATGGTCCGTAAAGTTATGAGGATCCTTGTTTGAATTTGACCCTATGAACTCTAGAGGATTCAATAATATGTACTCTATAACCCTCAAAGTCTCAAGTCCTTCTGGACATCTAGCACTAGATGGTACTCCTATCTGTATCTAAGCTAATAAGTGCATTGCACTGTTGATATCCTAATCAAAGGGGGCATGAGGAGAGACTGGAGGTTGAACTGGTGGTTTGCATCTCTGGCAAGCTCTTCTGGTGGTGGAGGTGTATCCCCATGGGAATCATACTGGCTCACATTGTCAAGTGATGCCCCACTTGTAACCTCTCTTATAAATGCACCAACTCTCTAACTAGCTGAATCTCGCATAGTAACAGTCATCTCTGAAAAATCTAAGATCTAAAAGAAGGGTAACTAACTCCTAAATGCCCTGTAGCATCTTGTCTATATATGTGGTGCACAACACATGTAAAAATAAGACTCTAGGAGACACGATTTGTAGACTTCCTAGGAAATGACCTGCTCTGATATCAATTTATTATACCCCAACCTAGGTGAGGCGTGACTGACACCTAGTGATAAAAAAAATCACGAGGTGATTTTCTAGGAGTTCCAAAGATTGCAAACCAACCTATGATGACATGTTTAATGTGGAGTGGAGTTGAAGACAAGACTTGAAGATCCAAGAAGGAAACATTTTTCTTGGCTTTTATGTAAGTCTTGGCTGAGACCACATTTTAGCTTGTTTTAATTCCTAGCTTAATTACTATATCTCCTTATATCTTAATTACTATACCATGTTATAAGATAAGATCACCAAGCTGAGAACCATCTAGAAGGAGAATCTTCCAACGTTCCCCAATGAGGTAATTCATGAACTAGCTAGTTCATGCACTTATCTACATAGATGACACAAAAGGGTGGCCTAGAGAACATGAAGAGTTGGGTCTTTTTCATTCTACCAAATCGGCCAAACCTCTCCCCATTTTCCATTTGGCCTAGATGAATTTTTATGTCTATCTTGTTACATCTTCTAGAAGGTTTAGAACTAGTATAAATAGGGGATGTAGTTGATGAATGGAAACATTGAAATTTTATGAAATATATTTGAGTTTTCTCAAAATTTTCTAAGTTATTCAACTTTTGTGTTGTTATCTTAGTAGGTCCCTTTGTTGTCCAAACCTTGGTCCTTTTGTGGTCCAAGCCTCGGTCCTTTTGTGGTCCAACTCTTGCTCCTTCTGTGGTCCAAACCCTAGGTGTAAGTCTAGTTAGAAATTTATGATCTAACTCTACCCAAGCCAATGTTCTATCCGGTTACTTTGTCACAAACATATTAGAAGGTCATCTCGGCCTACATCACCTTACTTTCACCCGAACTTGTCTATTAATTTCGTACCCAATCATTATCCAAACTGCCTAATCCCTTTCACCCCATTACACTAAACACTTCCCCAACCTACACCAAAAAGGTCGTTAACCAACTCCTCCCAAAAACACCCAAAACCCAACCAACTCGTCCACTGTCCTCACTAGGTTCAACCTTCGTACCTTATTGTCCCGACCAGTGTCCGCCACTTTACCACTATCTAACCACCAAATACCAACCACCAACATAACCTATAACGTGTGTAGTTCATCCTCTCCAAATGTCTTAGCCCCAAACTGTTATACCCCGTAATTTCAGAATATGTATGTGAGGACGTACGTATAAATGTATAAGCCCTAATTAGGTTAAGGATGAAATCCTTTGGACCAATAGGAGGGCGACAGGTGTCACCCCTAGAAAGGACAAGGTGGACGTTTTCTAAAAGGCAAGTGGACAAGGCAAGTGGTCAAAGTCTTGCAAGATAGTTGTGGGGCAAGTAGATAAGAGGCAATTTCAATTTTTACGTGTGGCCTTAAGAGGCCTTAAGTTACTAGGGCACAGGCCCAATCATCACCTGGGGTGGTGCTTCATTCGGGGAGTTCTGCTACGTCGCTAGCCCCAGCAGAGTTTAGCCTGGCGGCAGCAGTTCCTACTGCGGCCATGACATTTACGCCTTCAGTTCCACGACCGGGAACAGAGAATATAGATTACAAAGAAACGACCCTGTTTCTAGCTATGGATTTAGCAACCAGAGAGTATTTTATGTATCGATTTATCGCGGGCCTTGATGAATATCTAAGAAAGGGTTGTGCAAGAGTAGCTCTTCAGTCAGGCATGAGCATGGCATGCGTACAGGCTTATGCACAGCAGGCCGAGAAACGTAGGGATCGACGGGTTAACCAAGATAGGCAGAAGAGGGCCAGAACAGCAGGGTCCTTTGGTAACTTTCAAGGCGGACCTTCTCAGCAGTAGATACAGACATATCTTTAACCCTCTAGAGATTAGTAAATGTGATAAGATGAGTATATCTTAAGTGTTATGTTCAGGTAACATAAGTGTTAATTGTGATTAGAAATCATGGTTAGTAATAAGGGTAAGATTGGGGATAAGGAAAGTGTGAGCCTTAGAGTTTTATACGTAGAGACCTTAGAGGTAAGGCCATCTCGAATAAAAGATGTATTTTTATGTTTGACCCTTATCGGAGTGCATAGTGCACGTGAGATATGTTTGTGTGATAAATTCCTGAGTGGTATGAAATGAAAGAGGGTAGTTAAGCCAAGAAGACCACTAGGTTTTCGTGACTTGATTAGTGAGATTATTCCGGATCGGGGAACAAGAGTTTTTGCGCGATAGCGGGTCGGGTTGAGGACCTATCGCGGGTCAACCCGCGACCTGTATTATGGTGGGGTCAGTTTGTGGTGGTCCCGCTTTGTGATAGGATCACGGGGGTGTTAGGCCCAAGTTTAGTAAACCAGCGTACGAGTTCGTGGATGCGTTCGACCAGTAGTCGGGCCGATGAGGTCAGCCCATCTTGTCTTTCAGTCAGGACCGTTTACTCGGCAGAGGGTTATGCGAGAGGTTTTATCAGGAAGGTTGTAAGGCTGCACGAGGTGCCTACTTTCACCTTATGACAGGCAGTGAAGCCTAGGTTAAGGCTATTTCTTTTTCTGGAGGTTTTACCAGGCAGGGTTAGGAACTCAGGTGAGTCTCAGTAGCGCATTTGCCCTCGGGCCAGTGTTTGGATTTCAGGGGTAGCTGTGAGGATTGTTGCCTCCTGTTGAGGGAGTGTTTTTATAACTACCATTTCATTATTCGGATATCGCCTTACGAAGCCTTGTAGGGGCGGAAGTGTAAGTTGCCGGTCGATTGGTTCGATGTTGGCAAAGTTCAGATAGTTGGTTCATACTTGTTTCGGCAGGATGTGGATAGGGTGAAGCTTATCCAGAAGAGATTATTGGCAGCTCAGAGTCAACAGAAGTCGTGCGGATGATCGGCGACGACACTTAGAGTTCAGGTTGACGGTGGGTCTTCTTGAAGGTACCACCCCGGAAAGGGTGTGACGAGTTTTGGAAAACAGAGGAAACTTAGCCCGAGTTACTTTTGGGCATTTGCAGATTGTTTGTAGAGTAGTCCGGGTTGCATATAGTTAGCATTGCCGTCCGACGTAGGAGGCAGTACGTCCGATCTTTCATGTTGCTATGTTCGGAAGAGTATCAGAGATCCATCCAGAGTATTCTCAGTTAATGATGACCAAGTTGGATGTAGTAACCCAGAGTTTTGGAAACTGAAGCAGTAACAGGAATATGGTAAGTTAGGAGAAAGAGTTCGAGTGTACGAGAAGGGTACGACGAGTAAGGGAAGAAGCGAGCATGTGTTAAGAACATAGATGTGATCTTTTCTTTTGTAAAGTGAAGGTGCGAAGGGAGTATCTTTTAGCCCTTGGGTGGGAGTTTTTGTGATGTTAGAGGTGATTCCTCGTGGACTTGGATGTAAGTATTTGCGCGGGTGTTTTCTGTGGCCATGTGTGGCATTTGCAAACTGGTTAAGCTATGAGGAACTTGATCGTTATCTATCTTGAGAAGGAACATTCGGGACGAATGTTTCTAAGGAGGGGAGAATGTTATACCCCGTAATTTCAGAATATGTATGTGAGGACGTACGTATAAATGTATAAGCCCTAATTAGGTTAAGGATGAAATCCTTTGGACCAATAGGAGGGCGACAGGTGTCACCCCTAGAAAGGACAAGGTGGACGTTTTCTAAAAGGCAAGTGGACAAGGCAAGTGGTCAAAGTCTTGCAAGATAGTTGTGGGGCAAGTAGATAAGAGGCAATTTCAATTTTTACGTGTGGCCTTAAGAGGCCATTCTCTAAATGGCTAAGTGATTAGACTTAATGAAAGGCATCATATTTTTTCACACGTGGCTAAGAGATAAAGGCCTAACATTTGCAAAGGAGCACAATTGTTTATTCCTTGAACGTGTAATGTGCAAAGTGATCCTAAGGTGACAACATTATTAATAAGTCATTATTATGTAACTAAGGGGTTACACGTGTATAAGAGGAAGCCAACTAGTGATGAATCAATTAGATAATTCATATCAGTAAGAAAGCATTCTTAGTTTGGCCATTTAGTACTTTGTCCATTTTCCTTGACGAAGTAGTTTATATGGTTCATTATTTCGGGTGTAATCTACAACGAAAACAACACATCTTGTGGATATCCTATGAGTAAGGTAGGGATTAAAATAGATCCATTTCTTTATAAAAAATCCTCCAACCTTTCTTATTTTGTGTAAAACAAAGGCGGTATATTTTAGTTTTGGGGTTAAAAAAATTGATAACGAGAAAGGTTGTTCGAATCCTTGGGGATATTTTTCAATGAATGAGCAGTTCCACTGTTGGAACTGAAAAGACAAAGAATATGGTTATTTGGAACACAAGAAATTGGAGCTAAAGCACAAAGGTTTGGAGCTAAGACTTGCTTTGGAACGACTTTAAAAACTTGGATAATTTTGGGCTTACCGAGATTGAATGTTCTGCGAGTAGCATGTACTACTTGAAAGGTGGACAAGGCTAGCCGGGTTATAGCCGTGGAGCGTTTTGCTAATAGTCGATAATCGTCGCGAGGTATGTGATTCTTCCTATCCTCTTGAGCATGATATTTTAAAAGAATATATATATAGTACGGTAGACGTACGTGTGTTAACGGAACGTAGTTTTATGGCAATGTCTTTTGACTTAAGCCTGAATAATAAGAATCTTGAAGTATTTCAAAAGAATTAAGAAACCTTTTTGAAAGAAGAGTAATGCTTGGTTTTAAAAGCTTAAGAGTTATACTAGCTTTATGGGAAGTTAGGTATAACGACTTAAGAGAGATAAAAAGAATGGTTTATTAATTTTAGAAGTTAAGAGACTTGATCTTAAAAGATAAGAGACTTGACTTAAATAAATTAATATGAATTTTGTGTGAAACCTCATTCGTGAGTAATGAGTACTTGGTTTTTTTAAAAGGAATAATGTTTTACTGATTTCGGAAATCAGAACAAGTATCGAACAAACCACTGCAGCGTTAATAAAGGGAAATGTTTTGACTAATTAAGTATTATTAAAACCAGTAGAAACCTCCATCTGCATAGAAGCTAAGATGAGACAAAATGATATTACATTTCCTAGATCATGGCTGCATTAATAAGATTGTTATGAACAAGAGTAACCTACTCACACATAAGGCATATGTTTCTCAAATGGTTTTAAAAGAGAATTATAATCATTGAGTGATTAAAAACTATGAACTACGAAACCTTTCGAAAATGAGAAACTTGAGCATTTGAAATTAGGTAAACTTGAACGTTTGGAAACTAATGTTGTTACTTGATTTTACAAAGGGAAGTACTTTGGGGATAAACACCCGAACTTGTTAACTTAAAGTAGAAAGTATCTTGTGTGAATAACTTGATTGTTGGTTTGTGATAGCCTTGTAATACTTTCTTGTTGATTTGATAAGTAAACATGCTAGGATGCTACGTGTGTTAGTATCTTGTGATGTTTGTGTAAAGGGGTTTCCCTTGATTGCGCTTATGTTGTTTAACGATCAGCCGTTATGTTGGTATTGTACCACTCACCCTTGACATGATCCCGGGGGTTAAGCTGCCCTCCGATGCGGGGTAATACTCGAGCGATCAGTGTGACTATGATTCGAGGATACCTATGCGGTCCAGGACCTATGCGAGCTACGAGTTCGGTGTTAGTGCGGCCCTTGTGGTCATGCGGTCTATGTGGCCATGCGGACTGCGAGTCCAGGACGATGCCGGGGAGTAGCTACCCTCGATGCGGGGAATACCTCATGCGGGCCATTGGAGTGGCCTATGCGGAGTCGCGGAAGTTCGGACTAGACGCGCATTAGATCTTTGCGGCGAGTGGCGGCTTTGATCATGTGACGGTCTAGGCAGTTTTCATGATACAGTTTATGACCTTGTTGGTACTGTGGGGTTTAGTAGTCGGCTATGCCTTTGTACTTACCCCGTACGGTTTTATTATGACACAGTGGGACACGTGTTCATGTGTATTCCTTGGTGCTTTTATATCATAGGCGCCAGGTGAGGAAGGTATTCCACGCATGATTGATGTTGTGGCGTGAGACCCATAGTTGTATTTGAATGATGACTTTGAGGCGTGAGTCCACGACTTGACATGATCGCTTATTTATTGTGAATCGTAGTTTGGTTATCATACATGTCTCTCGCTTTTATAGACTACTATGATTTCATTTACGATATTTTCGATTTCACATACTTGGTACTGTTATCGACCTCCTTGAAGCTGCGTTCATGCCGCAGGTAGAGGTACACCAGTCGTTGATCCTCGCTCATAGGGTCACAGTTCAGCGTTTGGGAAGCTCCGTTTCTCCGGAGGCTTATCAGTGGTATAGTCCCCTGTCGTTGTAGGTACTTACATTCAGGGGTATGGCGGGGCCCTGTCCCGTCATTGTTGATAAAACTCTTAGAGGTGCAGAGTACTTTGTTGTGGGCAGAATTGTAAAAAGGGATGTAACTGTTCTAGTTGTTATATATATATGCCGAAAGGCAACTTTTCTCAGATAACTGTTTTATACTTCATTTTATTTCATGTCTTGTTTTATATTCCGCTGATTACTCTGATGTATGGCTACTTGGGTGCCCGGGGTAAGGCACCAGTCATGGGCCCGGGTTCGGGTCGTGACAAAAACTACGTAAGGGCACCTATACACCTCCCACAAACCTAAACTATCTGGAAACTGTCCTATTCCACAACCTCTATTTGATTCCCATATTTGTGTCCGTCCAGCCCAAATCAACTCCGACCAACCTAACCATACAATCCTCTCCTTATATACATCACCTGGTACATTGCTTGGTCCGATCGTACCAAGATGAACTCCAAATCTGATCCTTAAAAGAAACATAGACCATTGAGGCTATACTGTAAATATAACATCAACTTAGGCCGATAAGGTAGTATACTGTAATATCTGTACATATATATCAACTCGACTGGAGCAGGATTGTCCCACACATATATATACATGACTGAGTGGCCAAAAAGGCTTACCATACTGACACTACTATATATACAAAGCATATTTACAAGCCTCTAATGAGTTACAACTATATCATGATCAGTACAGGGCCCCAACCTACCCATGATCTATATATACACAAAAGATAGACTTGGCAACTCCGAACGATCTGGAGCTTACCACAAAACTGATACTCAATGGATCCTACTAATGTGATACTTACTGTATCCTATCTGAACTTGCAAGCATGAACACAACATCCTCAGGCAAAAGGACATCAATACAAGATAATGTACCAAGTATGTAAAGTGACTGAAACTAAACTGTACTGAAATGTAAAGTAATTTGAATATAACTGAAGGCTAATAAGGAAAAACTAGTTACTTGCCTCTGTCATCTACTAGCTACACAACATAATATCCACTACTCAACCTCGTATAAGGAATCTATTTATGAGTAAATAGCTCTGAAGGCAAGTTCACTGCCCTAAAGGAAAGTGTATCTGAATATCCCCAAAGGCAAGTGTATCTGAATAGCTCAGAAGATAAGTATATCTGAATAATCCCAGAGGTACGTGTATCCGAAGAGCCTCGAAGGCAAGTGTATCTGAATATCCCCAAAGGCAAGTCTATTTGAATAGCCCTGAAGGCAAGTGCGTCTGAATAGCCCCGAAGGCAAGTGCATCTTAAATAGCCCCAACGGCACGTGCATCTGAATAGCCCCCGAAGGAACTTGTATCGCTAGTTACATTCAACTATCAATCTTTCTAGTAACTCAACTGTAAAACTAAACATAAGTTAGTGTTGGTGTTGATTTCTATGACTAGCTCATATTTATGCAATTAATCAGAACTAACTCGATAAAGAAATTATGCCAAAACAAGGAAAGGGATAGCCTTCACCTACTTTGGCATGTCTAGTATCGACACGATGACATAACCGGCCTGCAACGCACTTTAATCTATACAAAAAAAACACAACCATTACTATTACAACTAGTAACAACCACGATCGTCGACAAATTTGATTTAGAATTAAACTTAGTTCTCTTCCTTCTTTATTCAACAATCCAACACATGGAAAACCATGATAACAACTATATCAACATCAAAATAAAGCTATTTCTAGCAATTTTCAGCCATAACAAAATATAGATACACTTCCAACAACTCAACAAGACAACAACACTTTTCTAGACCACCTTCTTACCTCTTTCTTATAGTTCTTCACTTTTCCAAATCAATCAACACCAACACTAACTTAGGCATATCAATTAAGAGGTTAAACTTAACTTGCAAAAAGATTCAACTTGAACTCCAAGCTCCACCTAGCTCATAACAACTCTTAACTTCATATGAACACCACACAAGCTTTTTCTTGCAATTTCCAACACCTTCAAGCTAAACTTGAGTTGATTTACTTTGAAATGGATCTTGGATCTTTGAGATAAGTTAGGGGACCTCTTGGAGAGTAAGGGGACTGGTTTTGGTAAAAATAAATGAAAAATGAGGCTTCTACTGCTTTAAATAGGGTTTGCACCGCCCCACCACCTCAGAGATTCGAGACCATA
The DNA here is from genome assembly GCA_029844215.1 of Przewalskia tangutica. Taxonomy (NCBI): domain Eukaryota; kingdom Viridiplantae; phylum Streptophyta; class Magnoliopsida; order Solanales; family Solanaceae; genus Przewalskia; species Przewalskia tangutica. The sequence goes on along the minus strand of CM056720.1, from coordinate 18,079,586 downwards.
TGCGGTTGCATATGGCCATATATGGGCCCATATGCGATCACATCTCTTCCCATAATTTATTCAACTTTTTGACTTTCCTTCTACGCCCCAATCTATAGGGCAGACCTCATCCGAGATCCAAAATGCTTAGCATATCACTTTAACTACGTCAAACTTCATCAAAGAGTGTTGTCTTCAATCCCAATGACCTCTAAGCCTCCTGAAACCTCCTTAATGATCTTCTAAGCATTAGATATCCTTCATAAAAGTCTCAAGTGTTTATCGTCTAGCTCAATGCTCTTTGTATCCAAGAGAACGTAAGGGAGTATAATCATCACGATTTCTTCCATATTCTAAAAAAATCACTCATTCCTTCTAACTTTACTTAGCCATCTCATCAAGAGTCCAACATACAAATTTGCGGGGTGTAATATTACTGACATAAATATGTGAATACTAACTGTCATGAATACTGGTATGACATAAGCATATGAATATTGAACTGAATAACTACATGAATACTATACATGGGTTTGGAAAAGAATTCATAGGCACAAATGACATGAGTACGGAAACATGAGTACATGGATCCCAGGGAACATGAATGATGTACAAGCATAAATACATGGATATTGGTTGACATGGATACATAAGTGTTAAACTGACGTGAGATATGAATACGAGATAACATGAATTTCATAACATGAGATCTGAATGCTGAGTAGAGATGAGGTATAAACATGTAGAGACTTGATCACATATGTTCTTATATCACCATGATAGACATATGAGATAAGATTACAACTTAGGATTTAAATGTAAGAACAACTCAATACGAATGAGATAGACATGAGTCATAGAACATGAATATGATCCTAGTATGATGCTCTAGCATACGCATGACATGAATATATCGATTATGAGTAGAATACTTCTGAGATAAGTACCACAAGGTACATGAAAGTATCTCCTTTTGAAATTGGAACACACTTTACTTCAGACCTTACATTGTTCACTCTGAAAAATAAATATGAATACCATGGCTCATCTTACGTATTCATGTGAGTGGGTCATAAAGGATTGAGAAAAAAAGAATCATAGATATGAATCATATGAGACATTTTGTTTTAGAGCATAGACGTGACATGGGTACATTGAACTTGAAGGACGTAACATGCAACATGCGTACATGGAAACATGATTATTATGGCATGAATACATGAATAACATGACATGAGGCATGGGGACATGAGCGACATGAAATTTACATGAGTACTTCAAAATTTCATACCTTGGCATTTGGACACGATTTCATAATTATTGAAGTAAGAATAAGGCATAAATGTGACTTGCATGGGGTACAATTTTATGCTTCACTCTTTGGTACTTAGGGACGTAGGGCATAAATAAAGCATTACCTTTAGAACTTAGATATACTGAAAGAGTGGGACATGGTTCAACATAGCATACTCTTAACACTGTAAGTTGACACCATCATTATAAAATAGATCTCACGAAGAAAAGAATCATAGGCATAAATTACCTAGAATCAGGGGGTAGGACTCTCATATTGACTTACTTTCATCATCATCAATCAACATTATTGGTATGATACCGCTATAAATGGAATGCATGAAATAAAATGAAATTGTGTGCACGAATAAATGAGAATGTGGATATCATAACAACACAGTCTAAAACTTTTAGTCTTTAAATGTTTACATTACCTTTTCCCCGATCCTTATCAAAATCGTCATAATATTCGGAAAGCACTTAAAAGATAGTACGTGGACATGGATATAAAAGAACGATAGATACGTGAGATATGAATATAGTTTTACTTTAGACATGAGAACAACCTTATGTGCTAAACATGAAATAATATTTCTTTTGTATAGATTAGTATCATTATGGAGTCTTTATTTTTAAAGAGCTAACATGGACATGATATACTATGTAAGGTATGAGTAGAGTACGTCTGGACATAAGCACCACCCAGTACATGAATCACTATGGAGTTGGATACATAATATCACTTCAAACTTTTCTTTCTTGTTTTGAAACTTGCTTTTATGACATCATTAACGTTTCACATATATTTATCTAATAATTGATCTCAACAAGTATTGACACTTAATTTCTGCTCTCTAATAATTTTATCTATATAACGACCGTTTGGTCATTTAGGCATTTTACCCTTTTACCTATGTTGACCCTTCCCATAGCACCATTAGAGTGTATTCAACTTGTGGGGACATGTGGGCCGATTCCTGCGACAACCAGGTGAGTCTTGATAGATTTTGAGAAAATTAGAAGCTTTAAGTTGAATAAGTGAAAAAGTGTTGACCAAAAGTTGACTTTTGAGTATATAGATCCATTTATGAGTTTTGTTGTTTTTGGTAGGTCTGTAGATTCATTTATGACTTAGTCGAGTGATTAGTTCACTTCTTGAGATGTTCAGATGTGTTTTGAGTCGTTATTTGCAAATTGTGACATTTGAAAAAATTGAGTGAATTTTTAGAAAATAGTACATTAGCTTCATCGTATGAGAATTATGAGTACGCGGGTAAGTTCATAGCATGTTTTTATATAGAGTTGCATATTTTGTTCGTATTCGGGTAGTCTCAGATGAGTTTCAGGCTTCAGATTGAACTTGGTGAAAACTAGATTTTCTGCTAGTTTTTGTTGTCCCACATCTACGGAGTTCATACCGCACCTGCGGGCTCTCTTCTGTAAAGTTTGTTCTACAAGTGCAATTTCGGGTTAGGTTAAACAGGTTTCGTTTTCTGCGAGGTGTTTTTTCGCAGGATCGCATATGCAAATATTTCCTCGCACTCGTGAGCTTTAGATACTTTAAATGTGTCCGCCTCTGCGGGTGTTTTTTTTGCAGAAGTAAATATACCTCTATGAGGGATGGTCCGCAGAGGCGGAATTGCTAAAAATCAGAAAACCCTTTTTAAGTCCATTCATCACAAGCCATATTCTTCATATTCATGATTTTGGAGTCTCAATGAGCTCAAGAGGGGTGATTTTGCTGGGCTTTTGAGGATTCTACGATAGCATAAGTTTATTATCTCCCTAATTTGCTGATGCTACCTTTAAAGAGTGGTAAATCATGTTAGAATCTTGTATTAATTTAAAGGTTATGTGTAATAAACCCTAATTTGAAATGAATTTTCTTTTGCTTAAAATCTTATGTTGTTAGAAAGACTATTTGAATCTAATTACTTATTTATTGGGGAAAATTGGGCGCTAAGCTTGTACTTCTCTTTTACTATGAAATTTGGGTTATGAAAAAATAAAGGTTTGAAGATGATGAACCCTAAATAGGTTGGCTTCTTAATAAAATTATTGGTTGTTTTTTAAGGGATTTTATGACTTGTGGCTTAGATTAGATATTTCCAACATCATTTTGAATTTTGAATAAGTTTCCAAGCGGATTAAAATGTGGGGTTTCTTATAAAATTGGGGGTCGAGTAGCTTTTTTTAGTATTAGTTCTTATATTATCAAATGTATGTGTTAACATAGGAATTATATGTATACACCTAGAATACTACCATCCGATCATACTTCGAATGAACAATGTAGTGTAGGAGTTCATGGAACCTGCTCGTCTATGAGGTATGCTACAGTTTATTCTTTCTAGACTTCGATATAACTACGTAGTTGTTATAAATTGTGAAGGGTATTGGGTGTTTGGGGGTCATACCTTAGCGGTTGTGATGATCGCTAGGGTGAGTATCAGTGTTGAACTATGTTGATAGGTGTTTTGGGGAATAATCCTTAAGGTTACTTCCAACTGCTGTTATTTGGGCTTATCGCTAGTGATTGATAAATTGGTGTGCTTACTCATCACATTTTCTTTTGATATGAAAGACTGATTACGTGGAAGTATGTTATTGAATTCTGAAGCATGTGGTATTCATCTCTTATATTTGATTGTATCTCATACATGCTTATTACTTGCCTTATTATTGTTGCATCCATACAATCATGATTACTATGATATTGAAATATAGTGGTATGGAATTGTTGTGGGTCCAATGTAAAATGGGTAAGACATGCAATGATACCAGTATAATATGGTTGGAAATACTGAGATGATGATTGATATGACTTGAAAAGAGTCTGTGATTGATATGCTAGAAATGCCGAGGACTATTCTGGTTGGTTGTATGGGGTATAAATTATTATGGCTCGACAAATTAATCTTGAGCTCTAGCAAAATTCGTGTATTGAATTTTGGTTGGCTAGGAGCGATATATAGACTTTGCGGGTCCTCCATGGGTCATCTATTCATGGAAAACCACTTAGAGTGTGTATACCAGGTTGTTGGAAAAGTACGTTGCATTTGCATTTACATTCATACCATGCATTCACCTACATTGATTCTTATTGAGTTGTAATATGACTAGATTTATTATAGTGTATTCGATTGACTATATTATGTTGGGTTAATTATCATGACTTGGCTTGTTTGCAATTAATTGGATTATATTGATTGGACTTTCATGTTATTTGATTTTTTGAGTCAAATTGTTATGGTGATAAGAGGTGTCTAGTGTCAACCCATTATGTAATCAATGGTAATCTATGGGTATAATTGTATTTATTAGTGAATGATAGTGTTATTTGGTAGCGCGTCTAGTAGAGGAATGAGTTACGTGTCTTCATTGTAAATACCGACTCGTAGGTTATTATGTGCTCAACTTCTGTCGAGTAGAAGGTTCTTGATAGCATCACTTACATAAAGTGTGTGGCGTCAAAATGAGCATGACTTAGGCATTGATTAATGACTAGTGAGTACCATGAGTTGGACCATACTTAATTATAGAATTACTCTTTTATGTGAATAAGGTGATTTAAGTGATGTACTGTAATGTGTGAAATAGGACTATATGAAAGTCAATTTGGTATTTATATTAGTTACATATCATCCATCATTGTCGATCTATAATACTTATGGGGGTACTTTCTGTACTCATTATATGCTTGATGCATTTTTTACGTGGATGCAAGTATACAATTGATTCAGGTTGCAACTTGGAGCACTTGGAGATTAAGGCATGAAATTCATCCTATCGATGACATTGGTCTTCATCCTAGTCAGATTGTCCATATCTACTCAAGGCGATGTTGTTTTACTTCTTATTCATTATATCTTAGTAGTCCTTGTACGAGTCAGACCAGGTTTTAGAAAAACGTATTGTAAAGGTTTTGACATTTATTATTATTAAAGAGGCTTGTTATATATACATTGGTAATTTATTCTTTTAATTCTGCTTGTTAAAATTGGTTTAGACAAGGATTTTTGGGATGGTTCACCTACCAGGGAGATATTATAGGTCCCACCACGACGCTCGTGATTTGGGTCGTGAAATGTTTTGTATCAAAGCTCTAGGTTCACCGATATCACTACAAGGACAATGTTTTGTAGAGTCTCGTAGATAGGTACCTATCCTCGAGAGGCTATAAGATATATAGGAAATATTCCATTCTTTCGTGCTACTTCATTCGAATTGGTATCTGGTCAATTTCAATTGGTATCTGAACCCTCTTCATCTTATTCTATCATTGAGGGTTGGATCACACTCTTAAATTCGTACATGAGTGTTTTGTTATGAAGTCGCACGATAGGGTATAAGATGTGTTACTATGGTACGGATGCATGAACAAGTTCAATCTTCAACTCTGATTTGAAGGTTCAATTGAGTGGGTTGAAATTAAGACTCCTTAGTTCGGTAATATCCTTGGAAAGTAAAAATGATAATACAGAGGTTCAAGAAAGAATATTTGAATGGATCAATCTCTGCTATATGAGAGGGAAATTGGCATCTAACGTGCTCATCATGATAAGGTTGCAAGAAGTAGTAGTGGGCTTCGACGTGGCAGAGTTGTAGTAGTGGAGTGAGAACTAGTGGTTTGTGGGTTCATTCAGGGATGACTAATTGTTCTAGGTCAGGTGCAAGATTACTTATAACGATTGGAATTTAATGGAATACATAATCGTGATTCTTCAGTAAAGGATGTGTTCACAGACTTTCTTGGTGTTTCGAGGTTAGTGATGAAAGGGTATTGTTAAAACCAAGAGTTTGTTAATTTGTGAGTTATTATGCAGTTTTTTAATATAGAGTAAATGTAAGGAATCATGAATGAGTCGCTATGTTTGACTATGTCATAGACTAATAGGGGCCAGTGATTGATTAATAGGAATGAAGCTAGCGCTGGACAAGGGTGGAAATCTATTTTAAGGAATTACCAAGTGTTGTGTCTAGTTCTTGGAAAAGATTAGCGAGCATGGTATATAAAGGTTAATATTAGAGAAGTTTCTATAGTTACTGGTGGTGTGATTTCGTGAAGTGGACTGATTGAGAGGAATAGTCGCGCATTTGTTGAAGGTGTTTTGGTTCGGCAATTACGGCAAAAATTGGTTCTTCTCAACCAAGCATCACTTAAGGATCCTCAAATAAGGTGTTGGTCAATAGGGATATTTACGGTGACAAATTGATGGTGGGTTGAACAAATTCTAGTTGTGAGGAGCCTTCAGATATCGATGAGTGGGTTATTAAACTCATAAACCAATATGGAAGAAGGATTATTTTTAAAGGTTTTGGAAAGGGTACTTCAACAAAATTGTATGTGAGCGTTAGAAGGACAGTATGTTCGATAATTAAGGACCATCTTATAGATTATGGACCAATTCGGTGATAGTTTGGGTAAATCGCTTGGGCACTAAATGATTTTTGGTCGGATTAACCAAAGTAGATTGGTACCTTTCTAGTGGAGGACTTTATAAATGACGGTGCATGTGATGTGCTAGATTAGGATGAGCTTTCAATTATATAGTTTGAGTAAGGAGTGATAGACTCTCGGTTGTTTGGGTATGCAGTGTTCCATTATCTCCAGGATCGGCTCAACTTCCTTGTGAGATCTATGATATTTCAGTACACTCTAGAGTAGGTTTGAGTAATGATCGATCATTAGTGGTGATTGTGATTTGAATGAAGGGTGGAAATTGAAGAATTAAGATAAATACAAGGTTGATATAATTTAGAATGAGTAAGGTACCTCTTCGAGAAAGGGGAGGATTGTATTCGAAACAACAAAATTTCTTGGGTTAGGTGTGGATTATGGTGGCATTATTTTTGCATCTTTCAGATAGGGTAAACTTGTTTAGTACAATCAGATCTGCAGGTCTATGGTAACTAAGTGTTATACAAATGTTCCATGGGGTTTTGGATTGGCAACTGGCATTGTATCAAGGTGGGTAATAACGCGACATTCTTGAATAAATGGTCTAGGCTGGATTAATAAGAGGGAATCTTGAGAATCTATTCAGTTTGACGGTTAAGGGTTCATTTTCGATGAGAGGTTGTGGTTATGGTTGTAGTTTATGTTGAAGCATTATTGACTAATAACGTGAATGAGTAGTTCAATAATGAAGACTTGAAAGTAAATGCACAAGGTAAGGTAAATGGCTTGTAAGATTGGTTCACCAGGAATTGTTAAGGCTGGTAAATTGCGAGATTCGATACATTTTGGATGGTTAAGGTGTAGAAACATATTACAATTAGAAGTTTGATGAGGTGTTCAGAGTTGGGAGCAAGTTAAGAGAAGGCACTAAGAAGATTTGATGTATTTAGAATTCATGTGGTTCTATCAGACTTGCGTATCGGGTGAAAGTTGAGAAACATGAAGATTTACATCATACGATATAGTTCTTTGGTACTAAGTGGACAACTTGTATAGGTTTCAACTTTTGGAACCGATGGTTTTAGTTAAAAATTCAAGTATGTCAGCATTGTCGGGTCTCATCGAAGTTTGCACGTAAGATTGATGATAATTTTTACGGATGGCGTCATTTGGGAAATTCTAATTGTTTACACTGATACTGGTGTTACACTCCGTAGTTTTGCATTCTGTTATATTATCGCTTAATACTTAAGTCCCGGGAAGAGGTATAACCTCACGAGAGGATAACCATGGCTTATAACTTGTTGACAGAAGTTCAAGAGTATATGGAAGCTAGTTAGATCGACGGAATACGTTTTGACAAAAATGGGAAATTGGGGTATTTTACGGGATAGATGACTGATGCGCGATTTATGCACACACTAAATGCAAGTGCACATGTCGTGACAAGTAATATAATCTAGAAGACCGAGTTATCGTCCTCAGAGATTAATGTCCAATTATCAACCTCTATTCTGTGGTATCTATTTGGTAACCGAATATTTGATGAATTGTTTAAAGCTATGATTATAGATGCTAACTAATTTACTTTACTTTACTTCAGATATGGTGGAAATAGGGCTTCTAAATCTCCTCAACTATCCGCTCGTTTTACTTGTTAATGCAAATAATTATGGTTCTTCTTCTATTTTGAGATAGCAGGTTAACTACGCCGTTTTATACTCCTATTAAGGTAATATAAACACTCAACCCCAATATAGAACCCTTCTATCTTTCGATGACAAGATTGACTATAAAGGAGGATTAAGAGCAATAACCTATTAAGCTACATAAGTATCGGGGTACTTTCGTCCACGATTTAACCTATGTTTATTCAACTATAGCATATTCACAATCTCCCCTTTCGGCTTTTGATTAGAAATCATATAAGTTATGATAATTAGTGATCAATTAATTACCAAGCAATCAAAATAACTATTGAATAAATCTCAACAATAATAAGAAGAAACCAAAACATGTATTAATTCATAAAAACGAGGTTCAAGCGATTCGACATGGAAAGCCCTAAATTAAGTTAGTTCCTAGTCATGGACATGCCAAGAACTAAACTAATATCCAACATAAACTAAAAAGAAATAAAATAAAGAACAAGATATTACACAAAAGTAAGTCTCCAATCTTGATCTCCAAGTTGTGATGAATTGCCAAGTGTGGGATCTTTAAATCTGACCTAAAAGGTCCTTTTTATAACCTCAAAAACGTCCCAAAACTTTTCCTTCTTGGCCTTGGCCCATTCCAATTCGGATTTGACAATTTTCCCGCCTTGGCGCGTTCAGAATCAGGCGCGCGCTGAAACTTCGGCTCTGTTCTTTGGGTGTCGTGGCGCTCTACTGCTGCTGGTTGGTGGCGCCGCGGCGCCGCCCTGTTTCTCGCCCGGTTTGCCAACTTTTCAGCTTTTTGAGCTCTGGAACCTCTATTTCTGCCCTCTTTTCGCTCCTTCTCGTCAATGTGTCACTTTAAACCATTGTGACTCGAAATAAAGAAAATATATCCTAACACGACACATATTTGTACAAAAATGGGCAAAAGACTAACTAAAAATGACTCAAAAGGTGTATATAAAATACATCGATCAAACACCCCCAAACTTAACCTTTGCTCGCCCTCGAGTAAAGATAAAAAAAATAGAAATAAAGATACGAAAGAAAAGAAAATAAAATGACTCAAAGACATTGATCAATTTGTTGCATCATTGTTACTTAGAAAAGCATAAAGGTTAGTAGAATAATATGCAGGAACATATAGCATGAATTTTTAGCATTCTAAACACTTCAAGTCAGATATTTCGCAAATTCAATTTAATCATGCTCAATGGATGTAAAAATATCTAACTATGCATGTCAATTTAAAAATCCTATGACATGTTTACTTGTTATTCTCCACTAATCATGGATACACACATTAGAGATCTTCAGGGCTTTTCAGGGTTGTAATGTAGGTTTAGGCAGGGGTAGGTAAAAATAGGCTTTTAGGCTCAACTTACGTACCATAAGCTCTTTTTCTTTCAACTCTTCCCTTTTCTTTTGACTTTCTTTTTCACTTCATACCTATCTCTCTCCTCTTTTATTTTGAGAGAATGATGTGTATTATGGATAGCAGGCACCCCCACACTTAGGCTTTTGCCTATTTATTATTACTTTTTCATTGGGGTGCATCAAGAATTGTTCACTCTCTTTTGTCTTTTTTTCAACACTTTATATTCCAATCATCTCAATTTTTCACTTATGGCATAAATATGGAACTATAGGGTGTCAAAGAAATGTCATATTTTTGGCTCAATGGGCTGACTAGGGATATAATTGTGATGTCAGGAATAGGCAATGAATGGTAAGAAAGGGCTAACAAAGAAATGTCTGAGTCATCTCCCTAACATGCATATCCTAATATTTCGCCTCAAATAACAAGCAAGCAGACACATAGGTTTAATCACTTAACAATGCATAAATCAAGCAAGTTACCCCGAATAGTTCGATTTCATGAAATTTTGACATATCTAACCTAAGTGTTCAGATGGTTGCTTCTAATTCCATTACATTATTCAACCTTACTTCACTAGGCGTTTCAAGTAAATACAACATGCATGATCTAAAAAAAAATATGACTAAAAAATACTCAAAAACACACAAAACAAATCACAAAGACTCAAAACAATAAAACACCCCCCAAACTTAAATCACACATTGTCCCTAATGTGTGCAAGACTCAAAAATAAAAGAAAGACGGGACAACTTACAAACTTGGTTTAAAATGGTGGCGGTGGCTAATGCATGGCAGATAACGTCAACAATCCCGTCAGAATGGAAGAGGGAAATCGTTTCTAGGGCTCTTTATTTTTCAGATTTTTCGTCGCGGCGCCGCGGCCCTGAGATCGGCGCCGTGGCGCCCAAACATCTGCGATCCTCTGAACTTTCGGCGCCGTGGCGCTCTGATTTGGCGCCCCGGCGCCCAAACTTCAGAGACCTTCTGGACTTTCGGCGCCGCGGCCCTGCAATCGGCGTCGTGGCGCCCAACTTCCTGCGCCTTTCTGTATTCTCGGCGCCATGGCCCTCTGCTGGGCATCGTGGCGCCGAGCCGATTTCCTCCTCTCTTCTCGTTTTTCGTCCTCCATTTTTAGCCATGTACCTGTCATCACAACATGTAAACAATACCTTCTGTGAAACTGTTCTAAATAAAACTAAATTGCATAAATTTAAAAACCTTGGGTTGCCTTTCAAGTAGCGCTGTCTTTAACGTCTTTTAGCCGGACGCAGGTTCCCTATTCATTTGGGCTGAGATGGGTCACTAGGCTCATGTATTCCATTTCATTGATCAAATAGGGTTTCAACCTCTGGCCGTTTACCTTGAAATGGGCTCCCTCTCTCCCTCTCACTTCAACTGCACCATAGGAGAATACTCTTACAACAGTGTACGGTCCTGACCAACGCGATTTGAGTTTGCCTGGGAAAAGCCTCAACCTTGAGTTAAATAAAAACACTTGTTGTCCTTCTTGGAAGTCTTTTGGGACCAACATCTTATCATGTCATACTTTGATTCGTTCCTTGTAGATCCTTGCATTCTCATAGGCATTGTGTCTGAATTCATCCAACTCGCTCAGTTGTAGCAACCTCTTCTGTCCTGCTGCCTTGGCATCCATGTTCAGTTTTCTCATTGCCCAATAAGCCCTGTGTTCCAACTCTACTGGCAGATGACATGCTTTACCAAAAACTAACTTATATGGCGACATTTCAATGGGGGTTTTGAATCTTTGTGCAATGCGCCCGTAGTCGTCGTCAATTTGATAGACCAATCCTTCCTTGAGCCATCCACTGTCTTTTCCAATATGCTTTTCATTTCCCTGTTTGAAAATTCTGCTTGCCCATTCGCTTGAGGGTGATAGGGTAATGTTGTGCGGTGGTAGACTCCATATCGGGAAAGCAGTGTATCAAGCTGCTTGTTGCAAAAGTGGTTTCCTTCATCACTGATGATGGCCCTAGGAGTACCAAACCTTGTGAATATATTCTTTTGGAGGAACCTTTGGGCGATCTTCTTGTCATTTTCTTTAGTGGCTACCGCTTCTACCCATTTGGACACATAATCCACTGCAAGAAGAATGTACTGATTCCCAAAGGACGGCGGGAATGGACCCATGAAGTCGATCCCCCATACATCAAATAGTTCCACCTCTAAGATCCCATTCGAAGGCATTTCATTTTGTCTTGATATGTTCCCTGTTCTTTGACAACGATCACAACTCTTTACAAAGGTGTGGGCATCCTTGAAGAGGGTTGGTCAATAGAACCCACTTTGTAGTACCTTCGCAACTGTTCTTGATGCCCCAAAATGTCCACCACATTGTAAGGTGTGACAAGGGGTGAGAATCTGGTGCATCTTGTCCTCTGGTATACATCGCCTGATGACTTGGTCGGCGCAATGCTTGTATAACATTCGCTCTTCCCAATAATAGTGTTTTACTTCAGAGTAGAATCTTTTCACTTGATGTCTTGTCAATCCTGGGGGTACTACCTTAGCTGCGAGAAAATTAACAAAATCAGCGTACCAAGGTAACTTAAAGACAGCACTTACTTGAAACAATTGCTCATCTGGGAAATGATCATTGATCTGCACATCCTTGGTGTTCTGGCTCTCTGTGTTTTCAAGTCTCGACAAGTGGTCAGTAACTGAGTTCTCTGTCCCCTTTTTGTCACGGATCTCCATGTCAAATTCTTGTAATAGCAGAACCCATCGGATAAGGCGAGGTTTTGCATCCTTCTTTGTCACCAAGTACTTTATGGCAGAGTGATCAGTGTATACTATCACCTTATTCCCAATTAAGTATGGCCTGAATTTCTCGAATGCATATACTATTGCTAGCAATTCTTTTTCTGTAGTGGCATAATTCAACTGTGTATCATTAAGAGTTTTACTAGCATAGTAAATGGATCTGAATATCTTATCGACCCTTTTCCCAAGCACTGCTCCCACTGCATAGTCACTTGCATCACACATAAGTTCAAATGGGAGCTCCCAGTTTGGTGCAATGACTATGGGTGCTGAGATAAGCCTCTCCTTGAGTGTCTGAAAAGCGGTCATGCATTCCTTATTGAAGTCGAAAGCAACCCCAGTCATTAGCAAGGTGGAAAGAGGTTTTGAGACTTTTGAGAAGTCCTTGATGAATCTTCTATTAAAACCGGCATGCCCAAGGAAACTTCTGACCCCTTTTGTTGATACTGGAGGTGGTAGATTTTCGATTACTGAAATCTTTGCTTTGTCCACCTCAATACCTTGGTTGGATATTTTGTATCCAAGGACAATCCACTCTTTTACCATGAAGTGACACTTCTCCCAATTCACCACAAGGTTGGACTCTTCACACCGTTTCTACACTGCCTCCAAGTGCCTCAAACACTCGTCGAATGAGGACCCAAAGACCGAGAAATCATCCATGAAAATCTCTATAGTCCTCTCCACCTTATCAGAGAAAATTGCCATCATACACCTCTGAAAGGTCGCAGGTGTATTGCAAAGCCCAAATGACATCCTTCTGAATGCAAACGTACCAAAGGGGCAGGTGAATGCTGTCTTTTACTGATCTTCTGGTGTTATGGAAATCTGATGATACCCTGAGTAACCATCCAAAAAGCAGTAGTAATTGTGCTTCAAGTCTATCCAACATCTGATCTAGAAATGACAACGGGAAGTGGTCTTTTCTGGTTGCCTTGTTCAACTTGCGATAGTGAATACAAATTCTCCACCCAGTAACTGTTCTAGATGGAATGAGCTCATTCCTTTCATTGGCCACCACTGTCATACCACCTTTTTGGGCACCACTTGCACCGGACTCACCCATGCACTGTCAGAGATAGGATAAATTACCCCAGCATCAAGCCATTTCATGATCTTTTTTCTAACTACCTCCTTCATGTTTGGATTCAGTCTTCTCTGTGCCTCAATGGAGGGTCTGCTTTCCTCATCTAGACGGATCTTATGCATCACTATTGACGGACTTATCCCCCGTATGTCTGCTAATGTCCACCCAATGGCACGCTTGTGAGCCCTCAGTACTCTCAGCAGCTTCTCAACCTCTACTGTGGATAGATGACATGAGATGCCCAAGCTCTTCATATCTCTTCTTATCACACTGCTCATAAGAATTCATCCAATTTGCATACTCCATCAGATTCGGGTCATTGCCACTATTATCATCCCATCGTGTCAGCACTTCTTCAAGCGCATCAACATTTCTGAACCCATTTTCTGATATTGCTTCTTCGATCACATCAATGGCGAAGCAGTTGTCACTTGCCTCTGGGAAGGTTGCTGCTCGAAAAACATTGAAAATCACCTCTTCTTCTTCCACATGAAGTCTCAACTCACCTTTTCGAACATCAATGAGTCCCTTTCCTGTGACTAGGAAGGGTCTGCCAAGGATAATGGGGATCATGTCATTATATCTCATGTCTAAGATGATGAAATCAGCGGGGAAGATGAACTTGTCCACCTTAGCCAACACATCCTCGATGACTCCTCTAGGGTGGACGATGGAGCGGTCAGCTAGCTGCAAAGTGATATTTGTAGGTCTGGCTTCTCCCATTCCAAGTTTGCAAAACACCAGATAGGGCATCAAATTTATACCTGCCCCCAGATCACACAATGTCTTCTGACAGTCAAACTTTCCTATATTGCATGGTATGGTGAAACTCCCCGGATCTTTCAACTTCTGAGGTAGCTTTCTTTGCAGGATGGCACTGCATTCTTCAGTCAACACCACTGTTTCGTAGTCATCTATCCTCCTCTTTTTGCTGAGAATCTCCTTCATGAACTTTACATAACTCGACATCTGCTCTAGTGCCTCAGCAAACGGGATGTTGAGTTACAGTTGTTTGAGAACTTCCAGGAATTTAGAGAACTGTTTGTCAAGAGCACTTGTTTTTAGCCTCTGGGGGTACGATATCTTCACCAGGAGTTTGTCCTCAACTGCTCCCAAACTTATTGTACCCCCTGAGCCCTGGGCGTCGCGGCCCTGAGATGCGGCGCCGTGGTGCCCAAACTTCTGCACTATCTCAGGATGATCGACGCTGTGGCGCTGCTCAGTGGCGCCGTGGCGCTGCAACTTCTGCGAGGAATCTAGGCTCTTCTTTTCTGGATACGGTGGTGGTGAGTTTGTTTCCACTGGTTCGCCAATTTTTAGGTCAATCGCCTGACATTGCTCTTTTACATTCTCTCCAATATGTTCAGGGTGATTCCCTTGTATTCTGTTGCTTAGCATGCCCGCGAGTTGTCCTATCCGCGTTTCCAAATTCTTAAGGGACACTCTCGTCTCATCCATGAACTGAGTTTGGTGCTTAGTTAGCCTGAGTATGGCTGCTCGTAGCCCATCCTGCTCTTTCTGTGGGGCCTGGGGATTACATAGTTGATAGTGGTAATCCATGTCTGCAGGGTCCCTGAGATGAATCAAAACCAACAAACGGATCACGGCGCACAGTTTCACCAAAAAAAATTAATAAAAACCAAATTAGAAATTAAGAATAGATAGAATGATATTGAACTACGTCAATCCCCGGCAACGGCGCCAAAAACTTGATGCGCGATTTATGCACACACTAAACGCAAGTGCACGTGTCGTGACAAGTAATATAGTCTAGAAGACCGAGTTATCGTCCTCAGGGATTAGTGTCCAATTATCAACCTCTATTCTGTGGTATCTATTTAGTAACCGAATATTTGATGAATTATTTAAAGCTATGATTATAGATGCTAACTAATTTACTTTACTTTACTTCAGATATGGTGGAAATAGGGCTTCCAAATCTCCTCAACTATCCGCTCGTTTTACTTGTTAATGCAAATAATTATGGTTCTTCTTCTATTTTGAGATAGCAGGTTAACTACGCCGTTTTATACTCCTATTAAGGTAATATAAACACTCAACCCCAATATAGAACCCTTCTATCTTTCGATGACAAGATTGACTATAAAGGAGGATTAAGAGCAATAACCTATTAAGCTACACAAGTATCGGGGTACTTTCGTCCACGATTTAACCTATGTTTATTCAACTATAGCATATTCACAATCTCCCCTTTCGTCTTTCGATTATAAATCATATAAGTTATGATAATTAGTGATCAATTAATTACCAAACAATCAAAACAACTATTGAATAAATCTCAACAATAATAAGAAGAAACCAAAACATGCATTAATTCATAAAAACGAGTTTCAAGCGATTCGACATGGAAAGCCCTAAATTAAGTTAGTTCTTAGCCATGGACATGCCAAGAACTAAACTAATATCCAACATAAACTAAAAAGAAATAAAATAAAGAACAAGAAATTACACAAAAGTAAGTCTCCAATCTTGATCTCCAAGTTGTGATGAATTGCCAAATGTGGGATCTTTAAATCTGACATAAAAGGTCCTTTTTATAACCTCAAAAACGTCCCAAAACTTTTCCTTCTTGGCCTTGGCCCATTCCAATTCGGATTTGACAATTTTCTCGCCTTGGCGCCGAAACTTCTCCGGCTCTCTGTTCTTTGGCGCGTGGCTCTGCTGCTTCTTTGGTTGGTGGCCTTGCTTCATTTCTCGCCCGGTTTGCCAACTTTTCAGCTTTTTGAGCTCTGGAACCTCTATTTCTGTCCTTCTTTCGCTCCTTCTAGCCAATGTGCCTCTTTAAACCATTGTGACTCGAAAGAAAGAAAATCTATCCTAACACGACACATATTTGTACAAAAATGGGCAAAAGACTAACTAAAAATGACTCAAAAGGTGTATATAAAATACACCGATCAATGACAGACCATCAAATACTTTGACAGACCATCAAATGTCTATTCGGGCCATCAATCTTCCAAGAAATTTGATAGGGAAGATTGATGAACCGTCAAATACTTTGACGGGCCATCAATATACACCGTAAAAGTATGGCGGTGGAATATTTTGGTTATTTATTCGGGTTTTCTGATTTCACATTCATTTTTATTCTAGATCACTCCTACAAACTCCTAAAAATCCTCTCTAATTATTTCATAGCATTCAAGATCATTTCCAAGGAATATTACATTGACTTAACTATACTAATTTTGTGGAAATCATAAGAATTATCCTATTCGTATTGAGCCGGGTTTGGAAACCCTAGAAATTAGGGTAAACAATTTTTTGGAAGATTTGGTTGGTTAATTTAAAATGCATCCTCCACTATGTATATATGCGAGTAATTGATGATTTTGCATAAGTTGTGAAAGGATTTTTGTAACCGAAACCCGTAAACATATTAAATTAAGATATATTGATTTGGGGGCTATTTTGTTGGAATTATAAGTAGATATATTGATTATTGGTATTGTAAACCTAAAAGGGTGTGTTTTGGAGAAATTGTGAGGCCAAATTACATAAATATCCGTTCGTTAAACAAGACTAAGAACCTTTTCAAGTGAAGTTTTGATCGTTAAGATACATAAGTGAAATTTCTTATTTGAATATGAATTGGAGAGGGATTGAGAAGTACGAGATGCCAAAGTTGAGAAATTCTTAAACCTCAAACAGAAGTGCAGGAGCGTAAGGGCATATAGATTACAGTTTAATTCGCTAGATAGATATGCTCCTAATATCGTGTATACCATGAGGACTAGAATTCATCAGTTTGTGGTAGGCTTGGATCCGCACTTGATTAGAGAATGTACTACATCCTCACTGAATAGAGATATGGATATTGCTAGAATCCAGACATATGCTCAGGGGGTTGAAGATCGTCAGTGAAAGCTTTTAGAGGATTGGATTGCAGAAAGAGAGTTGACCAAGATGGATAGGTCAATTGAGTCCTTTGGAGAAGCGTCGAGAAGCTCTAGACAGCAATTTCCTAGACGTCCACCCCAGATTGTTAATAATGCTCCATATTATTTTCAGAGACCTAGATATGACATGTGTACTCAGTTTGGGATGGGGCAGAGTTTTAGAGCTTTATGTTTTTAGGAACAGAGGAGTTCGGTCTAGATGATACCACCATTACCGCCTTGTAGCCAATATGGTATGATACATATGGTATAGTGTCATAAACATACTGATGCATGTTATACATATGGTGAATCTGGTCATTACATGCGCCAATGTCCAAATCGGAGAAAAATTAATACAGCTCAGCCGACGGGATTGACAACAACATCGTCATCGAGTTTACATCCGTAGAGTGGTGGACCCCATACCTCAGTAGGTAGAGATTGAGACTGAAGAGGAGCCTCTAGTTCGGGCGATGCTCAGAACCGCATTTATGATTTATACGGTTGTCAGGATTTGGATTTAAACCAGAGTTGTTATGTAAGTTATATGAAGTGGCTACCTCTGTTGGTGAGATGATTATAGAAAACGAATTTACAAAAATTGTACCGTAATGGTTTGCAATCGCCCTACCTTGGCTGATTTAGCCAAGTTACCAATGGTAGAGTTTGATGTTATTATGTATGGATTGGTTGGCTTGTTTCTATGCAAACGTCGATTGTCGGACAAAGAATGTCGAGTTCGGTTTTCTATGCGAGCCGACTCTTGAATGGAAAGGCAATGCAGCTACGCCTAAGGGCATGTTTATTTCTTACCTGAAGTCAAGAAAGATGATTTTCAAAGGCTATATATATCATATGGTTCGGGTTAGGGACGCAGATACAGAACCCCCAACCCTTCAGTCTGTTTCAAGAGTCAACAAATTTCCTATTATTTTTCCGGACGAGCTTCCAGACATTCCTTTAGAACCGGAGGTTGAATTCGCTATTGATGTACTTCCGGATGCGCAGACGATATATATCCCTTCATATCGAATGGCTCCAGCTGAGCTAAGGGAGTCGAAGGACCAATTGAAGGATTTACCAAAAAAGGTTTCATCAAACCTAACACTTTGCCATAGGGCGCACCGGTATTATTTGTTTGCAAGAAAGACGGTTCTCTAAGGATGTGCATTGACTATAGACAATTGAATAAAGTTACCATCAAGAACAAACATCAACTTCTGAGGATGGATGATCTATTTTACCAGTATCAAGGCGCTTAGTATTTCTCTAGGATCGACTTAAGGTTAGGATATCATCAGTTGAGGGTGAAAGAGAAGGATATTCCGAAGATAACCTTTCGGACTAGATATGGCCATTTTGAGTTTCAGGTGATGTCTTTTGGACTCACTAATGCGCTAATAGCCTTTATGGATTTCATAAATCGAGTTTCCAAGCCCTTCTTGGATATCTTTGTGATCATATTTATTAACGATATTTTAGTCTGCTCACAGACTGAGGTAGACCATGAGATCATCTCCGAGTGGTGTTACAAATGCTCCAAGACTGTAAACTATACGCCAAAGTTTCTAAATGTGAGTTTTGGTTAAAGTTTGTTTCCTTCTTGTGCCATATTTTCTCCTCTGATGGTATTAAGGCGGACACTCGGAAGATTGAGGCCATAAGGAATTGGCCAATACCCATGACTCCTACTGAGGTACATAGCTTCTTGGGCTTAGCAGGATACTATCAAAGATTCGTGGAAGCTTTTTCTTCTATCTCAGCACCTATGACCAAGCTCACTCACAAGGCATCTAAGTTTCAGTGGACATATGCGTGTGAGCATAGCTTTTAAGAGTTGAAGGACATGTTGACATCCGCACTTGTGTTAGGTCTTCCCGAAGGTACCAAAGGGTATGTGGTTTATTATGATGCCTACAGAATTGGCCTAGGATGTGTTCTGATGCAGCATGGGAAAGTTATAGCATACGCTTCGAGACAATTAAGGAAGCATGAGGTAAATTATCTGACTCACGACCATGAGTTGGCCGCAATAATCTTTGCCCTGAAGATGTCGAGTCATTATTTATATAGAGTCCACATTAACATATTTATGGACCATAAGAATCTACAATATATCTTTTGTTAGAAGGGGCTAAATTTAAGGTAGAGTAGGTGATTGGAGTTATTAAAAGACTATGATGTAGATATTTTATACCATCACAGAAAGGCAAATGTATGGGAAGTTTAGATGGTGTGAAGCTAACAAAGTGGAAATGACCAAAGAAATGTGTCACTTAGCCAGTTTAAATGTACCACTTCTGGATACAGATGACAGAGGGGTTGTCACGCCCCGAAATCCGGGCCCGCGACTGGTGCCCTACCTGGGCACCCTTCTAGACATACATCAGGAGTAACACGCGAAAGATAAATAACACTCATTTTTATAAAAAAAACAAAGGCAAGGACGATAAGGCTGCCATCATATACATCATACCCGAATGGGTCTACACTGTACAATAACGTAATATATCTCTAGCCAGACCAACCCACATATGAATACATACCTCTAAGAATTTTTGACATAACTACTGTGACGGGATAAGGCCCTGTCGTACCTCTGAATATACTTATCCATAATGACCAGCTCCAGAACATTTGAGCTATCCCAAAATGCTGAACAAGGATCCTAAGCTCACGAATCCTGTTGTGTACCTGAACTGCGGACATGAGCGGCCCAGAAAGGTCGATTACAACAAGTACCAAGTATGAAAGCGGAAATCTGATCTGATGCAAGATCATAATCGTACAAAGAATGACATGGGCAAGTATGAAATCGAATACCGACTCTGCAGTCATATATCAATCGAGCCAATCGTACCTTGTATCGATGTACTCTTTGTAACACCGCACCACTCTCACATATGAAAGCCATATCACAATCGACACCGCCTCGGCATATAATATCACGAGCGTGCTCGTGGAATACAACATCACCACGGCGTGTAACAAGTATAATGTACCCTACCAAGATAATCGTGCCTTTTTAACAAAGAGAGTGAACAAGAATAAACTTTGCGCTTTAAAGCGAAGCTTATGATTAACCTAGGGCCATCCGCGTAGTGTCATTATGCAATCCTACTCACGAGACTATTTCACCGCGTAGGCCGTATGGACCCACACGAGGTAATCTCTCGCATAGTGTATCGCGCGCATAGCCGCGTAGGTAATCTCCTCGCATAGGACTGGTCCGCCCCGCATGGGACTATTTCACCCGCATGAGCCCTACGGACTCGCATGAGGTATTCCTCGCATCGTGGGGAGCAAATCCATGAAATATGCAAATGTCACAAGTCCGGGGAATGACCCCATAATGAATAATATATCACAGGCACAACCGGCTAACATAATCACGTAACATAAGTACAATCGTCTATCATAATCTCATAACATAAGCACAACCGGCTATCATAATCTCATAACATAAGCACAACCGGCTATCATAATCTCATAACATAACCCGGCCTATGTGTAGGCTCGGTGTGTCTCATAACATAACATTTTAAACCGCCTTTTCACTTCTTCTTAAGTCGTTATAACAACTTCCCATAAAGCTATTATAACAACATTTCATTTTAGAAAACTTAAGGCACTTTTATTTCTTATCACGTTGGGGAAACTAAACCCAAAAGTACTACGTAGATACATACTTAAAAAGAATCATGCAACTCCTTTTCCTTAAATCAACAAACGTATACTTTTAAAACTCAAGTTACATACTCTTTTGAAATAATTCTTCTTAACTCTTGAAATAAATCAAGAAGCCATACTTTTTAAATCAAGTCATTTCTTCCTTTAAAAATCAAGTCCCATAACTTGAAAAATAAAGTCTCATAACCTTTTAGGAAATCAAGATTCATAGTCTTAAAACTTCATAACATAAATTCTTTAAAATCACTTCACTTACTTCAATTAAATCAAGTCATTCTTCCTTTGAGCCTCAAACGTAGAATTTTCTAAGTGTAAAGTCACCAAATTCTACGAAAAATCGGACCGCACTTCCTTTGTTTCTACGTACTTTTCCACCTTTTTCAAGGCCCGAATTCAATAACCAAACATGCCATATTTAAGGCTCAACACATCAACCAATCAAAGGGGATTACACGCCTTACAGGGAGTGTAAAATTCTGCCCCACAATTAATACCAAGTAATTCAATAGCCAATGCCATTTTCGACAATAATGTACAACAATGCAAAGTCTTATCCAATTCTTTTTTCAATCCAAGTTGTTTAGTCTAACATGTTATATAGCCGCAATCGATTATAATAACTAAAATCTTAAATTAGATAACATGCGACGATTATAACTATCGACCAAATTGTATTTCAATTTCAAATGGCTAACAAGGTCATTTCGGATTTAGGCTTCTAATATCTGTAACACTTATAAATCTCCAATACATATATCTCATGCTTGTTAAAATGTATGACTACAACAATATGTAATCTTATAACACTAAAAGAACAAGATTGTTACCTTGACAAGCCTTAATCCAACTTCAAGATTCAAAGTCGCTCCTTAGCAACTTAGATTCTTTCCTTGACACTCAAATCCGCTACTTGAAGCCCTTAGAAGTTCACCAACAAATTTTCTTCAATTTCCAATCAAAACCTATAAAAGCGACTTAGGTTTTCACCGTGCGACTAATGCAAAAACGAAACTTTTCCGGGATCTTTCTATTGAGACACCCTTACAATACCCTTAGGAACCTTGGTTTAAAGTATTGGAATTATTGAACCACAAACGAAAAAATTTCTTGTTGAATTGAGAGAAAACCCGAGAGCTCAAGAACAAGCACAATATTTTTCTTGAAATTTTTCTAAGTGTGGAAGACTTGTCTTGCTACTAGTATGCTTATATAATTAAATGGAGGGTATAGATCAATACACTTGTGTGGTTTGGATGAAAGGGATTTAAATATCAAGTCAATTGGGCTCTTTGACTTAGTCAATAATCTCACGCTTGAGCTTGCAAGACTTGTTCATCCAAGCTTTGGTCAAAAGACATTCATACCCTTGGTCTAATTCGACCAAGACCAACCAAGGGGGGTGACATGTGTCACCCTACCATTCATCGCAATATTTCGTTTCCCGACATTTCCATAATTTCGATAAATTCTACGTCTCAAGATTTAGCATCCTGACTTCTTACGTATGTTCTTATATACATGTCCTGGGATTACGGGGTGTAACACTAGGTCAAAATAACTTTTTCACAATACCTCATCTCATTTCTAGAGCATTGCAAGGGGGATTCTTGAAGGTTGGACTAAGTTCTTCATTAGAGATAATACTTCTTCACCCTTTGTGATGTTATTTTATATTTTAAGGTTTTAGTCTTGGCATAGTATTTGATTTGGAGAAAATGAGTCCTAATATACATGTTGGAATAAGAGAGGTTAGATCCTTGATTTAAGGGTGTAATATGCTCTGGGCGGAATATCTCTACGTCCCGATAGTTATGACCCATGGGGGAATCGCGAAGTCCATGTACCAGCCACTCCACGGCCTGGAGATTACTCTACCATCGACCACACCGCTAGCCATTCTGCACATAGCTCAGAGATGGCTATGCAATCAGTATGTTACAAGAATCACTGATGTTTTTTCTCACTAATCACCATCATTCCAATCACAGGTAATATCAATGTATCATGGAATCACCATCACGCCAATCACGTGTACTGTCAAAATCATAGAAATAAGGATGAATGCATTTATGAATGTCAAATTCATCATTAATCATGAGATGAATAATCATAACAACTCCGCAAATTAACTACCAATATGAACTTATTTCCAAATATGTATAATGTCATGTCCGGAATAATTTTCCTTCGAACCACATAGGTAACACCAAATATATATATACAAGAGAGACCATACGAAAAATGCCCATAGAAATATATCATATAAATCCCCAATCGTGCCACACATGGACACATATTACAATGTCAGTATCAAGTCAAGTCCTTTCCTCTATCCATGATAATACCAAGATAAGTTACAGACAACTATATCACAGGGATGACATGGCAACACAGTGCAATCTAATATCCAACACTAGGTAGCAAACCAACAAATCACAAAGAGGCAACAAGCCCACAAATCAATCAACAGTACCAAACCTAAGCAATCCATCCGAACTTTATACCTGAAGACGTACATGCTTTCTCTGACGGTAACTAACTCTACATATGCTTTTCTAACTGAAGTCTAACCAGAAGGTAAAGTGTAACCTATCTGGAATGTTGAATAGACGCCACAAATTATCTCACTCGAGCTTTCTTCTTCCGAAATGTCTCATAATAAGCAAAGTCTAACAATTATGAATTTTACGTTAAAATAAAATTTGAAAGATACCCATAAAGTGTTAGAAGAATTTTGGGGTAGAAAAGTTAGTTCAAAAACCTATTCCCAACCTCAAGGGGCAAAATAGCCATTTCGTAGGAAAATCAAGTTCAATAAGATCATAATATTATTCTAGGAAGTCATACAAATCCAATGACACCCATATTAACATACTTTAAAACTGAATCCAAAAAGTTACCAAAACTAGGATTCCGAGCCACGAATGGCAAAATAGGATATTTAGTGCAAAATAAGTTTACCCATTACTTATGGAGTCTACATACTACAAATGAGTGAAATCCATCTACTAATTCATGTTTAATCGAAGAAAACCCAATTTCAAGCCTAGTGTTTCAAATATCCATTTTACCTCCCTTAATTCAAGAATCTTAGCATGAAACATCTTATTAAACGATGAAATAATTTTGAAAAGGTGTTTGGAATCTTACCCAATTGATATTTCTTGCAAAAGTCTCTTTAAGTCTCCCAAAATCGACCTTCTAATTGGAAAATATGAGAATATGAAGTCAAATCCCGAAGTTGGGATTTTAAGTTTTGATTCTGAACAAGCTTTCTCTATGATCGCGAGAAGGCCCCGCGAAAGTGAGCCTACCCAACCCAAGACCATCACGAATGCAACAGGACAGTCGCAAACGCGATGAATAAGCCTGACCCGGCCCAGATCCTGACAAGCCTATGCGAACACGAGTTTCGCCTCATAAATGCGGCCCCACCTAGTCTTTATTCTTCGTGAACGCGAGACATTCCTCGCAAACGTGAAGAAGGAAACCAGTTACCTAAAACACAAGAAAATTTGATTTCCTCGGATTTTAACCAAACACTCGAAACTCACCTGATACCCTCCGGACACAAACCAAATATGCAACCTGATAATTCGCATGCGCCCTCGGAATTCCCAAATAGGGTTCTGTTAACCAAGTCAACCCCCAACGGCCAAAAACATTAAAACCAAATAAGAAGACAGAAATGCCCTCAAGTCCTCGGGAACCAAACCGACCACACTCCCCATTCGAAAATCATCTTTTAGATGTAACAGAATCATCATAACTCCGGTCTAGACACAACAACACAAAAGTCAACTATCAATCAAATAGTTTTTAACCAAAAACAAACTTAGTGACTTCTAATCCTCAATTGCAAAAAAAAACACAATTTTTTTTTATCGGATGAGCATTTTGTGAAAAGTAAGTGAAAGACCAGTAACGACGAAATGGGTCGTTATAATATTTAGTTAAGTGCTCATTTTAGTATTCAACTCAGAATTAATGTGTTCATGACAGTTTAATATTCTCATGTTTCCGCCAGTCACATTAAAGGTCCAGTCTTATTCTTAACTATGAACCATCATTCGAGGTCGAATGATCCCAAGGGGAGATATATAATACCTCGTACCATTGGACTATGAAATTTTCATGATTCAGAGAATTAAGACCTAGTGGGAAGCGTCAGAATTAGAAATTTTGATGAAAATAACGTTCTTTAGTTTTACCCCCTAGAAATAGGGACCATAAAATATTTTGCGGGTCGTAAAAGCTGTCGTGAAACAGACCTCAGAAATCCAAGTCATTGTTAAGGCTTATGGTATGAATCACGGGCAGTAAAAGTTTTACGAACCATAAAGTCCACTGTGATTATTTTACGGAGCGTAAAATCCACAGTAAAAGTCTCGCCGACATGAACAACATAAATACGCAGTCTTTGTCTACTTTTCCCAAGCCCTTGAACGAAGGTTCTATCTTTCCATCCATCTCATACACTAAGGTGAGCCTTTTCACGTGATTCTGTGTAATTTTAACATAATCCTAATGAATTCTAAGTAGAATCCAATGTTCTTAACCTAGAGTTTTAAGGATAAACCCAATTCAAGGGTTCAAGGTTCAATCTTTGAGTTTCTACTCCAAAGCTCAAATTTTTAATACAAGACTAAGAGAGATTAAGGTATGTAGAGCTTTTATCTATGTGTGGGAATATCTTTAGTTATCCCCACACCTCGTTCATAAAGATTATTGCAAATTAATTCATGATTTGAGATTGTGACCTAGTTCATGAAAAGGCTATTGACTTGTGATTTTAAATTCATAGTTGTTCATAATTTTCACTTTGATTGTTGTGAACTCATCATGTAATCAGTATAGACTTGTGTTTGATATCCACGAGTCTCTGTCTAGAATACTCAGTATGCTAAAGCTCTAATACTCATAATCAATTCAGTACTTCATGTCCAGTATTTCATGTACAATATCTCATGTTTATATCAGTATATTCAGTAATTCAATATCATATTGAGCACATTTATTATGGGCCCAAGGCCACAATTATATATATTATAGGCCCAATGCCACATATTATACATGTATTATGTGCCCAAGACCATAATTATATATATGTGTGGGGGGAGGGGGGGTCAAAGGCCACATTTTACTATTTCAGTTAAACAGGTGACTCTCCGGTTCAGTACAGGAATTGTTCTTGTTAATTGCTTCCTTGTTCAGTTATCAATTTCAGTTTCAGATTTAATGTGATATATGCTTATTGATTTGGGTTGCCTTGAGCACCCCACAATTATTATTAATTTAGTTATTTTACATATAATATAATTCAAATGTACTAACGTTCCTTTTCATTTAGTATGCACTTCACGGTGCAGGTGCTGAGTTTCAGAGAGACGGATCTGCTCAGTAGGATTTCTTCAATATCAGCTGCTTGGTGAGACCCTCTCATTCGGGATGTTAGTCTATCATGTCATGATTTTATTATTTTAGTAGAGGTATGTCAGGGCCTTGTCCTGGTACATAGATTCAGTCAGACTCATGTCAGAGGTTTCGTAGACTAGACTAGTCGGTATGTCATGTCAGTATTATTTTCAGACTTATGATATTTTTAGATATTTCCACTATAAAATAACATCTTATATTTCAGTATTCAGTTTGCATGTTTTTAATCATCTCTATAGTATATCTTTATGCTCATGTTTATTCAGTAATCATATGGTTCACTCAGTCATATATAGCTTGGCACCGAGTGTCGTGTTTCGCCCGAGCCATGTTCAGGGCATAACAATATTTATCACTTTTTAAGAGAGTTAGGAAGATTTGACCCTTATTTAAGTGGGTCCACTATCCACTACCCATTACTTTTACATAACACTTCCTTATACCAAAGGGTGACACATACATATTCATTTATATTACATGTCATTTGATTGTCCATGCATGGTCCCACATATACTTGTTGCACACTTAACATAAATGCAGCAATTTCTTATTTACCTCTCTCGTGTCACAAAATTTCAGCATTTAATCAATTGTTCGGATAATTAATTTTTTGATCTGACCTCACTTAAATAATAATTATTTTAACACGCTTCATATATTTTACTATCAACATCCTCTGGATAGCACTAGTCCATAGCCTCTTTTGGCATACACAAACAAAATTATTTGCAATCCCCTTCGTCATATTTTCATATCATTTTCGGACTTCGTCGTTTTGTATACCGAGTTCTTGGTCCGCATACTTGAATTGACTAAATATTTCATGGGATTTGGGTGTATTTACCTATGTTGAGCGGTTCACGATATATCCTAAAAGTACGGGATTCTTACAAAAACTTAATGTGTAAAAACACGGGATGTAACATAAGTCATCATAGTCTAGTTCGACCATCTACACACACAAACGAACACAAGAGTGTAGGGTGTTACATGTTTGGCCTTAACATTAGTTTTAAACTATTACAAACCTTGTGCGAGTTCTTATCCTCCTCGAATAACCTAACTTTATGATGACATAATCTAATGTGAAAAACTCGGGGAGTTTCACTGGATCTCAGTTTTCCTTCCGTGCGACAGAAAAAAATGGCCAATAGCTGAGGTCCGTAACAGGTTTGTTAAATAAGAGTTATCTAATACCCAGATTGGTTAACATATGTAGTCACAGTACCCAAAAAGAGAAATAAATTTAGAATGTGTATTGATTCAAAGTTCTTAAAAAGGTGTGCCCAAAGGACTCGTTCCCGCTTCTGAACATAGATCAAATGATCAATGCTACAGTCGGACAAGATGTTATGAGTTGTCTCGATGCGTACTTCGGGTATAACTAGATCAGGATGCACCTGAAGGACCAAGAGAGAACATCTTTCCTCACTAATTATGGAACTTATTGTTATAAGGTGATGCCTTTTGGTCCAAAAATTAGGAGCCACTTATCAGAGGCTTGTATTTAAGATGTTTGAAAATCAAATCGGTAAAATAATGGATGTTTACATAAATGACATATTTTAAAGAGTCTTTGTACGGAAGACCATTTGAGTCAGTTAGAGGAAACATTCCGAATTTTAAGGAAGTTCTAACATGAAGCTCAACTTGGAGAAGTGTGCTCTATGGAAAATTCTTTAGTATTTTACTTCAAAATAGATTCTTCCAACTTCAGAAATCTAATGTATTCAGTATTAGTTACATGAAGTGTAGCTTTATCCTGATCATTGTTTGTCTATATGTATCTTTTCTCTGCAATTATGATTGCTTCTTCAAACTCTTTAACTTTGACAAAGATGTCACCAAATTCATTCGTAGACCACTGACTAAGTGTATGACTTAGCCTCTTCATTTTTTGCTGAGAAGTCCACATAGGATGCCCTGGATATCTCTACTCCAACATTGTCTGACACTGTCCATGAAAGAAGGATTATCCACCCAATAATGTAGAAATTTGAAATATCTGATGGTTGTCTCCTGTATGGCACTGATCTCCACAAACAAAGGACAATGATCTGATCCCACAAAAGGCAAGTGAGTAACTATAGTAAAAGTTATTTTATAGAGCCAATCATTATTAGCCATAGCTCTGTGAAGTCTTTTCCATATAACTGCACCTTGACCCCTCCTATTGAACCAAGTAAATTTTGAACCATGATACCCTAAGTCAATCAACCCACAGTGCTCTATCATTTGAAGAAACTCATAGATATTTCTCATTCTTTAAGGAATACCTCCAAGCTTCTCCTCAATGGTAGTGATAACATTGAAGTCACTGATAATACACCATGGACTAAAAGTGATAAATTTGTGCCTGAGATTGTCCCAAAGTATGATTCTGAGCCTATCTATGCACTTTGCATAAACAAAAGTAACCATGAAAACCTCTACACACACAACATCTATGAACTCACAAGTCACCTTCTGCTCATCTGAATCTACTAGAACACAATCGATCACTGCTCTAGAAAACCCAAATTTTACCAGTGTCATTACAAACGGCCTTGTGCATATTCAAATAATGTGTGAAGAGGTGAATCTGTAAATTATCTGGAAATAACTAAAAGTATGTGAAGTTGCTTCAAGGCACCAAGTCTTGTTACCCCTTGTATTCCATATGAGTGAACTAATCATGAGGTTGGTGTAATTTTATCTTTTGTCTGGTCCTGGCTGCTGGGGGGCAGTACCTGGTCTAAGTGAATAAACATGTTGATCTGCTAATTCATGCACTTGTACCTCTATTAACACTGGATCACCATGAGATGGACTAAATTCCTGAATAAGAGCAAGTATGATTTGTTTATCATAATTTGGGTGTTCTTATTCATCCTCTAATTCAACAACTTTTCATCTTCTGGATTGATCTGTCTATAATCATCTTCATTAAACTCTTTAGTAGCAAAAATATTAATCTTGCAAACCAAAAAAAATAGGATCAGGTAGGTCTGACTGTGGTGTAGCATGAAAACCCTGAACCTCTAGTTGACCACTCTGACCGAGCATGTAAGATTGTAATGGCAACTAATCAAGAATACCCTATCTGATTCTTCTTGCTTCTGAGATTTCTTCTAAAGGGTCGTTATTCTCTTAAGACTGATATTAATCTTCTTTCCGGGTGCATCTAAACTGTTATCGTGAGTCTAATCAAACTTCTGAACATTACATTGATTTAGATCAACATTCTGAACATTAGCATGTTGTGACTAGCCTGAGGATGAGAAAGTAAAAGGTTTGATGGTTTTGGGTGTAACAGAGTGGGTAGATTTGGGACTAATAGGCTTTATAGGCTTCTCTTGACAACCATCTGAACCCTTATTTAACTCCTCATGACCATCAACCTCACCTTATCAACCAAACAAACAGAAAAACCAATAACATGATGGATAACAGGTGCCACTTGTGGAGTGGGATAAACATCAACAATATGGGGAGTGGACTTATAAACAACATCAGAATCTACAGTAGCTTTAGCAACACTAGCTTTTGGGGATGCATGGGGGGTGGGAGTAGTAACTACATTAGCTATGGGGGAGCCAGGGGAGGAAATATCTTGTGTCTTAAATACATACACCTGTTTAGAGTTAGCACTACCTGGCTTACCATTGTTGTTCTGTTTATTTTGTTGGTGGGATTGTTTTGGGGTCAGCTGCTTTGCTTTTGTACCTGCATTAAAATTAAAATTAGAAGTAGAAGGGATAGAAATCATACCTGACTTACATGTTCTCTGTGGAGGTGCTTAAGGTGATGTGAATATAATAAGAACATCAACAGGTGGAGGAATTGTAGTTTTAACTCTCTTAACAACTTCTTCCTTCTCTTTTTCAATTTTTCTCATATCATCTTTCTTTTTCATAGTCATGAAATGGAGTATGACAATCGAGTGAAATATGCTCATATTGGATATCTTGCTATCTACCTTCGCCATTAGGATCATCATCAGCATCAAAACCTATCCAAACACTTTAAATTCTGGGTTTAGTAACATTTATCTGAACTTTAGCTTTAGCAACACTTCCTCTAGTCACAAGGAGTAGTAATTCAAAAAAAATGTGCTAGATAACATTACAAAAGAAGATTTACATAGAGGAAAAGCAGTACTTTTGTAGGGGCTGCAGATACAATAGACATGGTCTCTACTAGACAATAGGTTGACAGTACTTTTGTAGCTACAGAAAGAGAGGTTGTGGATGATAAGAATAATGAAAGTTGTGTTATGCAAGAGACTAAAGCAGTGAAAGAAGGTGATGCATTAACATTTGCATCATTTGAAGAGGAGAAGCAGACTCAGGAGGAGAATAATGATGTAGTGATTGATTATGTAGACAATGTCATTGAATGAAACAATAAATCTCAACAAGAAGATGAAAGCATATATCTGCTCAATGATGGTTTGATGGAGCATCAGGAGGAACATGGTGAAACAACTGAGGGTGACAGGCACATATATGTGCTCTAGGGGAAACAACAGTTGGATAGTCCATCTACTGGTGGTAACCATGGTGAGAGAACTAAGGGTGACAAGCACATATTTGTGTCACATGAGTAACAACAATTTTTACCAAAGAGAGCAAGTAAGCCTATTTTTAAATGATGATGAAGACTTTATTTTGGAATATAAGATATGTGAACATACAGCAAGCTTTTCACAGAGTTCAAATGTTACACATACATCATAAATTTTCCATCATTGCTTTGATGAATTTGTTTCGACATTTAGACACATTCAGAGATTTAGAAGAAGGTTGTGGATGAAATATGCTCATTATAATTGCAATGGTAAAATCTGGTTCTTTGTGAATGATAATGTAGATGTGGAGGTAATACAGGAAACTAAGCAACAAATAACAGTTAAGCTATTTTTTCATTGATGGAATAGATCAATGATGACTACTATGGTGTATTCAAAATGTGATTATTTTGAAAGAATAAATCTGTGGAATAGTCTATATGGCCTTTATGATCAAATGGATATGCCTTGGCTAGTAGGAGGAGACTTCAATGTTATTATGAATGATGATGAGCAAATAGGAGGTCTTCATGTCTTCCCAGCCGAATATGAAGATTTTACTTTCTACATTAATTCATGTGAACTGTTTGAAGTTGTCTTTAAGGGGAGTCTTTTTACATGGTGGAATGGTAGGGCAGGGAATGCCTGTATTTTCAAGAGGCTAGATAGAATTCTTGCAAATTCTAGTCTACAAGAATAGATTGGGCAAATGGAGGTGGAGCATCTTTCAAAAACTGGTTCTGATCATGCCCGTTTATTACTAACTTGTAGAGATATATCTCATCATGTAAGTAAGAATTTTAGATTTTTGAACTTTTGTACATAACATGAATCATTCTTGGAGGTGGTTAATCAAAGTTGGAATAATGAATTTGAAGGAGATCAATTCATAACCTTTAAGATGAAACTGAAGAGTGTGAAAACTGCTTTATCATCATGGAGTAAAGCAACCTTTGGGAATATTTTCAAGCAATTAACGTAGGATATTGTGAGAATCAAAGAACAATTGTTTAAAGATGATCTTCCACCTAGAAATAGAATGGTCTTACAGCAAGCACATGCAGAACTAAAGAAGTATGTTCTTTATGAAGAGGAATTTTGGATACAGAAATCACACATGACTTGTTTTGCTAAGGGTGATAGGAATACAAGGTTCTTTCATAATATAGTGAATGGTAGGAGGAAACTATTACATGTCTAGAGGATTCAAAATCTGGAAGACTCATGGATTGAAGGAGATACATTATTGGTAGATGAAGTTATTAGATTTTACCATCAGCGGTTTACTGAAGAAGGTGAACCACCTGATTTTTCACTCTTGCAGCATATACCTAGTATGGTTAATCAGGATACTAATTATCAACTTACAAGTATGCCTACTTTGGAAGATGTTAAGAAAGCAGTATTTGAATTATCTGGGGAAAGCTTAGGTGGACCAGATGGTATTATTGGGATTTTATCAGGTGTGTTAGGATATTATTTGTGCAAATGTATACAATGTGGTTAATATTTTCTTTGAAGGCTAGACTTTGCCTAAGTCCATAACACATACTAATCCGGTATTGTTGTCAAAAAAGAATACCATAGAGACCTTTGTTGATATGAGACCTATCAGTCTCAACAACTTTATAAATAAGGTAACTTCAAGGGTGGTTCAGGATAAGCCTGCTAATGTGATGCTTAAGCTGGATATGGAAAAGGCATATGATAGAGTTTCTTAGATATTTCTAGCAAAGGTATTGAGGAAAATGGATTTGCAAAAGTTTTTATATATATGGTGTGGATATTGGTAGCAAATAATTGGTATTCAGTTCTACTAAATGGACAAGCTTTAAGTTTCTTTCATTCTACAAAGGGTGTCAAGCAAGGAAATCCACTTTCTCCTGTGAAGTTCTATCTAGATCATTGAACTATTTATTTGACAACAATGAGTTTAGAAGCTATGGAATGCCAAAATGGAGTGTCAATTTGAATCATCTTGCATATGCAGATGATACTATCATTTTTACATCTATAGAGCCTAAATCTCAGACGCTAATCATAGGAGTATTACAAGATTATGAGCAAGTTTCAGTCCAACTAATCAATAAAGGCAAAAGTTCTTTTTAAATATATAGAAATGTTTCTAATGTTCTGATACAACAAGTGGAGGCTACTACTAGTTTTTCAAGAGGAAGCTTCCAATTCACATATTTGGGATGCCCAATCACACATGAAAGGAAGAGGAAAGATGATTAGAATGATTTGATAAACAAGGTGAAGAATAAACTGCAAGCCTGGAAAGGAAGATTATTATCATTTAGAGGAAAAGTTGTTTTGATCACCAATGTTCATTTAAGTGTGACAATCCATTCATTATCAGTAATAGGGCCTCCAAAATGTGTTATCAATGAGTTACATAAAGCATTTGCAAGATTTTATTGGAATAATAGTGATGAAGGCAGAAGGAGGCATTGGTCCTCATAGTTGAATTTGTGCTTACCCAGAGACGAATGAGGCATAGGATTTAGATCATTGTTCGATGTGTCTAAAGGCTTATGTGCTAAACTTTGGTGGAAATTTAGAATAACTAACACATTGTGGCCTAATTTTATGTGGATCAAATACTACAAAAGGCATTATTGTCAAAATGTTCAATGGAAAGGAGGTTCTCAAGTACGAAAAATTATGTTGGAAGCTAGAGATGGCATAGAGAAGGAGATATGGTGGGAGCGAAGGAGTGGAACTGCTAATGTCTTGTTTGATAATTGGACATAACTATGAGTTTTGTATTACATTGTTCTTGTAGAATACATGGTGGATGAGAGTGTTCAGGATATAAAGGAACTTATGATAGATGGAAGATGGGATTTGCTCAAATTGCAGTAGTTATTTCCTAGGGATATTGTGGACCATATCACACAAGAATTGGCGTTGCATGAATTAACAGAAGGATGGGATATGCCATAGTAGATGATGACAACTTCAGGCAAATTTATAGTAGGTAGTGCATAGGAGTTGTTAAGAAGAAAATCACGCAAGTCTAATGTTTTTAAGAATATGTGGATAACATGATTACCTTTCAAGATTTGATTTTTCTTCCAGAGGTTATGGAAGTTTAAAATACCAGGGGAGGTCCTAAGAAGAACTGGAATAGAGACTGAGGTAAGATGATATTGTTGTGATAATAGACAATATGAGATTGTGGATCATTTGTTTGTTACTGGAAATATTGCCACAAAGGTTTGGAGATACTTCAATGTTGTTGTAGGTATTACAACTCAGTTTCTATAGGCGAGACAAGTATTTCAAGATGGTGGAATGTTGATTGTCCCTCCAAGTTCAAAGTAGTATTCAGAGCTATACCACTTATCACTATGTGTCATATATGGAAGTGGAGAAACATTGTGTTGTTGCATGGAGGCAAAATGACCATCAACAAGGTGATATATGAGATTAATATGACAATCTATCAGATGTGTAGACTCAAGTTTCCATGGCAACACAACATTCTAAAATACTTTCCATAGATAACGCAGATGTTTGAAGGTTACAGGCCAAGACTAGTAAGCAAGATAGTTAAATGGGAATTCCCTTTGCCAGGATGGTTCAAATTCAATTTTGATGGGGCATCTAGAGGAAATCTAGGTCCAAGTTCTATGGCATTTTGTATTAGAAATGCAGCAGGTGATTTGGAGTATGTTACAGCTATAAGAATTCCAGAAGTATCAAATTTGGTAGCTGACGCAGTAGCACTATAGGAGGGACTAAAATATTATGTTTCTAACAGCTTATTGCCTGTAATTCTAGAAACTGATTCCATGACATTGAAGATGATATTGACAGGACACTGGGAGGTGCAATGGAGTATATCTATGATTGTTAAAGATATCACAAGGCTAAGGAGGGATAAGGAAGTGAGGGTGGAGCATGTTATGAGGGAAGGAAATGGGCTAGCATATATTTTAACTATGTTTTTTTTATTTTTCAGGTGATCATCATTTCGACAACTTTAACTTACTTCCTATTAGATCAAGGAAAATACTGAATACAGAGAAGGTTCACATACCATATATTAGAATTAGGTAGTCCAAGGATCATCAAATTCACATCCCTAGAGATTAGAAGCAACACAAACTGAATGCAGCACAAGTACAACCTGCATTGCAACTACCATGAGTAGAGATACAGGCTTTAGTGAAAAAATCATTGGATAGGTTACAATGTGTGGTATTAGCATGTTCACATGCTCAATCTGTTGTAACAACTCCAAAAGTATTTCATTGAAGACAACAGGAGGAAGATGGCAAACAAAGTACAACTAGACTTTTGAGTCATAGCACTTGGTGAGAGCTTGTAGGTATGTGAGATGGTATCAAGGCAAGGCCATAGGATCTGTAGTAGACAATCTTGTATGCAACATTTAGGATCAGTTTCCACTTACACCAGTTACTTTAAACTTGATGTAATCTTCTGTATTTTTTCTTTATGTATTTATTTTATGCTTGTACAGATTTTTGTTTTTAATAAATCACTACCAAGCAATATGTTTGGTGGTTTTGTTCAAAAAAATATTGTATTTGATGTGTTTGGTTGATAATTATGATGTGTTTTATGTTGTAGCTCATTTAGAACTGTTTTGGCAGCATTTAGTGCTGGTTTGTAGCTGGAAATTGAAATATATGTGTTTTGATATTTTTGGTAGGTGTGGCTGCGTCCCGAACATGAACGGAAAATGATAAGAAGACAATCAGGAGGTTGGCAATGTAATTTGTTGTGTGTGGGGGCGACAAGTTTTTATTTTCTTGGAGACGGCGGATGGCCACTGCTCGCTTTATTAAAGGTGATGAGGTGGACAATTCCTTACTCCCCGGGTGACTTATCTGTCAACCTTTCCACTATCACCCCAAAAAAACCAAACTTCTTTCTCTTTCTTGCTGGTGAAAATCTGGCATAGGTTTGACTAGTAGCTCCTCCGACCCGGAGTGGATTCTAGGAGAAGGGCAGAGCCTCACCTTGCAGTAGTAGGTATCTGGTTTACCGCTTTAGGTATCAGTGTTTTCCTTCACCCGGGAAGATCAGAGAAAAAGGTAACCAGCAGAATTATGCTATTTTTCTCAGAAAATCAACGAAAAAAACTAACGGATTCCCTCTATTTTATTTAAAAAATTAAAAATATATTAAGTAAAATAGACGGATTTCATCATTCTTTGTATTATATATATATAAACCCCGATGAAGTCTGTTGATTTTTTAATTAAATTAATATAAAAACCGACAGACAATGAAACTGACGTGGTCTGTCAATTTTCAAAAAGTGTCGAGGCAAAAACCAATGGACTTGTTTTAGTCATTTTTAAAAAAAATGCTGACGAATTGCGTCGGTTTTCCCGTATATTTTTAGAAATTGTTTTGTAGTGAAGGATACTACAACATTTAAAAGTCAGAGACTTGGTACTCTGAAAGTTAAACCACAACACCTGGGATGCAAATGCAGTCAAGTTAGGTTCAAATTGAAAAGGACCATATAAAGTCACCAGGATCGCCAGTAAATGATTATACCAATTGGAGGATTATGAAGGAAAACCGCTTCCCAGTAACTGGAATGTCAGTCATTTGAAAAAGTATTATGTCAAACAAGGAAAATATATGTTGCACTCTTTTTCCCTTCGACCGGTTTGTGTCCAAATTGTGTTTTTCTGACAAGGTTTTTAATTAGGCAACATCATAAGGTGTATTGTGGCATTTCGCTCCAGTGTTGTTATCCAGTGATTGGGTTTTCATTCTGCACACCAAACATTTAGGGGATATATATCCCTGCTATTCAGATAAGGCATGTTTATTATTAAGAAAGAAACACATTTCCAGCATTTCGGTAAGATAGAAAGACATTTCTGACATTTCAACATTTTTTTCACTAAAATGGATAGATCCATGAGAAGGCCTAGTATTCATCTTTTCACGAAAATGGATGGGTCCATGAGAAGGCTTAATATTCATACTCGTTCGAAGGAACCTGCGATTACCGGTGTTACACCCCCATGTTTTCATGCTCATATGCGTCGTAAGTAAAGTAATGTAATTCTGAAGAGGTTAATATCTCTATAAAAGGTTAAGGTTTATTGAAGTCTTAAGTAAGTTTTGTAAGTATTCGGGGTTAATTGAATCGAAGAAAATATTTTTCGACGAAGTTCGTCGAAGGAAAGTGGATTGTAATAACTCATACTTTAGGGGTGAGACTATGAGTACTTGATATTGTAAAAAGGTCATGTTATGAGTTATTTTAATCTTATAATAGTCGTATGTTATGTTTTGGGGATAAGTAGGTTGTAAAACAAAAGTCGACAAAGGTCATCGCAAGTTAGGCTAAGAAGTTCGCTGAAATTTGTGTCAGATGTCACAGCAATTTTCTCCCAATATACTCAGAGTTATGGGGTGACCACCAAAAAAATTGAAGGTCTATGAATCTAGTTTTCAGCGCATTAAATGGTTTATTGATACAACATTGTAGTAGAGAGATATTCGTGTTTTTGTCAGACTGAGGGGCAAGCAGCCAAGGGAGCTCATCGAGCGAGCTCCATAGCGAGGTTGCTGCTCTCTTTGAGCTTAGCTCAGCGATCCAGTGCACTCAAAGTGAGATGGTGGACTTCTATTTAAGTCCCAAACTCGACCCTTATGTCATTTTTCTCCATCTTCCAGATCCTATGGCACCCCAAAACACTCTCCAAGAGTAAAACTCAAGGTAGATAACTTAAATCAAGCATCGTGAATCATGTGGTTCTAGTAGAATTTGGTGTCTATTTATTGTGGTTGATTTGGAGGTTTCCCAAAGTTGAAGTAAGCTTAAGATATGGGTTGTTCTTGTTGTTTAAGGTAAGATTTTACTTTCTTCTCATGTGTTTAAGCTTGTAGAAGTTGTAGCTAACATGTAGAGTTGGAATATCTAAATAAAAGGAAGCTCGAAAGTCATGGTGTTGTGGTTGTTGGTTGATGGACTATTTTGGTAGTAAATTTATGATATTTTGGCTAGAAATTTTGTGAAAAAGATGAAGTATAGGTTGATATTGTTGTTGCTATTTATGTTGTTCTACATTTGATGAGGTAAGAATGCAATGAGATACTGTTGAATTACTGTACAAAAGAGCATATTGCTCATAGCTATTTTTTTATGTGTCTCCTTGTTAATATTATTATTATTTATTATTGTAGATGGATTGTGAATAGGCGAATTTCATCATTTTCATCGGAGAATTAGTTCAAGGTGTGTAAGGGGTACCTTTCTTTATTTTCGACATGAATCGGTAAGCATGTTCCCTTTATTAGAAACCAAATGGAGCTAGTCGCACGTACGTCCTTTGTTGACGGATTAACACCGTCTAAGAATTCATAAGTTGATCTTGAGTAAATCTTCTGTGTAAATCCTATAAATCAGTAGCATCTCCAAGATATTTGTAAGCTATACGTGAGCTATAGTTTCCTCGTAGATTGTTGATTACGAATGAATGAGCTAATGAACCAATAGTAAAATTTAAGTTATCAAAGGTGGAGTCGTACCAGTTATAAAATCAGACAGTAATAGTCTAGTAAGATAACCGTGTATGTATAATTGAGGACGATTATGGAACTCCCTAAAGCTAAGGGAAGTATGATATGAGATACGAATGTAATAAGCCACTTAAAAGAATATAGAATACGAGTCGTACGAGGTACTCACTAAACTTAATAAAAGTAGAATCATACGAAGCATAGAGATAGATCGAATAATATATTCAGATAGTAAGACAAGTTCAAAGATAGTGGCGAACCTCCTTAAAGAAAAATGAGTAGATTATGAGTTAATAAATATGAATCGTGAATTACAGAAAGTACTAGATGTGTTATAGTTTATAGGTACAAGTACCTAGCTTACTGATTGTTGCTTGTTGTTGAATGTTGATACTGTGTTGCATGTTCAGAAATGATATTGTTACATCTTGTAGTTTTATGTTCTGATGCGTCTCTA
This sequence comes from Przewalskia tangutica, assembly GCA_029844215.1. Classification (NCBI taxonomy): domain Eukaryota; kingdom Viridiplantae; phylum Streptophyta; class Magnoliopsida; order Solanales; family Solanaceae; genus Przewalskia; species Przewalskia tangutica. The sequence goes on along the minus strand of CM056720.1, from coordinate 18,040,445 downwards.
TTGACATCGGCATTCCAAAATATATATGACATTATGGAAGGATAATAAGAGTTTATAGGTTGTATACAAAAGTATCGGAGTGTATAGAAGTTAAACAAATCGAAGAAATATGTTCCAACGAAAATCTGCAGAATCCTAATTTGATTGCCCAAGAGGATGGACCGTACAAAATTGTATGGACCGTCAAAATGGGACCCCCACACCATATTTTTGGAGACATATTGTATGGTCCAAATTGATGAACCGTACAAAATTGTACAAACCGTCAAATTGGTCAGTGGCCGACTTTGTTTTGGCTTAAATCAATTTTAAGGTCATTTTTCATCCAAACTTTCCCCCAATTATCTCCCTAACCCTACCAAAGAATTTCAATGGTTTCACGGTAATTTCAAGTTGATTAAACCATAATTCTACATCAAAAATCTAGGATAAGTTTTAAAAAATCTTCTATAGAGTGGCTATATGCTTGAGGGTTGTTGTTGGTGCTAGGAAGATTGGGTACAAAGTTATATTTGTTGTGTAAGATAATAATTACACTCCCTTTTCTTGTGATTAAGATTATTCATGTATTAGTTAAAGTTTTTGGGTAAAAAGTCTACAAGTTAACACTTAAAGAACAAAGGATATTGTTGTCTTGATTTGCGATTGTTGGAGACTAAGTATATGACCGTTGTGACTAGAAATTACGGGATGTAACTTGATTATGTTGTAAATGTCGTTGTGGTGCTTGTCTAAGGTGTTGATCTTAATAAGGGAGTTTCAAGCTAGAAAAATGAATGTCTAGAAAACATGCAAAAGTTGTTGTTGTTGATGTTAGATTATGTTGGGCTAATTTTACAAGATTTAAGCTATTGAATGGTGTCATAAGTACATGGATATGATGGTGGTGAAAAGTAGGAGTGACAATGGAAGTTGTTGTAATAGGATATATGGAATTTGAACCATGATTGACCCAAATTGTCTCTAATACATAGGATATTGTTCGAATGGTGGTCGAAGAATTGCACGCTGGCATTTTGCAAGAAACAAATGTATGTTAAGGCCCACTTCCCACTTTTTCATTCTTTTGGCATTATCTATGAATAAACATAACTATAAAATTGTTACCTCAAAAGGAACTTAATTCTCAAGATTTAAGTTTGTGATCCTCATTGTTTTATATTATTATAGTCTATGACTCGTATGGTTCTTTGTCGGATTCACTTCTCATCTTGATAGTATCTTGAATCTTATGTCTTATTATGATCCTTATTGACTCTCAGATAATTGATACATATACAGTTACATAATGATAATCGGAGGATAACGACCTTGAGTCACTCTGATTAGATTCATAAGGCCCTTCAAAGTTAGTCCTTGCATTGCACTTATATATATATAGTTATTTTCTTACTGAGTCGTGCTATAGTTGGCTAGATACGACACCTATTTATGCACACCACTAGAGTTGGTTTTGATATTACAGAGTCTCACATCTAGGTCGGGTATGACTGAATCCCGTTAGACCTGCATATATATATATATATATATATATATATATATATATATATATATATATATATATATATATATATTATGATGTGATTTTCCTAACAAAGAGGGTGGATAATACATATATATCCCTGATGAATGGGTTAATTTTTACATACATGCATACATATCCATTCATGTGACAAGTAGGCCCTAAGAGAATTGTTATGAGTTTTAGGTCGACTTCTGTACCCTTATCTCTTATGCTATCTCTTATGTCTACATTTGTTACATGTCTTACATATTTAGTACATTTTTCGTACTGATATCCCTTTCTGAGGACATTGCATTTCATGACTGAAGGTATAGATATAGATGCAGATAACTCCTCATAGTAGGTGACTCAACTCAGCTTAATGTCATCACGCTCCTTTCTTCTAGATTTGTCTAGTGAGCTGATAGGATGATGGGTAGATATATGTATTTAGTTGGGTATGGTGGGGCCTTGTCCCGACTAGATATTATTTTTTTACTCTTTAGAGGCTTGTAGATAATCGTGTTATGTATTATGGTTTTGTGTGGCTTTGTCGGCCTCTCCAATAGTCTTGTTGTGTTCATATAGAACTTGTCGGCCTTGTTGTATATATGTATATAGGTTGGGATTTTTTGTATGCAGGGGATTGTGTCTTTATTCAAGGAATTATTTATCAGAGGCCTTATTGGCCCATGTATTATTAAGTATGTCACACGTATCAGGATTGGTATGCTCGGGCCTTAGGGTGTCGAGTGTCATCCATAACCCCCAAGGTTGGGTATGACAGATATACCCTATGGATGGACTATGAAACACATAGGTGCACAGTTACACTCTTGCCTTCGAGGCTATACAGATATGTGTATCGCCTTCAGGACTATTTAGCTATTGCCTTTGAGGCTATTTACATCTGCCTTCAGGGCTATTTACATCTATTGTTGGGGCTATTCACACCTGCCTTCGGGGCTATGCACTTACACACTGAATCCCACGTGAGGCCGGGATGTTGTTTTCGGTATTTCAGTCATGATAAGAGTTACTTTATGTTTAATATGTGTGAATAATAGGACAGCTTAGTAAATATCAACAAAGATGGTGCAGAGTATTACGATGGTATAAGCTCTATATACAGAAAGAAAGGCCAAATGGTCCGAATGACAACGTTTTGGTAAGCCGATCTAGTGTTTGTGGTGTGTCCACTCTTATTCTTATCTTCCAGTAAAGATTCTACTATATTTATTCACACTCTTCAACTTCAGAGTTTATATGTATTATTTTCCTACCTTATATATTTAGTACATTTCTTTCTACTGGCGTCCCATTGTTGGGGCGCTGCATTCATGCCTGCAGATTCAGGTAGCTTATTTGATTAGCCCTTACAATTGATAGGTTTACTATTTATCGAAATATCGATAAGACTCCATTTCATCTGGAGTGCAGCCGAGTTATCAGATTATGTTTATAGACTTCATGGGTAGGTGGGGGCCCTATCCCGTCTATGTTATGTTAGTCAAATGTTCTTGAAGGCTTTTGTAGATGCATGTATTCCTGTGGTGAGGTTTAGTATGTTGGTATAATGTTTGTACATGTCGAGGCTTCGTAGGACTATCACTCACATACATAAGGCATTAGGTGCATGCCCACCTCACCTAGGGTGGGGTGTGACAACCGACATCGATAAAAGCTTCAAGGCAAAAACATACTAACCTTGGGGACTGTCTAGATTTGTCGAATATTTTGCACATGTAACAGGACTGACCACACTAAATGACAATTGGACTATTCTTGCATTTGTGTCATATTTGTAAGTCAAAAGAATTAATAAAATTTTCTTTTTCGTGATAAACTTTTGCCACTGAAAGCAACGATACTTAAATCACGCGGATGTTATTTATGACATACTAAAAACTTGTGTCATAATGAACGGGATACGTCCTCTTCTAAAGCGCAATAACAATAAGGACCTCTCTTATTCAAATTAAATCAAAACCTTAAAGAAATAAAAGGTTGCATTTGATTGCTTGAGCACTCGAACAAAAGTTAACTGACACAATAAAGATTAAACCGAGTCTAATGAACAAGAAATTCAAAATATAACCTAGACAACTCTCATTTCACATATTGGTTAATGGCTAGCAGAGCTATGAAATTTGTCTTCCAACTTAAATAAGTCAATTATTATAAGTCTATAAAATCCGTAAACACTAAGGGGATTCAAGGTTAAAATACTCCGGTTCGAATTTATGAAGCCTTGAGTTATTAATCATTTTTCCTTTCCCTTATTTGAAATGGTGGAAAGTATCTATGTCATAAAGGTAAACAGTGCAATGGTAATTCGATACAAATATATAAAAAAAAGCAAGGTAATTAGTGTTGGTATAATAATCTGTATATGGCTAAATAATGTTTCAACACAATCTGTTAATCACTTAGTGAAACACATTACACAATATAAACATTACTTAACAGTAAATTGATCATGAAACAATAAACGAAAACAGAATCTGTTTTGGAAAATAATTTCAGAATGTAATCGAGCCCACTTAGTTCAAAGTGTGTCCTTAAGGAAATTATTCCCCTCACAGTACTCGAGGTTAACGGAATATCGTCTCCCAGGATAGAACGATTATCTTACCAGAATAGTAGTACTCCAAATTCCGGTAGCAGCGAACCACTCAACGGCAGTATATCACACAGAATGAAATTTCGAGTTGAAGATGAAATTCAGAATTGAAAATGAATTAATGAATGAATTAATAAATTCTTGGAATAATCAAGAATTTATAGGTTTGGAGGTACTGATTCTGAATGTTTGCAACCATTCAGAATAGTCATCTGATTTTGGAGGAAAATTCGAAAAAAGAGGGAGAGCCGGACGGGTCGGGTCGGTCGCGGGTTGATCCGTTTGGATTTATTTTTTTAATTAAATAATTAATTAATTAATTAATTAAAGAAACGTTTGTCCAAAAAGATTATCAATCGATCCAAATCCAAAGCCGAGCGAGCGACGACGACGGCGCGAGGGGTCCTTGCCCTCTCAACCCTTTTAGCAACTAGAGAAGGTGTAATGTAATATATACATCTCTTTTTCCTTCTCTTTTTTCGATGTGGGACAAAAGAGTTTTTTACTCCCTTTAATTTTCATCCCATCATTTCCCATTCACCAATATCAAAACTCAACAATCCCCCACATGAATGGGGAATGGCTATAAGATAAATGAATGTACGGACGAGTGTGATATACAAGCGAGAATTGACTGCATCTGCATAAATAGGTTTCCCTTTGAACTTTCTGTAGTGAACTTATATCGGATATACTCGATCAATCGGTAGATTTGATATCTTTGAACCGTCGAACTTTGTTGTATACCTAGACAACATAAGACACACAATCAACCCTCAACCGTTTATGGTTCTCACGGTTGTGTTCGTTTCAGCCATGAACACTTTCGTCTCGTAGTACATAGAGAATGGGCATTTACTGTCATTCCCCTTTAAAGCGGCTTACACTTAACACTCACATAGGTGATTTCTAAACATGTGGTCCTATAGCCACATTATCTGGTCATACATTGTCAGATTTAGATAACCATTAAAAAACCTTAATGCTTTATTAACTCATTAACAAGCCATAAAGTCTTATCCTTATTTCTGAACATTGTCTTCATCCAAGAATGGGTTGAGTTTTTTGACAATGTTGAACCGTCAGTCACAACTTTGTTTGATCTCCTTGAACCTAGCTCTTGGGATCTCCAGTCTGCTAGGTAGAGTTACCGTCATGATGACTTGTCTTTGGCCTTAACCCCATTCCCATTGATGATCTACTAACTCCCTCTCTAGATAAGCCTTTTGTAAGCGGATCCGCCACATTATCTCTTGACTTTACATAATCAATTGTGATAACGCCACTAGAGAGGAGTTGTCTAACGGTATTGTGTCTCCGTCGTATGTGACGAGATTTTCCGTTATACATTACGCTCCCTGCCCTACCTATTGCTGCTTGACTGTCACAATGTATACATATAGGAGCCAAAGGTTTGGGCCAGAATGGAATATCTTCTAAGAAATTCCGGATCCATTCAGCTTCTTCACCGGCCTTGTCTAAAGCTATAAATTCTGATTCCATTGTAGAGCGGGCGATGCATGTCTGTTTTGATGATTTCCAAGACACTGCTCTTCCGCCAACGGTGAAAACATATCCACTCGTGGATTTAACTTCAAACGATCCGGTGATCCAATTTGCATCACTATATCCCTCAAGTTGTTATACCCCGTAGTTCTGACCCTACGTATGAGAGTGTACGAAAGCATGTAAGACTTAAAATTTTCAAAGGATAGGTTGACGGATTATTCCGGACGGGTTTTAGTCAACTTTAAGGCGGGTTATGACCCGGTACATTGAGAGTTCCTAAGTGTGTCAAAGGCCTAGGGCGTAGTTCGTTGAGTCTAGATTCCAACGCAACCAACCGTTCGTCGATAGGACGTCGGAGTAGAATGTTATGAGAGTTACAAGTTCGGTCGCGATGGACAGAAATGTGTTTCGGACAAGCGCGAGGCGGCGCGGATCGAGGCAGCGCGCGGCATCGAGGGGTCGCTGAGTTGCAGTGGCCGCGCGCCGGAAGCAGGCCGCGACGGAAGTTCGCAGGCTGCGGAGGTTCAGTGGCCGCGCGCCGCTGGCGTCGAGGCGCGCGCGGCGGATTTTTTAAAAAACTAGGAAAGTCGATTTCTCTTTAAAAAAGGCCATGGGAGGGTGACAAGTGTCCCCCCCATCTGATTTTCTTGCATGCCTTATATTGACCAAGTCTTGAAGACTTGGTCATCTTTCAAACCTCTCTCTCTCTCTAATTTAGCTCCTCCTTCTCTCTAAAATCCCAAGAGAAATTCTAGCCTTAGGAAAAATCTGAAAAGTTAAGAACAAGAAGGAAGCTTGTGGCTAGCTTGTTGGTGTTGTTGTGGTGGTGTTCTTGGCAAGGAAGCTAGCAAAAATATTTGGAATAAGTTTGGCTAAAACTTTAAGGTAACATTTCTTCCTTTAGAATTAGTTTCTAGTGTTGCATGTTAAGAAGAAAGAACTTGTGGTAGTGAATAATGCTCTTAGAGTCATTGCATGTAAGAAATATGGTTTGGATGTGAAAGAATTGGTTAAGAAGATATTATGAGCATGTTGTAGCCTAAAAACTACTTTAGAATTGTTAAGTGAATTGTTGTACATTTTGGGGTAGAATTTTACACACCCAAGTTTAGGTGTGTAATCCCCTTTGATATGTTTGGATTGTTGAGCCTTAAATGTGGCATTTGGATGTTGAATTCGGCCTTGAGAAAGGTGGCAAAGTATGTAGAAACAAAGGAAATGCTGCCCAATTTTCCATAGAATTAGGGGCTTTGAACTTAGATTATTTCTACATTGAAATTAGAGGTTAATAAACGCATTATGGTTATTATAGGTCGAAATATTACTTGCGGTAGTTGAGCTTAGCAAGTGGATTGACCAAAGAGGTATGTGAAGCTTTCCTATCTCTTGAGCATGAATAGATGAAACTATGTAGTACGGTAGACGTACAAGATTTGGTATTCTTACTTGTTTTAAGTATATAATGACTTGTTTCGTTTTAAGAATGTATAAGTCCCTTGGTTAGGGGAAAAGTATGATTTTACTAAAGTATAGAGTTAATATAACAACTTTATGGGAAGTTGGTTTATTAGCTTCATAAAAGGTTAATGAGAAGAGATTTACTCTAAAGTAAGATAAGTATATGAAGAGGCAAATTGGTTTTAAGGCATCAATTGCCCAAGGGTTTTTATGTATAAAGAAGAGTCATTTTTAAAAGAGTTGAAGTATGTAGTACTTGGGTTAAATTCCCGGTTTTCTTTTATTAAAGATATGATTAAGTGCCTTAAGTAAACTAAAATGAGAGGGTATATGAACAAGACTAATAAGAAGTTATAAGTTTTCTTAACTTATTTATGATTATGATATGATGACAGTTGAGCTAGGGTAAGAGTATATCTGAGGGGCAAGCCCCAAGATCGTTATACCACCTACTCCAGGGTAAGAGTATGTCTGAGGGGCAAGCCCCAAGATCGTCATACCACCTTCTTCAGTGTAAGAGTATATCTGAGGGGTAAGCCCCAAGATCGTTATACTATCTGCTTCAGTGTAAGAGTATATCTGAGGGGTAAGCCCCAAGATCGGTATACCATCTGCTTCAGGGTAAGAGTATATCTGAGGGGTAAGTCCCCAAGATCGTTATACTACCTGTTCCGTGGATTTGCTACCCACGATGCGAGGAATACCTCATGCGAGTCCTTATGGGCTTATGCGGGTGAAATAGTCCCATGCGGTAGTCTGACTATCGAGGAATACCTCACGCGGGTCCACGGGACCCACGGGTGAAATAGTCCCGAGTAGGGTGCTTATTGATACTACGCGAGGTACCTGTTTTGATCCTAAGGCCCTATTTTATGCGAAGATTATATATATATACTTGTCACTCTCATTGTTAGTAAGGCACATAAAAGGTATTTTGATTGTCTTCCATGACTCAACTTACTCTTAGACTTATGATATCATTATTACAGATTTTCCACTTTACATACTTAGTACATATTGTGTCGACCCTTCCTCGGGGATGCGTTAAATGCGCAGTAAGGGTAAGCAGATTGAGGATCCTCGTTCTTAGGATCACTATTCCTGTCGAAGCTCCATTCCTCCTAAGCTTGTTCATTAATGCGGATATTCCACGATCTTATAGGTATTTTGTATATTCGGGGTATGGCGGGGCCTGTCCATACGCTTGTTATCTTTAAGTGCGTGGTCACCTATGTGTTTTGGGCTATAAGAACCCGTTGTACTACTATACTTTTGTTTAAGAATGTTTTATGGAAGCGGCACTTATCGGTGGCGGTGATGTTTACCTTTTATAAGTTATGTGTTATGTATGTTCATTGCTATTCTCGACATATACGGCAGGTGCCGGTGAGGTACGATCGCGGCCGAGGTAGTCGTGACAAAAGTGGTATCGAGCGATTAGTCCTCGGAAAGTGTCTGACCGTGTCTAGTAGAGTCTTGATTATCGGTGTGTCGTGCACCACATCTATAATCGTGAGGCTGCGGGACATTTAGGATTAGTTTCCATTCTTTCACTCTAAGATCGTGCAATAGAGTGAGTTATAGGTTGAACCTCTCGATGTTTTCCTTTATGTATCGCTTATGCCTCGCAAGGCAACCGCGCCCGAGAAGGGCAAGGCGGTGAGAGTCTTGCTAGTGGGGCCGGAGAGTTTCGAGGCACAGCCCGATCCTTACAGAGATGATGTTTAGGCGGCGAGTTCCACGCCGTCGCCCGACCTCAGCAATTCGAGGCGTGGAAGCGGCTCACGAGACCGCGATGCCGGAGCCTCCATCCACGATCGAGTGCGAGTATAGAGATTACGGGAAACAGTTGATTCTTGACAGCGATAGTGGCGGCAGCGGCAAGCGAGCGGCGCCAACCCTAAGCCGACGGTTCTGGATTCGGATTTCTTGGGTTGTCACCCACCCGAGTTCTATGGTTCGAGATTTGAGGAGGATCGCAGGAGTTTGTCCGGCGATTCTACGGACCATGCAGTCCTTAGGGCATCGGAGACCGAGTGCGTTATACTAGCTTCTACCGGTTCTGCAGCGATATTGCGTTGAACTAGTTTGAGTCATGGGTATTGTCGAGGGGTGAGGATGCTCTTCCAGCTGATTGGGAGGAGTTCACAGAGGCGTTCCTAGACCACTTCTTGCCTCCTGAGGTGAGGAGAGCCCGCGTAGATATGTTCTTTACCTTGAGACAGGACGGGAGGACTATCAGGGAGTACAACCTGTAGTTCGACTCCTTGGCCAGATATGCGCACACCATAGTAGCTGACATGGCAGACAGGGTCCATCGATATGTGATGGGGTTAGACCGTCATATGATTACTGCATGCTTGGAGGTGGATCTTCAGCCAGGGATGGATATTGCCAGGATACTGAGCGTCGCCGCGGATTGAGGCGAGAGGCGAGATCGGCTAGATTTGGGCGGCCAAGAGGCGGGGCAGCGAGTTCTCGTGGCGATTTCGGTGGCGGCCTCGGCGGACTAGGTCCACATTCCGGCCCGACAGAGTGCTCCTTCTCGATTTCCGGCGAGGTCCGATCAACAGGTTATTCGGGAAGCGGTCGTGGCTCGGGACTTGAGTTTCGAGGCGAGGCAGCGCTAATCGAGACCACCTACCTCTCGGTGCGTTCGATGCGGTAGGTCTCATCCGGGAGAGTGTCGTATGGGTTCGGGAGCGTGTTATTCTTGTGGCCAACAGGGTCATCTGAAGAAAGATTGTCCGTCCTTAGGCGGCGGGAGCGTTACGGCTCAGCCGACGGTGCATTCTTTGGATCTTCATCTTCGATGGTCGACGCCGGAGGCGGTACTTATGGGCGGCGGGCCGTGGCAGAGGTCGTGGTAGGGGTTCCAGTTCTAGCGGTCCTCAGAACCGCATATATGCTATGTCGGTCAGCGGGACCGGGGCGTCACGGATGTCGTCACAGGTACATTATTGGTTTCTTGCTGTGATGTATATGCTTTGATAGATCCAGGTTCTACCTTGTCCTACATATCTCCTCATATTGCCAGTAGAGTAGGGATAGAGCCCGAGTCCATAAGACCTTTTGAGGTGGCTACGCCAGTAGGTGATTCGGTGGTAGCTGAGCGGGTGTATAAGGCTTGCCCTGTGACTATAGATAGTCGTCAGACTCTAGCCGACTTGATAGAGTTGGATATGACAGACTTTGATGTGATTATGGGTATGGATTGGCTAGCGTCTTGCTATTCCCATGTGGACTGTAGAAAGAGATTAGTTCGGTTCCAGTTTCCTGGTGAGCCGGTTATCGAGTGGAAGGGGAATACTGCATCACCGAGGGGTAAGTTTATTTCTTACCTCAAGGCTAGGAAGATGGTGCGGAAAGGGTACATCTATCATGTGGTTCGAGTATTCGACACTGAGGCTGAGGTACCGGACCTTCAGTCAGTTCCGGTCGTTAGAGAGTTTCCAGATGTATTCCCAGATGAGCTTAGGGTATCCTCCCGAGAGGAGATTGAGTTTTGCATTGATTTGGCGCGGACACTCGTAGATATCTATTCCGCCATACAGGATGGCACCTGCCGAGTTAAAGGAATTGAAGGACCAGCTGAAAGATTTGCTGGAGAAAGACTTTATTAGGCCAAGTGTTTCTCCCTGGGGAGCACCAGTGTTATTTGTAAAGAAGAAGGATGGGACGTTGCGTATGTGTATTGATTCTGTGCGGTGAACAAGGTAACTATCAAGAACAGATATCCTCCCGTGATTGACGATTTGTTTGACCAGATTGCGGGTGCAAAGTGTTTTTCCAAGATAGACATGCGGTGCGGTTATCATCAGTGCGAGTTAGAGATAGATATCCCAAAGATCGCATTCGGGACCGGTATGGGCACTATGAGTTCGTGGTAATGTCTTTCGGTGACCAACGCCCCAGTATTCATGGATTTGATGAATAGGGTGTTCGTGTCATTCTTGGATATGTTCGATATAGTGTTTATTGATGATATCTTGGTGTATTCGCGCACGAGCGAGAGCATACTGATCATTTGAGGCGGTTTTGAGTCCTCCGAGACCGCGATTGTATGCCAAGTTCTCGGTCGCGAGTTTTGGTTAGCCAGTGGCTTTCTTAGGGCATGTTATCGGGGCCAACGGTATTCGGGTTGTCTGACTAAGATTGAGGCGATCAGACTTGGCGCACTCCACTACAACGGAGTGCGCGGCTTTGGGCCTTGCAGGTTATTATCGGAGGTTTGTAGAGAAGTTTGCTTCTATTTAAGCCCCTTTGACTAAGCTGACTCAGAAGGCAGCTATGTTCCGGTGGACGGATACTTGTGAGGAAAGTTTCCGATTGCTAAAGGAGAAGTTGACGCCGCCCGATTCTTACTCTTCCGCAGGCTTAGATGGATATGTGGTTTATTGTGACGCGTCGGTGTCGGGCTTGAGTGCGTCTTGATGCGGCCGCGGCAAGGTTATAGCTTATGCATCTCGGCGGCAGGAAGCATGAGAAGAACTATCCCACACATGACTTGGAGTTGGCGGTGTGATTCATGCCTTGAAGATGCGGAGACATTATTTATATGGAGTTCATGTGGACATTTACGCACCACAAGAGTCTCGGTATATCTTCACGGAGGAGTGAACTTGCGGCGAGACGGTGGTTGGAACTACTTAAGGATTACGATGTTGATATTCTATACCACCCAGGAAGGCGATGTAGTTGCGGATGCCCTTAGTCGCGTGTCGATGGGTAGTGCGTGCGATGTTCAGCCAGAGAAGAGGATATGGTCAGAGATACATCGCCTAGCGAGCCTTGGGGTTCGTTTGGTTGATTCGATAGTGATGGAATTCGGTTCGAGAGGTTGCGAGTCTTATCGTCGAGGAGGTGAAGAGGCGACGATATGAGGATCCGATTTTGGTACTGATCGAGATGCGCTGTTCATAAAGAGAGAGTCTATTTGAGTAGCGCTGATGGGGTGCTAAGATTTGAGGCCGATTGTGTGTTCCGATGTGACAGACTTCGTCGGCGATTCAGGAAGGCGCGGTGCTCGTTATTCCATTCATCCGGGGTCGACTAAGATGTATCATGACCTCAGATGCGTGTATTGGTGGGATGGCCTAAAGAGGGACGTTGCGGAGTTCGTGACGCGGTGCGGTGTCGGCGAGTTAAGGTTGAGCACGAAGCCACGTGGTCATTGCGAGCTATTGATATTCCGACTTGGAAGTGGGAGGTGATAAATATAGATTTTATTACAGGGCTACCTACCACTCAAAAGAAGCATGATTCCATTTGGGTAATTGTTGTGGTGTGAAATCAGCCCATTTTCTTCCGGCCGAGCAGCGTTCTCGGTGAGGACTATGCGGTTATATATTAGAGATTGTGAGACCGCACGAGTCGGTGTCGATTATATCGAGATAGAGAGCCCAGTTCTCGGCTAACTTCGGAGGTCTTTTGAAGGGATTAGGGACAGTGAGTCTCGATGCAGCGTTTCATCCTCGGGCCAAGCGGACGGGCGAACGCACTATCCGCAGACAACGAGGATATCTTTGCGGGCTTGTGTTATTGATTTGAGGTAGTGGGAGGATCATTTGCCTCTTGTGGAGTTTTCTTACAACAACAGCTACCATTCCAGTATTCAGATGGCGCCTTATGAGGCCTTATACGAGAGGAAGTGCAGGTCACCGATAGGCTGGTTCGAGGTGGGAGAAGTTCAGTTAGTCGGGCCAGACTTAGTTCAGCAGGCAGTGGATAAGGTGAAGCTTATCCAGGAACGGTTGTTGGCAGCTCAGAGTCGGCAGAAGTCGTATGCAGATCATCGGCGTCGACACTTGGAATTTGAGATAGATGATTGGGTTTTTCTAAAGGTATCGCCCATGAAGGGCGTGATGAGATTTGGAAAGAAGGGGAAGCTTAGCCCAAGGTACATTGGGCCGTATCAGATTGTCCGTAGGGTAGGCAGGGTTGCCTATGAGTTAGATCTGTCATCCGATTTAGAGGCGGTACATCCAGTTTTCCATGTGTCCATGTTGCGGAAATGTATTGGAGATCCATCTAGAGTGCACCCGGTTCATGACGTCCGAGTGACAGAGGAGTTATCGTATGAGGAGAGTCCCATAGCGATACTCGATCGTCAGGTTAGACGACTTCGGACGAAAGACGTGGCTTCCGTCAAGGTCCTATGGCGGAACGAGAACAGGGAGGAAATGACGTGGGAAGCAGAGGATGACATGATGAAGAAGTACCCTCACCTATTTCCTATACCTCCAGGTAACCCACTTTCCTGCTTGATTAGTTTTGATTTAGCATTTACGCTTCAGTATGTTGTAGCTCGTGGAGCTTCTTTATTTGCAAAAGAATATTTAAGAGGGTCTATGTTGATGTTGTGATTTGAGTAAGCCTAGAAGGAACATTCGGGATGAATGTTTCTAAGGGGGGGAGAATGTTATACCCTGTAGTTCTGACCCTACGTATGAGAGTGTACGAAAGCATGTAAGACTTAAAATTTTCAAAGGATAGGTTGACGGATTATTCCGGACGGGTTTTAGTCAACTTTAAGGCGGGTTATGACCCGGTACATTGAGAGTTCCTAAGTGTGTCAAAGTCCTAGGGCGTATTTCGTTGAGTCTAGATTCCAACGCAACCAACCGTTCGTCGATAGGACGTCGGAGTAGAAAGTTATGAGTTACAAGTTCGGTCGCGATCGGACAGAAATGTGTTTCGGACAAGGGCGACAGGGCCGCGGCGCCGGATGCAGGCGCGGCGTCGGAAATCTTGAGGGCCGCTGAGATTGCAGCGCGCCGGAAGCGAGCGGCGCGCCGAAGTTCGAAGGCTGCGGAGGTTTAGTGCCATGGCTGGCCAAGGGATTTTGGGCGGAAAAACTTAGGCAAGTCGATTTCTCTTTTAAAAGGCAATGGGAGGGTGACAAGTGTCCCCCCCATCTGATTTTTCTTGCATGCCTTATATTGACCAAGTCTTGAAGACTTGGTCATCTTTCAAACCTCTCTCTCTCTCTAATTTAGCTCCTCCTTCTCTCTAAAATCCCAAGAGAAATTCTAGCCTTAGGAAAAATCTGAAAAGTTAAGAACAAGAAGGAAGCTTGTGGCTAGCTTGTTGGCGTTGTTGTGGTGGTGTTCTTGGCAAGGAAGCTAGCAAAAATATTTGGAATAAGTTTGGCTAAAACTTTAAGGTAACATTTCTTCCTTTAGAATTAGTTTCTAGTGTTGCATGTTAAGAAGAAAGAACTTGTGGTAGTGAATAATGCTCTTAGAGTCATTGCATGTAAGAAATATGGTTTGGATGTGAAAGAATTGGTTAAGAAGATATTATGAGCATGTTGTAGCCTAAAAACTACTTTAGAATTATTAAGTGAATTGTTGTACCTTTTGGGGTAGAATTTTACACACCCAAGTTTAGGTGTGTAATCCCCTTTGATATGTTTGGATTGTTGAGCCTTAAATGTGGCATTTGGATGTTGAATTCGGCCTTGAGAAAGGTGGCAAAGTATGTAGAAACAAAGGAAATGCTGCCCAATTTTCCATAGAATTAGGGGCTTTGAACTTAGATTATTTCTACATTGAAATTAGAGCTTAATAAACGCATTATGGTTATTATAGGTCGAAATATTACTTGCGGTAGTTGAGCTTAGCAAGTGGATTGACCAAAGAGGTATGTGAAGTTTTCCTATCTCTTGAGCATGAATAGATGAAACTATGTAGTACGGTAGACGTACAAGATTTGGTATTCTTACTTGTTTTAAGTATATAATGACTTGTTTCGTTTTAAGAATGTATAAGTCCCTTGGTTAGGGGAAAAGTATGATTTTACTAAAGTATAGAGTTAATATAACAACTTTATGGGAAGTTGGTTTATTAGCTTCATAAAAGGTTAATGAGAAGAGATTTACTCTAAAGTAAGATAAGTATATGAAGAGGCAAATTGGTTTTAAGGCATCAATTGCCCAAGGGTTTTTATGTATAAAGAAGAGTCATTTTTAAAAGAGTTGAAGTATGTAGTACTTGGGTTAAATTCCCGGTTTTCTTTTATTAAAGATATGATTAAGTGTCTTAAGTAAACTAAAATGAGAGGGTATATGAACAAGACTAATAAGAAGTTATAAGTTTTCTTAACTTATTTATGATTATGATATGATGAGTTGAGCTAGGGTAAGAGTATATCCGAGGCAAGCCCCAAGATCGTTATACCACCTACTCCTGTAAGAGTATGTGCGAGGCAAGCCCAAGATCGTCATACCACCTTCTCGGTGTAGAGTATATCGAGGCAAGCCCAAGATCGTTATACCATCCGCCGGTGTAGAGTATATCGAGGGTAAGCCCCAAGATCGTTATACCATCTGCGGGGTAGAGTATATATCGAGGTAAGTCCCAAGATCGTTATACCACCTGCTGGATTTGCTACCCACAATGCGAGGAATACCTCATGCGAGTCCTTATGGGCTTATGCGGGTGAAATAGTCCCGTGCGGTAGTCTGACTATGCGAGGAATACCTCATGCGGGTCCACGGGACTATCGCGGGTGAAATAGTCCCAGGAGTAGGGGTGCTTATTGATACTACGGGCGAGGTACCCTGTTTTGATCCTAAGGCCCCTATTTTATGCAGTATTATATATATATACTTGTCACTCTCATTGTTAGTAAGGCACAGTAAAAGGTATTTTGATTGTCTTCCATGACTCCAGCTTACTCTTAGACTTATGATATCATTATTACAGTATTTTCCAGCTTTACATACTTGGTACATATTGTGTCGACCCCTTCCTGGGCTGCGTTAAATCTGCAGGTAAGGGTAAGCAGATTGAGGATCCTCGTTCTTAGGATCACTATTCCGGTGTCAGAAGCTCCATTCCTCCGGAAGCTTGTTCATTGGTACGGATATTCCCTGATGCTATAGGTATTTTGTACATTCAGGGGTATGGCGGGGCCCTGTCCCGCCACAGTTGTTATCTTTAGAGGTCTGTGGTCACCTATGTGTTTTGGGCTATAAGAACCCGTTGTACTACTATACTTTTGTTTAAGAATGTTTTATGGAAGGCAGCCTTATCGGCTGGCCAGTGATGTTTACCTTTTTATAAGTTATGTGTTATGTATGTTCATTGCTATTCTCGACATATACGGCGAGGTACCCGGCAGGTACCGATGCGACCGGTCGTCGTGACACAATCTTTGCGGGATATTTATTATAATGCAAAGCATAGTTTTGGGTGTGTTGTAAATATCCCAAGACTCGTTTCATTGTCATCCAATGAGTTTGATTGGGATTACTCGTGAATCGACTCAGCGTGCTTATAGAACAAGCTATATCTGGTCGTGTACAATTCATAATGTACATCAAACTTTCCAAAACTCGTGCAAAGTCCAATTGTGAGTCACTTTCACCTTCATTCTTTTGAAGTGCAAAACTTACATCAATTGGAGTCTTTGCAACATTGAAATTTAAAATATTTGAACTTGTGAAGTACTTTTTCAATATAATGTGACTGTGATAATGCTAGACCTTGTGGAGTTTTATGGATCCTAATTCCTAAGATCAAATCAGCAACCCCTAAGTCTTTCATGTCAAATTTGCTAGCGAGCATACGTTTCGTAGCATTTACATCGACAATATCTTTATTCATTATCAACATGTCATCAACATACAAACAAAAAATGACTTCATGATTTGGAGTATTTTTAATGTAAACACATTTGTCACACTCATTAATCTTAAATCCATTTGCCAACATTGTTTGGTCAAATTTCGCATGTCATTATTTGGGTGCTTGTTTAAGTCCATAAAGTGACTTAACAAGTCTGCACACTTTCCTTTCTTTACCAGGAACCACAAAACCCTCAGGTTGTTCCATGTAAATTTCTTCCTCCAATTTTCCATTTAAGAAAGTTGTCTTGACATCCATTTGATGGATTTCAAGACCATATACGACCGCCAGTGCCACTAACACCCGAATAGATGTTATTCTTGTTACCGACGAGTATGTGTCAAAGTAATCAAGGCCTTCCTTTTGTCTATAACCTTTGACCACAAGTCTTGCCTTATATTTGTCAATAGTGCCATCAGCTTTCATTTTCCTTTTAAAGATCCATTTTGATCCTAAAGGTTTATTTCTAGGAGGAAGATCAACTAATTCCCATGTATGGTTGTTTAAAATTGATTCAATCTCACTATTGACTGCTTTTTTCCAAAATGTTGAATCAGAAGATGACATTGCTGCTTTAAATGTTTGAGGCTCATTTTCAAGCAAGAATGTTACAAAATCTGGTCCAAATGAAGTAGATGTCTTTTGACGTTTGCTACGCCTTGGATCCTCTTTGCTTGGTATACATTCCTTTGGTTCTTCCCGCGGTCGTTTAGATCTTTCACTTGACGACTCACATTCAGTTTTATACGGATAGATGTTTTCAAAGAATTCAGCATTATCTGATTCAATTACCGTATTAACATGAATTTCGGGATTGTCCGATTTGTGAAGCAAAAACCGACAAGCTTTGATATTTGTAGCATAGCCAATAAAAACACAATCCATAGTTTTTGGTCCGATTTTTACCCTTTTGGACAAAGGAACTTGGACCTTCGCTAAACACCCCCACACTTTGAAATATTTCAAATTGGGTTTTCTTCCTTTCCATAGATCATATGGAATAGATTGTGTTTTGTTGTGGGGTACTCTGTTGAGTATTCGATTAGCTGTAAGGATAGCTTCCCCCACAAGTTCTGCGGTAAACCGGAACTGATTAGTAAGGCATTCATCATTTCCTTTAATGTTCGGTTTTTCCTTTCCACAATTCCATTTGATTGTGGTGTGTAAGGGGCAGTAGTTTGATGAATAATTCCATATTCCAAACATGTCTCTGTAAAGGGAGATTTGTACTCTTCACCCCTATCACTTCTAATCATTTTGATCTTTTTATTCAATTGATTTTCCACTTCGTTCTTGTATTGCTTAAATGCATTAATTGATTCATCCTTACTATTAAGCAGATACACATAACAGTGTCGAGTGCAATCGTCAATGAAAGTTATAAAATACTTTTTCCTACCACGAGATGGTATTGACTTCATATCACATATATCTGCGTGAATTAAGTCTAAAGGATTTGAATTCCTATCAATAGACTTATATGGATGTTTAACAAACTTAGATTCAACACAAATTTCACATTTTGATTTGTTACACTCGAATTTAGGCAATACTTCTAAATTGATCAATTTTCGCAAGGTTTTGTAATTGACATGTCCTAAATCATTTGACTCCAATAAGTAAGATGAAGCTGAATTTTCATTAATACTGTCAACAACCATTACATTGAGTTTGAAAAGGCCCTCGGTGAGGTAGCCCTTTCCTATGAACATATCATTCTTACTTATTATAATTTTCTCACTAACCAACACGCACTTAAACCCGTTTTTGACGAGTAGTCCGACTGAAACTAAATTCTTCCGAATTGTTGGAACGTGCAGAACATTGTTGAGAGTCAGGACCTTGCCGGAAGTCATCTTCAGAAGTATCTTCCCATATCCTTCAACCTTGGCTGTTGCAGTATTTCCCATAAACAAGACTCTTCGGTCCAATGAGCATAGGTTGCAAATGCTTCTTCTGCAGCGCAAACATGTCGAGTGGCACCAGAATCCAGCCACCACTCCTTTGGATTTCCAAGTAAATTGCACTCTGACAGCATTTCACACAGATTATTCATTTGATCATTTATTTCCACCATATTGGCTTGTCCTTTTCCCTTGTCCTTTTTCGGGAGACGACAATCTGGGCTTTTGTGGCCAGCTTTCCCACAATTAAAGCAGTTGCCCTTGAACTTTTTCTTGTTAGAAGCCTTCTCTTTTCCAGAAGGCCTCTTTCTTTTCTTGTTCATTTTCGGAGCAGCATCTTCAACGATGTTGGCCCCTTCAATTGGTGAACTCTTACGATACCTCTTCTCAGCGGTTTTGTTATCTTCCTCGATCTTGAGACGAATCACAAGATCCTCCAACTTCATTTCCTTTCTTTTGTGCTTAACATAATTCTTGAAATCTTTCCACAAATACGGCAATTTCTCAATCATTGCAGCCACTTGGAATGCTTCATTCACTACCATACCTTCAGCAATAAGGTCATGGAAGATAAGTTGAAGCTCTTGAACTTGGGTTCCAATGGTTTTTCCATCAACCATTTTGTAGTCGAGGAATTTGGCAACCACAAACTTCTTCAAGCAATCATCTTCTGTCTTGTACTTCTTTTCAAGTGCACTCCACAGTTCTTTGGAAGTCTCTACTGCACTGTAGACATTGTACAAGTCATCTTCTAAGGCACTTAAAATATAGCCTTTGCACAAAAAATCAGTCTGTTTCCAAGCCTCAGTAACCATGAACTGCTGGTTGTCAGGCATGTCGGCGGCAGGCACGGGAGGGTCCTCACTGGTGAACTTTTGCAAACTAAGGGTGGTAAGCCAAAAGAACATTCTTTGATGTCATCATTTAAAGTTGGCACCGGTGAACTTCGCAGGTTTCTCGGTGGTGATGCGGTGCGGGTTGTAGTAATGTAACCACTGCGAGATTTGCAGAGGTAGTTCCAATTTCAATTGTCATTGTTTGTCACTGTCAAATCGACAAACTGTTTTAATTAATAAAACCAAAATAGCAATTAATTCACAGACTTCAACGATGAAAATTTTATTTCTTCAAATCGCAGTCGAATTATAAACTTAAACGATGAAGATTTTATTTCCTCAAATCGTAGTATAATTATGAAACTTTAGTATTTCAACGAAGTTTTTATATCTTCGAGTCAGAATACTAATATTCATATGGAGTAGAAAACTACACAAGTTTTAATCTCCTTAAACAGAACGATGAAGTTTTTATGTTCTTCAAATCGTTGCAACAAATATCATACACAATAAGAAAGATTTTATTTCTTCAAACCGAATCAATTTTGATAGCAACAAATATAATACACAACGGTGAAGATTTTATTTCTTCAACCCGAATCAAAATTGCTTGAAACGAAGTGCAGTAGATTATATGTTGTATACTTGATGAAGTTTTTATATCTTCAAATCAAGTATCCAATGAGTAGAAAGTTATGAAAACTTTAATCTCAACCGGAGTAGAAAATCCGAAGATTTTAGTCTCCAAACAACATACAAGAAAACACTTTTTTTTTTTCTGGAAAACACTTTTTTTTTCCTTTTGGAAAACACTTTTTCCTGGACTTTTAATATTCCAACGAATTTTTTATGTCTTCAAGTTAGAATATACGGAGTAGAAAACCACACAGGTTTTAATCTCCAAACCAGAATACAGATTAAAATAAAATAAACATAATTTCCTTAAGATTGTTGGTATAATAATCTGTATATGGCTAAATAATGTTTCAACACAATCTGTTAATCACTTAGTGAAACACATTACACGATATAAACATTACTTAACAGTAAATTGATCATGAAACAATAAACGAAAACATAATCTGTTTTGAAAAATAATTTCAGAATGTAATCAAGCCCACTTAGTTCAAAGTGTGTCCTTAAGGAAATTATTCCCCTCACAGTACTCGAGGTTAACGGAATATCGCCTCCCAGGATAGAACGATTATCTTACCAGAATAGTAGTACTCCAAATTCCGGTAGCAGCGAACCACTCAACGGCAGTATATCACACAGAATGAAATTTCGAGTTGAAGATGAAATTCAGAATTGAAAATGAATTAATGAATGAATTAATAAATTCTTGGAATAATCAAGAATTTAGGTTTGGAGGTACTGATTCTGAATGTTTGCAACCATTCAGAATAGTCATCTAATTTTGGAGGGAAATTCGAAAAAGAAATGGAGAGCCGGACGGGTCGGTCGCGGGTTGATCCGTTTGGATTTATTTTTTTAATTAAATAATTAATTAATTAAAGAAACGTTTGTCCAAAAAGATTATCAATCAATCAATCGATCCAAATCCAAATCCAAATCCAAAGTCGAAGTCGAGCGAGCGACGACGACGGCGCGAGGGGTCCTTGCCCTCTCAACCCTTTTAGAACCTAGAGAAGGTGTAATGTAATATATACATCTCTCTTTCCTTCTCTTTTTTCGATGTGGGACAAAAGAGCCTTTTACTCCATTTAATTTTCATCTCATCATTTCCTATTCACCAATATCAAAACCCAACAATTAGAACATTAAAATGATTCATCATATAAAACCTTCGGGGCCAATAAAGTCCCGAAGGAAAAGTTTACAAAGCCTGTGAAAGGGTTCGGCCATCCCGACACCATGGTCCGCCAAGGCTTAAACACAAAAGTCATAGTAAAACAACAGTCTGGATTAAAAGAGAGATAACCAAGAGGGGCATCATCGGAGTCCCCAACTCCTAGATCATTCCCTTTGGCACCTTAAAGATCTTTCATGGCTAACTCAACCCTTCAAGATCAATCTCTTTATTGAGAAGTGTCATAGGGATATCCATTTTACCTTCTTGGAGGGCATTCCTGCATGTCTTCAGGGTGGCCAGGTCTCGTTGGAGTTTCCACTTCTGGCACCTAGCCTGAAGACGTTCCTGAAGATTCTCAGCATTGACGAGTCGGCCTTGTGCATTGGCCTGGTCTGCCTCAAACTTAACAATTTTGCTCTGCATGTTTACGCAAGTGGAGGTTAGGACTTGCAAGGAGTTATCCCGTGTCACGACCCGACCCCGGGACCGCGACTGGTGCCCTACCTGGGCACCCTTACAGGTAAACATCAGAGAAAAATCAGCGGAACATACATGAAACTTATAAATAAAACATCGGAAGTAATACAACAGGTTAGCCGATAGGGATACCTTCCGGTACATATATAAAAACAACCGAAGCGATTTGCCTCTTTCTTTTACAAAGCGACCCACAATATGTGACTACTGCACTTCTAAGAGTGTTAATATAACCATCTGGCGGGACAAGGCCCGCGCACCTGAATATACATAGCCATGACAACTCCTAACATTGGAGCCATCTCAAAATCTTTGAACCAGATCCTAAGCTCGCGGATCCATAGCGTAATACCTAAACTGCGGACATGAACGCGGCCGAAGAAGTCGATAACAGTGCGAATATGGAAATGAAATAACGTCTGATAAGCGGTCATAATCATACAAAAGAATGACAAGGACAAGTATAAAAATACATACGAGATCTGCGTGTCATTACCACTTATGAACTTAATTTCACATCAATATCTTTTTCCATTCCATTAAGAGTTATAGCCATATCTTACGTACTTACTTAGGAGAAGTCATTAAGTTCATTTCTATCTAACTTACTTATCTTTCATAACATAGTCCGCCCACTACGGAGGGACACATATACTACCCTACCAAATCGGGACGCGATCAATCACACCAATATCAAAGCATGCCCGTGAATCCCCATCACCGCGATACTAAAAGTGTAAAATATAACCATGGGTCTCACGCCCATAAAATCAATCAAAACAGTGGTATAACGTCGGGGCTTGCCTCATTTATACTCTTACCCCGGAGAAGGTGGTAAGCGGGGTATAACGCCTGGGCTTGCCCTCATTTATACTCTTTACCCGAGAAGGTGGTATAACGTCTTGGGGCTTGCCCTCATTTATACTCTTACCCTATCTCGACTGGTCGTCAAATAACACATAAAGCGGGTGGTACAGTCTTGGGATTTACCCTCACTTATACTCTTACCGGAGAAGGTGGTATAACGTCTTGGGGCTTGCCTCATTTATACTCTTACCCTAACTCAACCTACCATCATACATAACATAAGCACTACCGACTTATCATACATAACATAAGCACTACCGCTTATCATACATAATATAAGCAAGTTAAGAAATCCCCTAACTTCTTATTAGCTTGTTCATATACACTCTCATTTTTGTTTACTTAAGGCACTAACATGTCATTATAAAATCCGAATTTAACCCAACGTACTACGTGCCTCTACTCCTTTAAAATGATTCTCTTTCAAACAAAACTTCCAAGATACTAATAACCGTAGTATCAAGTCATATCTACTTTTCACGACAAGTCACAATACTTTTTAGAAATATAATTATAGGCTTCTAAATCAAGTGACTTCTTTCTTTAAAACCTTAAGCAATTGGTACCTTTAAAACAATTTTGCCCTTCTTTATTTCAAATCATTACTTTGCTTACAATACTGAAGAAAACCATTCTTTAAATCTTCCATAAAGTTGTTATTGTCACTTAATTAACCCAAGTTCGGATCTACAAGACAGTAGACCCGAACCCTGCCTCGTGGACTGGCCTTACCCCCTGCACCTAAGTAGATACCATCGTAGTAATCACGAACATAAAGACAATGAAATAAGAAGACAAAGCAGTTACTAAAACTAAGTACTTTCAAATATATATATATAAATAGCAACTTTTTCAACATGAAACAGTTTAATCCTTTTACAAACCCCTCCCACAACAAGACATTCACACTCTAAGAATGATACGATGCAACAACGTATTGCATGTATTCTGCTAAACCCCGAATGTAAACACTTACTACATTTTGATGAGAGACTATACCACCGATAAGCCTCCGAGAAACGAGCTTCCAAACGCCAAATCGCTGACCTGAGCTGGATCAACGATCGTGTACCTCAACCCAGATGAATGCAGCCTTCCTAAGCGAGGTCAAGACAACAAAAATTTATATGAAAAAATCGTACATAACGCAAAATTTCCGGCGAGCGTCGCGACCAATGAAAATTTGGTATGAAATCCAAAATAAGGATAACGTGAATGAAACTGGCAGCAATGGTGCATGAACGCGAAATTTCCATGAGGTCGCATAACAGTACCGAGTACGTGGAAATCAAAATACATATCGTAAATAAATCATAGCGCCATAAATGAGACATAAGCGATCATATAAAGCGAGAGACATGTATGATAACCAAACTACGCTTACAACAAAGCATGCCATTAAGTCGTGACTCACGCCTCAAGTCATCACTCAAGTATAACAATGGGTCTCGTGCCCACAAACATCAATCATGCGTGGAATACCTTCTCATCGCGGCAATCTATGATATAAAAGCACCAAGGAACACATGAACACCGTGTCCCACCAGGTCATAATAAAAACCAGACGGGAAGTAACGCAAGGCATAGCCGACTACTAAAAACCTACAAGCATGTCAACAAGGCCGCGAATCAGGACATAAGATTCTCGTTTTAGACCGCACATGATCAAAGTTCGCCACTTGCCCGCAGTATCACACCGCGCGTCAACCTGAACTCCGCGACTCGCAGATAGGCCAATCTCATCGCCCGCATGAGGGCTCGACGAGGTAGCTACCCCAAGACGTTCCGACTTCCGCCCGACCGCGCTACACGGATCGATGCCCATGTGCGACGGAGGTCAAAAGGACGTGACACTAACTCCGGAACTCGCAGCTCGCGATAGGCCCCCGACCCGCATGCAGGTATTCTCGAATCATAGGTCCATCGACCACCGAAGTCTACCCGCGGAGGCGAGCCATAACCGGAATCATCTCAAGAGATTGAATGCCACAATACCATCATAACGACCGATAGTTAATAAGCACAATCAAGGGAAACCTTTCACACAAAACATCACAAAGATACTCAACACACGTAGCATCCCAACACGCTTACTTATCAAAGCAATCAAGAAAGTATTACAAGGCTATCACAAACCAATACAATCAAGTTGTTTCACACAAGGTACTTTCTACTAATGTCTGGTACCACGCGCACTACTTACTAACAAGTTCGCACTGTATCCCCAAAGCACTTCATACATTAAATCTTTACAAGATATTAAGCGTTTCACAAAACCACACAATACCAAAGAAGTATATGAACATGTGAGTGATTATCTTTTAAAGTAAATCAATTACTTCTCTTTGTAAAATCAAGTAGCAACATTCTTTTCCAATGTTTAAGTTTGCCTAATTTCCAATGTTCAAGTTTCTCATTTTAGAACGGTTTCGTAGTTCATAAGCTTATTCATTTAAGAATATAATTCTCCTTAAAACTATCTGAGAAACATAAGTCTTATATGTGAGTAGGATATTCTTGTTTATAACAATCTTATTATGCATGCTGCACATCTAGAAATATCATTTTGTCTCATCTTGACATGCGAGGAGTTTCTACACAGGCTTTAAGTTTCTAACGTTTTATTAATACTTAATTAGTCGTAACATTTCCTTTATTAACGCTGCAGTGGTTTGTCGATACACATTCTGATTTCCGAAATCAGTAAAACATTCTTAAGCCGTTATACCTAACCTCCCATAAAGCTAGTATAACTCTTAAGTTTTCAAAAACCAAGTATTACTTCTTCTTTCAAAATGATTCAAAATCTTTTGAAATACTTCAAGTTCTTTATTAACACATAACAAGCCGCTTATAGTTCAAATCAGCTTACCTTTTAAAAAAACACATGTATTTTCTAACCAACATAAAGTATAACCAACTTCCCATAAAGCCGTTATAACACTTTATGTTTTACACCAATAAAATACATTTAGCACAGCATCGTCCTACACGTGACTACATAGTTCACACATATCATGCTAGAAGAGATAGGAAGAGGTTCACATACCATGCACGATTATCGACTAACAGCAAAACGCCTCCAAGTACTCCTCAAACCTACTACTCCCTAAGCCAAGTAGATCGCGCACATAGTACACATACCGCGACGACATCGACCAATAGCAAACGCCTCCAAGTACCTCAAACCGCTACTCCCTAAGCTGGGCGTATCGCGTCATCGCAGATGGCGATTTCCCCACCTATAAGTGCCAAGGCGCTTTATTAACATAAGGTCTCTTCGTGAGAACTTTCTACAGAAAATCTGGCAAAGATTTCCCCAAGAATGGGCCAGAAACTCCTCCTCTATCGGTGCTCTCTGGCCACTAAGCCAAACTGCAGTGGGGTTATACATCTAACCCTAACTGCAATAACTCTACTCCACGGTACTACTACACAAGTCTACTCACATGTTGCACTCTATGTAATTACAGCAACAAGATTTTCTTTTAAATTCGTGCTCAGTTTAAGTCAAAAGAGATCATATAAGTCAAAGCATATCGCGCATAAGTATTCGCAAAGCTTAAGTCAAAAGACATTGCCGATAACTACGCTCGCAAAAACATTATTGCCGATAACTACTTCAGTTCTATTATATAGTATACTTCAACTATATATTCAAGTTAATCATGTAATTTCCAATTACAATAAGAGGACAAGATAATTACTCTCGATAAGCCCATAATTATCCTAAGCTTAAAGTCGATCCCGCAATCGCTTAGCCCAACTCCGAGCGCCCAACCCGCTTAAATCCACCCTTGTAAAGCTTCTAACCAACTTACACAATACTCCAAACGGGACTATGGAGATTTTCCGTGTCAGGTTCCTGGTTTTCAGGACCGACGAAGTATAATAGTATTTTCTGGTTACAGGTATAACCTTAGAATACAAATACAAGGTATATGCATAAGTAATTTAATTGGGGCATTATAACAATACTTTCGAGAACGTATTTCTACACCAAAAATCTCAGGGGTACATTATATTTATAAACAACACCACGCTATGTAATAAGTCCTACCATGTGCGCCAACTCAAGGGGGATGGCCTCACTGCCGGGAAAAGGACGAACGGGGTGGAAGTTCCCCGCCATAAGGCCAACTCTGGCGCCTGGGCCAAGGGGGAAAGGACGAGAACAAGGTGGAAGGGAGGGAGGAAGAGCTCACAAGACTTAGGCATTTTTGGACGAAGTTAAGTCTTCAACTTAAGCGGCATTTATAAACAAGTACGGCCAACCAAAGCGCCAACGGCATCAATAGGTCGGGCGGGACGCCAACCAGCGCCAAGATCAACATGTGTTAGTGCTTAGGCTGTAGATTTACCAACACAAATATCCTACCAACTCCTTGACTTTTCCAAGGCACCAAAAACGGGCTCCACAAAAACGCGTCTAATTTTGTCCAAATCGTCCAAATGGACGTTCAAGTCCACCACCGGTGGTGCCAAGGCCGCCCTCCCGCTGGTCCAAAATGTTTCGCCTCTAAAAATCCACCACAATCGGCGTTAAGCGCCGCCTCCCGTCGGTCCAAAAATGTTCGCCTCTCTAAAATCAAAATTAGAAACGAGCATAGCCGAAATTCCCCAATAAAGTCGCGGAAACGCTTCGGGCTTAAAAACGACTAAACAAGCAGAATAAAATTAATTCGCCAAGCCCAGCGCATGCTTTCTTAGCCTAAATTCCTCACGAAGCCGTGGAAAACGCTTTCATCAAAAACGACTCAAACGGGTGTTGTGAACAAACACCCGGGCTGCCTTAGTACAAGTTTCACCACGACGCCCTTACGTACATACTGAAATTCACGCACGCCCCACGCATACCGAAATACTGTATAACATTCTCTCTTCCTCTTAGAAAACATTTCATTCCACGTTCCTTCAAGTCTCAAAACAAATATGTTTCAAAGATAGTCTTCACTACTATAACTTACGAAAAAACAAACCCGCCACATCCGCCACTTTAAAACACTCCAAACCCGCCACATCCGGCCACGGAAACACCCAAGCAAATACCTCCATCCAAGTCCACGAGGAAAACACTCTTTTTTTTTTTAACATAAATCCACAAACACTTTCCTCACCGGGGTCTCACCGGGGTCTAAAATATACCTATCGTGACCTTCTCTTTTACATCGCGACCTTTCTCTTTACAAAAGAAATGATCACATCAATGCTCGCCATACATGCCTTCACTTCGCCATGTTACGTTCACTTCTCTTACTCGTCGTGATACCACTTTGTCACTTTGTCGCGAGCCTTGCTCCGGATGACCTAACAAATGGTACCGGGTCGCCATGATCCCGCCGAGGATGTCGTGATACTCGAACTCTACCACATTTGAGCATCGTCAGCTTCCAAAACTCGGTTACTATCTCTACCGGTCATCATTAACCGGAATACTCGATGGATCGACACTTTCCCGACATAACATTTAACGATCGGACGCATCGCTCCTAAGTCGGACTAAGAATGCCACATATGTGCAACCCGCCTATTCTTCATGCGTAACCTGCAGGCCCAAAGTAACTCGCCAAGTCCTCTCAGATTCCAAACTCGCTACAACGCAACCCGGTGGTATTAAGAAGAAGACTGACCAACCCAACTCTAAGCGCCGCCGCCGATTATCCGCAGACGCATTCTCCGAAATCGCTAACCTCTTCTAGACAAGCTCACTATCCACAAATTACCGAACAAGCCTAACCAACCGGCCCGAACCTTTGCCAACATCGAACCAACTTAATCGACAACTTACACTTCCGCCCTTACAAGGCTTCAAGGCGACATCCGAACACCAAATGGTAGCTTAAACACTTCCTCTACAGGAGACAACAAATTCCTACAACCACCCCCAAGTCCACACCGGCCCGGCGACGCGACCAGACTCACCGAGTTCTTAGCATGCTTGCAAAACTTCCAAACAAAAATGCTGTGAACTGGCTCCACTGGTCTCATAAGGTAGCCAGAGGCACCCTGCAACCTTACAACCTCTTCTCTCGATAAATCAACACCGCTGAGTGAACGGTCCCGACCGGTTAACACGGCTGGGTCGCTTCATCGCCCGTAATTAATCGGGCTCCAACGTGATCCACGAACTCAGACTGGTTAACTAAACTGGGTCAACACCTCGTGAATTCCTAACACAAGGACCACCACAAACTGACCCCACCACTAAACCTACCGCTGGCTGACCCGCACCCTGGCCCCAACCCACCCTAAGAACACGAAATACTAGCCTCTCGATCCCAACAATCTCACTAAACACGTTACTTAAAACCTAATGCATTTCTAGCTCAACTACTTCATTTCACACTACTATAGGACCTATCCTAAACGTACCACGTGCACTACGACCCAATAAGGATCAAACACAACACTACACCTTACATCGAGATGGCCTACCTCTAAGGTCTCTAATGATAAAAACTCTAAGGTCTTACACTTTTCTATCCCCAAATCTACTGGGTTAGCTAACCAAGATTTCTAATCACAACATTAACACTCGCTATCAAACATAAAGACTTATGATATACCCATCTTATCACACATACCAACTCTGGGGAGGGTTAAAGATTCATTCAGAATTCACTGCTTCATTCTTGTCGCGAACAACCGCCTAGGCGATAAATGGCAGCGGCGTGACGAACTACCCACCTGCATCAAGGCAAAAGCCTCCTACTGTGTCACTCTTCGACATACGTCTCGACGGCCAAGTAGTACAACAAGACCAACTAAAAGATGATTCTCGATTTATCGCTCATATCAAGTGGAACCTAAGCCCCGAGTTCTACCAACTCCTCGCATACTCCGAACGCCCCGTAAATCCGCGAAGCACCACTCAGACCGCGAAAGGCATAACGACTGGCCGCGTAGCGACTACCAAAGTTACCAAAGGACCTTGCTGCTCGCCCTTCGCGTTCGTTAACCCACATCTCATGCTTTGGCCACGCGCATAAGCCCGTGACACAAAGTTACAAGCCAAGCCTAATCAAGTGATTACTCTTACACACCCTTCTGTGTAGTCATCAAGACTCGCGACACGGTATACTCTCGTAGCCAAATCCATAGCCTAGTAATGTAATGCTTTCTCAACGCATCCACGAACTTCAGACAAGTTAATCTAAACTTGGGCCAACACCCTCGTAACCCTAACACAAGGCGACCACCACAAATCGACTCCTACCACCAAAACCTGGTCGCGTTGGATCAACGGCCCCAACCCACCCGCAAACACGCAAATACTAGCTCCCGATCCTAACAATCTCAATTAAACACGTGCTACTAAAACCTAGCGGTCTCTTAGCTCAACTACCCCCTTTCATTTCACACTACTTCTAGTGGACCTATCCCAAACGTAGCTCACGTGCACTATGCACTCCAACAAGGATCAAACACAACACTACACCTTTACATCGGTGACGGGCTCACTTCTAAGGTCTCACGTATAAAACTCTAAGGTTCACACTTTTCTATCCCCAAATCTTACTTAAGCTAGCTAACCAAGATTTCTAATCACAACATTAACACTGCTATCAAAACATAGCACTTATGATATACCCATCTTATCACACATACTGAACTTCTGTAGGTTAAAGATCTATCTCAGAATTCATCAAGCCATCTCCTCTTAGTCGCTCTAATCAAATCCCCATTTCCGCAGGCTTATACGCTTAAGGAAGGTGACGAATCACCTAATTTGCAGATCAAGGCAAAGTCCTCCTACTAGGTCACTTTCGACACATGGCCTCGACGGCCGCAGTAATAACAAGTACCAACTAAAGATGACATTCGACGACAAGTTCGCCATACTGCGAACTGGCCCGGAGTTCACTAACTCCTCGCAGATAATTCAACGCCCCAAACTGGAAGACCACTCGTGACCGTGAGGTGCATAATCTGTTCACTGTGAGGCGTATCACTAAAGTTACCAGCGACCTTGCCGCCTGCCCTCTTCTCGCCCTCGTTAACCCGGCTGACCCTATGTTTCTGGCCACGCGCATAAGCCCGTATTAATGTGCCATGCTCTGCTTCAATCAAGGATTACTTACACACCCTTCTTAGGTAGTCACTGAACTACGATACACTGCATACTCGTAGCCAAATCCATACTAGTAAATAGGTCGCTTCTGCATCTAATTTCACTGCTCCCGGCCGTGGAACTAGCGTTCAAATGTCAGCGGCCGCAAGAGAATCGCTGCGGCTAAACTTTATCAGCTAGTGACGCCGCAGAATCCCGAACGGGCATTACCTTAGGTAATGATCGGGCTCAGCCCACGTGAATCTTCCAATTTTACTTCACTTCGCGCTTTGCCTCCTGGGCCCGTGCTGCTCCTACGCGGAGGCATAATCCATAGTGGGAAAGAATTTCACGAGGGTCCAACTTACAACACAGCCTCTACAAGTACGTATCTCGCAGTGAGAAGAATAGGAAATCAATCCTAAAATATCCTATAGCCTCGACATTGGTATGTGCAATACCACACCGATAATCAAGACTCTACTACACAACCAGACACTTTCCGAGGATTAACCGCTCTCGATACTCACTCTTTGTCACGACCCGAACCTGCCCGTGATCGTGCCTACCCGGCACCCAAGTAGACATACATCGAGTAACTGGAACATAAAGACAAGGAAATAAGAAGACAAAGCAACTAAAAAAACGGGTTACCTTCAAAGAAAGCGTTCATCGCTACGGCCAAGAAGAGAACGCCTGCTAAACTTTACTTCAATACGCTGACGCCAGAATCCTCGAACGCAAGATTACCCTAGGTAATGATCGGGCCTGCGCTCAATGCACCTTTCCTCAATTCACTCAGCCTCCCCGCCGCTACCGGGCCCGGCCGCTCACGCATAACGACAGGGAAAGAATTTCGGCCAGGTCCAACTTACAACACAAGCCTCTAAGGCACGATCTCAGAGGAGTTAATAAATCAATCCTGTAAATATCCTATACCTCGATATCAGCGTGGTACAACACACCGACATAATCAAGACTTACTAGATACTTGCCTCAGACACTTTCCGAGATTAATCATTTCGATAATACTTTGTCACGACCAACCTCGTCTGCGGATCGCGCCCTACCCGCACCCAAGCGTATACATACATCGTAGTAATCATTTAACATAAAGACAGCTGGAATAAGAAGACAAAGCAATCCAAAAACGTTACCTTCAGTGATATATAAATAGCAACTTTTTCTAATACGTAATTGTACGGGCTTTAATCCTTTTTACAAACCCCGCCACAAGCATTTCATGCACTCCTAAGAATGATATTTGACAACAATGGCGACAGGTTCCCGCCAAACCCCGAATGTAAACACTTACTACGACAGGGACTATACCACCGATAAGCCTCCTGGAGAAGTTCCGAGCTTCCCAAACGCCGAACCGCCAATTCTCGAGAGCTAGGATCAACGCATCGTGTACTTTCAACTCGCGCAGATAACGCAGCCGGGCTGTGTCGCATAACAGGTACCTCTAGTATGTGAAATCAAAATACATATCAAATGAAATCATAGCAACAGTATAGCAGAGACATATGATAACCAAACTACAAGCTTACAAATAAAGCAAATATGTCAAGTCGTGACTCCACACGCTCAAGTCATCACTCAAGTATAACAATGGGTCTCTTGTGCCCAACATCAATCATGCCCGTGGAATACCTTCCTCACCGCTGCACCCATAGATATAAAAGCACCAAGGAACACATATGAACACTGTGTCCCAATCGTGGTCATGTGCCCACAACATCAATCACGCCTGTGGAATACCTTCCTCATCGCTTAACGGCGATATAAAAGCACCAAGGAACACACATGAACACTCCGTGTCCTACCTGGGTTGGCAATAAACTGACGGTAAGTAATGGCTAAGATAGTCACTACTAAAACCTACGCATCAACAAGTGCCGCGAATCAGATTACAAGATCTCGTTTAGACCGCTACATGATCAAAGCTGGCCACTTGCCCGCAGATCAATGCGGCGCTGCCTAACTCCCGGAACTCCTCGCAGCTCTCCGCATAGGCCAATCTCATCACCCGCACGGTGATTCCCGCATCGAAAGAGCATCTCCCAAGATCGCCCCGACTTCGCCAGTCCGCACGGGCCACACGTGACCGCATGCCCATAAAGTGATTTACACTAACTCCGAACTCGTAGCTCCGCAAGATAAAGTTCCCGACTCCACGAGGTATTTCTCTTCCCCGAATCATGTGGTCCATCACCCACCCGAGGCCCTACCTCATGACGGAGGCATAGACCTCCGATTACTAAAACCCAGCACTACCGCTGCCGCTTAATCAGATTATAAGATTCGCCTAGACCGCTACATGATCAAAGCCGCCACTTGCCCGCAGATCACGTGCGCTCAACCCCGAACTCCCAGCCCGCATAGGCCAATTCATCGCCCGCATGCAGTATTCTCGCGACGAGGGTGCGCTACCCGCATCGCCCCGACTTCGCACCGCATGGCCGCGGACTGCATGCCCAAAGGAGACACTAACTCGAACTCTCAGAGTTCAAGATAGGCCCCCTGGACTGCATTTCGCAGGTATTCTCGAATCATGGTGGTCCATCGACCGCCCCAGTCTACTGCATCGGAGGCGCCTAATCCTCTGGATCATCTCAAGAGATGAATGCCACAATACCATCATAACGACCGATAGTTAATAAGCACAATCAAGGGAAACCCTTCACACAAACATCACAAGATACTAACACACGTAGATCCCAACACGCTTACTTATCAAAGCAATCAAGAAAGTATTACAAGCGCTATCACAAACCAATACAATCAAGTTGTACCTATCACACAAGGTACTTCTTACTACCAAGTTCTTCGCATCCCCCAAAGCACTTCATACATTAAATCTTTACAAGATAATGCTACTCACAAAACCACACAATACCCGGTGGTATATGAACATAGAGTGATTATCTTTTAAAGTAAATCAATTACTTCTCTTTGTAAAATCAAGTAGCAACATTCTTTCCAATGTTTAAGTTTGCCTAATTTCCAATGTTCAAGTTTCTCATTTTAGAACGGTTTCAGAGTTCATAAGCTTATTCATTTAAGAATATAATTCTCCTTAAAACTATCTGAAACATAAGTCTTATATGTGAGTAGGATATTCTTGTTTATAACAATCTTATTACAAAGAAGCCATGATCTAGGAAATATCATTTTGTCTCATCTTAGCTTCTATGTGATGGAGTTTCTACTTTAGTTTTATTAATACTTAATTAGTCGTAACATTTCCTTTTATTAACGCGATTGGTTTGTCGATACACATTTCCGATTTTCGAAATCAAGAAACATTCTTAAGCCAATTATACCTAACCTCCCATAAAGCTAGTATAACTCTTAAGTTTTCAAAACCAAGTATTACTTCTTCTTTCAAAATGATTCAAAAATCTTTTGAAATACTTCAAGTTCTTTATTAACACATAA
This sequence comes from Przewalskia tangutica, assembly GCA_029844215.1. NCBI lineage: Eukaryota > Viridiplantae > Streptophyta > Magnoliopsida > Solanales > Solanaceae > Przewalskia > Przewalskia tangutica. Next base: position 18,006,328 of record CM056720.1, on the reverse strand, counting down.
CAAGCCGCTTATAGTTCAAATCGCTTACCTTTTTAAAAACACATGTATTTTCTAACCAACATAAAGTTGTTATAACCAACTTCCCATAAAGCCGCTATAACACTTTATGTTTTACACCAATAAAATACATTTAGCACATGTATCCTACCGTGACTACATAGTTCACACATATCATGCTAGAAGAGATAGGAAGAGGTCATACGTCACATACCGCGCGATTTAATATCGACTAATAGCAAAACGCTCCAGACCTCAAACCGCGCTTCATTACTCCTTTGCCAGACGCGCGCACGCGATACTTTGTACCTCCAATTTATATGGCGCGCGCTTTATTAACATAAGGTCTCTTCAGAACTTTCTCTGGAAAATTCGGCGACCTCCCTCCCAACAAGCCAAACTCCTCTCTCTATCGATCGGCCACCCAAGCCAAACTGTGGTTATACATCTAACCCTAACGGGTGCACAACTCTACTCCATGGTACTACTACACAAGTCTCTCATGTACAGTGACCTATGTAATTACATTCGATTACTCTTCTTTAAATTGTGCTTAAGTCGCAAGACATTGCCATAAGTATTATTGATGTTAAGTCAAAAGACATGCCAAGCTTAAGTCAAAAGACATTGCCGATAACTACGTTCAGTTCTATTATATAGTATACTTCAACTATATATTCACAATCATGTAATTTCCAATTACAATGAGGACAAGATAATTACCTCGATAAGCCCATAATTATCCTGCAAAAAGCTTCCATCCGGCAATCGTTTAGCTCCAACTCCGAAGCGCCAAACTCGCTCTAAAACCAGAGCTTGTGTTTCGATCCTCGGGCATCGCTTAGCCTCCAACTCCGAGCGCCTCTGCTTAAACCATATCAGAGTTCTAACCAACTTCTACACAATACTCCAACGGTATGGAGATTTTCCTAGGGTTTCGGTTTTGTGGTATGGGAAGTATAATAGTATTTTCTGCTTTCAGATAGTATAACCTTAGAATACAACAAGGTATATGGCTAAGGTAATTTGGGCATTATAACAATACTTTTGAGAGTATTTCTACACCAAAAAGGGGGGTACATTATACGAGAACAACACCACAAGGAGGGGGGGCGAAGTCTCGGCATAAGGCGGGGAGGGGGGAGGGCTCTGGCATGGGAAGGACGAGAACAAGGTGTAGAGAGGAGGAAGAGCTCACAAGACTTAGGCATTTTTGGATGAAGAAGTCTTCAACCTTAAGGGTATTTATAGTCAACCAAAGTCGAGGATGGCGACCAAGATCAATCCATGTGTTAGGCAAGTGTAGAGGCTGGATTTACCAACACAAATATCCTACCAACTCCTTGACTTTTCCAAGGCACCAAAACGTGCTCCACTTTGTCCAAATCGTCAAATGGGCGCTCAAGTCCACCACCGGAGTGCAGCTAAGCGCCTCCCGTTGGTCCAAAATGTTTCGCCTCTCGGAAAAATCCGCAAAAATTAGAAATGACATAGCGGAAATTCCCTACGAAAGTTGAAAGAAAACGTTTCGCCGAAAAACGACTCTAAACGTGTTGTGAACAAAATTAATTCGGCCAAGCCTTGTACAAGTTTCAAATTTTCTCGCGTCGCCCCACGTGCATACCAGAACGCCCCATATAAGACATATACGGTTATAACCAACTTCCCATAAAGCCGTTATAACTCTTTATTTCTTAGACGAATTCATTCATTTGATAACCAAGAAACTTATACTTCAATTCAAATCACATAGCTTTCAAAATACTTCAAGTCTCTTAACTTGAAAAATAAAGTCCCTTAACCTTTTAACAATTTGAGGTCCATAGTCTTAAAACTTCATACGTAAATTCTTATAAATTAAGTAACATATACTTGGTGCGTGAATAAGTTATACTTATTTACAACTATCTTAATCAAGTAGCCATGATCTAGAAAATGTAATACAATTTTGTCTTATCTTAGCTTCTATGCAGATGGAGAATTCTACTTGTTTTAACACAATTAATTGTCATTACATTTTCCTCTATTAACGCTGCAATGGCTTGTTCGATACTTATTCTCATTCGTGCCGTAAATTAGCCAAGTCAACTTGGCTCCAAAATACCTCCTAACGACTCTTACCAACATCCCCATAAGACTTGGTAAGAACTTAGATAACTTATACATAACCTTTACGTAGAGTAAATCGACATACATACCTCTTAACTTCTAAGAGTAGAAGGAATCATGAAATAGTACTACATGTATATTCCATACATAGAATCATGTCAAAAGAAGGAAGAGGTTCACATACCTCGCGACGATTATCGACAAGAGCAAAAAGCTCCAAAGTACTTCCACCTTGAGCTATTCCATTCTTCAAGTAGGATACGCTATACTTAGTACATCAACCTATAATGGTCACCATACGTCCATTAACCTCTTACTTCATACGTAGAATATTCTAGGTGCTAAGTCGCTAAATTCTACGGAAAATCGGACAGCACCTCCTTTGTTTTTACTTACTTTGCCACCTTTTTCAAGGCCGAATACAATAACCAAACAGCCCCAATTGGCTCACAACAATATAGAAGGTAGTTCAATACAATGAAAAACTAAATGCCCCATTGGCTCACAACAATTTAGAAAGTAGTCCAATACAAATGAAAAACTAACTAAAAGTCCAAATTCGGCCACCTTGAGTTCAACCTTACCAATTCTTATCAAATTTCCATTTCAATCCAAATTGGTAGCATAACATGATATCAAGTCGCATTTGATTATAACAATCCATAATCTCTAAGTAGGTAACATGCGATTTCTAATAAGCGACAATAGTAATCCAATTTTCAAGTGGCTTATATAACATTTCGAATTTAGCTACAAGCACTCCAAAATACTTATAAACTTCAACTTAACCACTTCATGCTAGCAACATGTAAAGCTAACAATAACAATACATAATCTTGTAACACTTAAAGAGAACAAAATTATACCTCAACGAATCTCAATCTAACTTCCAATCCGAAGTCGCTCCTTAGTAGTCTAGAACCTCTCCAAGACACTTCAATCCGCTCCTTGAAACCCTTAGAACCATACCAACAATTTTCCTTCAAACTTCCCACCAAAACCTAGAAAAGCCATTAGGTTTTCACCTTGCGACTAATACGACACCTCTCTGTGTCCGGGATTTTTCTATTGAGATATACTCACAATACACTTAGGAACATTGGGTTAAAGTCTTGTGGCTAATGGACAATAATTGCAAAATTTGTGTGGGAGAACCCTCAATAGCCGAGAGCATGAAGAGAGCAAGAAAAGATGGGAAATTTTTCTAAGTGTTTAAAGCTTGTCTTTCTACTAGTAGTAGGATGAATATATAACACCATCAAGGGCTTAGATAAAAACAAATGTGTGGTCTAGATGTGGTCAATTATATCAAGCTCCCTTTGACCCTTTGACTTGGTCCATTATTTCAAGCTAACATTTTCCACACTTAGCCTAAATTTTCGTCCAAGACCATTAAGGGGGGGGGGGGGGTGACACGTGTCGCCCTCCCGCTCGTCGCAATAAAACGTTTTCCGACAATTTCCAAAATTCCGATTAAAAAAAAATTACTCGTCTCAAACCTTAACCTTTGAGTTCTTACGTACGTCCTTATAAACATATCCTGAAATTCCGGGGTGTAACATTCTTCCCCCCTTAGAAACATTCGTCCCCGAATGTTCTTTCGGAGTCAATCATTATAATTTGCGACATAGTTTCCTTTCACCACCCCGTCATACCAACAATGCCACACATGGCCCTAATACCTTGTACACGCATACTCGTCCATCTTAAGCCCAAAAGAGATTATCTTTTCGTACTTCCAACTCTTTCTAACATACATACATAACTTCCATACCTTCCCGGTACCTAGTTAGTCTTTACCAACTCCTGGTAATCTAAAATCATTCTAGGCAACACGCGTCTGACCCTCATACATAACTCCGTATAGCTGTATTTCACAATACCAACTATACTATAATCATACCAACCTGGATACGCAATCCACATAGTCCTTCCTGGGTCTCTGCTGCCTTTCTCGTAGCTGCAATCAATATAACTCGTTAGGGACGACCCTAACAACATACGACTCTATCGCACGATCTCAGAGTGAGAAGAATGGAAACCAATCCTAAATGCCCTGCAGCCTCCTGATTATAGATGTGGTGCACAACACACCGATAATCAAGACTCTACTAGACACGGTCTGTAGACACTTTCCGAGGACTAAGCGCTCGATACCACTTTTTCACGACCCGACACCGATCGCGGCCGTGCCCTACCCAGGCACCCTTACGTAAACATCGAGAAAAATCAGCGGAACATACATGAAACTTATAAATAAAACATCGAAGTAATACAACAGTTAGCCGACAGGCTACCTTTCCAAGACATATATAAAAACAACCGGCGATTGCCTCGCTTTCTTTTACAAACCGACCCACAATATGTGACTACGCACTTAAGAGTGTTAATATAACCATGGCGGGACAAGGCCCCGCTGCACTGAATATACATAGCCATGACAACTCCGGAACATTGGAGCCATCTCAAAATGCTGAACCAGGATCCTAAGCTCGCGGATCCATAACTGCGTACCTAAACCTGCGGACATGAACGCACTTCGGCCGGGGCCGCATAACAAAATTTAATATGGAATAGAAATAACGTCATGAAACAGATCATAATCGCATAAAAGAATGACAAGGACAAGTATAAAAATACATACCAGATCCTGCCGTGTCATTACCACTTATGAACTTAATTTCACATCAATATCTTTTTCCATTCCATTAAGAGTTATAGCCATATCTTACGTACTTACTTAGGAGAAGTCATTAAGTTCATTTCTATCTAACTTACTTATCTTTCATAACATAGTCCGGCCGACTACGGAGGGACACATATACTACCCGACCAAATCGGGACGCGATCGATCACCAATATCAAAGCATGCGTGGAATCCCCATCACCGCCGATACCTAAAAGTGTAAAACATAACCATGGGTCTCACGCCCGTAAAATCAATCAAAACAGTGGTATAACGTCGGGCTTGCCCTCATTTATACTCTTACCACGGAGAGGTGGTAAAGCGGGTATAACGTCTTGGGCTTGCCCTCATTTATACTCTTACCCTGAGAAGGTGGTATAACGCCTTGGGGCTTGCCCTCATTTATACTCTTACCCTATCTCGACCGGCCACAATAACACATAAAGCAGTGGTACAATGTCTTGGGGATTTACCCTCACTTATACTCTTACCCCGAGAAGGTGGTATAACGTCTTGGGCTTGCCCCTCATTTATACTCTTACCCTAACTCAACCGGCCATCATACATAACATAAGCATTACCGACTTATCATACATAACATAAGCACTACCGGCTTATCATACATAATATAAGCAAGTTAAGAAATCCCCTAACTTCTTATTAGCTTGTTCATATACACTCTCATTTTTGTTTACTTAAGGCACTAACATGTCATTATAAAATCCGGGAATTTAACCCAACGTACTACGTGCCTCTACTCCTTTAAAATGATTCTCTTTCAAACAAAACTTCCAAGATACTAATAACCGTAGTATCAAGTCATATCTACTTTTCACGACAAGTCACAATACTTTTTAGAAATACAATTATAGGCTTCTAAATCAAGTGACTTCTTTCTTTAAAAACTTAAGCAATTGGTACCTTTAAAACAATTTTGCCCTTCTTTATTTCAAATCATTACTTTGCTTACAATACTGAAGAAAACCATTCTTTTAAATCTTCCATAAAGTTGTTATAACCAACTTCCCATAAAGCCGTTATAACTCTTTATTTCTTAGACGAATTCATTCATTTGATAGCCAAGAAACTTATACTTCAATTCAAATCACATAGCTTTCAAAATACTTCAAGTCTCTTAACTTGAAAAATAAAGTCCCTTAACCTTTTAACAATTTGAGGTCCATAGTCTTAAAACTTCATACGTAAATTCTTATAAATTAAGTAACATATACTTGGTGCGTTGTGAATAAGTTATACTTATTTACAACTATCTTAATCAAGTAGCCATGATCTAGAAAATGTAATACAATTTTGTCTTATCTTAGCTTCTATGCAGATGGAGAATTCTACTTGTTTTAACACAATTAATTGTCATTACATTTTCCTTTATTAACGCTGCAATGGCTTGTTCGATACTTATTCTCATTCGTGCCGTAAATTAGCCAAGTCAACTTGGCTCCAAAATACCTCCTAACGACTCTTACCAACATCCCCCATAAGACTTGGTAAGAACTTAGGATAACTTATACATAACCTTTACGTAGAGTAAATCGACATACATACCTCTTAACTTCTAAGAGTAGAAGGAATCATGAAATAGTACTACATGTATATTCCATACATAGAATCATGTCAAAAGAAGGAAGAGGTTCACATACCTCGCGACGATTATCGACAAGTAGCAAAAAGCTCCAAAGTACTTCCACCTTGAGCTATTCCATTCTTCAAGTAGGATACGCTATACTTAGTACATCAACCTATAATGGTCACCATACGTCCATTAACCTCTTACTTCATACGTAGAATATTCTAGGTGCTAAGTCGCTAAATTCTACGGAAAATCGGACAGCACCTCCTTTGTTTTTACTTACTTTGCCACCTTTTTCAAGGCCGAATACAATAACCAAACAGCCCCAATTGGCTCACAACAATATAGAAGGTAGTTCAATACAATGAAAAACTAAACAGCCCCAATTGGCTCACAACAATTTAGAAAGTAGTCCAATACAAATGAAAAACTAACTAAAAGTCCAAATTCGGCCACCTTGAGTTCAACCTTACCAATTCTTATCAAATTTCCATTTCAATCCAAATTGGTAGCATAACATGATATCAAGTCGCATTTGATTATAACAATCCATAATCTCTAAGTAGGTAACATGCGACGATTTCTAATAAACGACCAATAGTAATCCAATTTTCAAGTGGCTTATATAACATTTCGAATTTAGCTACAAGCACTCCAAAATACTTATAAACTTCAACTTAACCACTTCATGCTAGCAACATGTAAAGCTAACAATAACAATACATAATCTTGTAACACTTAAAGAGAACAAAATTATACCTCAACGAATCTCAATCTAACTTCCAATCCGAAGTCGCTCCTTAGTAGTCTAGAACCTCTCCAAGACACTTCAATCCGCTCCTTGAAACCCTTAGAACCATACCAACAATTTTCCTTCAAACTTCCCACCAAAACCTAGAAAAGCCATTAGGTTTTCACCTTGCGACTAATACGAAAACTCTCTTTTTCCGGGATTTTTCTATTGAGATATACTCACAATACACTTAGGAACATTGGGTTAAAGTCTTGTGGCTAATGGACAACAATTGCAAAATTTGTGTGGGAGAACCCTCAATAGCCGAGAGCATGAAGAGAGCAAGAAAAGATGGGAAATTTTTCTAAGTGTTTAAAGCTTGTCTTTCTACTAGTAGTAGGATGAATATATAACACCATCAAGGGCTTAGATAAAAACAAATGTGTGGTCTAGATGTGGTCAATTATATCAAGCTCCCTTTGACCCTTTGACTTGGTCCATTATTTCAAGCTAACATTTTCCACACTTAGCCTAAATTTTCGTCCAAGACCATTAAGGGGGGGGGTGACACGTGTCGCCCTCCCGCTCGTCGCAATAAAACGTTTTCCGACAATTTCCAAAATTCCGATTAAAAAAAAAATTACTCGTCTCAAACCTTAACCTTTGAGTTTTTACGTACGTCCTTATAAACATATCCTGAAATTCCGGGGTGTAACATCCCGGTCCCTCAAAGAATTGGTAGCATTATCCAGGCGCAGTCAAAGTGAGGGAAGGGAATTTGATTCCCGAATTTTAGCTTGAAGTCTTTCCACCTAGGCTTGAAGACAGGGGCAAAGCCAGAATTCCGGGCTAGGGGAGCCTATTTATATTTAAGGGGGAGCCCGGGCTAGGGGAGCCTATTTTGATTCAGTTGTTCACACTTTAAAAGAAGAAGTGTAAAGAATTGAGGACTCTATTATACTATCATGAATATTACTAGTAGTATACTAGAAAAAATTTAAATTTGAGGGGGAGCCCGGGCCCCCTGGTTACATGATGGCTCTGCCACTGCTTGAAGACGTTGGTTATCTAAAGACATTGTTTCTTCACTTCAGGAGTGGATTAGTTTTTGCCAATTCCACAGCAGAAAGAGAAGCCACATGAACTTGAAGAAAAAGATGTATTAAAAATTCTTTGGAGTTTCAAAGACTTGTATGAAAATTGAACTAAAAATCGGGGATACCTGAAGAAACAAATCGGCCAAGTGAGTGAGTGAAGCTTCTAAGCTCGTGTTCGAGAATTTTGGATTGGGCGAAGAGGATGATTTACCAAATTCTATACCGGAAGATGGGATGGCACTACGCCCTTGGAAGGCGGAAATTTCAGAGCAACAGGCCCCTCCGTAGGGACTGTAATGCCCCAAACTATGTCCTAGGGGAAACATAACACTCAATGTCTTACCACATATGACCGAGCAAACCATATGAATTGCTGATCAATATGGGCATCAAAACATGCTATAGTATTGATTTAAAACATGTAAAATATAATATTGTAGTTATAGTCTATAATAATCACAAAGAAAGTAATTTGAAAATATTATAAGTCTGAATAACTAAATGTTGTCGTGACATGATGAACTATTCTAGTCTATGAAACCTCTAAATCATGAGTCTGACTGCAAAACTGTTTATTAGGACAAGGCTTTGACATACCTCTACCATAATGAAAAATCATAAAAATAACAAGACTGACACCTCGAATGAGATGGGGCTTACCAAGTAGCTGATACTGAAGCAATCCTACTTAGCAGATCCATCTCTATGAAACTCAGCACTTGCACCGTGAAGTGCAGGCCCTATGAAAAAAGGGCGTTAGTACATTTGAATTGTATTATATCTAAAACACCTGAAGAAATAAGCAGGCACATGGAATAATAAGACATGAAATTGAAATTGTAACATGAGCATGAGCATGATATGGCATGAGTATAAAACATGTGTAAAATTTGTAAAAATGTGTATCTGTATAACTATATATATGTGGGGAGAGCAGTAGCATAACCGACAACATGAAACACCATGTGCGTACGTGGAGTCTGGTACCTGGCCCGACTAGTAGAACAATTTCATATATTGTCGGGGTATGTGACATGAACATGACATGAAAGGATCCAATTTGCAATCTAAAGGTATCGTCCTCTGGCTAAGAAACCGTTATCCTATGGTGACATACGTAGTTTCAAGCTATTTGAGCCATCTCGGTACCTATGCAACTCCCAAAAACATGCACTTGAAAATATAAGCCCATGGGTTTTATGAAAGCAACTTGTAAAGCATGGTTTGAAATCATAATTTAGCATGTTAAGTAGATATATCATATAACTTGTATGAGTCATGATAAGCATGCATAATTTTATGGACTGAGTAACATTGATCAAAGCTTATAATTTAGGAACTCATAGAATTCAAACATATATTTATGGATTATATAGAAAGGTTCATGACAATCATAATGATCTATCATGAATACAATTGATGAATTGTAATATAGACATGACATAATAATATGTATAGTTAGGGTTATCATGATATTAGAATTAAACCCTAAGTTATGTAATTTTATGGTTTCATGGAATAACATAGAGTGAGGAAGAACATTGATATTTCCACACGTGGATAGAATCACTATATACCTTATTTGCTCCAAATTTGTATTTAAAATCCGAACTTTGAAGAAGAACTCCAAATATTGAACCTTGAAACCTTGGATTGGGTTTACCTTAAAAACCCTAAGATAAGAACAGTGAATTTCTACTTAAAATTCATGTATGTACGTTAGAATTCACTTGAAATACTTGGAATATTCTTACCTTGATGTAGGAGAAGGTTGGGAAGAGAGGACCTTCATTCTAGGGCTTGAGAATATGAAAAACTGATTTTGGAACAATGTTTGTTTATTTATACTGTCAGCCCGTCGGGACTTTTACGGTCGAGATCGACGGATCGTCAAATTTTCTACGGTCTGGGTCTGGATCATAGAATTTCATACGGTCTGTATAATTGGACAATCTTGAAATTTCTAATTTTCTAGTATTCTGTAAAAGTTGAGGGGATTTGAAGGTAAGAAAGGACGAACCGTATAATATTTTATGGTCTGTAAAAATGTATTGGGTGCCATCTGTCACGACCCGACCCCGGGGCCGCGACTGGCGCCCTACCTGGGCACCCTTACAGGTAAACATCAGAGAAAATCAGCGGAACATACATGAAACTTAAAAATAAAACATCGTAAGTAAAACAACAGGTTAGCCGATAGGGCTACCTTCCTGAACATATATAAAAACAACCGAAGCAGTTGCCTCCTTTCTTTTTACAAACTGACCCACCATATGTGACTACAGACCTCTAAGAGTTTTGACATAACAACTGTGGCGGGACAAGGCCCCGCCGTACCCCTGAATAAACATAAACGTGACAACTCCGAAACACCGAGTCATCTCAACTTGTGAACCGATCCTAAGCTCGCGGATCCACAATCGTACCTAAACTCGCGGCATTAACGCACTTCAAGAGGTCGATAACAACAGTGCGAATATTGAACAGAATATAACGTACAGTAAAAAAATCATAACTGTACAAAAGAATGACAAGGACAAGTATAAAAATACATACCAGATCCTGCCGTGTCATTACCACTTATGAACTTAATCGTACCTTATTATCCTTTCCATTCCCAATAAAAGTTATAGTCACATTCTTACGTACATTATTTAGAAAAAGAATCATTAAGTTCATTACCATATAACTTACTTATCTTTCATAACATAGTCCGGCCCACTACGGAGGGACACATATACTACCCGACCCAATCTGGGACGCGTCAAATCACACTAATATCAAAGCATGCCCGTGGAATCCCCATCACCGCCGGCCTATTAGTGTAAAATATAACCATGTGACGCTCCCGTGTCATCACACCTCACCGTCGGCGTACATACACAATACATATATATATATCCCCGCGTGGAATCCCACATCACCGCCGATCCAGTATAATAATACACCAATAGCATACATGAACACCAAGTCCCACCGGTGCTATAGCGTCTTGGGGGTCTACCCCTCACTTATACTCTTACCCTGGAGAAGGTGGTAAGCGGTGGTATAGCGTCTTGGGGTCTATCCTCACTTATACTCTTACCACGGAGAAGGTGGTATAACGTCTTGGGCTTGCCTCATTTATACTCTTACCCTATCTCGTAGGGCCACAAACAACACATAAAGCGGTGGTACAGCGTCTGGGGTTTACCCCTCACTTATACTCTTACCCTGGAGAAGGTGGTATAACGTCTTGGGGCTTGCCCCTCATTTATACTCTTACCCTATCTCGACCGACCATCAAACAAGACATAAGCACTACCATGTCTTTTATAAAATCCGGGAATTTAGCCCAAGTGCTACAAATAACGGAAGCATACCCGTGGAATCCCACATCACTGTCGGTACGTCTAAGTAACATATAACAAGACAGCCGGCCCTCCAACCGAGAGTCGCGGCAACGTAAAAAAAAACATAATACTTGCACTCAAAGGCTATCACCAGCACATATAGGCTAAATCTCAGTTAACCAAGCCAAAGTACTTTTCAAGGCACACATAGAATAATTCTCATTTAATCAAGCCAAAGTACTAATCAAGGCATACTTAGAATAATTCTCATTTAACAAGACAAAGTACTTATCAAGGCATCACATAGAATAATTCTCATTTAATCAAGCCAAAGTACTAATCAAGGCATACTTAGAATAATTCACATTTAACAAGCCAAAGTACTTATCAAGGCATCACATAGAATAATTCTCATTTAATCAAGCCAAAGTACTAATCAAGGCATACTTAGAATAATTCTCATTTAACAAGCCAAAGTACTTATCAAGGCATCACATAGAATAATTCTCATTTAATCAAGCCAAAGTACTAATCAAGGCATACTTAGACTAATTCTCAATTAATCAAGCCAAAGTACTAATCAAGGCATCACATAGAATTATTCTCAATTAAACAGGCCAAAGTACTACGTACGTCCATTCTTTTCAAAAGACTCCTTTCTGAATAAAACTTCCCGATACTAACAACCGTAGTATCAAGTCCTATCCACCTTCGAGACAAGTCACAATACCTTTTAGAAATACAATTACGAACTACAAATCAAGTGACTTCTTTATTAAAACCTTAAGCAATTGGTACCTTTAAAACAATTTGCCCTTCCTTAACACAAGTTATTCCTTTGATTACTTTACTAGAAAACCATTCTCTTAACTTTGCCATAAAGCCGTTATAACCAACTTCCCATAAAGCCGTTATAACCCTTTATGGTTTAGACCAATACGTTCCTTTTATAATCAAGAGACTTCTACTTTTTGAAACCAAGTATTATATTCTTTCAAATCAATTCTCTTAACTTTCAAAAAATACCATTTGTCTCTTAACCTTTAGAAAACAAGTGACTCCTTTTATTATAAAACCTTAGGCAATTGATGCCTTAAAAACAAGTTGCCTATTCACTTAAAATCAAGTCATTTGTCTTTCCATAAAGCAAATATAACCAACTCCCCATAAAGTCGTTGTATTTACTTTATACCTTAGCCAAAATACCATTTCCTATCCAAGGGACTTACACGTTTAAAACGGAGCAAGTATCACATACTTTAAAACTCTTCAAGTCCCCTAACTTTAAAATCAACTTAAGACATCCTTACTATTTTTAAAGAAGTGAGTTAATCTCCTAACCCACCCGACTTGGCATTACATAAAACAAGTAAAGAATGTCATAGTCTTGTACGTCTACCGTACTACATACGTGCAACTAGTCATGCTCAAAAGATAGGAAAAGTTCTACATAGAGTAAATCACACAACTACCTCTTAACTTCTAAGAGTAGAAGGAAACATGAAATGATACCACAAGTGTATTCCATACATAGAATCATGCCAAAGGAAGGAAGAGGTTCACATACCTCGCGACGATTGTCGACAAATAGCAAAATGCTCCAAAGTACTCCAACCTTGATAGCTATTCCACTCTCCAAGCAGGATACGCTATACTTAGTACTTCAACCTATAATGGTCACAATATGTCCATTAACCTTTCACTTCTAACGTAGAATATTTTAGGTGCTAAGTCGCTAAATTCTACGGAAAATCGACAAGACCTCCTTTGTTTCTACTCACTTTGCCACCTTTTTCAAGGCCGAATACAATAACCAAACAGCCGATTGGCTCACAACAATATAGAAGGTATTCGATACAATGAATAACTAAAGACCAATTGGCTCACAATTTAGAAAGTAGTCAATCTGAATGAATAACAAACTAAAAAGTCCAAATTCGCCACTTGAGTTCAACCATACCAATTCTTATCAAATTTCCATTTCAATCCAACTTGGTAGCATAACATGAAATCAAGTCGCATTTGATTATAACAATCCATAATCTCTAAGTAGGTAACATGCGACGATTTCAAATAAACGACCAATTAGTAATCCAATTTCAAGTGGCTTATATAACATTTCGAATTTAGCTACAAGCACTCCATAATACTTATAAACTTCTACATACCAACTTCATGTTGTCAACGTGTAAAACTAACAACAACAAAAATATATAATCTTGTAACATCTTAAAGGACAAGATTATACCTTAACGATTCTCAATCCAATCTTCAAATCCGAAGTCGTTCCTTAGCAACTTAGAGACTCTCGAGATACTTCAATCCGCTACTTGAGACCTTAGAACCATACCAACAATTTTCCTTCAAGCTTCACCAAAACCTAGAAAAGCCATTAGGTTTTCACCTTTGCGACTAATCTGAAAACTCTCTTTTTCAGGGATTTTCTATTGAGATATACTCATAACACTCATGAACCTTGGTTTAAAGTGTGGGGCTTAATGAAAGCGAAAAATCTTCCTTTTGAAAGTGGAGGAAGCGAGAGAAACAATGTGATGTTCTTCCAAATTTTGTGAATTTTAGCTAAGTGTGGAACTCTTGTCTTGCTACTAGTATTATATAGGGACATGGAGGGTCAAGGTGTGCACAAATGGTTGGCTAGGATGAGGTCTTAACAAAAATCAAGACTAATTGTCCCCTTGACTAAGTCAAACATGTCAAGCTTTCAAGTTGCAAGACTTGTCTTGCTAACAAAGGTCCAATGACCCTTTAGCCCTTGCAAAAATCGTCCAAGGCATCATCTAAGGGGGGGTGACACGTGTCGCCCTCCCGTTAAATCCGCAAACAAGCGTTTCAGACAATTTCATAATTTCGATAATTTTTTTTACAAGTCTCCAATCTTAACACTGTGAGTTCTTACGTACGTTCTTACACCATGTCCTGTAAATACGGGGTGTAACACCATCAATTATAACAGGATCTACGGTTGATTTTGATGGATCGTAACAAATTCTACGGTCCGTATAATCCGGCGTAAAATCTTATCTGCAGAATTGAAACTGGTTTTTCAACTTAAACTCCCCGTTTTGGTTCTTAAACTCCCTGAATCATAAACATGGCTTAGTTTGAAGGTACAGTGTATTACAATATCTCCATCTGGAGATCATTTATCCTCGAATAATGGGTCATGGTTAAGAATAAAACTGAACATAGCGTGAGTACATGAACGTAAAGAAACATGACATGAAACATGAGATAGAATGACATCATTACATGGAAACATGAACATGGGGACATAGAACATGAGTACTGAATACATGAACGTGAAACATGAGACATTGATACACAAGGGACATGGCATGGATACTAAGAGAACTGAATAAGAGGAAAATGATCATCCCAATTCCCTTTAAAATTGAGAACACATGCCCTCAACATATCCTCAAGAGTCTGAATAGTACGCTCTGCCTGACCATCTATCTATGGATGAAAAGTTGTGCTGAGATTTACCTTGGTACACAATCCTTTCAGGAAAGACTTCCAGAAGTGTTCCATGAACTAAGAACCACGATCCAATATAATGGACACTAGGTCCCATGAAGCCTGACAATTTCTTGGATATACGACTTAGCATAATCCTCTATTAAATCTATGGTTTTGACTGAAAAGAAGTGTGCTAATTTAGTCAATCGGTCCACAATCACCTAAATCGAATCATGCCTTCGGGCTGAGTGAGGTAGAACTGTTATAAAGTCCATATTTATCATCTCTTATTTCCAAATATGAATATCAATATTCTGAGCCAACCCACCAGCCTCTAGTTCTCAGCTTTCACCTGTTGACAATTCAGACACTTGGCTGTGAAATCTTCCACATTCCTCTGCATATCGTTCCACCAATAAATCTCCTTAATATCATGATACATCTTCATAGAATTTTGGTGAATAAAATACTTGGAATTATGTGTTTCTACTAGGGCTGGCCAGTGGGCCGACCCGGTCCCGTCCCGATCCCGACCCCGTTTAAATAAAATTAAAAAAAAATAGCGGCAACTACCTGTCCCGATCCCGCCCCAGTCCCGCCAATTACCAAAAATAGTCGTTCCAATAACGGCCATTTTACATTTTGGTCATTATTGCAACGGCATTTTTGACTTCCCCCACTCCCCCAACCCCCCTACCCCTTGATATTTATTTTTAACCCCTAAGTTATTATATTTACACTTTAACCCAATTTTCCAACTATAAATACCTCATTTTCTCTTCTTATTTCTCACAATCTTCCTACAATCTCTAATCTCTCAAATCTCAATCAATCTATTTCTATACAATATTGTCTACTACATATTCACTTTATTTATTAATTTGAGAATTGGGAGTGAAGTTGGCAACTAGCTTGAGGATTAATCTATCGAGCAAAGTTTCAATTTACAACCTCTCTCGATTACACATCGACTCTATGTCGGCGTTTGGTACATTTGTTCTCTCATTAAATTATTATTTTGTTTTTATTTCATTTAGCACATTTAATTTCATTATCTTTAACTTTTTAAGTCTTTAACTATTTATTACCATAATTAAAATGAAAAGAACAAAAAATGTTTTGGGTCAGGCCTTGGGTATGAAGGGCAAGGGTACTTCTTCTAGTATTCCTAGACAATATGATTTTATAGATCCTGAACTGTTTCCTGAAATACCATATGATCTTGACACTGATGTTTATCCTCAAAATGAAGAAGATTTTAATTTAGATGACACTCTAGTTGATGATACACCTACTAATGTAGATGATGATACACCCACTAGTGAAATACTTCCTATCCCCCCTAGTATGAGACGAGGTCCGGCAAAACGACCATTAAAATCAGTTGTATGGAAATATTTTCACAGGGACGTACCGAATCAAGTAGCTATATGTAAAACTTGTAAATTTGTTTATTCTTTTAAAACTGGACAAGGTCATGGTGGGACGGGGGGTTTAGGAAGACACCTATTGCAAAAACACAAAGTCTTGCATGCCCAATACCTTATTGAAAAGATGGTGAGCAAGCGTCCTCTCAATCGGGACAAGGTTCACATACTGTCCCGGATAAAATACAGGGTCAAATTAACCCTATGACGGGGGGAGTTGTAGGCCCTAAATACGATAAACATAAAGATAGGTAAGCACTAGCAAAATTAGTTGTTGTGCAGGGTTTGCCTTTTTCATTTCCTGAATCGCCTGATTTTATTCATTATATTAGCGATATGTATAATCCTGCTTATAAAGGTTTTCCTAGATCAACGGTTAAGAGAGACGTGTTTAAATTTGCACACGAATATCAACAATATTTGCGTTATTCATTATATCATTTAAATTGCAAAGTCGCTCTAACTTCTGATATAGGTCGTAGTACTAACGGTCATGATTGTTTAACGGTAACCTGTCATTGGATAGATTATAAATGGTCTCTGCAAAAACGTATTTTAGCATATAGATATATAGATAGTAGGCACACTGGTGAGTTTATTTCACAAAATATTTATTTAGTCTGCGATTATTACGGAATAACTGATAAAGTTATGAGTATTACATTAGATAATGCGACTTAACAATGCCGCTATTTATATTTTAAAAGAAATTTTAACTCCGTCTTTTCCAAAACATTTTCATATCAAATGTGCGTGTCATATTTATAACTTAGTTGTAAAGGATGGTCTTTCACTTTTTCAAGATATTCTTGAAAAAATACAATTTGCTATAAACTTTATTTTTAAAAATAATAGAATTCAACAGAGAAAAGAATATAAAAAAACTTATCACGATTGTGGACTATCTTACAGAAAAATTCCCGAAGAAGTACCAACTAGGTGGAATTCTTTATATGACCAACTAGTTGTTGCTTATGACTATAGAAAACCTATCACTTTATTTTTTAACGCCCATAATCAAAATCCAAATGATATGATTGTGGATAATGATTGGGACAAAATTAAAGAACTTATTGTATTTCTAGAGAATTTTCAACGAGCAACAAAAGAATTTTCTACTTTATATTATCCTACTATTTCAACTATGTTGTTTTATATAGCTATAATATTTTTACTTCTTAAAGAATATATGGAAAAACCTGCTTATAAGACAGCTATTAAAAAAATGTTTATGAAATTAAAGAAATATTTTAATCTTATTTCCCCTATTTATATTATTGGTGTTATATTAAACCCAATTATTAAAGTAGAGGGTTGTAAAAGTCTTATTGAAAATATTTATAACTGTATGGACGTACTACCACCTCCAACTCCCAAAAATTTAAATGTTGAGCCACCTATTGAACAAACGCTAGAAGAAGTGTTGAATAGCGTAGAAGATGAATGCAAAAAAGTATGTCGGCATTACCAGCAAGAAAGTGTTAGTAACCAACCGGCTTTCGTACCATCTTCTACGCTTCAACGACCTAAAAAGACATGTTGTTTCTGCGGCTAGTATTGAAAGCCTCAGAAATAGAATGTGCGGTGGTAGCACTGCTAACCAAATTAGCGAGTTCGATGTTTTTGTTTTGCAGGGTACTTTACCTTACCAAGCAGTTGTTAATGAAGAAGGAAATGAAGACTTGCTGAAATATTTGATGCAGAATGAGAAGACATTTCCGACACTTTCAATGATGGCCCGAGATATTTTGAACATTCAAACGTCATCAATCGCGTCTGAAAGCGTTTTTTCTGCAGGCAGATTTTAAATAGGAGAACACAGACACTCATTAGTCGGAGACAGCTTGGAGTTGACGGTACTATTCAGATATTGGATACGAGCGGAGCGAAGAAGGTGCGGTCAACCAGAGATTAACGAAGAAGAAGACGAAAACTACAACGACATCTTATCGGAAGGCATGAGTAGCGACGTGGAACAATTTGACCAAGATATACCAATTCCAACCGAAGAACCACACGAAATTATAAAGAAACTAGAAAAAGTATTTTCAAATTGGTAATTTATTTCATTGCAATTTTTTAATTTTTCTATGTCTTTTGCAATTTTTTTCAACAACAGTATACTACAATGTTGTAATTCTGAATCTTGTATATTTCAATGAAATAATTAATAATATAAGAGACACAAAACAGCATTGGGATGTTTATTTTTACACTCTTCTTGTCTTTGTTTAATTATTTAGTTTATAAATATATATGAGTATAATACTATAATAGTATAATATGAGTATATGAGTCTATGACTATCATTATATGACTATATGTTACTTTGTTAGTAATTTAGTATTTTTAATTTAGTGGAAAAATTAAAAAAAAAAAGCGCTGTCAGTCCGTCAGGCCACTACCGCGGGGCCGGTGTCGGGATGGGACACGTATCGTCCGCTAGTCCGGTCCACTTTGGCGCCCGGCCGACCCGCCCCTCTTTTCTGTCGAGCCCGTCCAGAACGCCGATCCGATCCGATGGGCGGCCCGTCCCACTGGCCAGCCCTAGTTTCTACCATGATTCTCACTTTGAATCCATCCACATTTGGAACACATAACCTTCCTCGGTACCTTAAATTACTGTCATATCCCTCTTGTTCAAAAGTCATAGTCTTGTGCTTATGAATCCCTTTTTCAGCTTCAATAAATAGAGATCATTAAATTGTTTCTCCTTCACTTCGGCTACTAAGGAGGATTTAGACTTGTTCTGGACAACTACACCATCATCTTCGGAGTCCATGAGTTGAACTCTTAGACTGGCTAGTCGATTCCTTTGTCATGGTTCTCTTATCTTTTTCAACATGAGATAAACTTCCCATTCAGCGCCGACTAAGAGCATTGGCTACTACACTAGTTTTTCCTGGATGGTAGAGAACATCCACACTCTTATGATCTGTGAAAATGTCAATGTGAACTCCATACAAATAATGATGCCATATCTTGAGCGCAAAAATCATGGCTGTCAATTCTAAGTCATGAGTCAGATAATTCTTTTCATGAGGTTTAAGTTGTCTGGATGTATAAGCTATAACCTTACCATGCTGCATTAAAACACATCCAATATCAACTCCTGACGCATCACAATATACAGCGAACCCCTCAGTTCCCTTTAGCAATGTTAACACTAGAGCAGAAGTCAATCTCCTTTTTAATTCTTCGAAAATAAGCTCACAAGCATATGACCACTGAAATTTAACTTTCTTCTGAGTCAATATGGTCAATGGAGCTAAGATGGAAGAGAAAACCTTCTACGAAACGCATGTAATAGCATGCCAGACCCAAGTAACTTCATATATCTGAAGCAGAAGTGGGTCTGCGCCAATTCTTAGTAACGTCTATTTTCTGAAATTCAAACTGGATGCTTTCGCCTTAAATCACATGGCCTAAGAATGCCACTGAATTAAGCTTAAATTAACACTTGGAAAATTTCACATAGAGTTTACAGTCCTAAAGTATCCGCAATACAATTCTGAGATGTTCAGGATGATCAACCTCACTGTGGAAGTAGAATAAGATATCATCAATGAAGACAATGATGAAGAGATCGAGATAAGAATTAAAGACACTGTTCATAAGATACATGAGAGAAACTGGGGCATTCGTCAATCCAAATGATATGACACAAAATTCAAAATGACCATAGCGAGTTCTGAAAGTAATTTTTGGAATGTCAACTTTCTTAACATTAAGTTGAAGGTACCTTGATATGAGGTAAATCTTGGAATAACATTGAGAACCCTAAAGTTGATTGAATAAATCATATATTCTAGGAAGAGGATACTTGTTCTTAATGGTGACCTAGTTCAACTGTCGGTTGTCAATGCACATACGCAAAAACTCATCTTTCTTTCGAACAAACAAGACTGGTGCCCCCCATGGTGAGACACTTGGTCTAATAAATCCCTTGTCAATGAGGTTTTAATTCTTTTAACTTCGCTAGAGCCATTCTATATGGAGGAATAAATATTGACTTAGTATCGGGAAGTACATCAATTCCGAACTCAATCTACCTATCAGAAGAAACTCCGGAAAGATTTTCTAGAAAGACTTCTGGAAACTCATTGACAACTCGAACGGACTGAAGAGTTGGGGTTTGGGTATCTACATCTCTAACCTGAACTAGATGGTAAATGTACTAATTGGATATCATCTTTCTAGATTTAAGATAGGAAATAAATCTACATATGGATGCTACGGCATCACCCTTCCATTATATGACTGGTTCACCTGAAAATTCAAAACTAATAATTTTGGTTCTACAACCTACTGTGACATAACAGGAAGACAATCAATCCATACCCATGATTACATCAAAGTCTACCATTTCTAACTATACCAAATCGGCTATGGTAATGTGGTGATAGACTTTAACTAGACAACCCCTATATACCCGCCTGGCTATAACTCACTCACCAACTAGAGTGGATACTTCAAAGGGTTCATGCAACTTTTTTGGTTCTACCCCAAATTTCTTAGCAACGAATGAGGTTATATATGACAGAGTGGATCCAGGATCCATAAGGGCATAAATATCAAAAGTGAAAACAGTTAATATACTTGTGACCACATCTGCATGAGCATATGTGTCCTGTCAACCTAATAATACATACAAGTAGTGTATACCTCCACTTGTATTACCGGACTTAGCTGGACTACGCCCTGATTGGGCTTGAGAATTTCGAGGAACTGCCATGTTTGTGGAATGAGCCACATTCCCTCATCTACCCTGTCCTGTTGATAGGTAGTCTCACTGAACGTGACCCTGTTGAGCACATCCATAACATACGTCCATACCCATATGACACTCCCCTGGATATCTCTTACCAAACTTACCCCAAACTGGATTACTGAAAGTACCTTGATCCACATTGGTCTGTGACTGAGAACTTGATGCTCTGAAGTTTTGGCTTTTGTGATCTTTCTCTAACTTAGGGACTGGGGCATTGGCTAAAGATGGAGCAGGACCGGATGACCTATTCTTGAAGTAATATCTACCTCCACCTCCATCATGACTGGAGTGACCTGAAGACCTGGCTCTCTAATTAAACTCTTTGTCTTTCTTCTTCTGCAATGCTTCCTCTTTATTTATTATGTTCTCATTACCCTGAACAAAAGAAACCATCTTGGTGATGGTCATCTCATTATTTTGAGATGTAATATGAGCTACATCATACAAATGGGAATCAAGACCATACACAAAATACCTAACGCTGGACCTCATGTCTGGAACTATATTTGGAGCATACTTTGCCAGAGAAATAAGGTGAATATAGTATTCCTGAACACTCCTGCCATTCTTTTTGAGCTTCTCAAACTCTACACCTTTTGCCTCCCTAACCTCTATTGGCAAAAAGTTTTCAATAAAAGCATCGCAAACTCATCCCAAGTTGCAGGGGATGCATCTTCCCATCGGAACTGCTCCCATGACTCATATCAGATATTGGTAATATCTTGCAACTGGTAAGGTATCAACTCTATTGCCTCTATTTCAGTGACATGCATAACATGAAAGATTTTCTGAAGCCAATCAATGAAATTTTGCGAATCATCTGTCTTGATTGACCCTGTGAACATCGGAGGGTCTATATGAAGAAACTCATGAGTCTTGAAACTAGATGACTCCCCACTAGCTCATGTACTCGAAGTCATTCCTTGTCATTGGGATTGAGTAGCCAGAAGCTGGTTGAGCAGTTGAATAACTCTCTTAATATCTGAGTCAGTGGAATTGGGCGACGAAACTAGAATCTCTGCAGGCCCTATAGTATCGGGTAGGGGTACTGTACCCGAATTGGCTCTCTAAGCCTGAGTATTTTCCTTAAGAGCATCATTGGTATTATCTCTCTTTCTTTTAGTTGATTTCCTTTTAGTATATATTTTTTGAAATATGTAATACGCACAAGTTAGAAGTATGTCCTGAAGGTATAACTCTAACTACATGATCTAGAGTATGAAAGAAGTGAGACAATCCTAGATGTCTTGGTGATCAACTGTTTATATATGTAGGGCCCTCATACACATAAAAGTGACCCCACTGGACACAAGTTCATAGATTCCTTAAGACAGTTTAACCTAGTGCGCTGATACAAAGTTTTGTAACGCCCTAAACTATGGCTTGGGCGAAACATGACATTCGATGTCTGACTGCATATGACCGAGAGAACCACATGGCTTGTTGATCAACATGGGCATCAAAACATGCTATATTAATGATTTAAAACATGTAAAACTTAATATTATAGTTATCGTCTAAAATAATCATAGCGGAAGTAATCTGAAAATGTTAAGTCTGAATAACTGAAATTTATCGTGACATGATGAACTATTCTAGTCTATGAAACCTTTGAACCATGAGTCTGACTGCAAAACTATTTCACCAGGATAAGTCCCTGGCATACCTCTACCATAATGCAAAATTATAAAAATAATTTGACTGACACCCCAAATGAGATGGGGCTCACCAAGTATCTATTACTAAAGCACTCCTACTGAGCAGATTCATCTCTCTGAAACTCAGCACCTGCACTGTGAAGTTCAAGCCCCATGTAAAATGGACGTTAGTACATTTTAATTGTATTGTATGTGAAGCAAGTGGAGAAATAAGCATGCACATGGAATAATAAGACATGAAACTGAAACTGAACATGAGCATGAGCATGAGTATAAAACATATGTAAAATATGTAAAGTTGTGTATCTGTATAACTATATATCTGTATATATTTGGAAGAGCAGTGGAATAACTGATAACATAAAAAACCACGTGGGTATGTGGAGTCTGGTACCTGGCCCAACCAGCAGAGCAATCTCATACCTTGTCGGGGTATAAGACATGAACACGACATGAAAAGATCCAATTTGCAATCTAAAGGTATCGTCCTCTAGCAGAGTGACCCTTATCCTACAGTGGCATACGTAGTTTCGGGCTATCTGAGCCTTCTCGGTAACTATGTAACTCCAAAAAATATGTACTTAAAAATAGTGTCTTGTAATCCCATGGGTTTCATGAAACCAACTTGTAAAGAATTGTTTGAAATCATAATTGCGCATGTGAAATAGATATATCATATAACTTGTATGAATCATGATAATCATGTATAATTTCATGGACTGAGTAACATTGATCATAACTTGTAATTTAGGAACTCATGGAATTCAAACATGTGTTCATAGATTATGGACAAGTTTATGACAATCATAATGACATATCATGAATACAATTGATGAATTGTAATATAGACATGACATAATAATATATATAGTTAGGGTTATCATGATATCAGAATAAAACCCTAAGACATGGAAATTTCATGGTTTCATGGAATAACGTGGCATGGGGAAGAACATGAATATTCTCACACGTGGATAGAAGTTCTACATACCTTATTCACTCCAAACTTGTATTTAAAAATCTGAACTTTGAAGAAGAACTCTAAAAATTGAACCTTTAAATATTAGATTGGGTTTACCTTGAAAACCCTAGGTTAAGAACAGTGAATTTCTACTTAAAATCCATGTATGTACGTTAGAATTCACTTGAAATACTTGAAATATGCTTACCTTGATGTAGGAGAAGGTTTGGAAGAAATGGCCTTCATTCTAGGGCTTGAAATATGAAAAACTAATTTTGAAGCTAAGTCTGCGTATTTATATTATTCAGCCCACCAGGGCTTTTACGGTAGAGATCGACGGACCGTCGAATTTTCTACGGTCCAAGTCTGGACCGTATAATTAGACCATCTTAAAATTTCCAAATTTAGAGTGTTTTGTAAAAATTGAGGGGAATTGACGGTAATAAAGGACAGATCGTATAATCTTTTCTGGTCCATAAAAATGTATTGGGTTCCATCAATTTCAAAACATGATCTACGGTTGATTTTGACGGACCGTAACAAATTCTACGGTCCGTATAATCCAACATAAAATTCAATCTGCAGAACTGAAACTGGTTTTTCAACTTAAACTTCCCATTTTGGTTTCTTAAACCCTCGAATCATAAATGTGACCAAGTCTGAAGGTACAAGGTGTTACAAGGACAACGTTCAAGGTAGTTCTAACACCTTTATAACCCCCACAATTATCATTTTCCTTCCCTCTTTCATCATCATCATCATCATCAATTTGAACTGCACCGTGCTCTACATCCTTCCAGGATTTAATAAGCATACGTCCAGTCCTCACTCTCGAACAAATCCCTTTGGGGACAACAGTTATATCTTATTGGGGCCTTCGCTTACGGCTGTTGGAGACTGCTAGAACAATATTTATCAAAACAGTGGCATAAGATATTTTTTTGGGAAGCAAATTTCCTTATCGGAAGTTATAAAGGAATTAAGAAAGAAATTACGCATAAATCGAAACTCGTTTTATGTACAAATGATTCCTTGGTTTCTTACCATCATTTTTTCCTTCCACCACTTGGAAGTCATGCTCTTCCAGACCCGATTCATGTCGGAAGAAGCATGGAGGAGATTAACCACACATTCAAAGATCCAACTATCAACTTTGGTTTGACATGGACAGTTGCATGACAAAAATAAGAATATAATAGGATTACATGTCCAGAAGAAAGAAAAACCGATTTTGTCAGGAGAACTTACGAGTAGTATTTCATATTTCATGAAAAAGTTCAGATAAAAGTTGGTGCAATTGATCGGTCCAAAGCATCACGAACCTGTTCAACCATCCTCAATCATAATCATTTAGAGTTAATTAAACTCTATCTCCCTCGAGGATACAAGTGGATCATCCCCCCTCTCATTTTATATACAAATGATTCTCTCATTTTATGTACAAATGATTCATTGGTTCCTTACCATGGCTTTTTCCCTTCCACCACTTAGAAGTCATGCTCTTCTAAGCCCGATTCATGTCGAGAGAAGCACATAGGATATCAACCACACATTCGAAGATTCCAACTATAAACTCCGGTTGTTGTATGATGAAAAGAAAAATATAATAGACTATGTGTCCGAAAGAAAGAAGCAATTGCTTTTGTCAGGATAACTTACGAGTATTATTTCATATTGTAGGAAAAGGTTCAGACGAAGGCGGTGTAATTGATCAGTCTGAAGCATCACAAACCTGTTCAACAATCCTCGATCATAATCATCTTCAGAATTAATTAAACTCCAGCTCCCTCGAGGATACAAGTGGATCATCCCCCACCCCCCTTTGAAATAATTGAGGAGAATATAGGTGAATTAGGTAGTCGATGGTGAAAGAGACTCTGACACGATCAACCAACAGTTGAATATAATATACTATCCGGAGCCACTTGGCCTAGGCACACCCGGTAGCGACGGTAGAGGTCCTCGATGATTTGGGGGACCGGGAGCTGGAAACTAATAGTGAAGGGGTAGGTATGAACCATGCAAAAACCCTTAACATGATGGTTTATCCTGGCTTCAAGGCCAACTATCATAAAGCCGACTTCGGGATCAAAGTCACAATCTTTGCGAACTAGGGGAATAATAACAACAGTAATCAAACAAATCTCAACAAATGTGTGGTGGTCATTGACGTGAAAATCTCCATGATACTTGAAACCTGACGGTAGAATGTCAACAACAAGGGAATTTGTAACAGATCTCGGATCTGTTACTTTGTTTGGATCGAAGGGAAAGAGGGAAGGGAAGAGAGAAGGGTTAAAGAAAATTAGGGTTGTATTCTGATTGATAAGAGAGAGAACAATGTCGATGGCTTTTAAAGCCTTACAGGAGCAAAAGGTAATAAATAAGACTAAGGGGTTAAAATTATAACTATTACAAATAAGGAACCTAATGTGACTTAATTAAAACTTGTTACAAATACAAGTTTGTGACACTCCATCCTCCTTCGAATTTGACCCCTGTCTTCAGAAGGTCACAATTTCTGGAAATTGCGACTTGATGAAATTGTAGTCCTCCCAAGTAGCTTCTTCAGGTGCAAGGTTGGCCCATTGTATCAGAATTTGCATAATAGCCTTATTTCTTCTCTTAATCAGTCTTACATCGGCCATGCATGGTTCGATTCTAATCTAACCTTGACGAAGCGAGAAAGGAAGTCTATTGACGGTGAGAGGTGGTTTCCAATTCTCTTCTTCAATTGCGAGACATGAAAAACAGGGTGTATCTTTGCTGTTGGAGGCAATGCTAACTTGTAAGCTACGGGTCCAATCTTTTGGGTTACCTGATAAGGTCCATAGAACTTGGATGCTAGTTTGAGACTTTTTCTGATGGCAACTGAGGTTTGTCTGTATGGCTGCAATTTCAGATATACCCAATCCCCTTCTTCAAATTCTCTTTCGGATCTCCTCTTATCCGCATTCACTTTCATTCTGTTCTGAGCTGCTAGCAGGTTCTCCTTTAGCATCTTAGTAACTACTTGCCTTTCCTTAAGCAGTTGGTCGACTGTATCTACCTTGGATTGAGTGAGGAGTTCAAATGTCAACTGAGGTGGCTCATACCCATATATTACTTTGAATTGTGTCATTTTTAATGATATGTGATAGTTGTTGTTGTACCAGAATTCAGCCTGTGATAACCACTTATACAACTCCTTGGGCTTGTGACTAGTCATACACCTCAAGTAGTTTTCCAAGCATCTGTTGAGTCTTTCTGTCTGCCCATCAGTTTGTGGATGGTATGATGAGCTGTAGCATAATTGCACCTGCAAGAGTTTGAACAGCTCCATCCAAAAATTACTAAGGAACACCTTATCTCTGTCTGAAACTATGCTCTTAGGCATACCATGTAGCTTATATATGCAGTCTAAGAATAGCCGAGCCACTTGGGGTGATGTAAAAGGGTGACTCAGACCAATGAAATGGGCATACTTGTTGTATCTGTCAATGACTACCAACACAGTATCTCTTCCTTCAGATTTAGGCAATCCCTCTATGAAGTCCATAGAGATGTGTTCCCAAGCCCCTTCTGGTATGGGTAGAGGTTGTAACAGGTCTGGATAAGCTACTTTCTCACTTTTACACCTCTGACAAACATCACAACTCTGGACTGCAGATTTTATGTTTTCTATCATAGCTGGCCAGTAAAAACCAGCCTTGAGCCTCTGATAGGTTGCCCAAGCTCCTGAGTGCCTTCCAAGTCCTGACTGGTGTACAATTGCTATCAATTTGTGCCTTAAGGATCCATTCTGCCCTACCCATACTGTTACACCCCTTAATTACAGGACATATTTATAAGAACGTACGTAAGAACTCAAATGTTAAGATTTGAGACTAGTAAAAAATTATCGGAATTATGGAATTGTCGGAAAACGAAATATTACTACGAATGGGAGGGCGACACGTGTCACCCCCTCTTAAGTTGGTCTTGGACGATATTGGCATGGGTAAAAGGGTCATTTGACCATTAATAGGATGAGCAAGTCTTGTTAAGTCTTGGAGCTTGACATTGTTGACTTGGTCAAGAGCCACTTGGCTTGATATTTAAGTGAATTTCATCCAAGTCACACATATGTGCAAATCTTGAACCCTTCATGTTGCTATATAGTAATACTAGTAGCAAGACAAACTTCTACACTTAGAGAAATTTCACAAAAATTTGAAGAACACCTAGGAGTGCTCTCAGGTTCAAGGAGCTTCAAAAGAAAAAAAAATTGTTTGTTGTCCAATAATCTCACCACTTTAAACCAAGGTTCCTAAGAGTATTGTAAGGGTATCTCAATAGAAAGATCCCGGAAAAGTGGCATTTTTGTATTAGTCGCAAGGTGAAAACCTAATTCGCTTTCATTAGGTTTGGATTGGAAATTAAAGGGAAGTTGTTTGTGATCTTCTAAGGGCTTCAAGTGGCGGATTGGAGTGTCAAGGAGAGGCTCTAAGTTGCTAGGGAGCGACTTCGGATCTTGAAGTGGATTAAGGCTCGCTAAGGTAACAATCTTGTTCTCTTAAGTATTATAAGATTACATATTGTTGTAGCCTTACATTTTAACTAGCATGAAGCATATGTATTGAAAATTGATAAGTGATATGGATTGTGGAAGCCTAATATCCGAAATGATATTCTAGCCATTTGAACTTGAAATGCAATTTTGGTCGTTAATTAGAATCGTCGCATGTTACCTACTTGAAGATTGTAGTAGTTATAATCGATTGCGGCTTGATATAATGTTATACTAAACAACTTGGATTGAAAAGGAATTGGATAAGAATTTGTATTGTTGTCCCTCATTGCCGAATTGACATTGTATTATTGGACTAGTTTGATATCAATTGTGGGGCGGAATTTTACACGTCATGTAGACGTGTAATCCCCTATTGTTAACTACATTGTTGAGCCTTAAATGTTGCGTGTTTGGTTATTGAATTCGGGCCTTGAAAAAGGTGGAAAAGTATGTAGAAACAAAGGAAGTGATGTCCGATTTTCCGTAGAATTTAGTGACTTTGCACTTAGAATATTCTACGTTTGAAGTAAGAAGTTAATAGACGTATTATGGTCATTATAGGTTGACATACTACGTGCGGCATATTGGACTTAGCAAGTGGATTGGACCGAAGAGGTATGTGGAACTTTCCTATCTCTTGAGCATGAGTAGTTGTACCTATATAGTACGGTAGACGTACGAGATTTTGATATCCTTTACTTGTTTTAAGAATGTCCAAGTTGGTTGAGTTAGGGGATTAACTCACTTGTTAAAAAGATTAAGGATGTCTTAGTTTTCAAAGTTAAGGGACTTGAAGTATTTTTGAAAGTATATGATATTTGCCTTGTTTGAAAATATAAGTCCCTTGGATATATGGAAGAATGTAATTGCCTAATGTATAAAGTTAATATAACGATTTTATGGGAAGTTGGTTATAATAAGCTTTATGGAAAGTTAAAAAGGGTGGTTTACTCTAAGTAGTGTAAGTATGATAAATGACTTTAAATAATGAAAGGCAAATTGATATGAAGGCATCAATTGCTTAAGGTTTTAAAAGAAAGAAGTCACTTGATTTAGAAGCCTATAAATATATTTCTAAAAGGTATTGTGACTTGTCTTGAAAAGTAAATATGACTAGATACTACGGTTATTAGTATCTTGGAAGTTTTATATGAAAAGGAGTCATTTTTAAAAGAGTAGAAGTACGTAGTACTTTGGGTTAAATTCTCGGATTTTTATATTGACATGTTAGTGCCTTAAGTAAACTAAAATGAGAGTGTTTATGAACAATGCTAATAAGAAGTTAGGGGATTTCCTAATTTGCTTGTGTTATGTATGATAAGCCGGTAGTGCTTACGTTATGTATGATAGCCGGTTGTGCTAGGGATATATATATTGTTCATTACGGGGTCATTCCCCGGGTTTGTGGCATTTACATATTCCGTGGATTTGTTACCCATGATGCGAGGAATACCTCATGCGAGTCCATAGGGCTTATGCGGGTGAAATAGTCCTATGCGGGGCGGACCAGTCCTATGCGAGGAAGTTACCTCATGCGGGTCCATACGACTATGCGGCGGATCTGATCATGCGAGGAAGTTACCTCATGCGGGTCCATACGGCCTTTGCGGGTGAAATAGTCCCAGGAGTAGGATTGCTTAATGATACTACCGGCGGGTGACCCTACTTTGATAATGAGCCTCCTATTTTTATGCAGTAAAGTATATACTTGGTTACTCTCATTGTTAGTAAGGCACATTGTACTGTAATTTTGGTTATCATACATGTCTCCAGCTTTATTTTAGACTTATGATGTAAATTGCAGTATTTTTCCAGTTTTACATACTTGGTACCTATTGTGTACTGACCCCCTTTCCTCGGGGGCTGCGTTAAATACGCGTGTAGGGGTAGCGGTGGTGGATCCTCATTCTTAGGATCATGATCGAGTGTCGAGCTCCATTTCTCCGGAGGCTTGTCTTTTGGTACGTATCTCCCTGATGTTGTAGATTTATGTACATTCAGGGGTATGGCGGGGCCCTGTCCCACCACAGTTGTTTTTCTTAGAGGTTGATCGGTGTATTTTATATACACTTTTTGAGTCCTTTTTAATTAGTATTTTACTCATTTTGTTTATGTTTAGTATAGTATTAGGGTCGTTTTCCTTTCTTTTGTGTCACAGCGGTCAGAAATGGAGAAATGGAAAAAAAAAATGAGCTTAATTGAGATGGAATTGCACACAAAAAGGGCCAAGAAAGGAAGTCTAAGAAGTTACGGGAATTATAGAGGAGATCAGACGAAGACCGGACGAACAAAGGACGAAGAAACAAAAAATCCGGAAGAATTCCGTCACCAGAGCCGCGGCGCGGCTGCGCGGCGCCGACCACTGAAGTCGTCCAAAGATCTACGATTTTTGGTAGCCATCAATGCGAATCAGCGGGGCGGCGGGAGTTATGAAGTGCTGGGCCGAATTTGACATGTTTTCAGAATCCTAAAGGGATAACTTTTCCTACCTAAAGGGATAACTTTTCCTACCTTAAAACCCTTACCTAAAAGGATTCTAATAACTTTTCCTACCTACAACATCCCTAACCCTTCACCAAAAGGATTCTTTGGCTATAAATACTCTACATCATTAGAAGAATTATTCATTCTCCATTCCACTATTCACCACTCTACATCCACCCTTCCGCCAATCCATCTTGTAAATATTCCACAACACAACCCTTGGATGCTTGGAGATTGGAGACCTAAACTTAGTAATTTCTTTCCTTTTTCTTTTCTTTATTTCAGTTTTTGTATGATGAACTTTGAATTAGTTCTTGTCATGTCTATGGCTAGGAACTAATTCTCTTATAGGGCTTTCCATGTTGATTCACTAGAAACTTATGTTATGAATTAATACATGTTTATGGTTATTATTCTTCTTTTTGTTGAGATCTATCCAATAATTGAATTGAATGCTTGGTAGTTAATTGACAACTAATTATCACTATATGATTTCTAATCAGACTCCGAAAGGAGGGGATTGTGAATATGCTGTAAGTTGGGTAGACATTCTTGGATTGGGGATGAAAATACCTCAATTATTTATGTAGCGTTAACGAGAGGCTTAACAACCCTAATTTTACGCATTGGGCGTGACGGTTAACTAGGTTCTTAGTCTTAATCCTCCTATAGAGTTATCCTTATCACCGAAAGGTAGGTAAGGTGCAATACTGGGGTTGAGTGTTTATATAACCCTAACATGAGTATAAAACGATTTAGTGAACCTGCTTTCTCCAAAAGAAGAAGACCATAAGTTATTGCATTAATAAGTAACATAAGCGGATAGTGATGAGACGTGGAAGCCCTATTCTCATCACAACTGAAGTAAACTCATTAGTTAAATTAGCCTTTATAATTCATAGTTATAAACCACAAAATCAAGTATCAATTTACCAAATAGATACCAAAAGATAGATATTTGGTACTTGAACCCTAATCCTTGTGAACGATATTCGGTCTTGCTAAGACTATATTACTTGTCACGATAACGTGCACTTGCGTTTAAGTGTGTGCATCTTTTCGCGCATCAGAGGTCTGTAGTCATATTTGTGGATTGGGTTTTAAAGAACAAAGTTGTACAGATGTATTTTGGTTTATGTACATTTTACGGAAGGTGGTCTTATCGGCTAGCCTGTTGATGTTTATTTTCTAAGTATTGTTATGGGTTGTGTATGTTCCGATGCTATTCTCTGATGTATACCTGAACGGGGTGCCCAGGTAGGGCACCAGTCGCGGCCCCGGGGTCGGGTCGTGACAAAAGTGGTATCAGAGCAGTTAGTCCTCGAAAAGTGTCTCTGAGGCCAGTGTCTAGTAGAGTCTTGATTATCAGTGTGTTGTGCACCACATCTATAATCAGGAGGCTGCAGGACATTTAGGATTGGTTTCCATTCTTCTCTCTCTGAGATCGTGCAGTATAGCTGTCTTATTAGGTTGAATCCTCTCTGACCTATTCTTATGTATCAGTTATGCCTCCACGGAAGGCAACCAGAGCCAAGAAGGGCAAGCGGCGGCGAGAGTTGCTAGTGGTGCGAGAGGGTTACGGGACTCAAGCCCGCACTATGCACGAGGTTGTCGGCGGGTCGGCGAGTTCAGCCACGTCAGCGATATTAGAGGCCAGGCGGCGGTAGCTCGAAGGTTCGTACTGAGTCGCCGATTCGCGGCCGGTGAGTATAAGATTACGGAGAGCGGTCCGATTATTGACCAACATAGTGGCGGCGCGCCGCGGAGCGGTAGCTAACCCAGAGCGGTTTACGGATTCGGGATTTTACGGGTTATCGTCCCGAGTTCTATGGTTCGAGATCGAGGAGGATCCACGGAGTTTATTCGGCGATTCTGACGGACTATGCAGGTGCTTAGGGCCTCGGAGACAGAGTCAGTTGTGCTAGCCTCTTACCGGTTACGTTATATTGCGTTGAACTGGTTTGAGTCATGGGAGCTGTCTAGAGGTGAGGGGGCCCTTCCAGCTGTTTGAGAGGAGTTCACAGAGGCCTTTCTTGACCACTTTTTGCCTCCTGAGATGAGGAGAGCCCGCGTGGATAGATTCTTGACATTGAGACAGAATGGGAGGACTATTGTTACACCCCGTAGTTACAGAGTATGTATGTGAGGACGTACGTACGAGATTACGACAGTAATTTTGGAAAGGAAGAAATATGTGATTTTTTCGACGGAAAAGTTTCCGGTTTTTGTGAAGTAAAAAGGTTCGTTAATGGGAATTGGATTCCCAGATTTGGTATTCGGACTTTTTGGAATATTTTAGAAGTATTGAAATTTTAAATTCCGGAATTGGTCACGTGGGGCCCACGAGAGAATTTACGATTTTGTGAGGCCCACTTTATTTTCGGATTTTTGGCATTACGGATATTTTCGGAAAATTAAATATTTTGGACCAATGGGAGGGCGACATGTGTCACCCTCAAGTGGACGGTTTGGTGGTCAATGTTTGGCACGTTTTTAATGTTTTAAAGGGCTTAAACATTTGGTCAATGTTTTGTAGATATTTGTGGAGTAGATAGATAAGGTGGGACCCACACAACACTTGTCCAAATCTCCACCACACACTTGCTTGAATCTTGGCCCTTCATTGTTCTATAAATACCCCCCTAAGTGCAAAACTTCTTCATCCACAAAACAATTTCCAAGTCTTAAAATACTCCCTCCCTTTGATGAAGTTCTCGTCCCACACCCCTCTCCCTTAACCAAACTTTGCCCAAAAATTCTTAAACTCTTAAGTGTTCTTCCTTAGTGTATTAGGAAGATTGTTAACCAAAAGTTAGAAAAGATTTCACACCCTAGCCCCTAAAGCCTCACCTTGGCCGAGAGTTGTGAGGACAAGAACCTTAGTGTTCTTCACTTGTTTAGGTTGGTTCTTAAAGAGGAGTTGGTTAGGATCGTATAAGGGTTGCTTGGAGAGGGTTGGAGCGCATGGAGTATGAGCTAAACGTTGCTCAGGATCGACATTAAAACTTGGATAATTTTGGGCTTGTCGAGGTAAATATCTTTGTCCTTCTATTGTAATTGGAGATTACATATCGTAGTAGTTTAGAATTAAGTATAAGATATATAGAAGGTTGGTAAAGAAGAGAATTGAACTGTACTTACATAGGGCTATATTTCTGATGAACTTGTGTAGTTTGTGGGTAGGAAGTCTTTGCCCAATTTTTAGTAAATTAAGAACATACGCTTAGAATGTTCTACAGAGTAGTCTAGGCGTTGATAGACTTATATGGCCGTTATAGGTTGAAATCTGCGAGTAGCGTATTCTACTTGAAGGGTGGAAAAGGCTAGCGAGGATTACGATCTTTGGAGCTTTTTGCTATTTGTCGATAATCGTCGCGAGGTATGTGAACGTCTTCCTATCTTTTCTAGCATGATATGTTGTGAACTATGTAGTACGGTAGACGTACATGTGTTAAATGAATTTGGTTGGTTTAAAACATAAAGTGTTATAACGGCTTTATGAGAAGTTGGTTATAACAACTTTATGTGGGCAAAGAAATGGTTTGTGGTTTTTAAAAGATAAAAGACTGGATGTGAATTAATAAGGACTTGGGTTGTGTTAAAAAGTTGTGAAACCGTTTTAATGAGAAATGGGTAATTGGGTTTTAAAAGGAATAATGTTATATTGATTTCGGAAATGAGAACAAGTATCGAACAAACCACTGCAGCGTTAATAAAGGAAAATGTATTAACTAATTAATTATTATTAAAACCAGTAGAAACCTCCATCTGCATAGAAGCTAAGATAAGACAAAAATATTTACATTTTCTAGATCATGGCTGCTTTAATAAGATTGTTATAAACAAGAATAACTTACTCACACATAAGACATATGTTACTCAAATTGTTTTAAAAGAGAATTATGTTATTAAGTGATTAAGACTATGAACTACGAAACCTTTCGAAAATAAGAGACTTGAGTATTTGAAATTAGGCAAACTTAAACTTTTGGAAAAGAAGGTTGTTACTTGTCTTTAAAAAGGGGAAACTATTTTGGTTTACTTAAGATAATAGTTACTCTGTTTTGGATACTATGAGTGTTGGTATCAGGTGACTTCTTGTGAAAGAATGGATATTTGTAAGGGAATTGAAGTATGGTAATTTGCTTGTGCTTGCTTGTGATAGCCTTGTTGTGTGAAAAGTTGTATTCTATGCTCTGCGTCTCTCGATGGAGGCGGTATATTGTGTGTTGTTACATAGGCATATATGCGCAGATGAAGAATTAGGGGCATGCGGCCACGTCTGGCGGAGTTAATCACGGTATATTGTTATTGTTGTTACATGGACATGTCTGCACCGATGAAGAAGTCCGGGGGCATGCGGTCATGCGGCGGGTTAATCACCCGATATATTGTTATTGTTGTTACATGGACATATACGCCGTCACGAGTCCGAGGCATGTGGCGTGCGGCGGGGTTGATTACGATATATTGTTATTGTTGTTACATGGACATGCTGCCGTCACGAATTAGGCGTGGCATCGTGCGGCGAGGTTGATTACGATATATTATTGTTGTTACATGGACATGCCGTCTGCGAATTAGGGCATGTGGCGTGCGGCGAGTTGATTACGATATATTGTTATTGTTGTTACATGGACATATCTGCAGATGAAGAATTAGGGGCATGTGACCACGCGGCGGGGTTGATTACGATATCTTATATTGCATCCTGGACATGTCTACACCGATGGAGAATTAGGGCGTGTGGCCGTGATGCGGGCATGATTGATATTGTGGGCGTGAGACCGCCGGTTATATTTGAGTGATGACTTTGAGGCGTGAGTCCTGCTTTGGCATGCGCTTTTATGTCGTGAGAATCGTAGTTTGGTTGTCATACATGTCTCTGTTTTATTTAGATTGTTATGATTTCGTTCTGATATTTTGATTTCACATACTTGGTACATGTTATGCTTGACCTCGCTTGGGCTGCGTTCATGCCGCGGTAGAGTACGCGATTGTTGATCCTCGCTCATGGATCACGATTCGGCGTTTTAGGAAGCTCCGTTTCTCGGAGGCTTATCTTTGGTATAGTCCCTGTCGTTGTAGTACTTACATTCGGGGTATGGCGAACCACGTCCGTCATTATTGTTATAACACTCTTAGAGTGCATGTCTTGTTGTGGCGGGGTTGTAAAGGTTATGCTATTCGATTTTACGTATATATGCAAGAAACCGTTTTGGTTGCTTTGTTTTATTATCATATCTCTTGTTTCATGTTTAAGTTTTATTTCCGCTGATTTTCTCTAATGTTGTATCACTAAGGTGCAGGGTAAGGCACGATCACGCGAGTCGGGTCGTGACAACTATCGAAATCTGACTGTAGTTTGATTCATTGGCGGTATGCGCTCGCGTCGTGGGCGACATGGCGACGAGTTCATCGCTATGTGATGGGGCTAGGCCGTCATATGATTCTGCATGCTTGGGGTGGCCCTTCACCCGAGTATGGATATTGCGGAGATGCGAGCTTATGCGCGAGGATAGAGGGCGAGAGAGAGGATCATCCGCACCGAGCCAGCCAGAGGCGGGGCAGCGAGGTTCGAGGCATTTTGGCGGGCGGCCTCGGCGAACTAGGTCCACATTTGGCCGCGAGTGCCGCTTCCGATTTTACGGCGGGAGGTTGATCGATCGGGTCATTCGAGTAGGTCGAGGACCCGAGACTTGAGTTTCGAGGAAGCGACGATCGCGTCGAGACCACCCGTATCTCGGTGTGTTCGATGCGGTAGATCTCACCCGGGCGAGTGTCGTATGGCTTCGGGAGCTTGTTTCTCTTGTGGCCAGCAGGGCCATATGAAGAGGGATTGTCCGACCAGAGGCGGCGGAAGTGTTATGGTTCAGCCGACAGGGTCAGTTGCTGGATATTCTTCTTCTATGGTTATGCGCCCCGGAGGGCAGGTTTTCACGGACCGGTAGGCCGCGGTAGAGGTCGTGGTGGATGTCCCAGTTCTAGCGGTCCACAAAACCGCATATATTCCTTAGCCAGCCGCCAGGATCTTGTGGCTTCCCCGGACGTCGTCACAGGTACATTATTGATTTCATGTTGTGACATTTATGCTTTGATAGATCCAGGTTCTACCTTGTCCTATGTGTCCCCTCTTATTGCTGGTAGAATCGGGATAGAGTCGGTGTCGATAGAGCCTTTTGAGGTAGCTACGCCAGTGGGTGATTCGGTGTTAGCTGAGCGGGTGTACAAAGGTTGCCCGGTGTTTATTCTGATCGTCGGACCACTTGGAACTTGATAGAGTTGGAGATGACAGATTTTGACGTCATTATGAGTATGGACTGGTTGGCTTCTTATTATGCCAAAGTTGACTGTAGAGACAGGTTGGTCCGGTTCCAGTTTCCCGGTGAGCCAGTTATAGAGTGGAAGGGCAACACAGCGTCGCCGAAAGGTAGGTTTATTTCTTACCTCAAGGCTAGGAAGATGGTGCGGAAAGGGTACATCTATCATCTGGTTCGGGTATTCGATACAAAGACTGAGGTGCCAGCTATTCAGTCAGTTCCAGTGGTTAGGGAGTTTCCAGATGTATTCCCAGACGATCTCCCGGGTATCCCTCCTGAGAGGGAGATTGAGTTTTGTATTGATATGTTGCCAGACACTCGGCCTATATCTATTCCGCCGTACTGGATGACACCTGCTGAGTTAAGGGAGTTGAAGGACCAGCTGAAAGATTTGCTGGAAAAGGCTTTATCAGGCCTAGTGTTTCTCCCTGGAGAGCGCCGGTTTTGTTTGTGAAGAAGAAGGATGGGACGCTGCGTATGTGTGTTGATTACAGACAATTGAATAAGGTAACCATCAAGAATAAATACCCCCTCCCCAGGATTGATGATTTGTTTGACCAGTTGAAGGGTGCGAGGTGTTTCTCCAAGATAGACCTGCGGTCTGGTTATCATCAGGTGCGAGTTAGAGAGACGGATATCCCAAAGCGCATTCGGGACCGGTATGGGCACTATGAGTTCGGGTGATGTCTTCGGTTTGACCAACGCTCAGCGGTATTTATGGATTTGATGAACGGGTGTTCAAGCCATTTTTGGATACATTTGTTATAGTATTCATTGATGACATCTGGTTTATTCGCGCACGAGCGGAAGCATCACGATCACGAGGCGGTGCTTGGGGTCTCGGGCGTGATTGTTCGCCAAGTTCTCCAAGTGTGAGTTTTGGTTGACCTCGGTGACATTCTTGGGCACATTATTGGGTGACGGTGTTGGTGGATACGGCAAAGGTGAAGCGATCAGTCTTGGCGAGACCTCTACTCGACGGAGTGCCGCGATTTCTTAGGGTGACAAGTTATTATCGTAGGTTTGTGGAAGCGGTTGCTTGATATCGACCGCAGATTGACTAGGCTGACTCAGAAAATCGCTAAGTTCCAGTGGACAGAAGCTTGTGAGAAGGGCTTCCAGTTACTGAAGGAAAAGTTGACGACGACTCCAATTTTTACTCTTCCTGAGGGGTTAGAGGGATACGTGATTTATTGTGATGCATCGGGTATCGGGCTAGGGTGCGTATTGATGCAGCACGGCAAGGTAATAACCTATGCTTCCCGACAGCTACGGAAGCATGAGAGGAATTACCCTACTCAGGACTTAGAGTTGGCCGCAGTTATTCATGCATTGAAGATTTTGAGACATTATTTATATGGTGTTCATGTGGATATTTATACAGACCACAAGATCCTCCAGTACATCTTCAGGCAGAGGGGGATGAACTTACGGCAGAGACGGTGGTTAGAGTTGTTGAAGGATTATGATGTTGACATCCTATACCATCCGGGGAAAGCCAACGTGGTTGCAGATGCTTTGAGTCGTAGATCGATGGAGTGCAGCCGTGCGGCCGGAGAGGCGAGGACATGGTCCGTCGAGATCCATCGGTCGCGAGCCTTGGGGTTCGATTGGTCGTCTGGATGGTAGTAAGTGCGGGTTCGTGAGATTGTCGAGTCTTCCATCGTTGATGAGGTGAAAAGCGGCGATGTGAGGACCCGATTATGATGCGGTATCGAGATCTGACTCTTCGGGAGAAGATTCATTTGAGTAGCGCTGATGGGGTGCTAAGATTTTAGGCGG
The DNA here is from genome assembly GCA_029844215.1 of Przewalskia tangutica. Lineage (NCBI taxonomy): Eukaryota > Viridiplantae > Streptophyta > Magnoliopsida > Solanales > Solanaceae > Przewalskia > Przewalskia tangutica. The sequence continues at coordinate 17,967,372 of CM056720.1, read as the reverse complement.
TGTATGTTCCGATGTTGCGAGGACTTCGTCGGATTACGGGGAGGCACACATCGCCCGTTATTCTATTCATACGGGGTCGACTAAGATGTACCATGACCTCAGATGTATGTATTGGTGGGATGGCTTGAAGAGTGACGTGGTAGGTTTTGTTGCACAGTGTCCTAATTGTCAGCAGGTCAATGTTGAGCACCAGAAGCCCGGGGGGCTATTGCAGGCTATTGATATTCCGACATGGAAGTGGGAGGTGATCAACATGGACTTTGTTACAGGGTTACCTCGTACTCAGAGGAAGTATGATTCCATCTGGGTTATTGTTGTGGTGAAATCAGCCCACTTTCTTCCAGTCAGGACTACGTATTCGGCTGAGGATTATGCCAGATTGTACATCAGGGAGATCGTGAGACGGCACGGGGTTCCTATATCGATTATATCGCATGAGAGGGCCCGGTTCTGGCTAACTTCCGGAGGTCTTTCGAGAAGGGTTAGGGACACATGTGAGTCTCGATCGCATTTCATCCTCGGGCCAAGCGGACGAGCGAGCGTCTTATCCGCACAACGAGGATATCTTTGCGGGCCTGTGTTATTGATTTCAGGGGTATCTGGGAGGATCATTTGCCTCTTGTAGAGTTTGCTTATAACAACAGCTACCATTCTAGAATTCAGATGGTGCCATATGAGGCTTTGTATGGGCGAAAGTGTAGGTCGCCGATTGGTTGGTTCGACGTGGGCGAGGTTCAGTTAGTTGGCCCAGACTTGGTTCAGCAGACTTTGGATAAGGTGAAGCTTATCCAGGAGAGGCATAGCGGCTGAGTCGGCGAAGTCTTATGCAGAATGTCGGCGTTGACATTTGGAGTTTGGTGAGCGATTGGGTCTTCTTGAAGGTATTGCCCATGAAGGGTGTGATGAGATTCGGAAAGAAGGGGAAACTTAGCCCAAGGTACATTGGGCCCTACCAGATCATCCGTAGAGTAGGCAAGGTTGCCTATGAGTTGGATCTGCCATCAGATTTAGAGGCGGTACATCCGGTCTTTCATGTTTCTATGTTATGGAAGTGTATCGGAGATCCATAGATAGTTTTCCCAGCTAGCGAGGTCCAGGTGACAGAGGGGTTATCGTATGAGGAGAGTCTCATAGCGATACTCGTCGCCCAGTCGGCGATCGGACCAAGGATGTGGCTTCCGTCAAAGTCTTGTGGCAGAATGATAACAGGGAGGAGATGACTTGGGAAGCGGAGGAGGACATGTTGAGAAAGTATCCTCACTTATTCCCTACACCTTCAGGTAATTCATTTTCCCCTTACTTGTCAAGTTTTAATTGAAGTATTTGTTTAAGTGCTATTATGTGGCCACGTGTGGCATTATTGGTATGTCGGGGTGGTAAAATGAGACTATGTCGCTATTTATAAGATGACTCTGAAAGAACATTCGGGGACGAATGTTTATAAGGGGGGAAGAATGTTACACCCCGTAATTACATGACATGTTTATAAGAACGTACGTAAGAATTCAAATGTTAAGATTTGAGACTAGTAAAAATTTATCGGAATTATGGAATTGTCGAAAACGAAATATTACTATGAATGGGAGGGTGACACGTGTCACCCCCTTAAGTTGGTCTTGGACGATATTGGCATGGGTAAAAGGGTCATTTGACCATTAATAGGATGAGCAAGTCTTGCTAAGTCTTGGAGGTTGACATTGTTGACTTGGTCAAGAGCCACTTGGCTTGATATTTAAGTGAATTTCATCCAAGCCACACATATGTGCAAATCTTGACCCTCCATGTTGCTATATAGTAATACTAGTAGCAAGACAAACTTCTACACTTAGAGAAATTTCACAAAAATTTGAAGAACACCTAGGAGTGCTCTCGGGTTCAAGGAGCTTCAAAAGAAAAAAATTGTTTGTTGTCCAATAATCTCCCCACTTTAAACCAAGGTTCCTAAGAGTATTGTAAGGGTATCTCAATAGAAAGATCCCGGGAAAGGCGTTTTTGTATTAGTCGCAAGGTGAAAACCTAATTCGCTTTCATTAGGTTTGGATTGGAAATTAAAGGGAAGTTGTTTGTGATCTTCTAATGGCTTCAAGTGGCGGATTGGAGTGTCAAGGAGAGGCTCTAAGTTGCTAGGGAGCGACTTCGGATCTTGAAGTGGATTAAGGCTCGCTAAGGTAACAATCTTGTTCTCTTAAGTATTATAAGATTACATATTGTTGTAGCCTTATATTTTAACTAGCATGAAGCATATGTATTGAAAATTGATAAGTGATATGGATTGTGGAAGCCTAATATCCGAAATGACATTCTAGCCATTTGAACTTGAAATGCAATTTTGGTCGTTAATTAGAATCGTCGCGTACGTTACTCTTGAAGATTGTAGTAGTTATAATCGATTGCGGCTTGATATCATGTTATACTAAACAACTTGGATTGAAAAGGAATTGGATAAGAATTTGTATTGTTGTCCCTCATTGCCGAATTGACATTGTATTATTGGACTAGTTTGATATCAATTGTGGGGCGGAATTTTACACGTCATGTAGACGTGTAATCCCCTATTGTTAACTACATTATTGAGCCTTAAATGTTTCGTGTTTGGTTATTGAATTCGGGCCTTGAAAAAGGTGGAAAAGTATGTAGAAACAAAGGAAGTGATGTCCGATTTTCCGTAGAATTTAGTGACTTTGCACTTAGAATATTCTACGTTTGAAGTAAGAAGTTAATAGACGTATTATGGTCATTATAGGTTGACATACTACGTGTGGCATATTGGACTTAGCAAGTGTATTGGACCGAAGAGGTATGTGGAACTTTCCTATCTCTTGAGCATGAGTAGTTGTACCTATTTAGTACGGTAGACGTACGAGATTTTGATATCCTTTACTTGTTTTAAGAATGTCCAAGTTGGTTGAGTTAGGGGATTAACTCACTTGTTAAAAAGATTAAGGATGTCTTAGTTTTCAAAGTTAAGGGACTTGAAGTATTTTTGAAAGTATATGATATTTGCCTTGTTTGAAAATATAAGTCCCTTGGATATATGGAATAATGTAATTGCCTAATGTATAAAGTTAATATAACGATTTTATGGAAAGTTGGTTATAATAAGCTTTATGGAAAGTTAAAAAGGGTGGTTTACTCTAAGTAGTGTAAGTATGATAAATGACTTTAAATAATGAAAGGCAAATTGATTTGAAGGCATCAATTGCTTAAGGTTTTAAAAGAAAGAAGTCACTTGATTTAGAAGCCTATAAATATATTTCTAAAAGGTATTGTGACTTGTCTTGAAAAGTAAATATGACTAGATACTACGGTTATTAGTATCTTGGAAGTTTTATATGAAAAGGAGTCATTTTTAAAAGAGTAGAAGTACGTAGTACTTTGGGTTAAATTCCCGGATTTTTATATTGACATGTTAGTGCCTTAAGTAAACTAAAATGAGAGTGTTTATGAACAATGCTAATAAGAAGTTAGGGGATTTCCTAATTTGCTTGTATTATGTATGATAAGCCGGTAGTGCTTACGTTATGTATGATAGCCAGGTTGTCTTTGGGATATATATATTGTTCATTCTGAGTCATTCCGGGTTTGTGGCATTTGCATATTAGTGGATTTGCTACCCATGATGCGAGGAATACCTGCATGCAGTCCGTAGGGCTTATGCGGGTGAAATAGCCTATGCGGGCGGACAGTTCTATCACGAGAAGTTACCTCATGCGGGTCCATACGACTATGCGGCGGATACGATCTATGCGAGAAGTTACCTCATGCGGGTCCATCTACGGCTTTGCGGGTGAAATAGTCCCGGGAGTAGGATTGTAATGATACTACGGGCGGGTGACCTACTTTGATAATGAGCCTCTATTTTTATGCGATAAATTATATACTTGGTTACTCATTGTTAGTAAGGCACGATGTCTTGTAATTTTGGTTATCATACATGTCTCCAGCTTTATTTTAGACTTAGGATGTAAATTGGAGTATTTTTCCAGTTTTACATGCTTGGTACCTGTGTGTCTCGACCCTCTTTCCTCGGGGCTGCGTTGCCGCGGTAGGTAGCGGTGGTAGATCCTCATTCTTAAGATTACTGATCAGGTGTCAGAAGCTCCATTTCTCCGGAGGCTTGTCTTTTGGTACGGTTCTCCCTGATGTTGTAGATTTATGTACATTCAGGGGTATGGCGGGGCCTGTCCGCCATACGATTATTCTTAGAGTGCGTAGTCATATTTGTGGATTGGGTTTTAAAGAACAAAGTTGTACAGATGTATTTTGGTTTATGTATATTTTATGGAAGGTGGCCTTATCGGCTAGCCTGTTGATGTTTATTTTCTAAGTATTGTTATGGGTTGTGTATGTTTCGCTGCTATTATCTGATGTATACCTGAATGGGGTGCCCAGGTAGGGCACCAGTCGCGGCCCCGGGGTCGGGTCGTGACACATACTCTCCCTTTGTATCTGATCAGTCCTTGTTGTAGAGATAAGTCTAACTCAGGTTCAGTGTTGGTACTAATGGCGGTGATAGCTTGTAAAACCTCCTGATCTCCCTTATAACTCTCCAGGACATCTTCAATCCACTTAGGTTGAATTTGTGTGATAACTCTGCAATGCAGTACCTCTGTCTCACCATCTGACTCTCCTTGGCAAGGTATCCTCCTGGATAATGCATCAGCTACCACATTTTCGACCCCTTTCTTGTACTGAATGTCAAAGCTCAAACCCATCAACTTAGTCAACCCTTTATGTTGTAATGTAGTGGTGATCTTTTGCTCTTGTAAAAATTTAAGACTGAAATGGTCAGTCCTGATTATGAAGTGTTGTGGACTCAGGTAATGCCTCCACCTTTCCACTGCTTGTAGTAAAGCTATTAGTTCTTTCTCATAAGTGGATAACCCTTTATGCCTCTTACTCAGTGCTTGACTCATAAAGGCTAGTGGTCTCTTCTCCTGCATCAGTACTGCCCCAACACCAGTGTTACTTGCACCCACCTCTAACACAAATGTCTTATTGAAATCTGGTAATGCTAAGACAGATGTGCTAGACATAGCCTTCTTCAATCTGATGAAGGCAGATTCAGCTTCATGGTTCCAGCCAAACTCACCTTTCTTCAGCAGACTTGTTAATGGTTTACCGATGTGAGCATAATTTTTTACAAACTTTCTGTAGTACCCGGTCGATACAGAAATCCCCTTAGTTCTTTGATAGTATTTGGTTTGGGCCACTCCATCATAGCAGCAACCTTACCAGGGTCAGTGCTCACCCAATTGTGGGCAATAATATGCCCCAAATATTCCACTTGAGTCTGTCCAAATTCACATTTGCTGAGCTTAGCATTCAGTTGATTGTCTTCAAGCAGTTGCAGGGTAGTTTCTATGTGCCTCAGATGCTCATCAACAGTTTTGCTGTATATCAAAATGTCATCAAAGAAGACCAGAATGAACTTCTTAAGATGGTTCTTGAACACACTATTCATAAGAGCTTGGAAAGTGGCAGGTGCATTAGTGAGGCCAAAAGGCATCACCCTGAATTCCCAAAGTCCATGGTGTGTCCTGAAAGCAGTTTTATATTCTTCCCCTTCCTTCATCCTTACTTGATGGTACCCTGCTCTAAGGTCCATCTTAGAGAGGATCTTAGCTCCAGATAACTCATCCAATAAGTCCTCCATCATTGGTATGGGGTATTTATTCTTCACAGTCAAGTTGTTTAGTTTCCTGTAGTCCACACACAGCCTCCAGGTAGCATCTTTCTTCTTAACCAGCAGGGCAGGGGATGCAAAAGGTGATTGGCTATGAGTTACAGTTTCTGCTTCAACCATTTCTGTTATGATGGCTTCAATAGCATTCTTTTGGTCAAAAGAGTATCTGTAGGGTCTTAAATTGAATGGTTGGGCTCCCGGGATAAGATTGATTCTATGGTCACATTCTCTTTTGGGTGGAAGTTCAGTGGGTTCTCGGATTACCTTCTTGTACATCTGCAACAGTTTCTCAATTGCTGGCATCCTCAGTTCACCTACTGTTCCTTCCTTGTTATTGATCAAGGCTAATTCAGCTACTACTTCACAGCTTCCACAGTGTAACATTCTTCTCAGCTTCTTAGTGTCAATTGTTGTTACTCTAGCATTATGTTGCACCCCATACAATGTGATCATCTTCCCTTTATACCAAAAACTCATATTGTGTGGTCTAGTGTGTAAGATGATAGGTGACACCTCATTTATCCAATCCATGCCTAAAATCATATCACACCCCCCCACTTTGAGTAAACTAAATTTAAATTCGAAAAGATCCCCCTGCATTGCCCACTGGAATGCTGAAATCTCCTCCTGGCAACTCATTTCCTGCCCATTGGCTACCACTACCTTCAAAGGTCTCCTCATAGGTTGCTTAGTCAGTTTTAGTCTTTTGGTGACATAGGGATTAAGAAATGAATGGGTTGATCCACTGTCGATCAACACTGTAATTGGCACCTTGTTGACATGCCCCAAAATCCTGATAGTTGATCATTTTCCCCTGTTTGAGCTTATCCCCAACAAAGCATGAATTGAAACTTCAGTTTGTTCTTCCTCAATTCCCTCTAGTGTGTCAGCCACATCCACAAACTCTTCAGGCTGCTCCTCATCACCCTCTTTTTCTATGTCTTCCATAACATGCAAAGTCTGCAGCCCCTTAGCTTTGCATTGATGACCAGGTGTGTACCTCTCCCTACACCTATAACACAGCCCTTGCTGTCTCAGATTCTTCAGGTGTGGGGGTAGGTTATTTGGAATAAAGTGAGGTCTTATGGGTGGTCCTTGGTTGGTATAAGTGAGTTTGAGTGGAGCTTGGTGAGTTGGATTCTGGGTGGATTTATTTGGGGCATTTACTGACTGTTGTTGGAAAATACTGGGTTAGTTTTTTATGGTATATGGGTTGTATATTTGTGGTTGGCAAAAGGTGTCAGGGCTTTAAAAGACTCTTCATATAATTTGGCAATTTCATACGCATCCAACACAGTGGTAGGGGATGTTAATTACACCAATGGTTTGATTTCTGGCTTGATTCCACTGATGAAACTAGCTACATAGTGTGCTTCATTAAGTAGTGGATTTAGCACTGCCATGTGGCTGATTAATTCCTCGACTCTGTTTTGATATTGCTCTACTGTACCATCTTGAGTAATTTTATTAAATTCTTCCACCACATCCTGTGGTCTTAAGCTTCCAAACCTCCTACAAACTTCAGCACAGAATTTGTCCCATGATGGAGCCCATTTTTGGTGTAATGTATAACCATCCAACCACAGGTCTACCCTATCACCAATATGTACCGACGCGTAACGTAATTTTTCGTGGTCTGGGATATTATACAACTCAAAAAAATTCTCACATTTTCTCAATCAGCTTCTGGGGTTAACCCCTTCAAATTCCGGGAAGTTAATTTTGGATTTTTGGGGTTTGTGTTGGTTAGGGTTTTCTGGAGTGTGGACTATGGTTCCGGATAAGGTTGGCGGTGAGGATGAGTACATTGGGTTTCTAAAAATAGGAGGGCTCGATAAGAGGGGTGCTGGGGGAAAGATAAATCCCCTACCGACACTACTACTCGACGATGCGAAGTGCTGATAATAAGAGTTAGGGTTTAGATTACCTTCTGTCTGTTCATTGTCGTACCCCGATGATACAATTTGCATGTTGGTTGGGATGGTTCCGATGGTGAAAGGGGAGATATAATACACATTTGATACTTACACTATTTTCTAGTTCTTGTCTCAATTTAGCATTTCAATATTGTAATCAACGACTTGTGCGGAGACTCAAGCTCAAAGCTTCTCCAAGACTCAGGTTATTCTAACTTCTAACTTCTAACTTTCAATTATATCATGTTTATATTTATTTAACTACTAATGATCTTGCTATTTTGATCCCTTAAAGATCTGTGTGTCCTTGACCACTTATACAAATTCAATTGTATCAATTTACGAATAAACCACATCATTTTTGATGAGAATAAGTGGCGATGGCGGCCGCCAGCCGGACGGGACCGACGAGATCGGGCGGGGTGGAAGGAGGCGGTGAGTGGGCGGGACAGGCGACCGGATCGGGGCGATCGTGTCCGTGCCGATCACCCGATGAAGTGGCCTCGGCGGGGGCCAGGGCCGGTTTTTTTTAATTTTTCCACTAAATTAAAAATACTAAATTACTAACAAAGTAACATTAACATATAGTCATTTAGTGATAGTCATAGACTCATATACTCATATTATACTATTATAGTATTATACTCATATATATAATATATTTATAAAGTATAAACTAAATAATTAAACAAAGACAAGAAGAGTGTAAAAAAACATCCCAAGATCGTGGCTTTTTATATTATTAATTATTTCATTGAAATATACAAGATTCGTAATTACAACATTGTAGTGTCATTGTTGAAAAAATTTGCAAAGACATAGAAAAATTAAAAATTACAATGAAATAAATTACCAATTTGAAAATATTTTTAGTTTCTTTATAATTTCGTGTGGTTCTTGATTGGAATTGGTATATCTTGGTCAAATTGTTCACGCCGCTACTCATGCCTTCGGATGCGGGGTGATTTGGGTCAGGCGGGATCGGGCGGGGCGGGGCGGGTCTGGCGGGGCAGGTCGAGCGAGGCAGACTATACTGTCGCGGTTCGAGCCCCGGTCCCTTTTTTACACGGGTCGGGTCGGGACAAGGCCGATGTCGGGTCGACCGGCAGCGCCATCCTACCAGAGATAAAAGTTAGTCAAATAATTTAGCCAAATACAAATTATTACTTTCAAAATAACTTTCTCAAATTGAAAAAGATCATTTCAAACTGGTAGACTTTGGAAGATATGGCTCTTTTTTTAATTATTAAAAGAAATTCCTTCCAAGTTTCCAGGTTCAGATCTCTCTAAAAATATCAGGCACCATTTTCTTTTAACACAGAAAAACGAGCCAATAGAGACTCACAGTTACTCAGCCGTACTTGGCAACTATCAGCAACCGTGTCAGGCCACTCCGTCTCTCCATACCCATAAACCAATCCACAATCTTTAAAGCAAATAGAGTGTCATCTTTCTTTAAATGCATTCGAAAAAGACCTACACTTATTATTTGTTGTGGGGTTGCTGAAACAACATTTCTTAAGGGGAGGTACGCTATCACAATTATGTATGTTTTTGTTCCAATTTCGAATGTTGTAAATGATGGGTCCTTTTTTGCAGTATCGTTTAAAATTATTTGAATATTTGCCAGTTTTTTTTTTTTAAATTTGAAGTTGAATTTTGATAGTTCTATCCTGCAAACACTGTGAAAAAGGGAGGAAAAGTAGTGGACCTTTGCTGGTTTAATTGTGAATTGGTAGTTCCATTTGTTAGGGAATCTGAAATCTTTATTTTACTCTCTCCAAGACTAAATTTCCTTGTTTTTAGGAAAAGGGTGGCTCAGTTGGTTGAGCATGAGGTTTTTCCATAATAGAGGTCTCAAGTCGAAATCTCCTGCCTGCGATAGCAAGAGATTTGCCTTCTGGGTAGAGCTGGGGATTTCCTAGTGCAGGTTATCTCCCCTGTGTGGTTTGCGGGCTATTACATAGGAGCGGGGTTTATTCTGTGCGCACTCGAAGAGTAGCGGCTGCGGGTTTCCTTGTCATTAAAAAAAGATTGGAAGAAATTTTTAAGATTGAGTTCTCTGGATAAGTAATTTATTTCATTATTAAAATTTAAGGCACTCGTGACTGAGCCACTTCATGGGGAAAATATTTTGGGTCACACAGACTTGTCCATCAAATATAGAGAGCAAGTTGCTAATCAAGGTGGTACAAGCATGAGAATGCTTTTAGTTTGGTAGGCAAATTGAAAATGACACTTTCAAAATGTAAATAAGTACCTAGCTACATTTTTCTTTGCTGAATGATGACATGAAGAGCGCTCATGTTTACGAAAATACGTTCAAGAGTACTTTATCTAGTTTGAGATCCTGTGTATAGTTCGGCAGTTTGATAAAGTGTATATTTTGAGCCGTGATATGTCTGCAGTAGGCCTTTTACTTTGAAAACTTTGAACGTTATATACATACAGGAATCACACTGATTCTTTTATGCCCCCTTCTCTCTTTTCGTAATGTTGTATCATTAAGTAGATTTCTGATTTCTTCTTTTGTATATCTTACAGTTCATGGCTTATAGGATGAATGCAATCATGTTGCAGTCTTTGCCAGCAGCCGAGAATGAAAGCTTTGGACAATTGTTTGTAGTTTCACGAAGTTCACCTATCGTGGATTTCTCCAACAGACTGGAAGTAACTGAACAAATTTCAAAGTTTGGTGTAAAATGTATGCCATCTATTAATATTAGGTAACATTCAAAATGTTGGTTTTGAATCGTGTAAATATTTACATGATTCTAGTTTTGTGAAAAATAATTTCTTTCATGGTCAAACTTTTGCTCCTCGGAATGATGTCATTGAATTTCTGAATGTGCAATAGGGGCCTTTATGTAGTTAAACTAGTTTTTCAGGCATATGCATTTGTTGTTACTTGACATTGAGAAAAGAACTGAAAGTAAGTTCTGCAATCAATGTTCTTAATTGTAGAAGTTTGAAGGTATTTGAGCTCTTACAATCCCCACTCTTTGGCCAAAAGTTGGTGAAGGGTAGAGTCTCCTTCCTTTTTCTCCTCGCTTTTGCTGCAGGTAGACACTGTTTAAACTGTCTCTAGCTGTATTAGGCATGGGGTTAAGTAAGTGAGTCAGGGGAGATCTTTGCTCTGGGCTTAAAAGTACTAGTATTTTATATCAAGAACTAACAAAATATTTGCACGGTTTACAAAGAACTATATTCTTTTTACTAGTGTCTAAACCTATATTTTTATCGCCTGGACCACATGATTTTTTTTAAACAACACATTTGTCATATCTCATTAAAGTGGCAAGCTTGAAACTTTGCCCTTCAAACTTTGTTTGTGTAGACATATCGGTGCATTAGTTAATCTTTCATTAATTTCAATCAACTACACCTTTATCCCATACCAAATCTATTTGTGCATCTTCACGTAAATCTGTGTGGAAGCACAGTAACAAATTTCTTGATAATGAATTTGACTTATACTTGAGTAGAATCCAAACCATTTGATTACCACTGGATAGGTCTCTGATGCCAACATAAAGTCGTGTTCTGATTATTTGCTTGATGTTTTGAAACTTTGACACTTGTGTTAGCTTCTCGAGAGACAAAACTCATGTCTCTCAACAAGAAACCAATTGAATATTGTTTGCCCATTTTATAATTTTGTTCAGATTCTTCTCCTTGGTTTAAAAAACAAAGAGTTTGAAGTGATAAGTGAGGCTTTTTGTGACATGCCCAATTGTGATAAAATGGAATATTTATTCTCTTTTACTGGATCAATCCTCAAATCAGAAAGAAGAGAATTTTCTCATAGATTTAGATATCTGTTGTTGTGTATTTTGGCTCTTTTAGTATTTTAGGCATGGATATGATTATTTAAGCGATTTAGAGATATTGAATTACTTGAATGTATTGTTTATTGTTAGAATCTATATTATCCACGGAGTGTTATAGACTAACAGTCATAAAATAGTATTTATAACTTTATAATTTTCTGCCTTACTACTGTCATATTCCCCATATTTTCAAAGAATTTTTCAAGATGTGTTCCCAGGGACATGACTTTGATTTGTTTTTATGAAGAAAAGCTTCCAAAATCTATGGCCAAATGGGAGATTAATATGTTGGAGTTGGTCTTGCTTAGACATAATTCTGTAGCAAGATTTTACTGAGAATTCCCCTTTACTGCACCCTTTCCAAAGCAATTTATCTATGTTTGTGGAGCAACTTTGAAAACTTTCAACAGCTTGTACAGTTAAATTATCTTCTTTTGTTTCATTCATGGTGTAAACTGGAATATACTAACGAGAGAGAAACTTTAATAGAGTTCATAGAGTCTAAGTTTAGCATAGGGCCGTACTTTTGTTTTTTTGCTCACATGTACAGAATTTACAGCACTCCCCTGTCCTGTGTGAAGACAATCACTACCTTTTCACAAAAATAAATCAAAGAAATTTAGTGCTGTGTGAAGACAATCACTACCTTTTCACAAAAATAAATCAAAGAAATTTTATCAACCTATCTGTCTTTGCATCCAACACGATGCTAGTGTTTGTATCTATGCTACTTAAAATAACTAATTCTGTCTATGCTCTGAAAGTCTGTTTAACTTTAAAGTTTATCCTATATGAGGTTGAATATCAATATGAAGGTGATAAGAAACTGTCATTGCTTTTCTCCAATAAACAATAAATTGGTCTCTCTGAAACATTGTCAATAATATGCTGGAAGTGTGTGATGTATATAAGGAGGGGAAAGTGAGGGTGAGTTGGTCGGAGTTTGGTTGGAAACGGATTGACACGAATGGGGGCAACTGAAGGTTGTCGGGTGGGACGTTTTTGCCGGGCAGTGGGTGTTTGGAGGGGTACATGGGTAGTTTAGGGTGGAAGTGGGCTAAGGCGTTTTGTGGGGTTGTTTGAGGGTTGTATTGGTGGTCGGTGTGTGGTGGTTGGATGGTGGTAAGGTGGAGGAAACTGGTCGGAACAGTGAGGTTGCCGGTAAAGGGGTGATTTGCGGACTGTTTGGTTTTGTGGAGGATGTACGGGTATTTTAGGATGGTTTCGGTTAATGGCCTTTGGGGTGGGTGTTTGGGAAGTGTTGTAGTGTATGGTGGTGAAAATAATCAAGTGGTTTGAACAAGGATTGGACACGAGGTTGCTATGGACAAGCTCGGGTCGAAACCAAGTGAAGTAGGCCAATTGGACAAGGATTTGACCGAGGTTTCTATGGGCAAGCTCGGGTACTAACAAAGTGAGGGAGGCCGAAAGACCATGTGACAAGTAACCGCGTAGGCCTTTGACTTGGGTTTGGTTGGGTCACAAAAGTCTCAACTAGACTTACACCGAGGGGAACCTTAGCTTGGGTTTAGCTAGATCACAAAAGTTCTAACTAGACTTGCACCAAGGGTTTGACCCACAAAAGGATCGAGGTTCGGACCACAAAAGGACCAACTAAATTAACTAACACAAAAGTTGAATAACTTAGCAAAGTTGAGTAAAACTCAAATATATTTCATAAATCAATGTCTATTTACATCAACTAAATGTCCTATTTATACTAGTACTTAGACCTTTCTAGAAGACAACTAGATAGACACGATACATGAACCATTCGGCCACAATAGGAAAGGGGAAAGGGGTTCGGCCGACCTTGGGGGAGGGGATGAATCCAACCTTTCATGTGCTCTAGACCACCATTTTGTATTACCCATGTAGATAAGTGCATGAACTAACTCGTCCAAATGGGAAAGGGGAAAGGGGTTCGGCCGAATGGAAAAGGGAAAGAACCAACCCTTTATGTTTTTTAGGCCACCCTTTTGTGTCATCTATGTAGATAAGTGCATGAACTAGCTAGTTCATGAATTATCTCCTTGAGGCACGGTTGGAAGCTTCCATTCTAGATTGTTCTTTGGTCTAGTCACCTTATCCTCTTACACGGCCTAGTCATCTCCTTCTATTACAAGGCCTATTAATTATGTCCTAAGGAGAGCTAGTAGTTAAGCTAGAAATAAAAACAAACTAAAAGAAAGTGGTCTCGGCCAAGACCTACATAAAGGCCGAAATAAATGTGTCTTCTTGGATCTTCAAGTTATGTCTTCAACTCCACTCCATCCATTCCATTTTAAGCATATCATCATATGACGGACGACAATCTTTGGTATTCCTCATAAGTCACCTCGCGGCTCATGTTGGGAGCTTAAGCTCCTGGCCTTTCTTTCAATCAATCTCCCCTTCTTTAACATAATTTTCCCTCAAGTTCTCGTTATCTAGGTATGATGATAAGTCTACACCATGAAACGTGGAACCTCCGTATTCACCCGGAAATTCTTCTTTGTAGGTGCTTTCTCGGAACCTAGCCAATATCTTGAAAGGGCCACACTTGAAATAGTTTTCCCACTGGATCAAAGAGTCATAAGTAGAAGAATTTAGTCGTGCACCACCCAATTTTTCACTAGAGGAAGCAATTGGTTCTTTGTCTTAATTACGCCGGTACCAATATCAACTCTTCTAACATCACGTTTAACTTCAAATAGTATCTCAATGTTCGGAATAGGGGAAGCAAGGGCACTACAATCTCTGATGAAATGACGATAAAAAGAAACCAAGCCATGGAAGCTTCTTACCATACTTACATTTGTATCCTCAGGCCAACTCCGGATTCTCACATGAACGCCCTCGGATGATACCATGTATAGTCGTGGTACCTCGGGCATGAGATTCACGGAAGAGATTGGAGCGTCACACAATCCAAATGGCATCACAAGCCATTCGTACAAACCACATTTGATCTTGAAAACCGTCCTCCATTCATCCTCTTCTCGTAACCTCATTTGATGGTAGCCACTCCTCAAATCTATCTTGGAGAACGACTTGGCCACACTTAATCCATCCAAACAATCATCCATCCGCGGCATAAGAGACTTGTACTTCACGGTGATGTTGTAGACCGCTCGGTTATCAATACAAATGTGCCAAATTTCATTTTTCCTTCGCACCAATAAGGCGGGTGCCGCACATGGACTAAGGGTTTCTTGGACAAATCATTTGTCTAACAACTCTTGTTCCTGTCCTTGCAACTCCTTAGTCTCCTCCGGTTGCATCCATAGTTTTGATGATTAGGTAACGAACTTCTTGGAAATAAATCAATAGCATGTTCAGTACCACTCATCGGTGGTAATCCGGGTGCAAGATCTTTCGGAAATACACTTTTCAAGAGTTCGGCATTTTCAACCGTATTTCCCACAAGACTGTCCTTTTCCTTGCACGCCAATGCATCTATAGAGCTCCCCTTCTTCGACTCTTCTTACATCTTCCGTGCATCAAGTAAGAGTGCCTCGACCTTGCGTTTCTTGGCAATCTGGATCTTCATTTCCTTCACCTCACTAGGTGACAATGGCATCAATCGGATCTCATTTGTCATCTTTTCTAAAAGAATATGTATTCTTCTCTCCATCATGTTGTGCTTTCCTATCATATTGTCATGGTCGACCCAACAAAATATGGCAAGCATCCATAGGTAGGATGTCGCACCATATTTCTTCTTCGTACTTACCAACTCGAAATCTAACAAGAGCTTGTTTTACTACCTTGAGCCCGTTGTCTTTGTTCACCCATCGAAGAGTATAGGGCTTAGGATGGTTGCGGGTAGACAATTGCAATTTGTCCACCATTTCTACGGAGGCCATATTGGCACAGCTTCCTCCATCAATGATCACATTACACACCTTATCGCTTACTTTGCACCAAGTGGAAAATATTTGCCTTCTTTGTGTCTCCTTGTGTTCTTCAAGTTGAACACTCAACACATGTTGGAGTACCAAACTTACACCCTCCTCCGCAAGAGCAACATCTTCCTCTAGGACCTCATTGACTTCAGGTTCCTCAATAACAAAAGAATTCCCACAATTTTGATACTCTTCGATAGTCATTACCCGAGGGTTAGGACATTCATTTGCAAAGTGTCCTAATTCTTGACATTTAAAACACCTTTTTCTACTTCTATCTACCCCCTTTGTAACCTCTACTTTCTTCCCTTTATCTTTCTCTACATTTTCTTGGTTATACGAAGGGTTAGAATAAGAGGTACTACCATTTTCTCTAACACTAGCGGGCTTTACATAGGATTTTGGGGTACCCTTCTTTTGTTGCCTTTCAAAGTTGAGTGCTAAGTGGCATACATCTTCAAATGTGTTATAAGTTGCCACTTCAACCTTCTCTTGAATTGCCACGTTCAAGTCTCCAATGAATCGTGTAATTTTTTGCGTCTCCTTTTCTTCCAAGCCACTTAGTATGGTGACCTCGAATTCTCGAACGTATTCCTCAACCTTAAGAATTCCTTGACGAAGTTTGGTGGCCTTAAGGTATAGGTCTTGTTCATATTCTCTTGGCAAGAACTTCTTCTCCAAATATTTCTTTAATTTGTCCCAAGAATCAATCTTGGTTTTTCCATTCCTCCTCCGACTTGTTTTGAGGTTTTCATACCACACGAAAGTGAATTTCTTCAACTTCAATGTAGCAACCTTACAACATTTATGATCATCATATTTCTTGTATTCAAAAAGCCTCTCAATGGCCCTTAGCCATTCAAGAAATTCTTCCGGATCCATATTGCCTTCAAGGTTGGAAGTTCAAGTCGTAGGCTTCGGTCATCCTCCCTATCATGCCCCGGGTTGTTTTGTACAACCTCCTCTCCGGACTCGGCATCATTAATCATAACACGTTCCGCAAACTCTCTTCTCGAGAGTTGCATTTGTTCCGCAACAAGGTCACTTATGGCCCTCTGAAGATCTACTAGGTTAGCCATAGCGTCAAGGCGTGGGAAGGGAAAGCTTTGCTATGATACCAAACAGATGTATATAAGGAGGGGAAAGTAAGGGTGAGTTGGTCGGAGTTTGGTTGGAAACGGATTGACACGAAAATGGGGGCAACTGAAGGGTGGGACATTGTTATCGGGCAGTGGGTGTTTGGAGGGGCACACGGGTAGTTTAGGGTGGAAATGGGACAAGGCGTTTTGTGGGGTTGTTCTAGACGAGTCGAGGGTTGTATTGGTGGTCGGTGTGTGGTGGTTGGATGGTGGTAAGGTGGCGGAAACTGGTCGGAACAGTGAGGTTGCCGGGTATTTTAGGATGATTTCGGTTAATGGCCTTTGGGGTGGGTGTTTGGGAAGTGTTGTGGTGTATGGCGGTGAAAATAATCAAGTGGTTTGAACAAGGATAAGACACGAGGTTGCTAAGGACAAGCTCAGGTTGAAACCAAGTGAGATAGGAGCAATTTGGACAAGGATTGGACATGAGGTTGCTATGGATAAGCTCGGGTCGAAACCAAGTGAAGTAGGCCAATGGGACAAGGATTTGACCGAGGTTTCTATGGGAAAGCTCGGGTACAAACCAAGTGAGGGAGGCCGAAAGACCTTGTCACAAGTAACTGGGTAGGCGATTTGGGTTTGGTTGGGTCACAAAAGTCCCAACTAGACTTACACCGAGGGAAACCTTAGCTTGGGTTTAGCTACATCACAAAAGTTCTAACTAGACTTGCACCAAGGGTTTAACCCACAAAAGGATCGAGGTTCGGACCACAAAAGGACCAACTAAATTAACGAACACAAGAGTTGAATAACTTAGCAAAGTTGAGTAAAACTCAAATATATTTCATAAATCTTCAATGTCTATTTACATCAACTACATGTCCTATTTATACTAGTACTTAGACCTTTGTAGAAGACAACTAGATAGACACGATACATGAACCATTCGGACACAATAGGAAAGGGGAAAGGGGTTCGGCCGACCTTGGGGGAGGGGATGGATCCATCCTTTCATGTGCTCTAGACCACCATTTTGTATTACCCATGTAGATAAGTGCATGAACTAACTCGTTCAAATGTTAAAGGGGAAAGGGGTTCGGCTGAATGGAGAAGGGAAAGAACCAACCCTTTATGTTTTCTAGGCCACCCTTTTGTGTCATCTATGGAGATAAGTGCATGAACTAGCTAGTTCATGAACTATCTCCTTGGGGCACGGTTGGAAGCTTCCATTTCTAGATTGTTCTTTGGCCTAGTCACCTTATCCTCTTACACGGCCTAGTCATCTCCTTCTATTACAAGGTCTATTAATTATGTCCGAAGGAGAGCTAGTAGTTAAGCTAGAAATAAAAACAAGCTAATAGAAAGTGGTCTCGGCCAAGACCTACATAAAGGCCGAAATAAATGTGTCTTTCTTGGATCTTCAAGTTATGTCTTCAACTCCACTCCACATTCCATTCCATTTTAAACATATTACGGACGACAATCTTTGGTATTCCTCGCAAGTCACCTCGCGGCTCATGTTGGGAGCTTAAGCTCGTGGCCTTTCTTTCATCAGTGTTTGAGAATTTTGAGAGTGAGGGATCGCGCGCTTTACCAAGTCAGTAGGACCGAGATAGAGAAAATCAACAAGACACGTTTGTGGTAAAAATAGTTATTTATTTATATATCCTAAGTTTTGTAACGTTTTCACTTTTACATGATTAAACAGACCTTTGTTTTGTAAAAACAGGTCCCAGACAAGAAGACGTGGTTCAAGAATAGAATTTGCTCTGGATACAGGAAGAATTCCCAGTAGTGATGATCAAGATGGCCTCAATGGTGATGGTCGTGATCTAGGTGGAACTCGTTTGGGGAGGATAGTAGGTGCTGGAGGCAGGCAGTTGTTGGAGAAGCTTAATTCAGCTCGGAAGAATTTTCCTATGAAAATATTTCTGCTTCTCTTAGGTTTCTATACGGCAAACGCTTTGGCTACGATCCTAGGACAGACTGGTGATTGGGACGTATTAGTAGCAGGAGTCGTCGTAGCTGCAATTGAGGGAATTGGAATGTTGATGTATAAAAAACCTCCTTCTCTTCCGTCCAGGAGGTTGCAGTCTCTGATTTCAATGGTGAACTACTGGAAAGCAGGTGTTATTCTAGGTCTCTTTGTTGATGCTTTCAAACTAGGTAGTTGATTGTCTCTCTAGAAACCTTGAATTCTTTTCTCAAAATGATTGTTACCTCAATGCCATCATTTCTTGTGTGTAGTAAGAGTTGAGGTGCTTCTATTTTGAGGGCACATGTATATTTTAATAAAATTGTTTTCCAATTCACTGTGTTATATCTTGTGTCAATACTATTGCAATCTCCTAAGAGACTTGTTTATTAATCTTATCTGTTTGACATTCATAGCAAATTTCCAAATTGAATGCCTGATGAGAGCCAGTTTTAGGGCTATTGCTCGGGGAGGTTAAAGGTGCCATAGGCCGAACTCCTAGCTGCTCAAAATGTGTTTTGTGCAGTTGTGTATTGATTCATTCTGAAACCTGAGACCGAGAATTTCAGATAGCATTTTTTTAATCAAAACAACTAGCATATAGCTAGTTGTGAATTTATTAAAATCAAAATCTGTACAACAAAGAAATAACAGAAAAGCAACAAGATTTACAAGGCTAAAAGTGCCTAATAAAAGTGTAAAACAGTTAACTAGCTTAAACTAGCCTAAACAACTGCATCACAATTCCAAGTCTTGGTTTGATTCCACTTCAAGTCACCTCAAGGCTCTCACCAAGTGCTATGGGATCAATTACCAACAGAAGGATCCTTCCAACTTGAAACTGTGCAAGTTCAGGCTTGAAATAGCTACAAAACTGGATAATAAGTCCATGTTATCACCTCTTCTCAAAGTTGTTCATCAGTACCTGCTCTCTATCACTATGGAAGATCTTCCAACAGAGTTAACATAAAGTTAATACCACACATTGAATAGAAGTTGCATAGTGACAGATACAAGTATTGATGAACTTAGTCTTGCTGTGCCATATCTTCACTGAATTCTTCATCTCAACTATGTAATGCAGCTTTTATGTGTGTTGCATATGTACTGCGTATATTATCCTGAATCAATATGGTTCCCTAGAAAATACAGTCTTGAACCTGAGGCTAGGCATATGCATCTTGTGATCTTGTCTATATTAACTAGCCTTCTAGCTGATGTTGGTAGCTCATTAAATGAATCAAAATGAAGTGTACCTGCAAAATAAAAAATAAAGTTAGTTAAAAATCTGCAAGCTAGTTGTCTTCTCTCAGAACATAGCCAATCTGTATTACTCCCTTCCTCCTCCATTCTAAGATGTTATGAACTTCCATACTTGCACTCCATGGTATATCTCATTCCCCTTTTACTATCTTCATTAAACTGAGAGAATCAGTGGAAGTAACTGCTTCTACACACAATAAGCAATGCCATCATACATTGCTTTAGCCTCAGCAACTAAATAGGTTGTGTCTGCAATTCTTCTGGTACTTGCATGAATAAACTCCCCTCTATAGTTTCTTACACTAGGGCCAGGATTGCCCTTAGAAGCCCATCACTATTATGTTTAAACCACCCCTGATGAGGACTGCACCATTGTACAGTGTGTACTGAATTTGAGGTCTATAAGCTTCCAGAAAATGCACTAAATGAGGCCAAGAATTAGGCATGTTTGTCATCTAGGGATACTTTGATTTTGCTAGTTGAATAAGGTTAAGGTTTATCTCATATATGACCATATTCCTAGACATAACTCCACTACGTAGAACTGTGTTTCTTCTCTTCCAAAGTTGCCAAAGAATAATGGCTGGTGGTGCTTGATATAATGGCTTCAACTTCGAAGAGCATTCTGTGTCCCACCATTTCTCGACTACTTGCTTTATTTGGGGGAAAAAAGGACCTTGCACACCTCCTGCTGCTGAGAAAATCTTCCATATATCTCCTGAATAATTTCCTGTCAAGAAAATGTAATTCATTGTTTCTTGTTGAGGGTGAGTACAACACCTACAAATAGAGACAATGGTTATCCCCATCCTAGCTAGCACATCATCTACAGGTAGCTGCTGCTTCCCAACTCTCCACAAGAAAAATACAATTTTGAAAGGTAGGCCTTTTGTCCAAATCTGTCTAAAAAAACAGCTTGGATAGTTAATTAATTGATAAGAACTTAATTAACAATAGCATTCAATATCCAGTTAAGAACTTAATAAAAGTACTTTAATACTTTTGTAATTTGTACACTCTATTGGATAGTTAATTAATTGTTGTACGCCCTTCCCGGACCCCGCGCATAGTGGGAGCTTAGTGCACCGGGCTGCCTTTTTTTACCATAGAAAGGTTCACAGGCGCACCAGTACATATATGTCGGATGGCTGGATGCGTTCAAAATCTTTTCTAAATCAGTGCACACCTAGTTAATACTAATACAGATCAGAAAAATAAGATCAATAAAGATATAAATTTGAGATCTTGGTGGCTTACCAATTGCTTTCAAAAGTAAATTAGTTTATCTGAAATGAAATGAGTATGCATAATAAAGCGAATTCGACATAATGGAGCAATATATGCAGTCCTAGTCCAAAATCAAATTGGGATTTAAATATAATTTAAAAGGGCCCACAGAGGGGCAGATACGTGATGTAAGGATTCCTATGTTGAGTCTGAGACATGCTTGGGAGCAATCTGTCACCCTGGAACCAACTGAGTTTCACCCATGCGGATCAGAGACATGCTTTCCTTCGTGGTAAAAGAGATGAAAGAGTATGAATCTTCTTCATGCAGCATTTCCATGGCGTGACAATTGTAACTCTCAGTTCACTCGATACGGTAAAAGAGACAGAAATTTGAGCTTCTATGCAGCAGACCACAACCATATTGTCCAAATGAATTGGCTTCTCTTGTGTATTGAAGGGGCTGAATTGAATGGATGTATGATCACCATTTCACAACATAGCCTTTATTAAGACTCAAATCTCTGGCTATTTTCTATCTTTCCACACAACATATACCCTATTAATTAACATATTATATGCTGGGAGAATCTAAAAGTTGGGTGTGAATTCTGGTTCATGTCTGCTACAAGGCTAAATCATGTTATTCAAGCATCAGAGAGTTCTAAATGTTAAAACATGTCCAAAAAGTTGGAGCTTGTAGCAAATCCAATTAACCCTCTTTTAAACAAAGGGGGCAAGAAAACGGTGACGCACATCAAGAATTCGAAGACATTTCCTCATTCCTCGGAGAAATATAAGGTTATGAGAATTCCGTAAGACCTCAACGAGAAAAGTTAGGATACCTCGACTTCTAAGAAATCAAAATTCATTTGACAAAACAAGGGTTCATATTAATGTCTAAATGCTCAATACTAATGACACCAGTAGAAAGGCAAGAAGATATGAATGAACAACAAACATAGGAGTTCTTTCAAATTTCTCCATTGTCTAATAACTTAATAATTAAAAAGATTGCCGCTTTCCATCTTCAAAGGTCTTGCACGCTCAAACCTACAAGTCAAAAAATATTCCAACTGTTAAGCTCACAAAAATCATAAATATCAAGTGCAGTAACTTGCTATACAGCACAAGGCAGAGGGCATTGAGAATATATCAAAGTAAATAGCAAATTGTTAGCAATCAAGAAAAGCTCACCTGGGGGAAGTGATTGCTTCAATTTGTCAGCCTTCTCGAAGTCATACACACAAAGTGTGTAGAGATACTTGGAGCAGCGAACCTTGAACTTGACCATATCCTTGTTTTTCTTGATCTTGACTGACCGTGCATCCTTCCTTCTAGCTGTGAGAAGGAAATCCTTGATCTCGTGTATTTGCTTCGGCTGGTAATAAATGTTTTGGTTATTAATTTGCATTCGTAGTGCAGATAAATAGAAAAGAAATATCAAAATGGAGCATTCAGAAGGATCCAAAGCATAATCTAACTCAATCAATTTAGTCCAAGAAATAGCAAACAAAACAATGAACCACATCATCTAATAGACTATCAAATTACTTGCTTTCAACTAATTCAATGGTGCAAAAAGCTAGGAGGTAAAGTAAAATATTTTCCAACTTACCCAGTTAAATCCCACAATGTGAGGTCTGAGAAGGGTAGAGTAGAGTATACGCAGATCTTACCACTACCGCGGTTGTTTCCGAGAGACCATCTACTCAAGTTGTTAGTTTTTCTTTCTTTCTTTTAAAAAAATATCAGCAAAAAAAGAGAGAAATAAACATACAACTAACAACTTTTCGGTGATTATCTCAAGCTGAATAACTCAACACTATGTTTTCCTTTACATTTACATTATAATCATACTAGCCAGAGGATAAGCAATTAAACAATAAATAGATGATGTTCTATAATTCAGAAAAATATATGATATGATGAAGATAGAGCAACATTAAAGATGTAAAGGAGATGAGAAAATTGTACCATGTTTGGGCGTTGGAGTAGTGAGATCGGGAGGATTACACAACGCCGCTATTGCCTGTTACAGGGAGATGTTATAGTGGTGTATAAAACAGTGCCTAAAACCCTAGTGGTAGATTTCCCATATTGCCCTTACCCTGATGTTCCAAAATTACCCCCCGTGGGATGAGGGCTTCAGTGTCAACAAAACTTCCCTTCTAACTTCACTTTAATAGGAAAATACATGCAATCCCCCTTGAGTTTGGCCAAGGTGTTTCTGTTTCTGGGAGGTAATTCTGCAGAATCTGTTTCTAGAGAATCAGTTAGGGTGTTTGACCTATAATTATAGAAGTGCTTCTGAGAAATAGAAACAGTTTTTTGTTTGGCCAACATTTATGCAAATTTACTAGAATATTCTTTTTAATAGATTTAAAATATTCTTTTATATCATATGTTTCTAAAAATTAGTATATCTTGATAATTTAATAAATTTTTTAAAAAAATTTATTTAATTGCAACATTTAATCAAAAATAATATTATATTGTACATAAGAAATGTAACGACAATATGATAGTCAATGACTCAAATATGTCCAAACATACCCCCGCCCTACCCACACCTAACCCCACACCATCCTCAAATTTCTTTGTCATATTTTTTTTACTTTTATAAAAAATATGAATTTTTTATCTTTCCCCACCCTACCCCCCAACCCCACTCATTGCCCTACCCCATCCTCAAATTTCTATGTCATATTTTTTTTTACTTTTATAAAAAGTATGAATTTTTTTTCTTTCCCCGCCCTACCCCCCAACCCCACTCATTGCCCTATCCCATCCTCAAATTTCTATTTCATATTTTTTGTTACTTTTATAAAAAATGATTGGAAATGTGAAATTTTTTCTTACCCCTCCCCCCGACCTACCCCCACCCCATTGCCCTACCCATCCTCAAATTTCTATTTCATATTTTTTGTTACTTTTATAAAAACATTATTAAAAATATAAAAAATTCTTACCCATACTTACCCCCACACCAGTCATTTCTCTACCCATTCTCAAATTTCTATTTCATATTTTTGTTACTTTTATAAAAAAATTAATTTTTCTCCCACAATCCCACCCCATTGCCTACGCATCCTCAATTTCTATTTCATATTTTTGTTACTTTTATATAAAAATATGAATTATTTTCTTACCCACACATATCCCTTTGCTATTCCCAAATTTCTATTTTATATGGGGATATTATATGAGATTAAAAGGTATTTTGTGAAAAGAAATGGTAAATGAGTCCAAAAAAAATTCAAAAAAAGGCTTCTCCAGAAGCATCAAATTGGTGTTTCTGCTTCTCTTCCCATCTAGAAACACTTTTTGGCTTTTGGAAAAAATGTTTCTACTTCTGAAAAGAGGGTATTTGGCCAAAGAAGTGTTTCTGAGAAACAGAAACACTTCCAGAAGCTTGGCCAAACACCACCTTAATCTCCCAAAATTTACTTTAACGAGCGTTTATATATCTTCTAAACAACCTGTAAATAGCAAAAAATTGAATAGGAAAAACAAGTGGGCCCCTCTTTATTTTCTTTTCAGCCCCTACCTTCTCCATTCCTTGGGAGCAAAAAGGCGAAATCCCTCGCCCACAGGGCCCCCACCCCTCCGACCCGACAGAGATTGGTAGAGGAAGGTAAATCATGGTACTCAGCGGCCCACTAGGTGGGAGGCACAATGCTGTACCCATGAGTCATCCTCACAAAGGAGAAATGAACTCCAGCTGCGTTGCCGGGCTCGAACACTTATGCGGGAGCGTCATCACCTCGAACCAACTGAGCTACACCCATGCGGGTCTAACTTCTCCATTCCTTCTTCCTCACAACCCTTCCCTCCCCCTCCCCCTCCCAACCAAACCCACCTTCTTCTTCCTGCACACACCCCCCTCCAAACTGACTTCTTGTTATTCTTCAGATTCCTTTTTACACCCCTAGAACTTCTTTTACTTTTTTTTAGCTAATTTAAAGTAGTAAGAGTACGAATTTAAAGAGAAAATTTCAATAATCGTGAGCGACACCGCGTTCTTCTCGACAGTGATCTCATCGGTAACGCCAATTTTCTCTTTCTTCTCTCCACCACCATCTTTCTCTTTCTTTTCACCACCGCCGATTTTCTCAATAACTCGTGATGCACCGACATGACCGGTGAAGGAGGTTTATATATTATGGGGACTATTAAGCATATTACAAATGTATTTGACCGGAGGAAACGATCGCTTAAAGAACCTCTGCGGAGTAGAACTCGCCGGAGACAATGGGAAAATGACATTTTAGAAAAAATAAATGACGTGGGAAAAGAAAAAAGAAATAGAAAATGAATTTATTTACTATCTAACATGTCATCGACGTTCTTTGAGGTGGCGCGCGTGTATATCACCTCGCAATTATGAAATTGGTATTGTGATATTTAATTCACATAAAATTTATTAAGGGGGTATTTAAACGCCCATAAAGTTAAGGTGCAAAAGTGAGTTTTGGAGACAAGTTAAGATTTTTTTTTTGCCTTTTCCCGTTTTAATAACACAAATGTATAACTCGTCTAATTTATATCCAACTACACTAAAATTATCAAAGACAATAAAAATTACTCCATACGTCTCAATTTATATGACATTTTTTCTTTTTTAGTTAGTCTAAAAAAGATTGACACATTTCTATATTTAGTAACAATTAAACTTTAAATACTCATTTTACTCTTGATGAAATTATTTACAGTCACACAAACATCTATGACTCGTGTTAGATCACAAGTTTTAAAAGTCTTTCTTTCTTTTTTAAACTCTGTGTCAAGTCAAACACCCTCACATAAATTGGGACGGAGAGTGTATATGATTAGTTCAAACATCAACTGAGGACATGACATTAGATAGGAAGGTATGGAGGTTGAGGATTATGGTCGAATGTTGTCACACTTTTAGTAGTATGTTTTTAGGCATCACGTAGTTTCTTATTCTCCAATGTGTATTATTATGTTGTTGCACTTGTTTTGTATCTTGTTATTTTGTTGTCTCATTTTTCTTACAATCATGTGTAGGTTACATTTCTTTTGAGTCGGAGGTCTATAGGAGACAACCTCTTTATCCCACATACATAGGGGTAAAGTCACCTTATTAAAGTTTGTCTTTCCTTGTCCTGTCGTACTAGGGAAAGGTTCTCTCAATGTTCTAACACCCACACCGGATATGTAGTTCATTTTATTTACTTTATTTACTAAAATAAAAGATGCTAAAAAAACTTTCTTTCATTAGACCAGTCAATAAAGAAATGGCAGAGTAGTTGATCCCGACCCTTGCCGGTAAAGAAGCTTCTTTAAGACAATGAGTTGCTTTCATAGTCTTCTTCCTGCTTCATTAGATAAAGCGTCGTCATTAATAGATAGAGTTGGAGTACGTAGTGAGAGTCAAGTTCAAGGTTGATTGATGAGTTCAGTGGACAGAACGATCGATGTGAGGGCTAGGTCAATGCAGGAAGTTAAAGTGTGACTTCCCCCGTAGTTGGGGTCGAATTGCCTGATTGCGACAACTTATCGAGACTTGTTACTAGACTAAGAATTCCCTAGAAGAGAGCTTAAAGAGGGCTGAAGTTTAAGAAAAAAAGACCATAGAAAAGAAGTCATGAACTCTATATCACCATCCTATCTGCAACGCCCTGAAGCATGGTCTGGACGAAACACAACACTCAATGCCTGACTACATATGACCGAGCGAACCATATGGTTGCTGAATCAACATGGGCATCTAAAGCATGCACTAAAAATGATATATATATATATATGAAAACCAATGCTGACATGACTAAACTAGTCTATGAAACCTTTGAATATGAGTCTGACTGCAAAACTGTTTATCCGAACAAAGCCCTAGCATACATCTACTATAATGCATATCATAAATATAAATAGACTTACACCCCGAATGAGATGGGGCTCACCAAATAGTTGGTACTGAAGTAATCCTAACGAGCAGATCTGTCATCCTGAAACTCAGCACCTGCATCATGAAGTCCAAACACCATACAAAGGGACGTTAGTACATTTGAATTATACTGTATGTAAAACAACAAAATGAATAAATAGTTGTGAGGTGCTCGAGAAAAAGGCAACACAAATCAACAAACAAATATTGTATTGGATCTGATAGTTCATAATTGAACAAGGTACCGAATAATAAAATTACCTCATGTACTAGAATGGAAAGTCACATGTTTACTGAAATAATATATAATTGTGGCCTTAGGCCCATAATATAATTATGGATTTGGGCCCATAATACATATAAATGTGGTCTTGGGCCCATAATACATATAACTTTGGCCTTGGGCTCATAATGTAGGTGCTCAACATGATACTAAACTAAAAATATACTGATACAAAACACTGAACATGGGATCATACTGAAGTTCTGATGGGAATACTGACATTATGAGAAATGGTTCACTCAGACATGTGTTCATGAACTGATTATGAGTATTGAATCTTTAACTAAGTTACAACATGCTGAATATTCTATGTTGACACTCGTGAATATCAAACACAAGTCTATTTTGATTACTTACTAAGTTCACAATAATAAAAGTGATAATTATGAACAACTATAAATTTATTGTCACGACCGACCAGGGCGCCCGGTACCTCTAGGGTACCTGTCAGTGTCATCGAGAGAATAGCGTGGAACATACATAACACATAACTTATAAAAAGGTAAACATCACTGGTCAGTCGATAAAGCTGTCTTCCATAAAAACATACTTAATCAAGAGTATAGCAGTACAACTTGCTCTTACATTACCCAAACACACGTGACCACGGGCTTCTGGGATAACAAGCGTGGCGGGACGGGGCCCGCCATACCACTGAATATCTGCAATGCCTATAACATCGTGGAAAACCGTACTAACAAAACAAGCTTTGAAGGAGTGGAGCTTCGACACCTGACGATGATCTTAAGAACGAGGATCACGCGCTACCTTACCGCCTGCGGCGTGAGCGGCCCGGGAAGGGTCGATACACAATATGTACCAAGTATGCAAAACTGGAAAATACTGTAATAATGATATCATAAGTCTGAAAAATAAGCTGGAGTCATGGAAGAAGATCAAAATACAGTACAATGTGCCTTACTAACAATGAGAGTAACAAGTATATAATTTACTGCATAAAAATAGGAGGCTTGTGATCAAAACAGGGTACCTCGCCCGTAGTATCAATAAGCAATCCTACTCCTGGGACTATTTCACCCGCATGGGTCCTGTGGACCCGCATGAGGTATTCCTTGCATAGGCTATACCTGCCCGCATGGGACTATTTCACCCGCATAAGCCCATAGGACTCGCATGAGGTATTCCTCGCATCGTGGGTAGCAAATCCACGGAACAGGTGGTATAACGATCTTGGGGATTTACCCCTCAGATATACTCTTACCCTGAAGCAGGTGGTATAACGATCTTGAGGCTTGCCCCTCATTCATACTCTTACCCTGGAGAAGGTGGTATAACGATCTTGGGGCTTGCCCCTCATTTATACTCTTACCCTAGCTCAATCTGTCATCATATCATAATCATATATACTGATTAAAGCTCATACTTCTTATTAGTCTTGTTCATATACCCTCTCATTTTAGTTTACTCAAGGCACTAACATATTTAATAAAAGAAAATCCGGGAATTTAATCCAAAGTACCACATACTTATATTCTTTAAAAATGACTCTTTTTCATATAAAACATTTGGGCAATTGATGCCTTAAAATCAATTTGCCTTTCATAAATCAAGTCACTTGTCCTTACTTATCTTACTTAGAGTAAATCTCTTCTTATTATCCTTTCATAAAGCTAACAAACCAACTTCCCATAAAGTTGTTATATTGACCCTATACTTTAGTAAAAATTATACTTTTCCCATAACCAAGGAACTTATACTTTTTAAGACGAAACAAGTCTTTATATACTTAAAACAAGTAAGAATACCAAATCTTGTACGTCTACCGTACTACATAGATATAACTACTCATGCTCAAGAGATAGGAAAGCTCCACATACCTCTTCGGTCAATCCACTTGTTAAGCCCAAACTAACGCAAGTAATATGTCAACCTAAAATAATCATGATACGTTTATTAACCTCTAATTTCAATGTAGAGTAATCCAAGTTCAAAGTTACTAATTTCTATGGAAAATTGGGCAGCATTTCCTTTGTTTCTACATACTTTGCCACCTTTTTCAAGGCCGAATTCAACATCCAAACGCCACATCTTAGGCTCAACAATCCAAACATTTCAAAGGGGATTACACACCTAAACTTGGGTGTGTAAAATTCTGCCCCATAAGGTACAACAATTCACTTAACAATTTTAAAGTAGTTTGTAGGCTACAACATGCTCATAATATCTTCTTAACCAATCTTTTCATATCCAAACCACATTTCTTACATGCAATGAATCTAAGAGCATTATTTACTACTACAAGTTCCTTCTTCTTCACATGCAACACAAATAACTAGCTACAAGAGAAGAATTGTTACCTTAAAGCTTTAGCCAAAATTATTCCAACAACTTTGCTAGCCTCCTTTCCAAGAACACCACCACAATAACTCCTACAGGCTAGCCACAAGCTTCCTTCTTGTCCTTAACTTTTCAGATTTTTCTTAGGCTTTGAATTCCTCTTGGAACTTTAGAGAGAAGTGAGAGCTTTAACTTAGAGAGAGAGAGAGATTTGAAAGATGACCAAGTCTTCAAGACTTGGTCAATATAAGAGACATGCAAAAATCAGATGGGGGGGAACATTTGTCACCCACCCATGACCTCTTTTAAAACAAAGCGGTCGAAATCCCACTCAACCGAGAACCCGCCTCGGCGCGCGGCCTGCGGCCGGCCGCGGCCTGAACTCTGCCGCCTCTCAGGACTTTCCGGCGCGGCTGCAACAAGCGGCCTCGAATATTCGGCGCCGCGCATCTGGCGCCGCGCCCGCCGCTTTGTCGAAATACATTTACGTTGCGTCTGCGCCGAACTTGTAACTCCCAACTTCCTACTCCCTGTCCCTATCGACGGTTGGTTGCGTTGGAAACTAGACTCAACGAACTACGCACTAGGCCTTTGAAATACTTAGGAACTCTTAATGTACCGGGTCATAACCCGCCTCAAAGTTGACTAAAACCCGTCCGAAGTAATCCGTCAACCTATCTTTCGAAAATTTTAAGTCTTACTCCTTTCGCACGCTCTCATACGCATGGCTAGAACTACGGGGTATAACATTTATGATCTTAAGGATAGACATTCCAGTCTTTTCATGAATTAGGGCATAATCTCAAATTATGAAGTAATTTGCAGTAATCTTGATGAACGAGGCGTGGGGATGACTAAAGACGTTCTCACACGTAGATACAAAATCTAAACATGAAAAATAATAAAATAACGAAGTCTAATATATAAAAACAATCGAAAGCTTTCTTAATACATTCCACAAGCAGGAGATACTAGTAATGAGCATCTATGGTAGAGTACAACACTTGTCTGAAATAAGTACAATTTGTTCGAAGGGAATAAACAGAAGTGAAATTCTAAGCTATCACGATCTATGTAGCACCTTATCATAGGAATTACAAGTGACCTAAAATGCTCACTTGTGGGAAGCACTGATACTCGAATTCAAATTTACACACAATGTATGAAAAAGAAAATGAGTATGAAAAGTACTCATCAAGTATCATTGACCATCCCAAACAAAATAGTGGTGAGCATTATATAAAAACATATTATTTCAATTGACATGTAAAGTATAACAAGAGAAATGTGAAGGAATATGCGATAACAACTCTACAAGTCACTATCATACATAAAACTGTAGAGGTTTGTTGGGTCTAAAATACATAAGTAAGACACATTGAAAGTTTAAAATTTTGTTAACTTACTTACCCCAACAATTATGTCTGGTATGATTGCATTACAATTAAAATCTGCAAAGATAAAAGTAGACTTATAATTTGTATTATCTGAAGTCTCTACTAGAGGAGCGCACACGATTATCCTTTCAACCACAAGCCTTTGCTGTGGTATATTCCTCTATCAGGAAAGCCATGAAATCTTGGCAGAGGTTTGAGATGTTTTTATTCTCTGAACTCTGAGTTCAGAAAGTATAATTAAGTGTTCTGAAATTATGAGTTAAGTGCTGAATATATAGCGAAAAATATTGTACAAATCAAATTAGGATTAGGCTTAAAACCTGACCCAAAATTCGAGATGCAGTGGGCCACTCGGTCTGGCCCACTGTCGTACTGGAGCCGCGGCTCCTCCCCTTGTTTTAATTTTCTGCACGTTTAATTTTAATTAAATCCAAAATCTAATTTTAACTTAATTAAATAATTTCCATCAAATATAAATTATCCCATAATTTATTATTGGTTAAAATATCTCGACTCTAAATCGAATATTTTATTCTCTCTCAATATACCCTTAGACCGAAAAGACAACCGACTTAGTGTGACCCTTTAGGCCTTCACACATTGACACTTAATTAGATTAAGGTTCACACGGAACTCCTAGACTGTGCCATATGACGAACTCAATATGTGAAGTACGTTTACAAGACTCCAGTAAACATAATATTTATGTGAGATGATAAATTCCTTTCATTCGCGACACACTCGATCAAGATTAGAATTTGTCATGTGTCTATCTAAATGGCTTGATCACTTTATCTCATATATATTAGTCGATAACCAGATCATACCCTAGATATGTCTCTTGTATTGGCCAATGACTTGGTCGACCTAATATTACGGAGAATCTGAGTGCCCTCTCTCCAATATCCAATCGATGAATGAATCATATTATTGGCTCAACTACTACCTTAGTTTGCATCGCAATGTACCCAATATAAGTCATGTCTTATCCTATAAGGAATTTAAGCTTAAAACAAGATCAACGTACATTACTCTGCAAACTAGGTGCGCATTGACCTCAAGTCAAAGAACCTCTATCTCTCACATGCTGATAATACTCTAGACATGTATGACAAATAGTTTATCAGCAAGGCATACCAATACCCTCTAAGGTATCTATATGTCCCTCACTAGTAATCATACTAGTAATAAGTGAGACATACTACATTCTCTAAGAATGTGATGCATACCACATATTGACTTATAATATATCATTGATATCTCATTCTTAATGATCATCAGTCAAGACTGTTTTGAGAGTTATGTTCTATCATTAATATCTCACTTTATAAATGACAACGTAAGCTCAAGGGGTGCACATTAATGAATAATCACAAGCAATCAAAATCATAATTCAATAATTACAAATGCCAAATTATATTAATCTTATTAATAACATGAATGTGTTTAAGTACATTTGTCCCTAAAATGATTGTTTCTAGGACATACATACTTTCAATCTCCCACTTGGCCTAGAGCCAATCACTAACGTATCTAATGTCCATGTTTTCAATGTGACCATTATGCTTGATTAAACTAAATGGTTTAGTAAATGGGTCAGCTAGATTTTCATCTGTGGGAACATAGTCCAATCTTATTTCTTCAGTCTCCACCATCTCCCTAAGTATGTGGTATTTTCTTGGTACATGCTTGTTTCTGTTCGTTGATCTTAGTTCCTTAGCTTGGGAAATTGCACCAGTATTGTCACAGTAAATCGTTATTGGACAAATGACACTTGGAACAACCCCTAGTTCTTTCAAGAACTTTGATATCGCGATAGCTTCTTTACCAACTTTCGATCCAGCAATGTACTCGACTTCAGTTATCGAATCAGCAGTTATAGCTTGCTTGGAAATTTTCCAACTCACTATTCCACCATTTAAAATGAAGGCATTTCCAGATTGAGATTTGAAGTCATTAAGATCTGTCTGAATGCCAGCATCAGTGTACCCACTAGCTACTAGCTTTTCTTGCCCACCATATACTAGAAAATATCCTTAGTTCATCTAAGATACTTAAGAATACTTTTGACAGCCTTCTAGTGTTCCTCTCCACGATTCTGCTGGAATTTGCAAGTCATGGCCTCGTACAGGTCATGGCATACATGATTGATTCAATAGCTGAAGCATATGAGATCCTCTTCATGCGTTCAAGTTTTGCAACAGTAGAAGGACTATCCTTCTTTAATAACTTGATGCCGTGACCCATAGAAAGACTTCATTTCTTGGAATTTTACATAGAGAAATGTTTTAGCACTTTGTCTATGTATATGGATTGTGACAGCCCCAACAATCTGTTAGGTCTATCTCTGTAGATTCTAATTCCAAGAATGTAGCAGACTTCACCTAAGTCCTTCATCATGAAGGTGCTGGATAACCATTCCTTGACTGACAGCATGAGAGTCTTGTTATCTCTCATTATCAATATATCATCAACATATATAATAATAAAGACAATACTCTCATCCGTGCGTTTACTATAGACACATGGATCTTCTTTGATTTTAACAAAGTCAAACGATTTGACTGCTTTGTCAAAACAAATATTCCAACTCCTTGAGGTTTGCTTAAGTCCATAAATAGACTTATGTAATTTGCATACTGCTTTTGGTTGAGTCTTGGATGTAAAACCCTCTGCCTGTATCATATACACCTCCTCAATTAGATTACCATTGAAGAAGACAATTTTAACATCCATTTGCCAAATATCATAATCATAGTATGCAGCTATTGCAAGCAAAATTCGAATGGACTTAATTTTAGCAATAGGTGAGAAGGTTTCATCATAATCGACCCCAGGCTGTTGATTATAACCTTTAGCTACCAATCTTGCCTTATAAGTTTGTACATTGCCATATGCATCAATATTCTTCTTGAAGACTCATTTGCATCCTATGGGTCTAACCCCTGTTGGAAAATCAACCAAGTTCCATACTTGATTGATTTACATTGAGTCCATTTCGGATTTCATGGCTTCTTGCCATCTTTGCGAATTAATGTCTAACATAGCTTCACTGTAGGTTGTAGGTTTATTGTCATCAGGAATATCTATCCCATTGTGTGTTTCAACAAGAAAAATAAGTCTTGCAATCGGACGATGAGTTCTAGTGGTCCTACGGAGTTGAATATTTTGCATTTTAGTATTTGTTGTATTCTGATTGTGATGAGGTATTTGTGTGTTGGATAATTCACCACCTTGAGAGCTTTCAGGAATGTTGTTTTTATGTCCTTCTTGAATGAGATGATGTACAACTCTTGTATCATTTTCCATTGGTTTTGTATGAGATTCTTGCATTTCTGCATTATCTCTCATTGCACTCCCACTGGCTGAAGGGCATACTCTAAGTACCCAATCTTCACCAAATACTCCTACTGAATCCTTGCCTAGATTATCTGACAAGGTTTCAACCTCTGTATTATCTTGTGCTTCTTGAATTTCTTCAAGTTCTATCCTATTGCAACTATGTTCCTTGTAGACATAGTCTTCTTTAAGGAAAATTGCATTTCTGAAAACAATGACCTTATGTTCTCTAGGAAGATAGAAATAACATCCCCTAGTTTCTTCGGATATCCCACAAAATAATACTTCTCACTTTTGGATTCCAACTTGTCAGTAAGCAACTTCTTTACATATACAGGGCATCCACAGGGTCGCATTTGTTTAAGTGCTGGCTTCTTGCCATTCCATATCTCATATGGAGTTTTCTCTACCGATTTTGAAGGAACTTTGTTCAGAATATAGATTGAGCTTTGTAATGCATATCCCCAAAGGTATGTTGGTTGATCTGAGAAGCTCATCATGGACCTAACCATATCTAATAGGGTTCAATTTCTCCTTTCAGCAACATCATTCATTTGTGGCGTTCTGAGAGGTGTCCATTGTGACTGGACTCCATAAAGCTTCAAGTAATCTAGAAATTCTTTACTGAAGTATTCACCTCCTCGATCTGATCGAAGGGTTTTGATACTTGTTTCAAGTTGCTTCTCTACTTATAACTTGTACTCCTTTAATTTCTCAAAAGCTTCAGACTTGTGTTTCATAAGATACACATGTCCAAACCTTGTGAAATCGTCTGTAAAAGTGATGAAGTAAGGAAAACCTCCCTTAGCTTGAGTTGAAAATGGCCCACATACATCGATATGGACTAACTGAAGCACCTATTTGGCATGCACCCCTTTCTCAGAAAGTGACTTAGTGGTCATCTTTCCTCTCAAGCAAGATTCACAATTACCACATGACATAAGTCAAATGGTTCTAGGTAGTCTAACTTCCTAATCTTGCTATAATTGATTCATTGATGTGACCAAGTATGCAGTGCCATAAGTAGGTGATGTTTCTTGGATTACTTCTTTTAGCTCGTTTATTATGTACATTGAAAATTTCACGACTACAGTTTAGAACATACACTCAATCCACAATCGGAACATTTCCACAAACAAAACCATTAAAAGATAATACATAACTGCCATTAGTAATGAATGAGGAAAACCCCTCAGTGTCTAACACTGGGATAGAAATAATATTCCTCGTCAATGAGGGAACAAAATAACAATTATTTAGTTCTAAACAAAATCCTGAAGGTAAATCTACTCTATAAGTTTCCACTCGGGCTACATTTCCAACGCGCAGGTCTACCTCCCATGGTCTGACCTTTCTGCTATTAGTCAGACCTTTTACATTATTACAAATGTGAGAGCCACATGCGTTATCCAATACCCAACAGTGAGAGTTACTTATAAACATATTTATTTCAATGACAAACACCTTGTCCAACAGGTCCAGAAACACCTAGTTCCTTATCTCCTCTTGGATCTGTGCCATGTCCCTCATAAACTTTTAGCATGTTGTGATGTTCTGGAATATTCACCTTGGTTCCATTCATGTTGAAGTTCACAATGAAATTCTCAAATGAACCAGGAAGCGAATTCAGGATCAGGTTGACAGAGACATTTATAGGCAGCTTCGTTCTAATCGAAGTCAACCTCTCTATTAACCCAATCATCCTCGTAATACGCACGACATCGACCCCTTCGCTCAAATTTTACACTTGAAGAGATCTCTCAACAGTTCATACTCCATTGTCTGAGACTGTGAGTCCACTACAAAAAACGGACCTACCATGACAGTTTGGGTGTGACAGTTTTAAAAAATGTCACACGTTATGACAGTTTTAGCATTGACTTTCTGGTTAATGGGCGTTCGTGACAGATGTGTGATGGTTTTATTAACCGTCACAGCTTTGTGACAGCCGGGTGACGGTTATTTCAACCGTCACATATTTTTGTGACGGTTTTTAAAATACGAATTTAATTTTCTTTTTTTATAAAAAATAATTTATACCCGACCCGACCCATTTTATTTCTAAACCCGCGATATCCCCTCAGTTTAATAATCCCCTCAGTTTCTAAACCCGCATTCTATTTTATTTCACCCCCATTTCAATTTCTTCAACCCTAGGTCACAAAATCTTCAATTCAAGCTATAAATTCATCATCAACAACACCAATCTCTTCATCAACAACACTTATTCTTCATCAACAACACCATATTTGTTCAACACACAACCCTAATCGTTAGGTTGTGCATTTCTTCAAGCGAAAACACTCATCCTTGAATCGATCATTTGTGAGCATTTCATTGTGAGTTTTGCATTTCTTACTTCTAGTTTCGTTGTGAGCATTTCATTGTTATTGTTGACTATTTTTTTTTTTGCTATTTTAATCGACCATTTACTATTGTTTTTATATTTCGTTGTGATTCGTTGTTGTTTTAATCGACGACATACCCAACGATTTGTTGCTATTTCGTTGTGCTTTTTTGCTTACCACTGGGAAGAGTTGGGTTTGCAGTTAACTACACGGACATTGCTCCAATATATGCAGGTATTGTTATGGTAGTTTCAACTATAGCTGGTACATTAGTTGGAATAGTTGGGGTAGACCTCACTGGTCGACTACTAGAAGCTGCTAAAGCCACTGAGTTAGATCTTTCTAGTCCAGATAGCTGGAAAGCCGTATTTCTCATCCCAAGGGTGCTTTGCATTTTTAGTTCTTTTGTTTTCCTAGTGTTGTCCACTGGGGAGAGAATTTTTTACTAAAGTGTTTGTGCATATATATTTTAGAGAAGCATTTCTAGGAAGAATATAGCATAGTTTAGGCTTTACAGTTCAAATTGGAAAGTTCTTTGAAATAACTACTGGTTGTTGGGACCATTCATACATTCTTCAATCTGAATTCCTTCAAGCCTTTTTATTACTGAAGAGAGATATTTATACAAAGTTCAAAGGTTCTATTAGATTCTTCTGGACTGAGAGATATTGCTTCTTGAGGCGCCGAGTGCACATGCTAAGTCCATGTTTAATCATTCTATCTGGTATTTCATTTTCTTTTTCTTTGTTTTTATTGAAGATCTATCTGTTATTCTTTGTTACCAAAAAGATCTATCTGGTATTCCTTATTGACTGATTTGGGTTCAGGAAACAATTGTGTACATGGACTTCGCGGGTCCCATGGGTCATGTCTACTGAGGCGTAGAGGTATTCCACCCGCAACATGTGTGTACATTGCATTGCATATCCATACATACACCTCAGAGTATACCTGAGGGTAGTGACATGATACACGCCTCACATTGTAAGTCGAGGTATTTTACATAGTAAAGGCCTATCCAGACAAGTTTTATTTACGTTTCAGAGTTTTATTATTCACCTCATATGGCATACATGTTGCTTATGCTTTTATTTATACTGCTATTGATATTTTACATACTCGGTACATTATTATATACTAACATCCCTTTTGCCCGGGGCACTGTGTATTCATGCCGCATGTTCTGATAAGGACTCAACTAGACAACTACAGTAGGAGATGTCGAGTTCAACTATTAATAAGTAAGCTTTATCTTTCCCAGATCTTCCTGGTCAGCTAGTGAGTATCTTGTGTGGAGTTATGCATAATACGGGTAGGTCGGCGCCTTGTAGCAACCATATGTCAGTTTAGTTACTCATAGAGGCTTACAGACCTGTTTTGGTACATACAACACTGATGTATAGCCTTGTCGGCAAAGTTGTCTCTTGTTAAACCATGTGGTGACCTCATCGATCCTATTATGTATATATATGTTGGGTTAATCCCTTTTGTTCAGTGTGGTTGTTATAATATATCTTAGGACTTTCTTATCGACCAAAAGTTTTATTCATAAGGAAGTTTCTCGTAAAAGGACCTTTCTCGGGTCATCAGAGTGGTACGCTCGGGTTAGCAGGGCACTGGGTGCTAGCCACACCTCCTAGTTTGGGGTGTGACAAATTTGGTATCAGAACAGGTTAGTCCTAGGGAGTCTGTGAGACGTGTCTAGTAGTCTTGTTTATGGGTGTGTTTTGCGCCACACTTATAAATAGGAGGCTACAGGACATTCAGGATGTTACCTTTCTTGAAAATCTAGATCGTGCATTAGAAGCGAAGTCGTAAGTAATTGAACTCCTATCAACCTTGATCTTCTTTTTCAGTAATGCCGAGATCTAAGGAGAGTACTAATAGCAGGAATTGGGTGAAAAATATGGGAGAAGGTACTAGC
The DNA here is from genome assembly GCA_029844215.1 of Przewalskia tangutica. Taxonomy (NCBI): domain Eukaryota; kingdom Viridiplantae; phylum Streptophyta; class Magnoliopsida; order Solanales; family Solanaceae; genus Przewalskia; species Przewalskia tangutica. The sequence continues at coordinate 17,929,007 of CM056720.1, read as the reverse complement.
CGATAGTTACCCGTTAGTATGGATCTGAGGAATATAAGGACACCAAGAATAAATATAAGTTATTCTATGGAAGAATATCTGTCAATGGAAGACAATCAGTCTATGGAAGAAGATACGTTAGAGGATTTGTCTATAGAAGAGGACCCATCTAAGGTCCCAGGGGAATCACCCATCCGAGTGCCACTGATACCAGTGGTATTGCAAGATTATAGGATGTCCTACACAATCAGATGCCATCAACGCTTCAGTAATTTTTATTTGGGTTAGGTGTGAGCAGTACTATGTATGCCACAACGCATCCAGTTATCTTCCCAGAGTAGGGTCATGTTCATATGCCACCAAATGATAAACCTCTCAAGAGATCGAGAAGCCCATTATCATAGACGTTAGTTAATCAAGGTTTGCCCCTAACAAGTAAAAGCAAGGAATAAGTAACCAGTAAACAAACCGGAAGGTTTGTGATAGACAAAGTTGCTGAAGAATTGCTATTGAGAGAGGCGTCAGATCAAAGCTCCGGGGTAGTAATCAGAAAAGCACCAAATGATGTTGGAAGTAGTAGACCACGCTATCAATAATACGGAGAGAGACATAATGGATCATATTTATCTGGTATCGATTATATTTTGGATATGGAGCTTTGGGCCATAGGGCCAGAGAATGTCCCAAGATATATCAGTCGATGTGTCATCAATATGGGCATATCCATTCTTTGAAATGCTTGGGTGATGTTTAGGAATGTTGTTAGTGTGGGAGCAGGAGCCACATAGTGTATAGATGCACGAGGTTGAGTCAGGGGGAATAGTAGGTCCCGATGCTACTCAAAGTTATGTAGTTAATCAGGTATATTCATAATTTTATTAAGAATAGCTATGATTATACCTATGATCGATCAGTTATTTTTTATATAGAAAGTATGCCATACAAGGCATATATAGACTGTAAATAGATAATAGGAATGAAAGATGGTAAGTGAAATCACAGTTATGTTCAAGGATCTAAACAAGATGATTTAAGAATCAACCATTTTATTGACTATATATGTATCCAACACCATTAGATTCCGTAGAATAACCAATACTGGACAACCGAAAGTAAATGAACATGTGCTTTGAAAAGGGGATTCACGAGTAAAATGAATTTAGAGGGACCCTAAGGAAAATGGATTTTCAGGAATAAGTTACCTAAAGCTTTGTTTAGAAAATAATTGAAAGATGATACCGAAGTTACCCCGTAGTTTTATGTTCCACCGTGTCATTGAGGGATATCAAAGTTCCGGGAGGAAGTACTACCTTACAAAAGGGTAATAAAGGATTATAGCTTGTTTATGGAAGTACTGGAGTGTTTAAAAGTTAAACGAATTGAAAAAAGTATATTTTGATGAAATCGGGAAACTGTGCAACTTGAAGGGGAGTTTGACAGACCATCAAAGTGCAAGAGACAACCGTCAAATGGTCTGAAATTTTTGGATCTACGGGATGGTTTGACAGTCCAGGTTGACGGACCATCAAACTGGACGCTAATTTATGGCGGTGCAGAATTTTTGATGGGTTTATATTTGGGTCTACTTGATTTGGGCTTATTTTGTTCATCAACGAGACCTCAAACTCTCTATAAATCCTCCCCAACATATCCTAACACGCCAAGAATAAATTAAAGGCTAATCACACAAGATTAACATAGTAATCCTTGTGGTAATCGCAAGAATCATTCTCTCCGTATTAAATCGATTTTGGAAACCCTTGAAATGGGGGAAACTTTATGTTTTAAGAAGTCTTTGATGCGTTGGGGTAAGATTTATCCTCATTTACTTGTATTTGTGATTAATTAATGATTTGGAGTATATCATGAAAGGATTTTTGTAGTCGAAACTCATAGACATATGAAATTATGGGATGTTTTTCTTGGATTATGAGTTGATATTGATAAATAAATTGATTATTGGCATTGGGAAAATAAGAAGGTTTTTTCACTGGCATTTGATATCATTCATGCAATCATGATCATACATTTGGACAGAGTTTCATTTTCCACAACATATACATATATTGGTCCAGGTTGTGCGATCCAATATATATATATATATATATATATATATTGGATTGGGCTACGCACCGCAACAGGTACATGGACTTCGCATGTCTCCCATAGGTTATGTCTATCGAGGCGTAAAGGTATTCAACTTAGAGCATGTGTGCACATTGCATTGCATATCCATAGATACACCTTAGAGTATATATGAGGGTAGTGACATGATACACACCTCGCACTATAAGTCATAGTTTACATAGTATGGGCATATCAAGATAGGTTGTATTTAAGTTTCAGAGTTTCATTATTCATCTCATGTGGCTCCATGTTTTTTATGCTTTATTTACATCTCACAATTTCATACTACTATTTATATTTTATATACTCGATACATTATTCAATACTAATGTCCCTTTTGTCAGGGGAATTGTGTGTTCATACCGCAGGTTCTGATATAGACTCAACTAGACCGCCATATTAGAAGCTGTCGAGTTCAACCGTCAGTAAGTAAGGTTCGTCTTTACTAGAGATTCTTGGTCAGCTAGTGAGTATGTTTTGAAGAGTTATGTACAATATGGGTAGGTTGGGGCCCTGCCCCAAACATATGTCAGTTCCGTTACTAGTAGAGGCTCACAAACTTGTTTTGGTATGACAATGTTTATGCATAGCCTTATCAGCTAAGTGGTCTCTTGTTAAACCATGTTATGACCTCGTCGGTCCTGTTATGTCTATATATGTTGGGTTAATCCCTCTTGTTCAATGTGGTCATTGTAATGTATCTTAGTACAACCTTGTTGGCTGGAAGTTCTATTCATATAAAATCATGGCCATCAGATTGGTACACTCAAGCCAGCAAGATCTCGGGTATCAGCCATACCTCTCAGTTTAAGGTGTGATCGAATGGCCCTACTGAGTTGAAGGAATTGAAGGTGCAGCTGACAGATTTATTAGAAAAGGGCTTTGTTAGGCCCAATACTTCCCTGTGGGTAGCACCAGTGCTATTTGTCCGAAGTAAAGATGGTTCCTTGAGAATATGTATTGATTACCATCAGTTGAATAAAGTTACAATCAAGAATAAATATCTGCTCGCCAGGATCAAAATTTATTTGATCAGTTGCAGGGTGCTAAGTATTTCTTAAAGATTGATCTTAGGTCTGGCTACCATTAGCTGAGAGTTAAGGATTAGGATATGTTGATGACCACTTTTATGACTAGATATGGCCATTTTGAATTCCTTGTCATGTCTGTCGGTCTTACTTATGCAACAATGAATTTTATGGATCTGATGAACCGAGTGTTCAAACCATTTGTGGATACTTTCGTGATTGTATTTATAGATGATATTTTGGTTTATTCTCGATAGCGAGGCAGAGCATGCAGATCATTTGTGTGCGATGTTGCAGACACTGCAAGATTATAAGTTATATGCTAAATTTTATAAATGTGAGTTCTAGTTGAATTCAGTGGATTTCCTTGGGCATTTGCCTTGAAAATATATCGCCACTATCTTTGTGGAGTTCATGTTGTCTTATTCACTTAACATAAGAGTCTGCAATATATATTCAGGCAGAAAGAGTTGAATATGAGACAGATAATGTGGCTTGAGTTGCTAAACGATTACGATGTGGATATCTTGTACCACCCCACTAAGCCAAATATGGTGGTTGAAGCATTGAGTCACAAATATATGGGTAGCTTGAAGCATGTAAAAGCTAACAAATTGGAAATGGCTAGAGATCTATGTCGGTTAACCAACCTGAATGTACGACTGCTTGATACCAATAACAGAGGTGCTATAGTTAAGAAAACTATAGAGTCATCCTGGTAAATGAAGTAAAAGTGATGTAGTTTGATGATCTAGGGTTGGTCAGAATAAGAGAAGGGATTTCTTTTCAATTAAGCAGTTATTTGAGTTATCACACGACATATTTCTTAGATATAAAGGTCGATTGTGTGTACCTGATGTTGGAGGATTCCGAGGGTGGATTATGATGAAATTCACCAGTCCAGGTATTCTATTTATCATGGATCTACCAAGATGTACCATGATCTTCAACAAATTTACAAGTGGAATGATATGAAAAAGAATATTGCAGAATTTGTGGCCCAATGTCCGAATTGTCCGCAGGTTAAAGTTGAACATCAGAAACTCGAAGGACTGCTTCGAAATATTGAGATTCCGACATGGAAATAGGAAGTGATTAATATGAACTTCATTACGGAGTTTCCTAGTTCTCATCGAAAGTTTGATTCCATCTGGTTATCATTGACAAACATACAAAATCAGCCAATTTTCTACCGTCATAACTATTTATTCAGCTGAAGATTAAGCTAAATTATATGTTAGGGAGATAGTTCAGCTACATGGAGTTCCAGTTTCCATTATATATGAAAGAGGTGCCTAGTTTACAACTAACTTCTAGATATTATTTCAGAAAGGTTTGAGTACTCAAGTTAATCTTAGCATAACTTTCCATCCGCAGGCAGATGGACAGGCCGAGTGCACTATTCAGATGCTCAAGGATATATTGCGAGTCTATGTCTTAGACTTCAAGTAAAGTTTGGAATATCATTTTCCCCTTATCGAATTATCCTATAATAACAATTACCATTCCAGCATCAAGATGGCTTCATATGAAGCCTTGTATGGGTGAAACTGTAGATCTCCTATCAGCTGGTTTGAAGTGGGATAAATGAAGTTATTGGGGACTAATTTAGTACAACAAGTGGTAGAGAAGGTAAAGTTGATTCAGGAGCGATTGTTGACTGCCCATAGTCAGCATAAGGCTTACTCATATTATCGACGTCGAGACTTAAGACTTTGTTGTGGGCGATTGGGTATCCCTGAAGGTATAACCTATGAAGGGTATGATAATATTTGGTAAGAAGGTCAAGCATATCCCCAAGTATGTCGGTACATATAAGATTAACCAGAAAATATAGCCAATAGGCTTGAATTACCATCAGAATTGGAGGTAGTCCATCCTGTATTTCACGCATCCATGCTTCGAAAATATATAAGCGATCCTTCCCGTATCACTCCTATAAGAGATGTTCAGGTTACAAATGATTTATCATATGATGAGGTTTCAGTTGCTATCCTAGATTGGCAAGTCTGCAAGATACAGACTAAAGAGGCAGCCTTTGTTAAAGTATTGTGGAGGAATAATAATATGGGAGAAATGACGTGGGAGGCTGAGGAATACATGAAATCTAAATACCCTCATTTGTTTCAGACCACAAGTTTATATAGATATTCATGTGATACAACTTCCTTATTCAACTTATCTAATATACCATGTACAAAAAATGTTATTGATGTTGACGTAGTAGATGGAACCCAGAATTCAGCATATGACAGTAAAGGTATGTTTGTCACGACCAGACCCCGGGCCCGCGACTGGTGCCCTACCTGGGCACCCTTGCAGGTAAACATCAGAGAATAGTAGCGGAACATACATACATAAACTTAACAAGAAATAAATAATAGGTTAGCCGATAAGACTACCTTCCCGGATACATATAAATATGTAAAACCAAAAGCAGTTACCTCTTTTTTTTACAAAGCGACCCACAAGATATGACTACAGACCTCTAAGAATTTCTGACATAACAACTGTGACGGGACAGGGCCCCGCCATACCCATGAATGTATATAAACCTACAACCTCAGGGAATCGTACCAAAAGACAAAGCCTCCGGAGAAATGGAGCTTTCCAAGACCTGAACAGTGATCCTAAGAGTGCGGATCAGCAAGCTATGTACCTCAACCTGCGGCATGAACGCGGCCGAGAAGGAGGTCGATGCGAAATATGTACCAAGTATGTGAACTGAAAATCAGTAATGAAATCATAACAGTCTATATAAAGCTGGAGACATGCATGATAACCAAAGTAACAGTACACCGTGCCTTGCCGAAGTGAAAGTAATGAAAGTCAGTTTTACCTTATACAGACTATTTCAACACATGAACAATAATCACACCAGGGCTATGGACACAAGCCCTTAAATATCATCACATAGTCCAGTAAGGGTCTCAAGCCCACAAATATCAAAGCGTGCCCGTGGAATCCCCCATCACTGCCGAAGCGGCCGTAAGTGTAAAATATAACCGTGACGGCGCGTGGCATCCACCTCATTTGTAGCGTACATATACAATACATATATATCTCTGCGCGTGGAATCCACCATCGCTGACGGTAGTAAGTAAAACATATAACCATGTGACGCGCGTGGCATCCTACTCAATGTCGGCGTATATATATATATATATATATATATATCTCATGCGATGGAATCCCTCATCTCGGGTACATGACTTCATGGAGGGCTAATCCATGGGGTAATAGTACATAACATGGTCGCATGCCTCGAAATCCCTCATCGTATAAGCATGGCCATAGGGTAATAATCTTATATAACATGCCCGTGGAATCCATCTCGCACATGTCTTCGTGGGAGCTAGTCCATGGAGTAATGGTAGTACATAACATGGTCGCATGCCCCGGAATCCCTCATCATATAAGCATGTCCATGGGTAATAAAACAAATCCGGGAATCTAACCCGCCTCCTGGTCGCATGCCCCGGAATCCCTTATCGTATAAGCATGTCCAAGGAGTAATAAGAACAATCTGGGAATCTAACCCGCATCCTGGTCGCATGCCTCGGAATCCCACATCGTATAAGCATGTCCAAGGATCAATCACAATGGAAGCATACCCGTGGAAGCCTCGTCACCGCTTGCGTCGAGTAAATTCACAACAAGACAGCCGACCCTCCAACTGAGAGTCACGGCAGCGTAAACATATAATACTTGCACTCAAGGCTATCACAAGAAAGCATAGGCAAGTTCATAAAGTCTTTAGACTTTCATTTTATATACTCAAGGCACTTTTCGTTTCACATAAAACAAATCCGGGAATTTAACCCTAAGTACTACGTACTTCCATTCTTTTCAAAAGATTCCTTTTAATATAAAACCCCAAAATACTAACACCCGTAGTATCAAGGCTTGTTTACATTTCACATAAGTCACTACACTTTTAGAAATACATTTCTCGGCTTCTAAATCAAGTGACCCTTACTTTAAAACTTTAAGCAAGTGATACCTTTAAATCAAATTGACCTTCCTTATTTCAAGTCATTTATCATACTTACATTACTTAGAGTAAACCACTCTTTTACTTTCCATAAAGCTATTATAACCAACTTCCCATAAAGCCGTTATACTAACTTTATGCTTTAGGAAAATACATTCTTTTTATAACCAAGAGACTTATACTTCCGAAAACCAAGTATCGTATACTTTCAAAATATTTCAAGTCTCTTATTTTTTAGAAATCAAGTTTCTTTCTTTAGAAATCAAGTCTTCTAATCTTTCGAATGTCAAGAAGTCAATACCTTCCAAATCAAGTATTCTATACTTTTGAAATCAAGTCATTTCTTCCTTTAAGAATCAAGTCTCATAACTTGAAAAAAAATAAAGTCTCTTAACCTTTTAAAAATTTATAGTTCATAGTCTTGACACTTAATAACGTAAATTCTTTAAGTTAAGCAACATATGCCTTATGTGTGTGAGTAGGTTATACTTATTTATAACGATCTTATTAAAGCAACCATGATCTAGAAAATGTAATACAATTTTGTCTTATCTTAGTTTCTATGCAGATGGAGAATTCTACTCATTTTAATATAATCAATTGTCATCACATTTTCCTTTATTAACACTGCAATGGCTTGTTCGATTCTTATTCTCATTCGTGCCGTAAATTGGCCAAGTCAACTTGGCTCCAAATACCTCCTAACGACTCTTACCAACATCCCCCATAAGACTTGGTAAGAACTTAGGATAACTTAGACATAACCTTTACATAGAGTAAATAAACATACATACCTCTTAACTTCTAAGAGTAGAAAGGAACATGAAATAATACTACATGTATATTCCATACATAGAATCATGCCAAAGGAAGGAAGAGGTTCACATACCTCGCGACGATTATCGACAAGTAGCAAAATGCTCCAAAGTACTATAACCTTGCCAACTTATCCACTCTTCAAGTAGAATACGCTACTCGTAGTACTTCAACCTATAATGACCATAATACGTCTATTAACTTCTTACTTCAAACGTAGAATATTCTAAGTGTAAAATCTCCAAATTCTACGGAAAATCGGACAGCACTTCCTTTGTTTCTACATACTTTTCCACCTTTTTCAAGGCCCGAATTCAATAACCAAACACACCACATTTAATGCTCAACAATGAAGTTAACAATAGGGGATTACACGCCTACAAGACGTGTAAAATTTCGCCCCACAAATGATACAAAACAATCCAATAATACAATGTCATTCTCGGCTAAGGTGCAACAACATATCATCTTTTCCAAATCCTTTTCAATTCAAGTTGTTTAGTATAACATGTTACAAAGCCGCAATCGATTATAACAACCATAATCTTCAAGTAGATTACATGCGACGATTCTAATTAACGACCAAATTGTATTTCAATTTCAAAGGGCTCACAATGACATTTCGTCTATAGGCTTCCACAATCCATATCAATTATCAAACCTTAATACATATACCTCATGCTAGTAAAAATGTAAGGCTACAACAATATGTAATCTTATAACACTAAGAGAACAAGATTGTTACCTTAACGAGCCTTAATCCAACTTCAAGATCCGAAGTCGCTCCCTAGCAACTTAGAGCCTCTCCTAGACACTCCAATCCGCCACTTGAAGCCCTTAGAAGATCACCAACAACTTTCCTTTAACTTTCAATTCAAACCTAGGAAAGTGACTAGGTTTTCACCTTGCGACTAATACGAAAGCGACACTTTTCCGGGATCTTTCTATTGAGATACCCTTACAAAACTCTTAGGGACCTTGGTTTAAAGTGTGGAGATTATTGGACAACAAACGAAATTTTTTGTCTTTCAAAGACCCTCAAACCCGAGAGCTATGTTGTGAAGAACACAATTTTCTTGAAAATTTTACTAAGTGTAGAACCCTTGTCTTGCTACTAGTATGTATATATAACATAATGGAGGGTCAAGATATCAACATATGTGTCGCTAGGATGAAGGACATTAATTATTTAGCCAAGTGGACAAGTTGACTAAGTCAATTTTCTCAAGCTAGCAAGACTTATTCATCCACAATGGTCAAAGACCATTCTACCCTTGCAAATTTTCATCCAAGACCATGTGGGTAGGGGGGTGACACGTGTCGTCCTCCCATTCGTCCATAAAATTTCGTAACCCTCGTGGGCCCCACAAAACGTAAAATTCCTCGGGTGGGCCCCACGTGACCAAATCCGTAAAAATAAATTTCCATAATGATAATAAGTTCCATACTTTTCAAGTAATGCATTTTGAGAATCTAATTCTCACAAACGAACATTTTCCTTTCCGACGTTCGGAAGATTTTCCGTCGGAAAAACAATTATTCCTTTCGTACCCTTTTCAAGTCTTATGTTCTCACGTCTATTCTCTTATTCATGTCCTGGAATTACGGGGAGTAACATTCTTCCCCCCTTAGAAACATTCGTCCTCGAATGTTCTTTCGGAGCTGAATCTATCGTTTCTCGGCAGTCTCATAAAACTACACTTAGTGAAACTTAATTATGCCACATATGACCCTAATACCTTACACACACATATCCATCCATCGTAAGCCCAAAAAGGATTATCTTTTCGTACTTCCAAGTTACTCTAGCATACATACATAGTCTCAATATTATCCGTTCATGACACTTAAACTTACAACAACCTTATCATGCATACAAGTCTCTAAAGGGGTCAAAGATATACCTGACATCATATGGGCGGTTCAAAGGACCGCTAAAACTGGGAACCTCCACCACGACCTCTGTCATGGCCTGCCGGTGCATGAACATCCTGCCTAGCTATTGAAGGCAAAGAACCCGACGTCTGATGGCTATTCTATCCCACGATGCCACTGGTGGACAATCTCACCAAATGGCCTGCTGTCCGCGCATAACAATTTGTCAGTAGTCGACACTCCCAAAATGGAATCTACCACAACGACCACCGGGCAAATGTGGCTTCCTCGCTACTACCCTCGGACATCGTGAACTGCGGCCACTCGAGCCACGACTGCTCACGAATATCCCCGACGATCAAACCTCCTGCCCGAAGACCGGGAAGGAGCACTCTGTGTCGGCTAAAATATAGACCTAGCCTGCTGCTGAGGCTGTCCGCCTCGAAAGTTACCCTGGAACCCTGCCGTCCTGGCCCTCTTGGGCTGGCCTCGGTTTGGCTGGTCCTCTCTCTCTCTGTCTGTCCTCAATCCCCTGTGCATATGCCTGCATCCTGGAAATATCCATACCTGGCTGAAGGGCCACTCCCAGGCATGCAGTAATCATATAATGGTCTAGCCCCATCACATAGCGGTGAACTCTGTCCGCCATATCAGCCACAATAGTGTGCGCATACCTGGCCAACGAATCAAACTCCAGGTTGTACTCTCTGATAGTCCTCCCATTCTGCCTCAGTGACAAGAACCTATCAATACGGGCTCACCTCATCTCAGGAGGCAAAAATTGATCAAGAAAGGCCTCTGTGAACTCATCCCAAACTGCTGGAAGAGCACCCACCCCTCTAGACAGCTCCCAAGACTCAAACCAGTTAAACGCAATATCACGTAACCGGTAAGAAGCTAATACAACTGACTCTGTCTCCGAGGCCCTAATCACACCGCATAGTCGTTCGGCGGTAGAGCGAACTCCTGAGGATCATCCTCAGATCTCGAACCATAGAACTCGGGTGGACTACAACCCAGAAAATCCCAAATCCTCAAACTATCGGCTCTAGGGTTAGCTACCTGCTCCTGCCGGCGCTGCCCTACCACTATGCTAGTCAATAGCCTGATTTGCTCTCCATAATCTCTAAACTCCGTCCCTGGCTGCGGAACTGGAGGCTCGGGTAGTGGAACCTCTGGAGCTGCGACTGTTCTCGGCTCCTCTAATGTTGTCGGCGTAACTGAACTTGTCGTCTGAGCCACAACCTCAGGCATAATCTGGGCCTGAGTACTGGTAACCCTCTGTGGACCACTAGCAGCTCCTGCTGCTGCCTTGCCCTTCTGGGCCCTGGTCGCCTTCCGTGGAGACATAACTGATACATAAGAGTAGGTCAGAGAGGGTTCAACCTATTGTGACAGCTCTACTGCATGATCTCAGAGAGAGAAGAATGGAAACAAATACTAAATGTCCTGCAGCCTCCTAATTATAGATGTGGTGCACAACACAACGATAATCAAGACTCTACTAGACACGGTCTGTAGACACTTTCCGAGGACTAACTGCTGTGATACCACTTTTGCCATGACCCGACCCCGGCCCCGCGATTGGTGCCCTACCTGGGCACTCTTACAAGTAAACATCAAAGAATAGTAGCGGAACATACATACATAAACTTAACAAGAAATAAATAATAGGTTAGCCGATAAGGCTACCTTCCCGGATACATATAAATATGTAAAACCAAAAGCAGTTACCTCTTTTTTTTACAAAGCGACCCACAAGATATGACTACAGACCTCTAAGAATTTCTGACATAACAGTTATGACGGGACAGGGACCCGCCATACCCCTGAATGTACATAAACCTACAACCTCAGGGAATCGTACCAAAAGACAAAGCCTCCGGAGAAATGGAGCTTTCCAAGACCTGAACAGTGATCCTAAGAGTGCGGATCAGCAAGCTATGTACCTCAACCTGTGGCATGAACGCAGCCCGCCGAAGGAGGTCAGTACGAAATATGTACCAAGTATGTGAAACTGAAAATACTGTAATGAAATCATAACAGTCTATATAAAGCTGGAGACATGCATGATAACCAAAATAACAGTACACCGTGCCTTGCCGAAGTGAAAGTAATGAAAGTCAGTTTTACCTTATACAGACTATTTCAACACATGAACAATAGTCACACCAGGGCTATGGACACAAGCCCTTAAATATCATCACATAGTCTAGTAAGGGTCTCAAGACCACAAATATCAAAGCGTGCCCGTGGAATCCCCCATCACTGCCAACAACCATAAGTGTAAAATATAACCATGTGACGCGCCCGTGGCATCCCACCTCACTGTCGGCGTACACATATACAATACATATATATATATCTCCTGCCCGTGGAATCCCCCATCACTGCAAGCGGTAGTAAGTGTAACATATAAACATATGACGCGCGTGGCATCTACTCACTTGTCGTGATACATATACAATACATATATATATATCTCATGCCCGTGGAATCCCTCATCTCGGGTACATGACTTCATGAAGGGCTAATCCATGGGGTAATAGTACATAACATGGTCGCATGCCCCGAAATCCTTCATCGTATAAGCATGGCCATAGGGTAATAATCGTATATAACATGCCTGTGGAATCCCTCATCTCGGGTACATGTCTTCATGGCGAGCTAGTCCATGGAGTAATGGTCGTACATAACATGGTCACATGCCCCGGAATCCCTCATCATATAAGCATGACCATGGGTAATAAAACAAATCCGGGAATCTAACCCGCCTCCTGGTCGCATGCCCCGGAACCCCTCATCGTATAAGCATGTCCAAGGAGTAATAAGAACAATCCGGGAATCTAACCCGCATCCTGGTCGCATGCCTCAGAATCCCACATCGTATAAGCATGTCCAAGGATCAATCACAATGGAAGCATACCCGTGGAAGCCTCCGTCAGTCGATGCGTCAAGTAAATTCACAACAAGACAGCCCACCCTCCAGTGAGAGTCACTAGCGGCGTAAACATATAATACTTGCACTCAAGGCTATCACAAGCAAGCATAGGTAAGTTCATAAAATCTTTAGACTTTCATTTTATATACTCAAGGCACTTTTCATTTCACATAAAACAAATCCGGGAATTTAACCCTAAGTACTACGTACTTCCATTCTTTTCAAAAGATTTCTTTTCATATAAAACCCCAAGATACTAACACCCGTAGTATCAAGGCTTGTTTACATTTCACATAAGTCACTACACTTTTAGAAATACATTTCTCGGCTTCTAAATCAAGTGACCCTTACTTTAAAACTTTAATCAAGTGATACCTTTAAATCAAATTGCCCTTCCTTATTTCAAGTCATTTATCATACTTACATTACTTAGAGTAAACCACTCTTTTACTTTCCATAAAGCTATTATAACCAACTTCCCATAAAGCCGTTATACTAACTTTATGCTTTAGAAAATACATTCTTTTTATAACCAAGAGACTTATACTTCCGAAAACCAAGTATCGTATACTTTCAAAATATTTCAAGTCTCTTTTTTTTAGAAATCAAGTTTCTTTCTTTAGAAATCAAGTCTTCTAATCTTTCGAATGTCAAGAAGTCAATACCTTCCAAATCAAATATTCTATACTTTTGAAATCAAGTCATTTCTTCCTTTAAGAATCAAGTCTCATAACTTGAAAAAAAAATAAAGTCTCTTAACCTTTTAAAAATTCATAGTTCATAATCTTGACACTTAATAACGTAAATTCTTTAAGTTAAGCAACATATGCCTTATGTGTGTGAGTAGGTTATACTTGTTTATAACGATCTTATTAAAGCAACCATGATCTAGAAAATGTAATACAAATTTGTCTTATCTTAGTTTCTATGCAGATGGAGAATTCTACTCATTTTAATATAATCAATTGTCATCACATTTTCCTTTATTAACGCTGCAATGACTTGTTCGATTCTTATTCTCATTCGTGCCGTAAATTGGCCAAGTCAACTTGGCTCCAAATACCTCCTAACGACTCTTACCAACATCCCCCATAAGACTTGGTAAGAACTTAGGATAACTTAGACATAACCTTTACATAGAGTAAATCAACATACATACCTCTTAATTTCTAAGAGTATAAAGGAACATGAAATAATACTACATGTATATTCCATACATAGAATCATGCCAAAGGAAGGAAGAGGTTCACATACCTCGCGACGATTATCGACAAGTAGCAAAATGCTCCAAAGTACTATAACCTTGCCAACTTTTCCACTCTTCAAGTAGAATACGCTACTCATAGTACTTCAACCTATAATGGTCATAATACGTCTATTAACTTCTTACTTCAAACGTAGAATATTCTAAGTGTAAAATCTCCAAATTCTACGGAAAATCGGACAACACTTCCTTTGTTTCTACATACTTTTCCACCTTTTTCAAGGCCCGAATTCAATAACCAAACACGCCACATTTAAGGCTCAACAATGAAGTTAACAATAGGGGATTACACGCCTACAAGACGTGTAAAATTCCTCCCCACAAATGATACAAAACAATCCAATAATACAATGTCATTCTCGGCTAAGGTGCAACAACATATCATCTTTTCCAAATCCTTTTCAATCCAAGTTGTTTAGTATAACATGTTACAAAGCCGCAATCGATTATAACAACCATAATCTTCAAGTAGATTACATGCGACGATTCTAATTAACGACCAAATTGTATTTCAATTTCAAAGGGCTCACAATGCCATTTCGGCTATAGGCTTCCACAATACATATCACTTATCAAACCTTAATACATATACCTCATGCTAGTAAAAATGTAAGGCTACAACAATATGTAATCTTATAACACTAAGAGAACAAGATTGTTACCTTAACGAGCCTTAATCCAACTTCAAGATCCGAAGTCGCTCCCTAGAAAATTAGAGCCTCTCCTAGACACTCCAATCCGCCACTTGAATCCCTTTGAAGATCACCAACAACTTTCCTTTAATTTACAATTCAAACCTAGGAAAGTGACTAGGTTTTCACCTTGCGACTAATACGAAAACGACACTTTTCCGGGATCTTTCTATTGAGATACCCTTACAACACTCTTAGGGACCTTGGTTTAAAGTGTGGAGATTATTGGACAACAAACGAAATTTTTTGTCTTTCAAAGACCTCAGGCAGGAGCTATGTTGTGAAGAACACAATTTTCTTGAAAATTTTACTAAGTGTAGAACCCTTGTCTTGCTACTAGTATGTATATATAACATAATGGAGGGTCAAGATATCAACATATGTGTCGCTAGGATGAAGGACATTAATTATTTAGCGAAGTGGACAAGTTGACTAAGTCAATTTTCTCAAGCTAGCAAGACTTATTCATCCACAATGGTCAATGACCATTCTACCCTTGCAAATTTTCGTCCAAGACCATGTGGGGGGTGGGGTGGGGTGGTGACACATGTCGTCCTCCCATTCGTCCATAAAATTTCGTAACCCTCGTGGGCTTCACAAAACGTAAAATTCCTCGGGTGGGCCCCACGTGACCAAATCCGTAAAAATAAATTTCCATAATGATAATAAGTTCCATACTCTTCAAGTAATGGATTTTGAGAATCTAATTCTCACCAACGAACATTTTTCCTTTCCGACGTTCGGAAGATTTTCCGTCGGAAAAACAATTCTTCCTTTCGTACCCTTTTCAAGTCTTATGTTCTCGCGTCTATTCTCTTATTCATGTCCTGGAATTACGGGGTGTAACAATGTTATGGCCAACTTTTTCAATTTCGGATTAGATGAATGGTCGTGTGAGGCCCATATCATTATGTTTTGGTTGTTTGTGGCCCTATGTGGCATTAAATATGAGTTTTGGGCTTCTTGGCAGGTTTTGGATAGTCTTGTTTATAGAGTAAACTCTGCCAATTATTTTAGAAAATCCTTAAGAATTGAAATCCTAAAGATACAGTACCCCAATATTCGAGGATGGATGCTCTTAAGGGGAGAAGGATGTTACACCATAGTTTCCTGGTGTGTTGTGACATTGACTAACCTAAGAGTCCCGAGAAGGTATGAGGCTTTATAGAAGAATAATGATTTTTAATACTTATTTCTAGATATATTGAGAAATATAGGAGTTAAACAAATCTAAGTGAGTGCATTTCGACAAAATTTGATAATTTACCAAAAAATACGCCCAAATGTACGGATCGTACATATATGTACATACTGTACAATTTGGAAGCCTTCGTCGTACCTCGATTTTTCATTTTCAGGATCCTTATCCAAGACATACAATCCAAATGTATGAACCGTACATCTTTGGCGGTGGCAACTTATTTTCCATGTATAAATACCTTTTGCTCGACTTAGGATCTTATATTTCACTTCTCCCATATCTTGGATAACCCTAAATGCTCTCTAAGAAGTTTTTAAACATCCTAGACTCTAAGACAAGATCAAATCAAGCAATTCTAACATGAAGAACCTCGTACTCGTCATCATATAATTTACTTCTTAAAGGAAATTATGGTGTGTAAGAGTATATTCCATCCCACTCTATCTATTCTAAAGATCATATAAGTATTTTGGAGTGAATTATTTGAAGATATTCATAAAGCAAATCTTAGAGACTTTGAGTTAGAAGTTGTGTTGTTATTGGTCTGTTTTACAAGGAGTTTAGGTTGGAGTTGATGATTAAACTTTGTTGTATGTGTTTTAGGATGATAGTTTAGGAGGATTTTAGTGTTGGAATTCATATAGAACTTGGATGAGAATTACTTGTAAACTTTATAAACATAAGTTGTTCGATAAAATGTATGACTGAATTCCCTTGTGAATTTTGAATCCGTTCTTGATATCAATCATTTATATAATATAGATAATCGCTCGTAGAACATCCAAGGACTCTCGGAACCCATCTAGGCTAAACAACCAGGTATGTAAGACTTATTTTCCTTCTTTGGCATAATTAATATAGAATCGACAACTACGTAACGCTATTCCATAAGAACTCAACTCTTAGTACTTAAGAAGATCTTTGTGGCTGTCCTGGAAATGTGTTATTGTATATCACTTGTCCTTTGTTGAAGTTACATTCTATATTCCATAGTATTCTCTCCATGTTAATGTATTGAGATCCCTTGTTGGTTTCCTAGAAAAACTAAGTCAACGATATGCGCATAAGTCAATGATTACCATAAGGTTAGTCAGAGATTTAATGACTTTATGTCACTTTGAAGAGTCAAAAGAGTATTCCATGGTCCCTAGATGGTCATCATGTATATATATTACATACTTATATTTCCCACAGAGGCATATGAAGTTATATACACAACTATACAAATATGACATTGATGATATTTCCCATAGAGGCCTACGGTGCTATATATACTCATTATATTATATGAAAGATATTTCCCAAAGAGGATTACGACATTATATATGCAATTACATTTCATTTTGTATATTATGGTCCATAGTGACACTCAAGGCATTGTATGTTTCTTCTTGAGTTCTCCTTACTCATTGATTACCTTCATTTATATTTACATACGCCTTACATATTCAGTACATTTTTTCGTACTGACGTCCCTTGTTGGGGCGCTGTGTTTCATGCCCGCAGGTGCATGTAGACAGTCGAATGCACCTCCTTAGTAGGCCATCAGATTCAGTTGTTCACTCCACTTCTCTGGAGTTGTTGTACAGAGTTGGTAGACACAATTGTTCATATATATAGCTATTTTGGATATAGAGGGGCCCTATCACGACATGTTAGAACATCGTAGTACTTGTAGAGGCCTGCATACTAGACATGGGTGTATATATATGTTTTGTTTTGGCCTTGTCGACCCTTGTCAGTTGTTAGTATACTTCTTATGGCCTTGTTGCCTTGTGATTGTGCATATTAGATTAGGCTATTACTTATATAGATTGTTATCTTCTGAGATCTTGTTGGCCCAAATGGTTTCATGTTCGGGTTATGATATACAGGTGGTACGCTCAGGCCGCTTAGTCATCGGGTTCCAGCCATACCCCCCAAGGTTGGGGTGTGACAAATGTGGTCGTGAATCAATTCTAGTGATTGATTTCCCCTTGCCCATTTCTACGGTCCAAAAGATTGTTCATAAAATATTTTACAGTGGTTTTACAACCGTGAAAATTTAACGGCCCATGAAACCCACTGTGAATCGGTAACAGTGAGCTGGGTTTTTTAAGTTTGTTTTACGGTGCAATTGACGGTTCGTATAACATGGCGTAAAAGGTGAAGAAAGCTAATTTCAACTAATTTCTAATCCCAGCATTTCCCACTTGTTTTTAACCCTTGGATCATGAAAAATACTTAGTCCAACGGTACAAGGTGTGACAAGCCACTTTTCCTTAAATGAGTTGATTCAACCTGATGCAAAATGCACAATTCTTCGAATATCACTACTAGTCACCCAAGATGATTCAAAATCTTTATAAATAAGTAGTAAGCCTTCTATGAGTCTGTGATGACCCATCCCATCAATTTTCTAAAAAATAAACAATACAGTGTTGTCACTCTAGCCTTCAAAAACTAAAATTTTCCCAAGTCGTCAACCGAGTATCGACGAACTATACCTTATGACTTTAAATCTTTATGTTCATCAACTCGCACTAGCCACCCAAATACGATAAACTTCATGGAATATAGTTACATCAAACTCTCCTCCTATTACTTTCACTAAATTAGTTGATAATCTCGAACACTCCAACGTAAGGCCTATGGCCTCATACTCCATTTTTCACATCCATAAAGTCTCTTAATGCAATACCTTATTATGTCTTTAGCAATCCCAAAAATATCAAATCTTGCAATCCATATTTCTTACCATGCACGAGTATTCTTAAGTCATTCATGTTTGAAATACTCAACCATACTATCTAAACATCACTTCGATACAGTCTACTACAACTGATATAGTCTTTCCAAACAATTGTGCCTTCAACTTCCAAATGTAGATATTTCTTCTTATCAATGAACTCTAGCTCATCTATCCAAGGATCCATGAAATTACCCATCTTAATATTGTACAAGTTGCCTCTTCATCAATATCCCATCGTACGGTCCCGTTAACACTTGCCATAAACTATGTCAAATTATCCATAAAGCTTCCTTTTTCAATCATGCTTATCCATTTTATACCCTATCCAAATGATATAATAAAATGTCACCATAACCCATACATGATTCAAGCAGTCACACTGCTTTAAATCCAAGCTTTATTAACCTTAATCCTCTAAACCCGATAGTAGGATTCCTTTATCATAGTTCTTCAGTTCCTATATTATATTCAAATCGCCTTTATTAGCACCCATAAAAAATCACTCAAAGCCACTCGTGTGGTGGATCAAAATATCATAAAGCTTACAAAATATCTAAGCCAATCATGGAGGTAGTAGTAAACCACAACCTTGAGCGTCTGAAAGTTTCCCTTGCCACACTCGAACCTTAAAACTGAACATTTATCTAAGTCAAATGCATCACTTATAAAATATCAATATTTCTTCTCCAAATTAGGTGCAACAACCCATAACTCTTTAAGTACTTAAACTTTACACTCGACCATCGCTAGAGTTATTTCTATTAGTCTATCACAATTTTCCCTAGAAGCCTACAACGTAGTCAAGATTACCAATCAATTCATGTTCCTTTAGTATTCACTTCATAAATAGAGTAGTCTTACAAAATCAATAAACTCATAGTTCAAGAAACTCTTCCTTATATCCATTCCCCGAGATATAAAATGAACTTGCAAACACGACCTTTACTACCACACTATACCCGACTATTCCCACAAGTTTGAATAATCTATAGTGAAATTTTTCCAGAAAAGCACATTCACCACTTGTGCTCGTCCTATAACCGAGAATGATCCATTTGAATTCCTTTCATTACATCTTTGTTATGTCACGTAGCTAAAGAATCTTCATGCGCACCCCAATATGAAGTCCTACTTTTTCACACCTTATTACAAAAGGTCATCTTCTATGTTTATGTTCCTTCCAAACTTCTCCTAATAGCCTCATCAACTATTCTTCTTGCCCGATCAACTGATTCATCCAACTTTTCCTTAGTTTTTAGAATATTAGGACATGTCCCATCTCATTGCATCTCAAGGATCCTCTATGATATGCCTAAACCTCACGAGCATACTCTTCAAAACCACAATGCTTATCATCTAGTTATTCTGCTAACCATTTTAATGCAAAGCTGTAATTTGAATCCATGCACACATCCTCATCACAGAGACACTTATCTTACTATACCATGTGATGTCACATCCAAACACTCATGTGCAAACCCAAGAATATATCATCACCATATGTGAGAGATTGAAATAAAGAAGTTTAGACCTCAAACTAAAGCACATACGCACAATGAGGATTGAAAGAACAGAGTTTTACTAAGTGTCCCATAGCTCCTTAAAGATAAGTATGGACATATATATATATATTAATCCGCAAGACTCTACTAGACATTATTCTTGTACTTGTATGACCGGTAAACCTGGCTCCGATACCAATTTTCATGACCCAATTCACCAAGCAGTGATAGCACTAACCACAAGGATCAATAAGCCAACCACAACCAACTAATCCTACTTATTTAGTGAAATCAATTACAGAACAATAAAGTAAAACAATTTTTAAGACTTTAAAGAAACCTTAATATAGAAAAATATGAAGAGTGCAATAATTTCCCAAGACCCGGTGTCACTTGTACAAGAACTAACTAAGAAATACAAGTCTTGGAATAAATCCCTAAATATATAGTTGTCTGGAATGAAAAGGTAGAAATAAGGAATAAGGAGGAAGAATCAAGTGCCACATATCTGCCATGTAGCTCACCTCAGATCCTTCAGATAGCACCTCAACAAGCTAGATAGTAATGAAGTCCACCAAACTAAGAATAAATATTGCACACAAAAGGGTGCAACAAGTGTTGCGTGAGTATGGAAAATAATGTGTACTCAGTAATATCGTCGACCAAGGTTGACTTTCCAATTACTTCCACACAAACCACAATTAGTTTACAATAATTATAATAATACACTAAATTACGTAAATCATCAGTCTAAACTTAGGTTATAACATCTAGTTCCTCAAGTCTAACAATGTTTCCACATAGACAAGGTAGTAGAAGCTAATCCACAAAGTAGGTACTTCACAAAGAATATGGATGTGATTTTATGAGATGCAAATGAAATACAATGCAATGTAAGACTTTTTTTTTTCTCATCACCAGTACACACACGTTCTAACATTAATGAAGCATGACCTATGGGGGACTCACGATGTCCATATACCACTCGAAATTATTTCTCTTTTGGTTCTCAGTCACATAGGCTCACACAGTGCCTACCTCTAGCAATACAGGCTCATATTAGTGCATCAGGCTCACACAATACCTGTATCTAGCCATAAAGGCTAATATCAGGGCATCAAGCTCACATTACTTGTATCTAGCCACACAGGCTCATATCAGTGCATCATACTCACACAATACATGTCACTTGCCACACAGGCTCATATCAGTGCATTAGGATCACATAGTACTTGTCTCAATCTACACAGGCTCATATCAGTGCATCAGTCTCACACAATACATATCTCTAGCCATACAAGCTCATATCCATCCAAAATCATTTCCCCTCGGACCCACATATGTATCCTCAAGTATAACATATATGAGATATCATATAAAACATGAATATGACATGCACATTAATAAGAAGACATGATATGCAATAAAGCTTCTACATTTAATCAATTTATTCTATAAAATTCGACCTTTATCCATTTACATAATAAACACTCAATATTTTGCTTCTTTTCAACTTTTAAATAAGTATAAAAGAGTGATGGGACACACAATCATATATAAGAAAGGCATATAATAATGATGTGGAATGTATATGTTACACCTTCTATTTTCATATGTCATAATTTTGTAATGTCAACCAACATAGGCTCGGGAATGGTAGAACCTGTCCAAGAGGCTATAAAGGTTCACAAAGGTGTTGAGTAAGTTTTGGAAAGGGTTAACACTTATTGGATCAACGAAAGTGAGTTTTGATGAATGTTCGACAAGGCATCGCCGCCCGGAGTGATCTACAAACTATAGAACTTGGTCTGCAAATCACAGACCAGGTTTCCGAGATGCGGATTTACTGCAAAATATATCTCAACCTTGTTGACATTCTGGGAAATTCCACGACCTGATCTACGGCTCACAACCAGTTCTGTGATCCGCAGTTTGCACCATAGATCGGGGTCAGTGCAAGTTTATCATCTTCATATATAAGGCTCTACTTTGACCTTAAACTCATTTTACATCATTATTGAATCCCTAAACATCTCTCAAACACTATCTAAGTGATTCAAAGTATAATTAAAGATAATCTACACAAATACTGACGTAGGGAATCCCATGATCATCATTAGATCGTCTTCCTTCTTATTGTATCGACATTGGAGCATACTTGGAACAACAAAAACAACAACAACATACCCAGTGAAATCTCACAATGTGAGGTAGAATAAGTGTTTGTGAACTTGGCACTAGGATAAGTTGTTATTGGGCTATTTCGTTAAAGTTATGGAGTTGTGGGAATAGTAAATATTTGTTGTATGTGTTAAGGAGATTAAAGGATCGGATTTGAGATGATTTTGGGGTCGATACATGTATGGAATCGAGTATAACGCATAACATCAATTCTAGATGCATAAGGTGTTCGATAAAAATGTCTAAATAAACTTTCTTATGAGTTGTAAATCCGTTATTGATACGAATTATTCGTATGATGCAGATAATCACTCGTAGGATGTCCGAGTACTTTTGGTTCATATAGGCTAAGCAACAAGGTATGTAAGGCTAAACATTCTTTGTAAGTATGCATCCTATGTATCGATTTCCAAAAGAATCATTGTATAAAGTGTATTAAATCCATGTCTACCTGATTTTTCTTAAAAATACATTTCTTTATAGAAATCTTATCTCGTTATCTTGGCCCTGTTGGTTGTATTGTAGAGTTTATACTCATCCTTGATGGAGCTTATCAAGACATAGTCCTGCATATCGATAAGCTGTCGTCTTAAGGTAAAGTAAAGAGTCATATAAGAGTTAAATGACAAATGTCATTATTACTATCATATATGATTCACACCACCGAACTATAACCGGAGGGTAGTTATATATATATATATATATACACACACACCCTTGATAATAATACGGAGGGCATATTATATAGCATCGTATATGAATAAGAGTTTTGAAGTAAGTCTCCGAGGTTCAAAGTTCGCCCCAAGTGGCATACGGGTTATCAGGTCATCAGGTTACCTCTTTTATCTTATTCATCATTTATACATTCATATTGTTATTCATGATTTACATACTGGTACATTTCTTTTGTACTGACATCCCTTTTGCAGGGGGACTGCATTTCATGCTGCAGGTTCTGATAGGTGCTCTAATCACCACCTTAGTAGGATCTATTGAGTCTCAACCATCAGTGGGTAAGCTTTGCCTCTTTCATAGCATTCTGTTCAGTTGTTGAGCTATATCGTATGCATATATGTAGTTAATGGGTAGGTCGGGACACATTCCTGACCATATGACAGTTCAGTTATCATAGAGGCTCACAAACATGTGTAGTATGTTTAGTTATGATGTATGGCCTTGTCCACCTAGTTATCCTTCTGTTGACTTATGTTAAGACCTTATCAGGCTTGTATATATATATATATATATGTTGGGTTGATCTTCCATAGATTAGTTTCTGAGGTTTGGTTATACTTTTGCTTTACAGATTGTGGCCTTGTCAGCCCTTCTATTGTGTTGTTATTCAGGTTACATTCTAGTATGACCTTGTTATCCAGAAGTTCTATATGTACATGATTCTGGTTTTTATAGAAGTATGCTCGGGCCAGTACATCATGGAATGTCGGCCACCCCTAGTTTGGGATGTGATAAATTTGGTATCAGAGTAGGTCAGTCCCAGAGAGTCTACGAGCTGTGTCTAGTAGAATCTTATTTATGGGTGTGTTGTGCACCACACTTATAAGCAAGAGGTTTCTGGGTATTTAGGGATGGTTACCGTTTTATCATCTCATAGATCATGCTATAGAGCTGAGTTATATCATTTTGAGTCTGATTCATGCTCTATCCCTTTTCTAGTTATGTTAATTACTAATAAGTCTACCGCTGCTCATGGAGCCAGTGTAGATAGGGATGAAGGTATTAGTTATGTCCCGTCTGGCCATACTTATAGAGTTGAGGTCCAGGGTGACGCGCACTCTCACGTATCACTTGTTCCACCCCCGCGAAAAGAGTTAGAGGAGGCACAATACCTCTAGCTGCTCAGGATATAGTAACTCCATCTTCGTGAAATTTGGTTTCCCTTGTAGCTCCACCCGAAATTTTTGAGCAGGGTGTGGAAAGTGTTGTGCAATTATTGGCACAAATAGTAGCTACTTAACAGTGATAGATAAGGGCTTCTATAGGTGTCGGGTCTTCTAATGGCATAGGGAGCTCCACAACCTAAGAGTTCCTCGGGTTGAGTCCGCCAATGTTTACCGTACTGATCTAGGTTCAGATCTTCATGACTTCATTGATCAGATGTAGCTATTATTGAGGGTTATGCATGCTTAAGATATTGAGGAAGTAGAGTTGGCCTCTTTCAGATTATGTGATGTGGATGTTCTATGGTATGAAGCTTGGGGCGGTCTAGAGGACCAAATGCACCTCCCGCTGTGTGCAAGGAATTCTCAAATGCCTTTCTTGATCATTACTTTCCATTGGAGGTACAAGAGGCTATATGTCACGCCCCGAACCTCGGGCCCGTGACTGGTGCCCTACCTGGGCACCCTTCTACCTTAACAACTAAGTACATTGCGGAAATTAATAACAGATCATTTTTTTTAAACCAACGTACGTGTAAGGCAAAGCCGACTAGGCTGCCATATAATATACATAAACAAAAGACACTACACTGTACACGAGTCCAATCCCACATATGAATACAGACCTCTAGGAGTTAAACTGAAATATGACGGGACAAGGCCCCGCCGTACCCAGCTGTACAAAGCACATGCTGAAGGATATATACCAAAAAGATAAACTCCTGGACAGAGGGAGCTATCCAAACACCCAGAGCAGGATCCTACACCTGCCGATCACCAAACAGCGTACCTAAACCTGCGGCATGAACGCGGCCCGAGAGGTCGATGCGAAGAATGTACCAAGTATGTGAGCGATGAAATGCGTAATGAAATCATAACATCTAAACAAAGCGGGAGACATGTATGATAGCCAACCTACGATACACAATACATAGCGATCATATCAAGTCGGGGGCGAGCCGCCAAAGTCACTACTCAAATATAACTATGGGTCTCACGCCCATAATATCAATCATGCGTGGAATCCTTCCTCACCGGCGATCCATGATATAACATAGCACCAATAGGCATACATGAACACCAAGTCCCACTGAGTTCTAAAAGCATGCGGGCGAGTAGGCAAGCGTCTGGTGGTATAACGTCTTGGGGTTTACCCTCATTTATACTCGACCTGAAGGAGGTGGTAAGCGGGGGTATAACGTCTTGGGGCTTGCCTCATTTATACTCTTACCACGGAGAAAGTGGTATAACGTCTTGGGGCTTGCCTCATTTATACTCTTACCCTATCTCAACCGGCCGTCAAACAACACATAAAGCGGGTGGTGCAGTCTTGGGGTTTACCCTCACTTATACTCTTACCGGAGAAGGTGGTACAACGTCTTGGGGTTTACCTCACTTATACTCTTTACCCTATCTCGACCGACCATCAAACAAGACATAAGCACTACCGTGTCTTCTATAAAAATCCGAATTTAACCAAGTACTACAAGTGGCGGAAGCATGCCGTGGAATCCACATCACCGTCGTGCGTCGATGAACTTACAACAAGACGGTAGACCTTCAACCGGAGTCGCGGCAACTTAATAAAACATAATACTTGCACTCAAAGGCTATTACCGTACATATAGGCAAGTTCTCAATTAACAAGCCAAAGTACTTATCAAGGCACACATAGGATAATTCTCATTTAACAAGCCAAAGTACTTATCAGGGCACAAATAGAATAAATTCTCATTTAACAAGCCAAAGTACTTATCAGGGCACAAATAGAATAAATTCTCATTTAACAAGCCAAAGTACTTATCCGGGCACAAATAGACAAATTCTCAATTTATCAAGCCAAAGTACTAATCAAGGCATACATAGAATAAATTCTCATTTAACAAGCCAAAGTACTTATCAAGGCACACATAGGATAATTCTCATTTAACAAGCCAAAGTACTTATCAGGGCACAAATAGAATAAATTCTCATTTAACAAGCCAAAGTACTTATCGAGCACAAATAGAATAAATTCTCATTTAACAAGCCAAAGTACTTATCCGGGCACAAATAGACAAATTCTCAATTTATCAAGCCAAAGTACTAATCAAGGCATACATAGAATAAATTCTCATTTAACAAGCCAAAGTACTTATCCGGGCACAAATAGAATAAATTCTCATTTAACAAGCCAAAGTACTTATCAGGGCACAAATAGAATAAATTCTCATTTAACAAGCCAAAGTACTTATCCGGGCACAAATAGACAAATTCTCAATTTATCAAGCCAAAGTACTAATCAAGGCATACATAGAATAAATTCTCATTTAACAAGCCAAAGTACTTATCCGGGCACAAATAGACAAATTCTCAATTTATCAAGCCAAAGTACTACGTACGTACATTCTTTTATAAAAGACTCCTTTCTATGTAAAGCCCCAAGATACTAACACCCGTAGTATCAAGGCGTGTCTATTTTTCAAAGTAAGTTACTACACTTTTAGAAAACTCATTTCAAAGCTTGAAATCAAGTAACTCCAAATTTTCACAATCTAGGCAACTTATGCCGATTAATCAAAATAGACAACTTTCAAAACCTTCCATAAAGCCGTTATAACCAACTTCCCATAAAGCCGTTATAACCCTTTATGGTTTTAGACGTATCCATTCCTTCAATAACCAAGAGACTTATACTATTAAAACCAAGTATCACATACTTACAATTCAAGTTCTTAACCTTCAAAATACTTGAGTCTCTTGTAGTTAGAAAACAAGTTTTCTTCTACTTTTTAAACCTCAAGTAACTTCACCCTTAACACAAGTTACTTCTCTTAAATCATGTCATTTCTCCTCTTTTAAATCAAATAAGTAAATCACTCCTTTGACTCCCCTAAAGTCATTATAATGACCATTAGGTTTTAGAACTAAGGCCCTAGCCAAAAGATTTGGAAACCACTTCCTTTTTAAGACTACATGTACTTTAAGTAAAAATACCTTCACTTTTAAGAATCCAAACTTCATCAAGAAAATGGATTCTACAACTTACTATCTAAACATCAAAGTACAATCAAGGAAGTACATAGAACAAATTCTATTTTAGGCAATCCAAATACAACCAAGGAATGGATCATTTAAGGAGTAAAACCTACTTTCTTTATCTTTAGGAATCATGCTAGAAGAGGAGATAGTTCACATACCTTTTCGGCTAAATCCACAAGCTAAGCCGAATACGCCGTACGTAGAAGTTTCAACCTATAATGGTCACAATAAGACTATCAACTTCTAGTCTCTAACGTAGAATAACACTAAGTATACTGATTCTAATTCTACGGAAAATCGGGCAAGACTTCCTTTGTTTCTACTCACTTTGCCACCTTTTTCAAGGCCGAATACAATAACCAACAAGCCACATTTAAGGCTCCAAACAACAACCAAACAAAGGGGATTACACGCCTTACAATACGTGTAAAATTCCGCCCCACAATTCATACGAAGTAGTTCAATACTACTAGTCATTCTCGGCCAACAATGACTCAACACAAGTCCTTTCCAATTCTTTTTTACAATTCCAAGTTATACGGTCTAACATGTTATATAGTCTAAACAACTTCAACAACTACAATTTCCTTCTTTATACAACATGCGACGACTTAAACGAATAATCAATTTGAATTGTAGTCTTAAGGCTAACATGCTAGTTTTCGGATTAGGGTTCCAATAGCCAATAACCATATCAAACTTCATATTATATAACTCATGCTTGCTAATAACCATAGCTACAATGATAAGTAAACCTTAATTGCTAAAACGACAAGAATATACCTTTATAAGCCCTTAAGATTTCCAAGATTCCAAAGTCGCGCCTTAGCAATTCTTAGCTCCTTTCCTTAGGTTCCAATCCGCTCCAAGCACTCCTTAGAGGCCTATGAAGAACCCATCTTCAAGTTCCAACTTCAAAGTTGAAGAACTCCCCTAGATTCCGCCTTGCGACTAACGTAAAAATACGTTTTTTCCGAAATCTTTCTATTGAGATAACCTTACAACACTCTTAGGAACCTTGGTTTTAAGTCTTGTGGCTAATGGACAACATTTGCAAATTTTTTTGTGTGGAAGGGACACTAAAGCCGAGAGCTTCACAAGGCTAAGCTCAAGTTCTCTAAATTTTCTAAGTGTAAAAATGAGCTTGTCTTGCACTAGCTATGTATATAAAACACAATGGATGGCTAAGATTTCAACACTTGAGTGGTTAGGATAGGTTTCACTAGGATCAAGCCTAGTTGGACAAGTTGACTTGTCAACAATGTCAAGCTTTGGAAGACTTATCTTCAACCATGGTCAATGACCATTATACCCTTGCATAAATTTCGACCAAGCCATGTGGGGGTGCCATGTGTCGCCCTCTCATTCACCCATAAAATTTCCGTAACCCTCGTGGGCCCCACAAAACGTAAAATTTCTCGGGTGGGCCCCACGTGACCAAATCCGTAAAAATAAATTTCCATAAATAATATAAGTTCCAAACTCTTCTAATAATGCATTTTGAGAATCCAATTCTCAACAACGAACATTTTTCCTTTCCGACGTTCGGAACATTTTCCGTCGGAAAAACAATTCTTCCTTTCGTACCAATTTCCAAGTCTTGTTTCCTTTCGTACATTCTCTTTTACATTTTCTGGACTTACGGGGTGTAACCTTCTTCCCCCCTTAGAAACATTCGTCCCCGAATGTTCTTAGTCGGTTGCCAAGCTATACACACTTCGGCACAATCTCTATACTATGCCTATCAATCAAAACTGCACAAGACCAACGATGCCACACATGGCAACCACAACATACGTAAACATAACAATGGACCTTCCGTCCGTGGTCCCTGCTCACAATACTCGAAGGTTACAGTCTTCCCCAAACACGGGATTCCTTAGAGGTTCATTTCTTTCCTTACTTGTCATACCTTTTCGTACTTTCAAACTTATCTAGTACACGTACAAAATCTCAAATATTGTTTCTATTCTCCAATCCTTGGAGTTACTATCCAAACTTGGCCATATAGTTACTTACATTCCCGTTAAGGCTCTTCTCGGTCCTTACGACCTAGTTTCGGTGGAACGCATCCACGAACTCGTACAATGATCAACTAGACTTGGGCCTGACATCCTCGTGACTATCACATAACGGGACCATTTCTAACTGACATCACCCCATTCCATACTATCGGCTGACTCGAAATGAGTCCATAACCCGACTCATCGTCACACTTAACTTCTCGTTCTTAGTCTGATATAAATCTCTCTTATCTCAAGGTACTTCTTACCCTATCCCCTATTCACTAGAGGTTCGTCACATAAGCCAAAGTATTTCTACTGTACAATCTTCCCTATTGGTCTTACACTGTCATGAGGCAATTACAACTTGTGAACTCTACACAACTATAGTCTCAGTCCACTTATCATTCTTGTCAATATTCTTACTTTTCACATTACTAATCAAAGTATTCCTACCTCTGGGGTACTATCACTTATAACTGCTAGCCACACAGGGAAAACATATATGCTAGGGCAAAATCTGAATCTATCAGCGCGTATGATTCAAAAGAATCGAAATATACCAGAACCGTGCGATGTCGCCTCCTGATCCTGCCCAGTAGTCACGTCATCTATGCGGTTCGAAGGACCGCCAGAACTATAAACTCCACCCTGACCTCTACCACGACCGGCTGACATCTGAACACCCTGCCCTGGGGGACGCACAGCTGTGGAGGAAAGGGAACCAACCATCGGCCTCATAGGCTGAGCCACCTCACCGGTGCCCCTTCTAAAAGGACATACCCTCGATATGGCGGACGACCACAATAATAACAAACACTGTGCGAGACGACATTTCCCAAATGGCGCTTACTACAATGGAAACACTGAGGAATAAGTGGCCTCGACTGAGAAAATCCTCTGCTCCTCTGAGAACCTCGACCTCTGGAGCTTGGACCGGCTCCTAAATACCTTGTGAGATCAAATCTCCCACCTGTGAGCTGCGGGGGTATGTACTGGGTAGGTTGGGACGAATATCTCACTCTTCTTGAGGCGGCTCGTCCAAAACTCACGGATAACCAACCGGTCTAGCCTCTTACGCAGATCTCGCGTTGGCCTCTACCCTCTGTACACCGTCATCTTGGCCGAATAACCTCCTGGCGAGGAAAGCGTAGCTTGCTATCTTGGTCAATAACATAATGGCTTCTTGTGACCCTAAAGTCTTCCCCTAGCGAGAAAGCTGAGGCTGCAGTGCGTGGTCTCAAAACTGCGCGAAGAACTTCGCCGATCGTGGTACATCATCTGGTATACCCTGGGCACAAGCCCTATCAACTCTCTGAGTCTGACTAGTAGCTCCTGCTCCTCCTTTGCCCTTCAGGCGGTTGTTGCTCTCTCGAGGCATAAGCGTAACACAAAATTACGTCGAGAGGAATTATCTTACTAACACAGCTCTATGGCACGATCTTAGAGTGAGAAGAATAGAAACCAACTCCTAAATGTCCTGTAGCCTCCTGTTTATGGGTGTGGCGCGCAACACACCGATAATCAAGACTCTACTAGACACGGTCTGTAAACATTCCGAGGACTGACTGCTCTGATACCACTCTGTCACGCCCCGAACCCCGGGCCCGTGACTGGTGCCCTACCTGGGCACCCTTCTACCTTAACAACTAAGTACATTGCGGAAATTAATAACAGCTCATTTTTTTTAAACCAACGTACGTGTAAGGCAAAGCCGACTAGGCTGCCATATAATATACATAAACAAAAGACACTACACTGTACACGAGTCCAATCCCACATATGAATCTGACCTGCAGGAGTTAAATCGAAATATGACGGGACAAGGCCCCGTACCCAAAGCGTACAAAGCTTTGTCTTGAAGGATATATACCAAAAGATAAACTCACGGAGAGGAGCTATCCAAAACCCAGGCGGGATCCTACACTGCCGATCACCAAACAGCGTACCTAAACTGCGGCGTGACGCGGCCCGAGGAGGTCGATGCGAAGAATGTACCAAGTATGTGAGCGATGAAATGCGTAATGAAATCATAACAGTCTAAACAAGCGGGAGACATGTATGATAGCCAACCTACGATTACCTGATACATAGCGGTCATATCAAGTCGTGGGCGCAGCCCTCAAAGTCACTACTCAAATATAACTATGGGTCTCGCCCATAATATCAATCATGCGTGGAATCCTTCCTCACCGGCGATCCGGCGATATAACATAGCACCAATAGGCATACATGAACACCAAGTCCCACTGAGTTCTAAAAGCATGCGGGCGAGTAGGCAAACGTGCGTGGTATAACGTCTTGGGGTTTACCCTCATTTATACTCGACCACGAAGGAGGTGGTAAGCGGGGGTATAACGTCTTGGGGCTTGCCCGCCATTTATACTCTTACCACTGGAGAAAGTGGTATAACGTCTTGGGGCTTGCCCGCCATTTATACTCTTACCCTATCTCAACCGCCGTCAAACAACACACATAAAGCAGGTGGTACAGCGTCTTGGGGGTTTACCCCTCACTTATACTCTTACCCTGGAGAAGGTGGTACAGCGTCTTGGGGGTTTACCCCTCACTTATACTCTTACCCTATCTCGACCGACCATCAAACAAGACATAATCAATACCATGTCTTTTATAAAAATCCGGGAATTTAACCCAAGTACTACAAGTGGCGGAAGCATACCGTGGAATCCCACATCAGCGTCGATGCGTCCAAGAACTTCTGACAAGACGGTACCACTTCAACCGAGAGTCGCGGCAACTTAATAAAACATAATACTTGCACTCAAAGGCTATTACCAGCACATATAGGCAAGTTCTCAATTAACCAAGCCAAAGTACTTATCAAGGCACACATAGGATAATTCTCATTTAACAAGCCAAAGTACTTATCAGGGCACAAATAGAATAAATTCTCATTTAACAAGCCAAAGTACTTATCAGGGCACAAATAGAATAAATTCTCATTTAACAAGCCAAAGTACTTATCCGGGCACAAATAGACAAATTCTCAATTTATCAAGCCAAAGTACTAATCAAGGCATACATAGAATAAATTCTCATTTAACAAGCCAAAGTACTTATCAAGGCACACATAGGATAATTCTCATTTAACAAGCCAAAGTACTTATCAGGGCACAAATAGAATAAATTCTCATTTAACAAGCCAAAGTACTTATCCGGGCACAAATAGAATAAATTCTCATTTAACAAGCCAAAGTACTTATCCGGGCACAAATAGACAAATTCTCAATTTATCAAGCCAAAGTACTAATCAAGGCATACATAGAATAAATTCTCATTTAACAAGCCAAAGTACTTATCCGGGCACAAATAGAATAAATTCTCATTTAACAAGCCAAAGTACTTATCAGGGCACAAATAGAATAAATTCTCATTTAACAAGCCAAAGTACTTATCCGGGCACAAATAGACAAATTCTCAATTTATCAAGACAAAGTACTACGTACGTACATTCTTTTATAAAAGACTCCTTTCTATGTAAAGCCCCAAGATACTAACACCCGTAGTATCAAGGCGTGTCTATTTTTCAAAGTAAGTTACTACACTTTTAGAAAACTCATTTCAAAGCTTGAAATCAAGTAACTCCAAATTTTCACAATCTAGGCAACTTATGCCGATTAATCAAAATAGACAACTTTCAAAACCTTCCATAAAGCCGTTATAACCAACTTCCCATAAAGCCGTTATAACCCTTTATGGTTTTAGACGTATCCATTCCTTCAATAACCAAGAGACTTATACTATTAAAACCAAGTATCACATACTTACAATTCAAGTTCTTAACCTTCAAAATACTTCAAGTCTCTTAATAGTTAGAAAACAAGTTTTCTTCTACTTTTTAAACCTCAAGTAACTTCACCCTTAACACAAGTTACTTCTCTTAAATCATGTCATTTCTCCTCTTTTAAATCAAATAAGTAAATCACTCCTTTGACTCCCCTAAAGTCATTATAATGACCATTAGGTTTTAGAACTAAGGCCCTAGCCAAAAGATTTGGAAACCACTTCCTTTTTAAGACTACATGTACTTTAAGTAAAAATACCTTCACTTTTAAGAATCCAAACTTCATCAAGAAAATGGATTCTACAACTTACTATCTAAACATCAAAGTACAATCAAGGAAGTACATAGAACAAATTCTATTTTAGGCAATCCAAATACAACCAAGGAATGGATCATTTAAGGAGTAGAACCTACTTTCTTTATCTTTAGGAATCATGCTAGAAGAGGAGATAGTTCACATACCTTTTCGGCTAAATCCACAAGCTAAGCCGAATACGCCGTACGTAGAAGTGTCAACCTATAATGGTCACAATAAGACTATCAACTTCTAGTCTCTAACGTAGAATAACACTAAGTATACGGTCTCTAATTCTACGGAAAATCGGGCAGCACTTCCTTTGTTTCTACTCACTTTGCCACCTTTTTCAAGGCCGAATACAATAACCAACAAGCCACATTTAAGGCTCCAAACAACAACCAAACAAAGGGGATTACACGCCTTACAATACGTGTAAAATTCCGCCCCACAATTCATACGAAGTAGTTCAATACTACTAGTCATTCTCGGCCAACAATGACTCAACACAAGTCCTTTCCAATTCTTTTTTACAATTCCAAGTTCTACGGTCTAACATGTTATATAGTCTAAACAACTTCAACAACTACAATTTCCTTCTTTATACAACATGCGACGACTTAAACGAATAATCAATTTGAATTGTAGTCTTAAGGCTAACATGCTAGTTTTCGGATTAGGGTTCCAATAGACAATAACCATATCAAACTTCATATTATATAACTCATGCTTGCTAATAACCATAGCTCTGATGATAAGTAAACCTTAATTGCTAAAAGCGACAAGAATATACCTTTATAAGCCCTTAAGATTTCCAAGATTCCAAAGTCGCGCCTTAGCAATTCTTAGCTCCTTTCCTTAGGTTCCAATCCGCTCCAAGCACTCCTTAGAGGCCTATGAAGAACCCATCTTCAAGTTCCAACTTCAAAGTTGAAGAACTCCCCTAGATTCCGCCTTGCGACTAACGTAAAAATACGTTTTTTCCGAAATCTTTCTATTGAGATAACCTTACAACACTCTTAGGAACCTTGGTTTTAAGTCTTGTGGCTAATGGACAACATTTGCAAATTTTTTTGTGTGGAAGGGACACTAAAGCCGAGAGCTTCACAAGGCTAAGCTCAAGTTCTCTAAATTTTCTAAGTGTAAAAATGAGCTTGTCTTGCACTAGCTATGTATATAAAACACAATGGATGGCTAAGATTTCAACACTTGAGTGGTTAGGATAGGTTTCACTAGGATCAAGCCTAGTTGGACAAGTTGACTTGTCAACAATGTCAAGCTTTGGAAGACTTATCTTCAACCATGGTCAATGACCATTATACCCTTGCATAAATTTCGACCAAGCCATGTGGGGGTGCCATGTGTCGCCCTCTCATTCACCCATAAAATTTCCGTAACCCTCGTGGGCCCCACAAAACGTAAAATTTCTCGGGTGGGCCCCACGTGACCAAATCCGTAAAAATAAATTTCCATAAATAATATAAGTTCCAAACTCTTCTAATAATGCATTTTGAGAATCCAATTCTCAACAACGAACATTTTTCCTTTCCGACGTTCGGAACATTTTCCGTCGGAAAAACAATTCTTCCTTTCGTACCAATTTCCAAGTCTTGTTTCCTTTCGTACATTCTCTTTTACATGTTCTGGACTTACGGGGTGTAACACTATAGTAGAGTGGTTCTTAAACTTCAAGCAGAGGGGACAAAGTATATGAGATTACAGTATTTAGTTTGATTTTCTAGCTAGGTATGCTCTGAATATTGTGGATATGATGAGGGCTTGAGTTCATCAATTTGTATCAGGTTTGGATCCACATCTTATTGGAAAGTGTACGATAGCTTCCCTGAATAGGGATATGGACATCTCTAGGATACATGCATATGCTCAGAATGTTGAGGACCATAAGCGCCAGCTCCGAGATGATAGATATGCAGAAAGAGAGTTGACTAGGAGGGCTAGATCAGCTGGATCTTTTATAGAGGCATTGATTAGTTCCAGGAACTGATTCTCTAGACATCCACCTCAGTTTGCTAATACTTCTCTATCTCAACTTCAATAGCCCAGATATGATAGATATACTCATTTTAGACTAGATTGAGTTCAAGATCTTCTGGTTCTCAGAGGCAAGGGAGTTCGAGCCAGATGAGGCATCCATTGGTGACATGTGACCAATGTGGTAGGGCATATTTAGAAGAGTGTCATTAGGGCTTCGATATATATTATTAGTGTGGAAGTCTTGATCACTATATGCGCTAGTGTTCGAGCAGAGGTAGAGGTGGTATGGCTAAGCCTACGGGGTCGACAACAATATCCTCGTCAAGTGTACATCCAACATGTGGTAGGACATAAATCTCAACATGTAGAGGCAGAGACATAGGGGGAACATCTAGTTCAGGCGGTGCTTAGAACTGCATCTATGCTTTATCAGGCCGTTAGGATTTGAAGTTATCTCTGGATGTTATTATAGTATACTATTCGTCTTAATTTATGATGTTTATGTATTAATACACCCTGGCTCCAATTTTTCCTATGTTACACCTTTCATTGCTACTAAGTTTTGGAAATTATTGTCTAAGCCATATGAAGTGGCTACGCTAGTTGTGAGTTGGCTGACTTAGCTAATTTGTGAATGGTTGAATTTTATGTCATTATGGGCATGAGTTGATTGGCCGCTTGTTAGGAAAATGTTGGTTGTCGAACGAAGGTTGTTTGATTCAGTTTTCCAGGCAAACCGACCCTTGAATGGAAGGGTAATTCATCTACGCCTAAAGACAGGTTTATTTCCTACGTAAAGGCAAGTAAGATGATTTCCAAAGGTTTTATCTACCATCTGGTACAGGTTAGAGATGCAAATGTAGAGGCTCCGACCCTTCAGTCTGTCCCAGTTGTAAATGAGTTTCTGGATGTATTTCCGGATGATCTTTTGGGTATTCCTCCAAAAAGGGAGATCGTGTCTATTGATGTGCTTCCAGACATGCAACCGATATCTATCCCTCCTTATATAATGGATTCTGCTGAGCTGAGGGAATTGAAGGATCAGCTGAGGAATTTGTTAGATAAGGCTTTATCAGGCCTAGAACTTCACCGTGGTCGCACTAGTACTAATCATTCGCAAGAAAGATGATTCTATCACTACAAAAAAAATGGCCTACGGTGACGGTCCAAAACTGTCACCGTAGGGGGTGGATGACAGTTATTCTAAGTGTCATAGTAGTCAGTGTCACCGTAGGTCATCCCTACGGTGACAGTTTAAATAACCGTCACACATTTCACGGTTTTTTTATTTATTTTTTTCGGGAATTTACAAATTTTGGCGGTAAATATTTAAATTTATTAATTTAATATATTTTTTGGCGGTAAATTTTAATTAATTATTTTTTAATTTTTCAATAATATTTAAATTGGAGAGAAAATAGCATATTGTAACTAAAATGTAACTAATTAATCAAATCATTTTAATATACAATATTGAAATATTTATGAATTGTTTTATAAAATAAATGTCCCAAAACAAAAGAAATGCATGGTCTCAGTCAAGACCAACAAGAAGGCCGAAAATACAATGTCTTCTTAACTCCCTGATTGCCAATTCCGCCAAATCTTTAGTAGGGACTATCTTTGCTTGTGGCATAATTTGATATCAGCTGGAGCCATCTGCATAACCCCAAGTAAAGAACCAAAAAAATGTTAATGATCTCTCCAAGTATGGTGATGCATTATGAAGAAATTGACATATTTCATACTTTTATATTTCATCTATTTGTTTTGTAATTTCCGAGACTCTTCATATACTTTCGATGCATTTCATGTAAAACAAATAAAAGAAAAGGATTAGTAGGTGGAATATAAAAATATGCGCATAAGTAAAAAAATATGCAAATTCACTTTGTATTCTGTATGTTAAACCGATTTCAATGAATTCTTTTACACGAGAATGGCCTATTCTTCTTGTTTCCATTGATAAAAATTAAGTGCTCAACAGATGACCTATAACACCTTTTAAATACATAGGTATACCTAGACTAAACATTCACAATATGTCTAATAAGTACAATCTGCTATAATATGACATATGAGGCTATCTATAACACATGAAAACAAATTACTTTTAGACAGATAAAGGCAATTGCAGTTAATGAATTGAACAAGAATGAGTGAATCCCACCAATAAAAATAATCCAGACTTTACACTAAGAGCATATTTTATATATAAATACATCAGCAAAATAGCCAAAAATCAGCAGCAAAATGGCCCAAAAATCAGTAGCAAAATGGCCCAAAAAACTGTAGTAAAATGGCCAAAACAAATCAGTAGCAAAATGTCCAAAAATCAGTAGCAAAATGGCCCAAAAAAATAAGTCCGACGAATAGTAAAATCCTAAGTTATACAACTATGTACCTCTGCATCTAGGTAAGATAGAGCATCTTGACAGGACCTTCATGTCATTTAAACATAGCCTAGGCAATTTATGAGAGACTATTTTCCAAATATGTAATCTAGAGGGAAGACATGAGAAGATGGTGCTAAAGTTGGGACATGTAGACTGCCAGGTAGCAGAGAGAACACATAAGAGAGAGAGAACACATAAGAGAGAGAGACAGCAGGGCATATTAAAGCTTACTAATTGATCATTTGGCATGATGTATATTCACGGCCCTAAGATGAACATGGATAACATAAACAATATATTATTATATCAATTATGATGTGGGACAAGCACAGCACAGATTCTAGGCAAACAAAGACACCAAGCAAGTATATTGAGGCCAATATGATGCATATATGGAAACTTACACAAGCATCAATGGCTATATTAAACTGTACCTCAGGTCAAACTAGTAATATGTACACAGGGAAAGATGTGGGAGAGTTAAATGGATACAAAAATAACATTGTTCCCATACTAGACCCAAGCAAAAATTATGAGGCCATATCATTAACACATAGCAAAAATTATGTGTTCATATACAATCTATCCTATTTCTGGAGTAGCAGGGAATCTTTAAGGTGAACTTAACAATTATCACACTTTCACATACACTACATACTAAAC
This sequence comes from Przewalskia tangutica, assembly GCA_029844215.1. Lineage (NCBI taxonomy): Eukaryota > Viridiplantae > Streptophyta > Magnoliopsida > Solanales > Solanaceae > Przewalskia > Przewalskia tangutica. Next base: position 17,890,600 of record CM056720.1, on the reverse strand, counting down.
TAAGAACAAAAATAAATATCACCTTCAAACAAAACGAACCTACATTCAATGCCAAGATTTATAGGTTCAAATAGCTTCAGTTTCTAGCATTATGTTAAGATACTAAGTCAGGGCTATCCTTAGTTAAAAAATTGACTAAGCTAAATACCAAATATCATGGGTCATTTATGGACTTAATCAACACTAAGTGACATAAATAAGCATGATATGTTAGTAAGCTAGCTAAACATGATTCCTAAATATTAACAAATATTTTCAAGCAAGTATTATGACTCAAAGCAGATTGTATAGAGCTAAAAAAATTATAACTAACACACAATTCATTTAATATATTTACATTGCCACCAGCGAACTGCCGGAAAAAATGGCGAATGGAGTTCAAGATGAAATCGAGCTTGGAGATTAAGTGTATGTTGTAGAGAATGTTGAGACGGACACAGTGATGCCACCCACAGTCGCCGACGCTACCGGAGTTGGCCGGAAAATGCAAAAAAGCTTTCAATTTTTCCGATTTGGTCGATCGGAGAAATGGTGAAGAACTGAAGGTGTAGAGTGGGTGTATAACATCGGCAAGATGACAACGAGTATAATGGTACCAGCCACGACCGTTGATTGTTGCTCCGGTGGCCGAAAAATCGATGGCGACAACTAGGGGTACAACACCTATTGAAATGGCCGACGAGTCGAAATGGAAGAGATGAAGCATGGCGGTGGTATGGAAATGACCGCTGTGATACGACGGTCACAGTGGTATAACCCACCGTTGTCGAAACTCGCTCAGTCCGTCGGAATTTCCAAAAAATGGACCGGAGTAGAGGATATTTTCGATCTAAAATTGGTGGATAAATAGGATGAATCAAAGGTTGTGGTTGGTATGGAAATGACGGTCTTGAAGAGACGAAGCTAATGGTGTAAGTCTCGCCTCCAATGGATTTCTGTGGTGGCCGAAAATGGCGTTTCGCCCATTCTGCTGTTCGCCGACGGTTCATCATGTGATGGGTTTTTTGGAGATGAATAAATTGGTGTTGTTATGAATTTGGTCGATTTCAGTAATGAAAAATGGGTTTTAGTGTTAAATGGGTCGGGTCGGATGGATTAAAAAAAAAGCTAATTTAAAATTCGTCATAAAAACATGTGACGATTGAAATCATCGTTACATCGCTGTCACAAAGTTGCGGTTAAAAATCGTCATATATCTGTCACAAAGGTCCATTGACCAGAAAGTCAATGCAAAAACCATCATAACGTGTGACGGTTTTTAAAACCGTCACACTTACACTGTCACCGTAGACCATTTTTCTTTTAGTGTATGAGGGTGTACATTGATTACATGCAACTTAATAAGGTTACCATTAAGAATATAGACCCACTTCCGAGGATCCATTATCTATTTGATCAATTGTAGGGTGCCAATTATTTCTTGAAGATCATTTAAGATCAGGGTATCACTAGTTGAAGGTAAAGGCGAAATATATTCTGAAGATAGCCTTTCGGACCAGGTATGAGTTTCTGGTGATGTCCTTTGGACTCACTAATGCACCAATGACCTTCATGGATTTATTGATTGGGTCTTCAAGTCTTTCCTAGATATCTTTGTGATTGTATTCATTGATGATATTTTAGTATACTCATGGATTGAGGCAAATCATGTGGATCACCTCCGAGCGGTGTTACAGATGCACCAGGATTGTAAGTTGTATGCTAAGTTCTCCAAATGTGAATTTTGGTTGGACTCAGTTGCTTTTCTGGGCTATATAGTCTCTTCAGAAGGTATAAAGGTAGATAACCAGAAGATTGATTCCGTAAAGAATTAGCCAAGGCCCATGACCCTCACCGAGGTACGTAGTTTCTTGAGCTTGGCAGGATATTACTATAGATTTGTGGAGGGATTTTGTTCTATCTCTCGCAGCTTTGACAAAGATTACTCATAAGACAACCAAGTTTCAGTGGTCAGATGCGTATGAGCATAGATTTCAGGAGTTAAAGGATAGGTTGATATCCGTACCTATCTTGGCACTTCTAGAGGGTACCGATGGGTATATGTTTTATTGTGATGCCTCCAAAGTTGGCCTAAGTTGTGGTTTGATGCAACATGAGGTAGTTGAGGAAACATAATCTGAACTATCTGACTCATGATCTTGAGTTGATCACTATTATATTTATCTTGAAATATGCCATCACTATTTATATAAGGTTAATGCTGATCTATTTACATATCATAAGAGCTTACAGTACATATTTTTTGCAGAAAAAGTTGAATCTACAACAAAAGAGATGGTTTGAGCTATTAAGATATTATGATGTTGATATTTTATACCATCCAGACAAGGTGAATGTTATAGTTGACGCCTTAAGCCGTAATTCTATGGGGAGTTTGAATCGTGTTAAATCCAATACGTTAGAGATGAACAATGAGTTTTTTCGACTAGCTAGTCTGAATGTTCGACTACTTGACATGGGTGATAGAAGTGATGTGGTTCAGAACATCGCATAATCATATTTAATAGCAAAAGTGAAAATAAGGTTGTTTGACAACCCTGTGATGTAACTAAGGAGGGGTGATGTTTGGTAAGTGGGTCGGGTGTTGGTTATATTCGGGTTGACCAAAAAATGGAGGCAAAGTTGGGGTTCTCGTCTTAGCCAGAAAGTGTGGTGTTGTGGGATTATTTCTTATAGTTTTATATGGAATTGGGTCAAGGCGTTTTATGGGGTTATTGTGAGTACGTTGAGTATATGGTGACCGAGTAAGGTGGTTTGATGAAGGCAAGGTGACAGAATAAAATTGAAATAGTGAGTTCTCGATAAGGTGTGTTATACGGACTGTTTAGTGTTTTCGGACTTGGACATGTGTATTCATGGGAATTCGGTTGGTGGCCTTTGTAGTGGGTATTAGGGGAGTATTTTTGGATATGATGATAGAAGGAATAAGGTGGGGGTGCGGATGCTATGTCAAGGATATGGACACAAGGGTTTTACTGCCCGGGTCGACACCAAGATGAAGGTGACCAATTCCACAAGGTCAAGATCGGGGTTGCTAAGTACAAGCCTGTGAACTAGCAAAGTGAGGGTGGTCAGAAGCCCTTTTAGTAACATGAAGCTTAGGCTAAGTTGGTCCATACAGTTCCAACATTCGCTTACCACTAAGGGGGTTCCTCAAGCTTGGGTATTGATTAGGTCACACAGTCCTAACCAAGACTTACACCAAAGGGAAACCTTAGTTTGGGTTTAACTAGGTCACACAGTCCTAGCTTCAACTTACACTAAGTGGTTTGACTCATACAAGAACCAAAGGCCCATATAAGGACCAACTAATGTATACAACACACAAGTTGAATACCTTAGCTTTTGAGTAAAACTCACTTTTATATTTCATCAACTCTCTCATATTTACAGGTCTTAATGGTCCTATTTATAGTAGCAAATGGACCACTCTAGAAGACAAATTAAAAGACACAAACTACATGACAATTTCGGTATAATGTGGATAAATGAGATCGGTTTTGGGTTTAGTTGGTGACCAAGAGTGTTTCGACCAAACCAAGATAATGGGAAAGGTCTTGGCTTTTCTTAGGGACAAATAATGAATCTCACACTCCCTTTGTGAATTCCAAGTAGAAGAGTGGATGGATTTGGATTCTCAGGACTTTATCTTCTTTACTAGTTTAGAAGCTTCCATCTTGATTTTGAGTGCCTTGGCCGAATGGAGAATGGATTATTTCGACCATCCCTTCATCTTCTTGGTGTAGCCAAATACATGTATGAATTATACTTTTGGAAGCTTCATCTTCTAGACTATTCTTATCCTTACCAACTTGTCCTCCAACTCACGACCTAGTCATCCCTTTTGGCTTAGTCACCTTATTGCAAGACTCCCGGCCTTGTCACCCTTTACATGGCCTATTAATTGTGTCCTAAGGTAGTTATTACATGGAATACTACGTCCTAAGCTAAGAGCTAAAAGCTAAGCTAAGAAATAAAGACAAGCTAAAAGAAAATATGGTCTTTGGCCAAGACCTACATACAAAGGCCGAATAAAATCTTGCTTCCTAAATCTTCACGTGACAATCCAACTCCATTCCATTTTCCATGCCATTTGAGGCATATTATCTTCGGATGATCAACCTTCTTTGGAATGCCAGCCTTAACACCTCGAGGATCAAATTTGAACCTTGAGCTAACAGGGATTTTTACATCATACTCTCCTTCTTTGGAAGTCCAAAAGTTTATCTCGTAGGTTCCTTCTTCATAACTGACCAAATAGGGATCCGAATACAAGATAAATGGTTTTGACTTCACATAATGCTCATATTGGATCACGGAGATGATAAGACATACCGACTTGCCATGGATTGAAGAATGACATGATGCACCATTCAATTTTATGCTAGAGCAAAATAAGGCACCTACTATAGATTCGTGTTTGGTGTCCAATGGCTTTTCATGGCTTGACATGGTTAGAATAGGGGTTTCATAATTTTTTTCCTTCAAGGTCTCAAAGACTGGTTTTTTCTTAAAGCCATTCACACTCATCCCTTCTCATTAGTTCGGTTATAGAAGCAATAAGTTTACAACACTCCCCAATGAAGTGATGTGAAAAATATGTCGGGCCCAAGGAAATATTTTGCCGCAACAATTCCCATAGACTCAGACCAACTTCAGATATACTCCATCTCGGGCCGGTTAGCACAAGTGTCCTCAGATGATGTCAAGTGTCCCAATGATGGATATGATACCTTGTGTAAGGGAGAGTTTGAAATGTCACACTATTACAAACCATTCGTCCAAACACAACTCGATCACGAGGGTCACCTACAATGCATTTACCTCTCGGGTTCCCCTTAGAGGGTGTTCTCTCCTTGAGTCCATCTTAAAGGACCACTTGGTTCCATTTGATTCCTTCAAAGTAAATTCCAGTCTCGGCAAAGAGAGCTTGCTTTTTATGATGTGTCAATTTATTGGATAGTGTCATATGTGTGCCAAGTCTTATCTTCTACTGGCACCAAAAAAGTGGGTGTCATGCATAGACTACGACTCTTTTGTGTATAGCCTTCGCCTATCAATTCTTTTTCTTGGCCTTGCAACTCTTCAACCTCTTCCAGGTGGCATCCATAGCTTTGTTGATTAGGTAATGAACTTCTTGAAAATAAATCAAGAGTATGTTCAACACCTTTCATTGGTAGTGTATCGGATACAACGTCATTCAGAAGTTCCTTCATATCAGAAACTATAGAACTCCCCTTCTTAAATTCTTTCCCTATCTTTTGTGCATCAAGTAAGGGGGTCTCAGAATTTTCCTTGGCTTCAGATTCCTCAATGGACTTCCCACCATCTTCATTTTTCACTACTTAGGGGTTAGGACATTCATTGGCAAAGTGTCCCAATCCTCGACATTAGAAACACCTTTTTCTCTTTTTGTCTACCCCATTGTGACCTCTACTTTCTTCCTCGTATCTTTTTCTATAACTCCTTGATCATATAATGGATTAGTAAAAGAAGTATTACCCTCTTTTACCTTTTGATCTTCAATTTTATGACGATACAAGGGATTAGTAAAAAAGGTACAGTCCATTTTCTTAACATTGTGGGATTTATGTAAGACTTTGGGACACCTCTCCTTTGTGGTTTCTCAAGCTTGTGTACACTTCCAAAGGTGCGACATGACACAACTTCAATCTTTTCTTGACGACGGGTGGCTTGAAGTGTAGACTTGTTTATACTCCCTTGGCAAGAATTCCCTCTTCAAGTGCTTCTTTAATTTCTCCCAAGAGTCAATCTTAGTCTTGCCATGTCTCCTCCGACTTGTTTTTAGATTTCCATACCACAGGGATGCGGATAATTTCAACTCCCGCGTAGCCACCTTAAAGCACTTAAGATCATCGTATTGTTTGAGGTAAAAAAGTCTCTCAATGGCCCTTATCTATTTAAGAAACTCATCCGGGTCCATGTTGTCTTCAAACGTTGGAAGATCAACCTGTAAGGTCCGATCATTCTCCCTTTTATGTATTGGGATATTTTTCACAACCCTTGACTTGTCAGTTTTACTCACAGTATGTTCCGCAAGTTCCCTTCTCAATGCTTGCTCACGTTCGGCCAAAACATCATATAGGATCCGCCTTGGTGATGGTCATCGTGTCAAGGCATGGGATGGGAGAGCATTGCTCTAATACCAATCTGAAATAAGAAATGAGGGGTGTTTTTTGGTAAGTGGGTCGGGTGTTGGTTATATTCCGGTTGACCCGAAAATGGATACTAAAGTTGGGGTTCTTGGGTTCTCGACTTAACCGGGTAGTGTGATGTTGTGGGATTATTACGGGTAGTTCTATATAGAATTGCTTCAAGGAGTTTTATAGGGTTGTTTTGGGTACCTTGAGGGTAGCTATGGTGATCGGGTTTTGTGATTAGATGATGGAAAGGTGACAGAACAGAACTAAAATAGTGAGGTTCTTGGTAAGGTGTGTTATGCGGACTGTTTGGTGTTGTCGAACATGGACGTGTGTATTCTTGGGAATTTGGTTGGTGTCCCTTGTAGTGGTTGTTAGGGAGTATTTTGGGATGTAGTGATAAGAGGAATGAGATGGTTTGGACGAGGTATGGAAACCAGAATGTGAGGTACAAGTCCGAGTACACACCAAGTATTGGTTCGTTCGATTTCGACTAAGTGTTTGGTTTTGTGGTTTTAGTGGGGTGCGGATAATATGTCAAGCATATGGACATGGGGGTTTTACTGCTCGGGTCGGCACCAAGATGAAGGTGACCAATTCCACTAGTTCGAGATCGAGGTTGCTAAGTACAAGCCCATGAAGTAGCCAAGTGAGGGTGGTCGGAAGTCTTTTTAGTAACCCAGATCTTAGGCTAGGTTGGTCCACACAGTTCCAATGATATCTTACCACAAAGGGGTTCCTTACGCTTGGGTATTGTTTATGTCACATGGTCATAATAAATACTTACACTTAATGGAAACCTTAGCTTGGGTTTAACTAGGTCACACAGTCCTAGCTTCAACTTACACTAAGGGGTTTGACTCACACAAGAACCAAAGGCTCACACAAGGACCAACTAATGTATACAACACACATGTTGAATACCTTAACTTTTGAGTAAAACTCACTTTTATATTTCATCAACTCTCTCATATTTACAGGTCCTAAAGGTCCTATTTATAGTAGCAATGGACCATTCTAGAAGACAAATTAAAAGACACAGACTACATGACAATTTCGGTATAATGTGGATAAATGTGAGCGGTTTTGGGTTTAGTTGGTAACTGTCACGACCCGACCCCGGGACCGCGACTGGTGCCCTACCTGGGAACCCTTACAGGTAAACATCAGAGAAAAATCAGCGGAACATACATGAAACTTATAAATAAAACATCGGAAGTAATACAACAGGTTAGCCGATAGGGCTACCTTCCAGTACATATATAAAAACAACCGAAGCAGTTGCCTCCTTTCTTTTACAAACTGACCCACAATATGTGACTACAGATGTTACACCCCGTATTTACAGGATATGTTTTAAGAACGTACGTAAGAACTCACAAGTGTTAAGATTGGAGACTTGTAAAAATTATCGGAATTATGGAATTGTCGGAAAAATGTAATATTGTGACGAATGGGAGGGCGACATGTGTCCCCCCCTTCCTAGTGCCTTGGACGAATTGGCATGGCCTAAATGGTCATTGGACCATAGTCTTGGATGACTAAAGTCTTGCAAGTTGTAGCTTGAGTTCTTTGACTAAGTCAAAGGCCCCACTTTAGTCTTGATATTTAACTAGAGCTCATCCTAACCACCCAATTGTGTGTATCTTGACCCTCCATGTCCCTTTTTAATACTAGTAGTAGTATGACAAGTTCCATACTTAGCCAAAATTACAAAAATTGGAAGAACCACTAGAAGAGCTCTCGGGTTCCCTCTTGGAAAGGAAGAATGTTTTTTGTTGCTTGTCCATTTAACTCCACACTTTAAACCAAGGTTCTTGAGGGTAGTGTAAGTGTATCTCAATAGAAAAATCCCGGAAAAAGGAGAGTTTTCGTATTAGTCGCAAAGTGAAAACCTAGTGGCTTTCTAGGTTTTGGATTGGAAGATTGAAGGATAATTGTTGGTATTGTTCTAAGGGTCCCAACAAGCGGATTGAGGTGTCTTAAGGAGGCTCTAGGTTGCTAAAGAGCAACTTCGGTTTTGAAGATTGGATTAAAAAGCGTTGAGGTATAATCTTGTTCTTTGAAAGTATTACAAAATTATTTATTTTGTTGTTAGCTTTACTTGTTGCTAGCATGAAGTATATGTTGAAGATTATAAGGATTATAGATCGATTGTAGTCTTTGAAATTCGAAATGAAATGTAGGCCATGTTAAGTTGGATTACAATTTGATCGTTGTTAGAATCGTCGCATGTTATTGACTTGAAGCTTATGGTAGTAATAACCAAATGCGACTTGATATCTTATTATGCTACCAATTTGGATTGAAATGGAAATTGGATAAGAATTAGTTTGGTTGAACTCAAGGTGGCCGATTTTGGACTTGTAGTTTGTAGTAGTTGGTTAGTCATTTGTATTGGACTATCTTCTATTTAATTGTGAGCCAATTGGGGCTGTTTAGTTAGCCATTTGTATTGGACTATCTTCTACTTAATTGTGAGCCAATTGGGGCTGTTTGGTTATTGTAATCGACCTTGAAAAAGGTGGCAAAGTGAGTAGAAACAAAGGAGGTGCTGTCCGATTTTCCATAGAATTTGGCGACTTAGCACTTAGAATATTCTACGTTTGAAGTAAGAGGTTAATGGACGTATTGTGACCATGATAGGTTGAAGAACTAAGAATAGCGTATCCTACTGGAAGATTGTGATAGCTCAAGGTTGAAGTACTTTGGAGCATCTTGCTACTTGTCGACAATCGTCGCGAGGTATGTGAACCTCTTCCTTCCTTTGGCATGATCCTATGTAGGGAATATACTTGTGGTATCATTTCATGTTTCCTTCTACTCTTAGAAGTTAAGAGGTAGTTATGTGATGTACTCTATGTAGAACTTTTCCTATCTTTTGAGCATGACTAGTTGCACGTATGTAGTACGGTAGACGTACAAGACTATGATATTCTTTACTTGTTTTATGTAATGCCAAGTCGGGTGGGTTAGGAGATTAACTCACTTCTTTGAGATTAGTAAGGATGTCTTAAGTTGATTTTAAAGTTAAGAGACTTGAAGTATTTTGAAAGTTAAGAGAATTGATTTGAAAGTATAAATCTCTTGGTTATAAAAGGAACGTGTTAGTCTAAACCATAAAGGGTTATAACGGCTTTATGGGAAGTCGGTTATAACGGCTTTATGGAAGATTAAGAGAATGGTTTTCTCTAGTAAAGCAATCAAAGGAATAACTTGTATTAGGTAAGGGCAAATTGGTTTAAAGGTACCAATTGCTTAAGGTTTTTAATAAAGAAGTCACTTGATTTAGAAGTTCTGGTGTATTTCTAAAAAGGTATTGTGACTTGTCTTGAAAGGTGGATAGGACTTGATACTACGGTGGTTAGTATCGGGGAAGTTTTATTTGGAAAGGAGTTTTTGAAAAGAATGTACGCACGTAGTACTTTGGCTTGGTTAATTGAGATTTAGCCTATATGTGCTGGTGATAGCCTTTGAGTGCAAGTATTATGTTTTATTTCGTTGCCGCGACCCTCGGTTGGGAGGTCACTGTCTTGTTATAAGTTACTTGGACGTACCGACAGTGATGTGGGATTCCACGGGTATGCTTCCGTTATTTGTAGCACTTGGGTTAAATTCCCGGATTTTATAAGAGACATGGTAGTGCTTATGTCTTGTTTGATGGTCGGTCGAGCTAGGGTAAGAGTATAAATGAGGGGCAAGCCCCAAGACGTTATACCACCTTCTCCAGGGTAAGAGTATAAGTGAGGGGTAAACCCCCAAGACGCTGTACCACCTGCTTTATGTGTTGTTTGACGACCGGTCGAGATAGGGTAAGAGTATAAATGAGGGGCAAGCCCCAAGACGTTATACCACCTTCTCCAGGTAAGAGAGTATAAATGAGGCAAGCCCCGCACGTTATACCACTGCTTTGATTGATATTAGGGCGTGAGACCCATGGTTATGTTTTACACTTTTAGCCGGCGGTGATGGGGGATTCCACGGGCATGCTTTGATATTGGTGTGACTTGATCGCGTCCCAGTTTGGGCCGGGTAGTATATGTGTCCCTCCGTAGTGGGCCGGACTATGTTATGAAAGATAAGTAAATTAGATAGAAATGAACTTAATGACTTCTCCTAAGTAAGTACGTAAGATATGACTATAACTCTTAATGGAATGGAAAAAGATATTGATGTAAGTTATTGTGACGCCCCGAAACCCGGGCCCGTCACTGGTGCCTTACCCCGGGCACCCTAGTGATACAACATCAGAGAAAACCAGCGGAAATAAAAACTTTACACATGAAATGAGAGACATAAATAAATAAACAGGCCAACCCAACCGTTGCCTTTCGATATATACATAAAACCCGAACAGTTATCCTTACTTAACTCGCCCACAACAAAGGTTACTGCACTTAAGATATACAACAACTATGACGGACAGGCCCGCCATACCCCGAATGTACAAGTACCTACAATGACAGGACTATACCAAAAGATAAGCCTCCGAGGAACGAGCTTCCAACGCTGAATCGCGATCCTATGAGCGAGATCAACCAATCGGTGTACCTCTACTGCGGATGAACGCAGCCCGGGCGAGGTCGATAACAGTACCAAGTATGTGAAACTGAAAATACCGTAATGAAATCACATTTCATCATTTTATAAAACCATTTCGCAATAAGTAAACAAGTCAGTAAGGGACGATATCCCCGAATAATCACTCACACATAATTACGGGTCTCACGCCCATAATACCACTACGCCGTGGAACTCATTCTCATCACGGCAGATACATGATGTAAAACAACACCCATATGTGAACTCAACACTAGATCCCGCTGCGTCAAAACCGACGGGCCAAGTAGAATAGCCAACTACCACCCAAAAGCTAGTCATATCCCATCACGCAAGGCACTAAGCCAACTACTACCCAAAGCTAGCCACGCAATCGCCGAGGCAAGTATCTTAAGCTAACGTCTAATAGCCTACCGCCTCACAAGATATGGCCGAGGCAAGTATCTTAAGCTATCTACCGCAGGCTACCGCATACGAAAATGACCGAACAAGTATCTAAAGTGCTCGAACCACACGCATAAACCAAGCCCGCGTGATCGCCGTCACCGCGGCAAGCTTCATGGATTAGCGGTCCATGGACTAACGATCAACCTCACAATGACCGCGTGCCCCTGATCTTACCTCGGAAGTCATGGCCATGAAACCATCCTCGGACGCACGCCCGTGGAACATCCATCACGCCAAGATGTCCAAAGGAAATAAATCGATAATGCCCTCCCGAGAGTCACGATGCAAAACAACGATCAATACTCAAAGTGGGCGATACCGTGGACCACCCAACGCCGTCGATGTCCAAATAATCAATCGATAATGCCCTCCTGCAGAGTCACGAAGACATCAACAAAACACTTGCACATCAAAGACTATCACAACAAGCATAGGCAAGTTTAACATACATTCATTTTAATCAACAATCCGGTTTCAAACCCAAAATACTACATACTTTCCTTCTTTCAAAAGACCTCTTTCTACGTAAAGCCACGATACTAATACTGCGTAGTATATAAAGAAAACACGTTTACTTTTAAAACCAAATTACTTCACCTTCGTAAAAATCTTTACAAGGCTTTTTAAAATCAAGTACTCTATACTTTATAAACCAAGTGCTTTTCTTGTAGAACAACATCAAGTATACTCTTTTAAAACCCAATTAACTTACTCTTTCAAAACAAGTAACCTATACTTAAATCAAGTTACTTCTCCTTTTCCGAAAACAAGTCGTTATAAGTCAAGTCTCTTATCTTTCAAGATCAAGTCTCTTAACTTTCAAAATCAAGTCGTTTTACTGTCAAAACCAAATCTTTCTTTTATCTTCATAAAGTCGTTATAACTAACTTCCCATAAAGCCATTATAACACTTTATGTTTTAAAACAAACAAAAATCGTTCACACACGCACGCCTACCGTACTATATAGTTCACAACAATCATGCTCAAGAGTATAGGAAGAATCACATACCTTTAGCTTAAACCACAAGCCAAGTCAAGTATGCCGCGTAGAAAGATCCACCTATAACAACCACAATATATAAATCAACTTCTAGCACTCTCCGTAGAATATTCTAAACACAAGATTCCTTATTCTACAGAAATTTCTACAAAGACCTCCCCGCTATCACATAAATCTCCTCCTAACCAGCCCGCTACTGTGCCAACAACTCCCAGTGGATTACACGCCTAACCTGACGTGTTCAAATATGCTTCACAATAATACTTACACAAGTCTCTGTAAGTACACCCAATGTAAATACAGATTCAATCCTTTATAATCATCCTTCCAATATAATATACTCAAGTATAACTACTACAATATGTAATATCCAATTACACAGGGACATAGATCATTACCTCGATAAGCCCAAAAATTATCCAAGTTATAAGTCGATCCCGAGCAACGCTTAGCTCCAATCCTTACGCTCCAACCCGCTCCAAGCGACCCTTAGAAGTTTCTAAACAACTTCTCTAAATACTTCCACCAAGCTAGGAAGATTTTCCTGTGGTTTCGCTTACTGGCTATTGGAATAAAGTAGTATTTCCTGCTCCTAGTATTGAAATAACTTTGGAATACTACTAGGGATACTAGGCCAAGGTATTTGGGATTATACAACAATACACCAAGTATTTTCTACACAAGAGGGAGGGACGAAATCTACACAAAGGAGGGAAAACATTTGCTTTGGAAAGCTTTCGTGAGGATGATTTTACTCTTCGCCAAGCGGTATTTATAGAAGAACCAAGGCCAAGATCAATATAAGTGTAGGGTCAAGATTGGGCCATGTGTGTGTGGGTCCCACCACACCACATGGCCAAACGAAATGGTGCCAAGTGTGAGGCCAAATCGAGGGACAAGTGGCCTAGCCACTGTCCACCCATTTCGGCCAAGTGCCACGGGGTGACACGTGTCGCCCCAATTGCCCAAAATATTTCGTCTTCCAAAATATCCAAAATACCGAAATCTCAAAAACAAAGCGCCCCACAAAATCGTAAATTTCTCCGTGGGTCCCACGTGACCATTTCAAATTAAAACCTCAAAATTCTAATATAATCCAAGAAGTCCAAATACCAAACTGGGAATCCAATTCCCATTAACTAACCTTTTCTTCACAAAACCTAACTTTTCCAAAAAATCACATCTTCATTTCTTTCCAAAATTTATGTCGATTCTCGCACGCACGTCCTCACATACATACCCGAACTACTGGTATAACATTCTTCCTTTAGAAACATTCGTCCGAATGTTCCTTCTAAGTCTCCAAACGAACGTGTGCCGGTATAGTCTTCACTACTATACTTACGAAACCAATCACGCCATCAATGGCCATAGTATAACATACAAATCCAAGCTAACGAGGAAATCATTTCTAATCTCACAACAGCTCCTACTAGCTTCAATTTACTCTAAGGCCTATCTCCGGCCTTCACGATCCGATTCTGATCGAACACATCCCCGAACTCATACGATGGTTACCTAAACTTGGGCCTAGCACCCTCGTGACCCTACCACCCGGCGGGACCACCTCGAACTGACCCCACCTCAATCCGGGCTGCGGGTTGACCCGCGACTTGGCCTCAACCCGACCCGCTATCGCGCCCAATCTCTCTCGTTCCCCGATCCCCAACAATCAAACTAATTCACGTCATGAAAGCTACCACTTCCATCTTACACTACCCATGGAATTATCACACCAACATAATGCTATCAGAACATAATAATTAAAAAAATATACTTATCTTAATACAAATGCATACTAGTCTCTTAGAGGGTCAAGGATATACCTGATATCACAAAAACAAATAGGCGATTTCAAGGACCGCTATAATCGAACTTCCACCGACCCACTTCGCCTGCAGATATGAACACCGCTAGCTATCGGGCGAAGAACCCGCAATGATCCCGGCCGAAGTCTCAACATCCGCTACCTCTGGTAGGACAATTTCGCAAAATGGCCCCGCCACATGTAAAACAAGTCCTCCGACACTTCGTAGGCTATATCAGACGTTAGCTTAAGATACTTGCCTCGCCATTGCGTGGCTAGCTTTGACCGTAGTTGGCTTCCGCACCTTGCCCGTGATGGGATATGACTAGCTTTTGACCGGTAGTTGGCTATTCTACTGCCCGACGGTTTTGATGACGCAGTGTGATCTAGTGTTCGTGTTCACATACGGGTGTTGTTTTACATCATGCATCGGCGGTGAGAATGAGTTCCACGGGCATGAGTGGTATTATGGCGTGAGACCCATAATTATGTGAGTGATTATTCGGGATATCGTCCCTTACTTGACATAACTTGTTTACTTATTGCGAAATGGTTTTATAAAATGATGAAATGTGATTTCATTACTGATTTTCAGTTTCACATACTTGGTACTGTTGCATCGACCTCCTGGGCCGCGTTCATGCCGCAGTAGAGGTACACCATTGGTTGATCTCGCCATAGGATCGCAGTCGGCGTTGAAGCTCCGCCTCCCGAGGCTTATCTTTTGGTATAGTCCCCGTCATTGTAGGTACTTGTACATTCGTGGTATGGCGGGGCCCCGTCCCGTCATAGTTGTTGTATATCTTAGAGTGCAGCCTTTGTTGTGGGCGGGGTTCGTAAAAGGATAAGCTATCGGGTTTTATGTATATATACCAAGGCAACGGTTGGGTTGGCTGCTTATTTATTTATGTCTCTCATTTCATGTGTAAAGTTTTTATTTCCGGTTTTCTCGATGTTGTATCACTAGGGTGCCCGGTAAGGCACGATGTGGCCCGTTTCGGGCGTCACGTTATGTGGAAAACTTGATTGAATTCTTAAGTATGTATGTAAGAATATGATGTTAATTCCTATTGAAAGAAGGAAAAGAATGATTAATGTACGATTAAGTTCATAAGTGGTAATGACACGGCAGGATCTGGTATGTATTTTTTATACTTGTCCTTGTCATTCTTTTGTACAGTTATGATCTGCTTATCAGACGTTATTTGCTCCATATTCTGCACTGTTGTATCGACTTTCTGGGGCCGCGTCATGCCCGCAGTTTAGGTACACAATTGTGATCCGCGAGCTTAGGATCCTGCTCAGAAGTCGAGATGGCTCGGTGTTCGGAGTTGTCACGTTTATGTTTATTCGTGGGTACGGGGCCTTGTCCCGCCACGCTTGTTATGATAAAACTCTGAGGTCCGTAGTCACATATCGTGGGTCACCAGAAGAAAAAGCGAGGCAAATCGCCGTTTATGTATGTGACGCCTGCGAAGGTAGCCTACATCGGCTAACTTGTTTTATTACTTCTGCTTTATTTTATAAGTTTCTTGTATGTTCCGATTATCTCGATGTTTACGTAAGGGTGCCCGTGTAGGGCACCGATCCAGCCCGGGTCGGGTCGTGACAAAAGTGGTATCCAGCGATTAGTCCTGAAAGTGTCTACGCACCGTGTCTAGTAAGTCTTGATTATCGGTGTGTTGTGCACCACATCTATAATCGGAGGCTGAGGACATTTAGGATTGGTTTCATTCTTCTCACTCGAGATCGTGCGATGAGTCAGATTGTTGTGGTCGCCCTCCCTAACGAGTTATGTTGATTGCAGCACGAGAAGCGCAAAAGCGATGACGAAGGACTATGTGGATCGTATCGGGTTGGTAATGATTGTAGTATAGTTGGTATTGTGATATACATCTATACCGGAGTTATGTCACAGTCGACGCGTGTTGCCTAGAATGATTTTAGATTACCAGAATTGGTAAAGACTAACTAGATACCGGAAGGTATGGAATAGTTAATGAATTTTCGCCAAGGTTTTGTGTTTTATTTTGAGATAATCGGGGAAAGGATGAGTCATTCGATAGGGTGGTTAACCCTTAGAAGCCATGTTAAGGAACCTAACTGAATGTCATGTTAATAGATTGTCGCGTAGTAGGCTTAAGAGAAGTGTACGGATGAGGTCCGTATAGAGTGAGTTATGGTTGTTGTGATCAACGACACGATTATGGTATTATGAGAAGTTTTTGTACCCGTTTACGGGGAGACTGGTAAGGTAGGCTTGGAGAATGGAAATTGCGAGCCTAAGAATGTCGATAACTGCCGAGACCTTAGATGTATAAGGCTTTCTCTGGCAATAAGATTTTAAGTCAGACCAAGGATAAGAGTTAAGTGCGACAGTCGGTTGAGGACCATTACGGGTCTCCCCATACCCTGGAATGGAGTGGGATCAGTTGGTAGTAGTTCCGCTACGTGACGGGGTCACGAGGGCGCAAGGCCCAAGTCTAGTTAATTGTTTTACGGGTTCGTGGACGCGTTCCACCGGAACCAGGTCATGAAAGCCGGAAGTGGCCTTATATTATTTTATAGAGTGACTCCAAAGATTTGAGGCCAGAGTCGGTATGGAAGTTATGTATGTATGTTAGAAGGAGTTGGAAGTACGAAAAGATAATCTCTTTTGGGCTTATGATGGACAGTTATGCGTGTGCGAGGTATTAGGGCTATGTGTGGCATTATTAGTATGTCGGGGTTGTGAAAGAAATTATGTCGCAAATTATAAAGATTGACTCCGAAAGAACATTCGGGGACGAATGTTTATAAGGGGGGAAGAATGTTACACCCCGTATTTACAGGATATGTTTTAAGAACGTACGTAAGAACTCACAAGTGTTAAGATTGGAGACTTGTAAAAATTATCGGAATTATGGAATTGTCGGAAAAATGTAATATTGTGACGAATGGGAGGGCGACACGTGTCCCCCCCTTCCTAGTGCCTTGGACGAATTGGCATGGCCTAAATGGTCATTGGACCATAGTCTTGGATGACTAAAGTCTTGCAAGTTGTAGCTTGAGTTCTTTGACTAAGTCAAAGGCCCCACTTTAGTCTTGATATTTAACTAGAGCTCATCCTAACCACCCAATTGTGTGTATCTTGACCGTCCATGTCCCTTTTTAATACTAGTAGTAGTATGACAAGTTCCATATTTAGGCAAAATTACAAAAATTGGAAGAACCACTAGAAGAGCTCTCGGGTTCCATCCTTGTCATTCTTTGTACGCATGATCTGCATCAGACGTTATTTCTGCTCCATATTCTGCACTGTTGTTATCGACTCTTCGGGGCCGCGTCATGCCCGCAGGTTTAGGTACACAGTTGTGGATCCGCGAGCTTAGGATCCCGGTTCAGCAAGTCGAGATGGCTCCAGTGTTCCGGAGTTGTCACGTTTACGTTTATTCAGGGGTACGGCGGGGCCTTGTCCCGCCACAGTTGTTATGATAAAACTCTTAGAGGTCTGTAGTCACATATCGTGGGTCACCAGAAGAAAAAGGAGGCAATCGCCGTTTATGTATGTACGTCTGCGAAGGTAGCCCTATCGGCTAACTCGTTGTTTTATTATCTTTGCTTTATTTTATAAGTTTCTTGTATGTTCCACTGATTATCTCGATGTTTACTGTAGGTGCCTGTAGGCACCGCCACGCCCGGTCGGGTCGTGACAATGCACTTCAAGAGTGTTAATATAACCATCGTGGCGGGACAAGGCCCCGCCGCACTTCGAATATACATAGCCATGACAACTCCGAACATTGGAGCCATCTCAAAATGTGAACCAGATCCTAAGCTCGCGGATCCATAATCGTACCTAAACTGCGGACATTTAACGCAGCTCGGCGGGCCGCATAACAAAAATTTAATATGGAATGTAAATAACGCATGACAAGAAAGATCATAATCGCATAAAAGAATGACAGGGACAAGTATAGAAAGTAAATACCAGATCCTGCCGTGTCATTACCACTTATGAACTTAATTTCACATCAATATCTTTTCCATTCCATTAAGAGTTATAGCCATATCTTACGATTTACTTAGGAGAAGTCATTAAGTTCATTTCTATCTAACTTACTTATCTTTCATAACATAGTCCGCCCACTATGGAGGGACACATATACTACCCACCCAAATCGGGACGCGATCGATCACCAATATCAAAGCATGCCCGTGGAATCCCCATCACCGCCGATACTAAAAGTGTAAAACATAACCATGGGTCTCACGCCATAAAATCAATCAAACAGTGGTATAACGCCCGGGCTTGCCTCATTTATACTCTTACCCCGGAGAAGGTGGTAAGCGGGGTATAACGTCTCTGGGCTTGCCCCTCATTTATACTCTTACCGGAGAAGGTGGTATAACGCCTTGGGCTTGCCTCATTTATACTCTTACCCTATCTCGACTGGTCACAATAACACATAAAGCGGTGGTACATCGTCTCGGGATTTACCCTCACTTATACTCTACCTCGGAAGGTGGTATAACGTCTTGGGGCTTGCCCCTCATTTATACTCTTACCCTAACTCAACCGGCCATCATACATAACATAAGCACTACCGACTTATCATACATAACATAAGCACTACCGGCTTATCATACATAATATAATCCCCTAACTTCTTATTAGCTTGTTCATATACACTCTCATTTTTGTTTACTTAAGGCACTAACATGTCATTATAAAATCCGGGAATTTAACCCAACGTACTACGTGCCTCTACTCCTTTAAAATGATTCTCTTTCAAACAAAACTTCCAAGATACTAATAACCGTAGTATCAAGTCATATCTACTTTTCACGACAAGTCACAATACTTTTTAGAAATACAATTATAGGCTTCTAAATCAAGTGACTTCTTTCTTTAAAACCTTAAGAAATTGGTACCTTTAAAACAATTTTGCCCTTCTTTATTTCAAATCATTACTTTGCTTACAATACTGAAGAAAACCATTCTTTTAAATCTTCCATAAAGTTGTTATAACCAACTTCCCATAAAGCCGTTATAACTCTTTATTTCTTAGACGAATTCATTCATTTGATAACCAAGAAACTTATACTTCAATTCAAATCACATAGCTTTCAAAATACTTCAAGTCTCTTAACTTGAAAAATAAAGTCCCTTAACCTTTTAACAATTTGAGGTCCATAGTCTTAAAACTTCATACGTAAATTCTTATAAATTAAGTAACATATACTTGGTGCGTTGTGAATAAGTTATACTTATTTATAACTATCTTAATCAAGTAGCCATGATCTAGAAAATGTAATACAATTTTGTCTTATCTTAGCTTCTATGCAGATGGAGAATTCTACTTGTTTTAACACAATTAATTGTCATTACATTTTCCTTTATTAACCCTGCAATGGCTTGTTCGATACTTATTCTCATTCGTGCCGTAAATTAGCCAAGTCAACTTGGCTCCAAAATACCTCCTAACGACTCTTACCAACATCCCCCATAAGACTTGGTAAGAACTTAGGATAACTTATACATAACCTTTACGTAGAGTAAATCGACATACATACCTCTTAACTTCTAAGAGTAGAAGGAATCATGAAATAGTACTACATGTATATTCCATACATAGAATCATGTCAAAAGAAGGAAGAGAGGTTCACATACCTCATGACGATTATCGACAAGAGCAAAAGCTCCAAAGTACTTCCACCTTGAGCTATTCCATTCTTCAAGTAGGATACGCTATACTTAGTACATCAACCTATAATGGTCACCATACGTCCATTAACCTCTTACTTCATACGTAGAATATTCTAGGTGCTAAGTCGCTAAATTCTACGGAAAATCGGACATCACCTCCTTTGTTTTTACTTACTTTGCCACCTTTTTCAAGGCCGAATACAATAACCAAACAGCCCCAATTGTCTCACAACAATATAGAAGGTAGTTCAATACAATGAAAAACTAAATGTTTCCAATTGGCTCACAACAATTTAGAAAGTAGTCCAATACAAATGAAAAACTAACTAAAAGTCCAAATTCGGCCACCTTGAGTTCAACCTTACCAATTCTTATCAAATTTCCATTTCAATCCAAATTGGTAGCATAACATGATATCAAGTCGCATTTGATTATAACAATCCATAATCTCTAAGTAGGTAACATGCGATTTCATTTCTAATAAACGACCGATAGTAATCCAATTTTCAAGTGGCTTATATAACATTTCGAATTTAGCTACAAGCACTCCAAAATACTTATAAACTTCAACTTAACCACTTCATGCTAGCAACATGTAAAGCTAACAATAACAATACATAATCTTGTAACACTTAAAGAGAACAAAATTATACCTCAACGAATCTCAATCTAACTTCCAATCCGAAGTCGCCTCCTTAGTAGTCTGTAACCTCTCCAAGACACTTCAATCCGCCTCCTTGAAACCCTTAGAACCATACCAACAATTTTCCTTCAAACTTCCCACCAAAACCTAGAAAAGCCATTAGGTTTTCACTCATGACTAATACGAAAACTCTCTTTTCCGGATTTTTCTATTGAGATATACTCACAATACACTTAGGAACATTGGGTTAAAGTCTTGTGGCTAATGGACAACAATTGCAAAATTTGTGTGGAGAACCTCAATAGCCGAGAGCATGAAGAGAGCAAGAAAAGATGGGAAATTTTTCTAAGTGTTTAAAGCTTGGCTTTCTACTAGGAGTAGGATGAATATCTAACACCATCAAGGGCTTAGCTAAAAACAAATGTGGTCTAGATGTGGTCAATTATATCAAGCTCCTTTGACCCTTTGACTTGGTCCATTATTTCAAGCTAACATTTTCCACACTTAGCCTAAATTTTCGTCCAAGACCATTAGGGGTGACACATGTCGCCTCCCGCTGCCGCAATAAAACGCTTTCCGACAATTTCCAAAATTCGATTAAAAAAAAATTACTCGTCTCAAACCTTAACCTTTGAGTTCTTACGTACGTCCTTATAAATATATCCTGAAATTCCGGGGTGTAACATTCTTCCCCCCTTAGAAACATTCGTCTCCGAATGTTCTTTCGGAGTCAATCATTATAATTTGCGACATAGTTTCCTTTCACCACCCCGTCATACCAACAATGCCACACATGGCCCTAATACCTTGTACACGCATACTCGTCCATCTTAAGCCCAAAAGAGATTATCTTTTCGTACTTCCAACTCTTTCTAACATACATACATAACTTCCATACCTTCCCGGTACCTAGTTAGTCTTTACCAACTCCTGGTAATCTAAAATCATTCTAGGCAACACGCGTCTGACCCTCATACATAACTCCGTATAGCTGTATTTCACAATACCAACTATACTATAATCATACCAACCTGGATACGCAATCCACATAGTCCTTCCCGGTCTCACGCTTTCTCAGAAATGCAATCAATATAACTCGTTAGGGAGGGACGACCCTAACAACACAGCTCTATCGCACGATCTCAAAGTGAGAAGAATGGAAACCAATCCTAAATGCCCTGCAGCCTCCTGATTATAGATGTGGTGCACAACACACCGATAATCAAGACTCTACTAGACACGGTCTGTAGACACTTTCCGAGGACTAACTGCTCTGATACCACTTTTGTCACGACCCGACCCCGGGACCGCGACTGGTGCCCTACCTGGGCACCCTTACAGGTAAACATCAGAGAAAAATCAGCGGAACATACATGAAACTTATAAATAAAACATCGGAAGTAATACAACAGGTTAGCCGATAGGGCTACCTTCCAGTACATATATAAAAACAACCGAAGCAGCTTCTTTCTTTACAAATCGACCCACATATGTGACTACGCACTTCTAAGAGTGTTAATATAACCATCAAGTGGACAAGGCCCCGCCGCACTTCTGAATATACATAGCCATGACAACTCCGAACATCGAGCCATCTCAAAATGTGAACCAGATCCTAAGCTCATGGATCCATAATCAGTACCTAAACTCGCGACAGAACGCAGCCCGGCGGGGCGCATAACAAAAATTTAATATGGAACAAAAATAACGCATAAGAAATATCATAATCTGATAAAGAATGACAAGGACACGTATAAAAGTACATACCGGATCCTCGCTGTCATTACCACTTATGAACTTAATTTCACATCAATATCTTTTTCCATTCCATTAAGAGTTATAGCCATATCTTACGATTTACTTAGGAGAAGTCATTAAGTTCATTTCTATCTAACTTACTTATCTTTCATAACATAGTCCGCCCACTACGGAGGGACACATATACTACCGGCCCAAACTGGGACGCGATCAGTCACACCAATATCAAAGCATGCCCGTGGAATCCCCCATCACTGTCGACAGCTAAAAGTGTAAAACATAACCATGTGTCTCACGCCCATAAAATCAATCAAAACAGGTGTTATAACGTCTGGGGGCTTGCGCCTCATTTATACTCTTACCGGAGAGGTGGTAAAGCGGGTATAACGTCTTGGGCTTGCCCTCATTTATACTCTTACCCGGAGAAGGTGGTATAACGTCTTGGGCTTGCCTCATTTATACTCTTACCCTATCTCGACCGGCCACAAATAACACATAAAGCGGGTGGTACATCGTCTGGGATTTACCCTCACTTATACTCTTACCCCGGAGAAGGTGGTATAACGCCTTGGGCTTGCCCCTCATTTATACTCTTACCCTAACTCAACCGGCCATCATACATAACATAAGCACTACCGACTTATCATACATAACATAAGCACTACCGGCTTATCATACATAATATAATCCCCTAACTTCTTATTAGCTTGTTCATATACACTCTCATTTTTGTTTACTTAAGGCACTAACATGTCATTATAAAATCCGGGAATTTAACCCAACGTACTACGTGCCTCTACTCCTTTAAAATGATTCTCTTTCAAACAAAACTTCCAAGATACTAATAACCGTAGTATCAAGTCATATCTACTTTTCACGACAAGTCACAATACTTTTTAGAAATACAATTATAGGCTTCTAAATCAAGTGACTTCTTTCTTTAAAACCTTAAGCAATTGGTACCTTTAAAACAATTTTGCCCTTCTTTATTTCAAATCATTACTTTGCTTACAATACTGAAGAAAACCATTCTTTTAAATCTTCCATAAAGTTGTTATAACCAACTTCCCATAAAGCCGTTATAACTCTTTATTTCTTAGACGAATTCATTCATTTGATAACCAAGAAACTTATACTTCAATTCAAATCACATAGCTTTCAAAATACTTCAAGTCTCTTAACTTGAAAAATAAAGTCCCTTAACCTTTTAACAATTTGAGGTCCATAGTCTTAAAACTTCATACGTAAATTCTTATAAATTAAGTAACATATACTGTGCGTTGTGAATAAGTTATACTTATTTATAACTATCTTAATCAAGTAGCCATGATCTAGAAAATGTAATACAATTTTGTCTTATCTTAGCTTCTATGCAGATGGAGAATTCTACTTGTTTTAACACAATTAATTGTCATTACATTTTCCTTTATTAACGCTGCAATGGCTTGTTCGATACTTATTCTCATTCGTGCCGTAAATTAGCCAAGTCAACTTGGCTCCAAAATACCTCCTAACGACTCTTACCAACATCCCCCATAAGACTTGGTAAGAACTTAGGATAACTTATACATAACCTTTACGTAGAGTAAATCGACATACATACCTCTTAACTTCTAAGAGTAGAAGGAATCATGAAATAGTACTACATGTATATTCCATACATAGAATCATGTCAAAAGAAGGAAGAGGTTCACATACCTCGCGACGATTATCGACAAGAGCAAAAGCTCCAAAGTACTTCCACCTTGAGCTATTCCATTCTTCAAGTAGGATACGCTATACTTAGTACATCAACCTATAATGGTCACCATACGTCCATTAACCTCTTACTTCATACGTAGAATATTCTAGGTGCTAAGTATCTAAATTCTACTAAAATCTGACAACACCTCCTTTGTTTTTACTTACTTTGCCACCTTTTCAAGGCCGAATACAATAACCAAACAGCCCCAATTGGCTCACAACAATATAGAAGGTAGTTCAATACAATGAAAACTAAATGACCAATTGGCTCACAACAATTTAGAAAGTAGTCCAATACAAATGAAAAACTAACTAAAAGTCCAAATTCGCCACCTGAGTTCAACCTTACCAATTCTTATCAAATTTCCATTTCAATCCAAATTGGTAGCATAACATGATATCAAGTCGCATTTGATTATAACAATCCATAATCTCTAAGTAGGTAACATGCGACGATTTCTAATAAACGACGATAGTAATCCAATTTTCAAGTGGCTTATATAACATTTCGAATTTAGCTACAAGCACTCCAAAATACTTATAAACTTCAACTTAACCACTTCATGCTAGCAACATGTAAAGCTAATAATAACAATACATAATCTTGTAACACTTAAAGAGAACAAAATTATACCTCAACGAATCTCAATCTAACTTCCAATCCAAGTCGCTCGTAGTAGTCTAGAACCTCTCCAAGACACTTCAATCCGCCTCAAACCCTTAGAACCATACCAACAATTTTCCTTCAAACTTCCCACCAAAACCTAGAAAAGCCATTAGGTTTTCACTCATGACTAATACGAAAACTCTCTTTTTCCGGATTTTTCTATTGATATATACTCACAATACACTTAGGAACATTGGGTTAAAGTCTTGTGGCTAATGGACAACAATTGCAAAATTTGTGTGGGAGAACCTCGATAGCCGAGAGCATGTAGAGAGCAAGAAAAGATGGGAAATTTTTCTAAGTGTTTAAAGCTTGTCTTTCTACTAGTAGTAGGATGAATATATAACACCATCAAGGGCTTAGATAAAAACAAATGTGTGGTCTAGATGTGGTCAATTATATCAAGCTCCCTTTGACCCTTTGACTTGGTCCATTATTTCAAGCTAACATTTTCCACACTTAGCCTAAATTATCGTCCAAGACCATTAGGGGGGGGGTGACACGTGTCGCCCTCCCGCTCGTCGCAATAAAACGTTTTCCGACAATTTCCAAAATTCCGATTAAAAAAAAAAATTACTCGTCTCAAACCTTAACCTTTGAGTTCTTACGTACGTCCTTATAAACATATCCTGAAATTCCGGGGTGTAACATTCTTCCCCCCTTAGAAACATTCGTCTCCGAATGTTCTTTCGGAGTCAATCATTATAATTTGCGACATAGTTTCCTTTCACCACCCCGTCATACCAACAATGCCACACATGGCCCTAATACCTTGTACACGCATACTCGTCCATCTTAAGCCCAAAAGAGATTATCTTTTCGTACTTCCAACTCTTTCTAACATACATACATAACTTCCATACCTTCCCGGTACCTAGTTAGTCTTTACCAACTCCTGGTAATCTAAAATCATTCTAGGCAACACGCGTCTGACCCTCATACATAACTCCGTATAGCTGTATTTCACAATACCAACTATACTATAATCATACCAACCTGGATACGCAATCCACATAGTCCTTCCTGGGTCTCTGCTGCCTTTCTCGTAGCTGCAATCAATATAACTCGTTAGGGAGGGACGACCCTAACAACACAGCTCTATCGCACGATCTCAAAGTGAGAAGAATGGAAACCAATCCTAAATGCCCTGCAGCCTCCTGATTATAGATGTGGTGCACAACACACCGATAATCAAGACTCTACTGACACCGCCTCAGACACTTTCCGAGGACTAATCGCTCGATACCACTTTTGTCACGACCCGACCCCGGGACCGCGACTGGTGCCCTACCTGGGCACCCTTACAGGTAAACATCAGAGAAAAATCAGCGGAACATACATGAAACTTATAAATAAAACATCGGAAGTAATACAAAGTTAGCCGACAGCTACCTTCCGATATATATAAAAACAACCGAAGCGATTTGCCTCCTTTCTTTTACAAACCGACCCACATATGTGACTACAGCACCTCTAAGAGTGTTAATATAACCAGTGGCGGGACAAGGCCCCGTACCCTGAATATACATAGCCATGACAACTCCGAACATTGGAGCCATCTCAAATCTTGAACCAGATCCTAAGCTCGCGGATCCATAATCGTGTACCTAAACTGCGGACATGAACGCGGCCCGAAGAAGTCGATACAACAGTGCAGAATATGGAGCGAAATAACGTGCTGAAATGCAGATCATAATCGTACAAAAGAATGACAAGGACAAGTATAAAAGTACATACCGGATCTGCGTGTCATTACCACTTATGAACTTAATTTCACATCAATATCTTTTCCATTCCATTAAGAGTTATAGCCATATCTTACGATTTACTTAGGAGAAGTCATTAAGTTCATTTCTATCTAACTTACTTATCTTTCATAACATAGTCCGGCCCACTACGGAGGGACACATATACTACCCGGCCCAAACTGGGACGCGATCAGTCACACCAATATCAAAGCATGCCCGTGGAATCCCCCATCACTGTCGACAGCTAAAAGTGTAAAACATAACCATGGGTCTCACGCCCATAAAATCAATCAAAACAGGTGGTATAACGTCTGGGGGCTTGCCCCTCATTTATACTCTTACCCTGGAGAAGGTGGTAAAGAAGGTGGTATAACGTCTTGGGCTTGCCTCATTTATACTCTTACCCTGGAGAAGGTGGTATAACGTCTTGGGGCTTGCCCCTCATTTATACTCTTACCCTATCTCGACCGGTCGTCAAATAACACATAAAGCAGGTGGTACATCGTCTTGGGGATTTACCCCTCACTTATACTCTTACCCTGGAGAAGGTGGTATAACGTCTTGGGGCTTGCCCCTCATTTATACTCTTACCCTAACTCAACCGGCCATCATACATAACATAAGCACTACCGACTTATCATACATAACATAAGCACTACCGGCTTATCATACATAATATAATCCCCTAACTTCTTATTAGCTTGTTCATATACACTCTCATTTTTGTTTACTTAAGGCACTAACATGTCATTATAAAATCCGGGAATTTAACCCAACGTACTACGTGCCTCTACTCCTTTAAAATGATTCTCTTTCAAACAAAACTTCCAAGATACTAATAACCGTAGTATCAAGTCATATCTACTTTTCACGACAAGTCACAATACTTTTTAGAAATACAATTATAGGCTTCTAAATCAAGTGACTTCTTTCTTTAAAACCTTAAGCAATTGGTACCTTTAAAACAATTTTGCCCTTCTTTATTTCAAATCATTACTTTGCTTACAATACTGAAGAAAACCATTCTTTTAAATCTTCCATAAAGTTGTTATAACCAACTTCCCATAAAGCCGTTATAACTCTTTATTTCTTAGACGAATTCATTCATTTGATAACCAAGAAACTTATACTTCAATTCAAATCACATAGCTTTCAAAATACTTCAAGTCTCTTAACTTGAAAAATAAAGTCCTTAACCTTTTAACAATTTGAGGTCCATAGTCTTAAAACTTCATACGTAAATTCTTATAAATTAAGTAACATATACTTGGTGCGTTGTGAATAAGTTATACTTATTTATAACTATCTTAATCAAGTAGCCATGATCTAGAAAATGTAATACAATTTTGTCTTATCTTAGCTTCTATGCAGATGGAGAATTCTACTTGTTTTAACACAATTAATTGTCATTACATTTTCCTTTATTAACGCTGCAATGGCTTGTTCGATACTTATTCTCATTCGTGCCGTAAATTAGCCAAGTCAACTTGGCTCCAAAATACCTCTAACGACTCTTTTACCAACATCCCCATAAGACTTGGTAAGAACTTAGGATAACTTATACATAACCTTTACGTAGAGTAAATCGACATACATACCTCTTAACTTCTAAGAGTAGAAGGAATCATGAAATAGTACTACATGTATATTCCATACAGAGAATCATGTCAAAAGAAGGAAGAGGTTCACATACCTCGCGACGATTATCGACAGTAGCAAAAAGCTCCAAAGTACTTCCACCGAACTATTCCATTCTTCAAGTAGATACGCTATACTTAGTACATCAACCTATAATGGTCACCATACGTCCATTAACCTCTTACTTCATACGTAGAATATTCTAGGTGCTAAGTCGCTAAATTCTACGGAAAATCGGACAGCACCTCCTTTGTTTTTACTTACTTTGCCACCTTTTTCAAGGCCGAATACAATAACCAAACAGCCCCAATTGGCTCACAACAATATAGAAGGTAGTTCAATACAATGAAAACTAAACAGCCCCAATTGGCTCACAACAATTTAGAAAGTAGTCCAATACAAATGAAAAACTAACTAAAAGTCCAAATTCGGCCACCTTGAGTTCAACCTTACCAATTCTTATCAAATTTCCATTTCAATCCAAATTGGTAGCATAACATGATATCAAGTCGCATTTGATTATAACAATCCATAATCTCTAAGTAGGTAACATGCGACGATTTCTAATAAACGACCAATAGTAATCCAATTTTCAAGTGGCTTATATAACATTTCGAATTTAGCTACAAGCACTCCAAAATACTTATAAACTTCAACTTAACCACTTCATGCTAGCAACATGTAAAGCTAACAATAACAATACATAATCTTGTAACACTTAAAGAGAACAAAATTATACCTCAACGAATCTCAATCTAACTTCCAATCCGAAGTCGCTCCTTAGTAGTCTAGAACCTCTCCAAGACACTTCAATCCGCTCCTTGAAACCCTTAGAACCATACCAACAATTTTCCTTCAAACTTCCCACCAAAACCTAGAAAAGCCATTAGGTTTTCACCTTGCGACTAATACGAAAACTCTCTTTTTCCGGGATTTTTCTATTGAGATATACTCACAATACACTTAGGAACATTGGGTTAAAGTCTTGTGGCTAATGGACAACAATTGCAAAATTTGTGTGGGAGAACCCTCAATAGCCGAGAGCATGAAGAGAGCAAGAAAAGATGGGAAATTTTTCTAAGTGTTTAAAGCTTGTCTTTCTACTAGTAGTAGGATGAATATATAACACCATCAAGGGCTTAGATAAAAACAAATGTGTGGTCTAGATGTGGTCAATTATATCAAGCTCCCTTTGACCCTTTGACTTGGTCCATTATTTCAAGCTAACATTTTCCACACTTAGCCTAAATTTTCGTCCAAGACCATTAAGGGGGTGACACGTATGCCTCCATTCGTCGCAATAAAACGTTTTCCGACAATTTCCAAAATTCCGATTAAAAAAAAAAATTACTCGTCTCAAACCTTAACCTTTGAGTTCTTACGTACGTCCTTATAAACATATCCTGAAATTCCGGGGTGTAACAGTAACCAAGAGTTTTTTGACCAAACCAAGATAATGGGAAAGGTCTTGGCTTTTTTTAGGGACAAATAATAAATCTTTCACACTCCCTTTGTGAATTCCAAGTAGAAGAGTGGATGGATTTGGCTTCTCAAGACGTTATCTTCTTGGATCTAGTTTAGAAGCTTCCATCTTGATTTTTGAGTGCCTTGGCCGAATGGAGAAGGGAGTATTTCGACCATCCCTTTATCTTCTTGGTGTATCCAAATACATGGATTAATTATCCTCTTGGAAGCTTCATCTTTTAGAGAATTCTTGTCCTTGCCAACTTGTCCTCCAACTCACGGCCTTGTCATCCCTTTGGAAGACCTTTTGGCTTAGTCACCTTATTGCAAGACTCTCTTCTTTGTCACCCTTTACATTGCCTATTAATTGTGTCCTAAGGTAGTTATTACTCCAACACCATTCCATTTTCCATGCCATTCGAGGCATATTATTGATGTAATTAAGGAGGAGTGATTTTGGTAAGTGTGTATGAGTTCGACAGGGAACTAGTTGATGCGACAATGGATGTGAAATAGGGGTTCTCGGGTTAGATGTTACTGTCGGGTATGTGGTGTCTTGGGACTATTTCGGGTAGTTTGGTGAGGAGTCGGGCTTAGACACTATGTGGGGTCTTTGAGGTTGTGTTGAGGGTTATTGTGGTGGTCAAGGTTCAGTTAGTAGATTGTGGAAAGGCAACAAAATAGAACCTGAGATACTGAGGTTCTCGGTTTCTCGGGTGGGGTGGATAGTGTGGGGTTATCGGAGTTGAATGGGTAATTGTGGATGGATTCGGCTCAACGAGTTTTGTGAGCGTGTTCCGTGGAGGTTGAAGGTGGTATTGGTGGTCGGGACTTGGCAGTTGGGTGGTGGCACAACCTCATAAATGAACCAAAACAGTGAGGTTTTGATGAAGATTATTTAAGTGGACTGTTTGGGGTTGTCGGTTTCGGACGGTGGTGTACGTGTGGTTTCGATTGTCAACCTTGGGGATAGGTATTTGTGAAGTGCTGTGGGAGGTAAGGGTGGTCAGTATGTAGTGGATTGGGTGAGGGTTTAACACGAGTTGCAAGATGCAAGCTCGATTGATCTAATACCCACCGAAAGTGCAAAAAATCATGAATTTGAGTTTCTTGGCTTAGAAATGCTATAATATGTGACGTTGGCAATGACTAAGTTATGGATGTCGATCACAAGCCTATTTTTGATGGACTTGGTGAATTTTAGACCAATCAGAGACCGTCAACCGAATTTTAGAAAATCTGTGTGCTAAAGTGCAAAAAGTCGAGAATTTGAGTTTCTTGGCTTAGAAATGCAATAATACGCGTCGTCGACCATGATGAAGTAATGTGTGTCGATCACCAGCCTGGTTTTGATGGATCAGATGAATTTTAGGACAATCAGAGATCATCGATCGAATTCTAGAAAATTTGTGTGCTAATACCCACCGAAATTGTAAAAAATCACGAATTTATGTTCGTAGGCTTAGAAATTCAATAAAATTCAACATCGGCCATGGAAAAGTAATGAATATCGATCACAATACTCTTTGTGATGAACTGTGTGAATTTTAGGCCAATCAGAGATCATCGATCGGATTCTAGAAAATTTATGTGCTAATATCCACCAAAAGTGCAAAAAATCACGAATTTCAATTTCTAGGCTTAGAAATGCAATAACATGTGACGTTGGCCATGACTAAGTTATGGGTGTCGATCACCAGCCTATTTTTGATGGACTGAGAGAATTTTAGACCAATCAGAGACCGTCAACCGAATCTTAGACAATCTGTGAGCTAATACCTACCGAAAGTGCAAAAAATCACGAATTTGAGATGCTTAGCTTAGAAATGCTATAATATGTGACGTTGGAAATGACTAAGTTATGGGTGTCGATCACCAGCCTATGTTTGATGGACTAGGTGAATTTTAGACCAATCAGAGACCGTCAACCGAATTTTAGAAAATCTGTGTGCTAATACCAACTAAAAGTGTAAAAAAGTCGCGAATTTGAGTTTCTTGGCTTAGAAATGCAATAATACGCGTCGTCGACCATGACGAAGTAATGTGTGTCGATCACCAGCCTGTTTTTGATGGATCAGATGAATTTTAGGACAATCAGAGATCATCGATCGAATTCTAGAAAATTTGTGTGCTTAACGCACCGAAATTGTAAAAAATCACGAATTTATATTCCTAGGCTTAGAAATTCAATAAAATTCTACATCGGCCATGGAAAAGTAATGAATATCGATCACAATACTCTTTGTGATGAACCGTGTGAATTTTAGGCCAATTAGAGATCGTCGATCGGATTTTAGAAAATTTATGTGCATTATCCACCAAAAGTGCAAAAAATCACGAATTTGAGTTTCTAGGCTTAGAATTGCAATAATATGTAACGTTGGCCATGACTAAGTTATGGATGTCGATCACCAGTCTATTTTTGATGGACTGAGTGAATTTTAGACCAATCAGAGACCGTCAACCGAATTTTAGACAATCTGTGAGCTAATACCCACCGAAAGTGCAAAAAATCACGAATTTGAGTTTCTTGGCTTAGAAATGCTATAATATGTGACGTTGGCAATGACTAAGTTATTTTTTTTATAAAGCACTTTTTTCGTAATGACTAAGTTATGGGTGTCGATCACCAGCATATTTTTTATGGACTGGGTTAATTTTAGACCAATCATAGACCGTCAACCGAATTTTAGATAATCTGTGAGCTAATACCCACCGAAAGTGCAAAAAATCACGAATTTGAGTTTCTTGGCTTAGAAATGCTATAATATGTGACGTTGGCAATGACTAAGTTATGTGTGTCGATCACCAGCCTATTTTTGATGGACTTGGTGAATTTTAGACCAATCAGAGACCGTCAACCGAATTTTAGAAAATCTGTGTGCTAAAGTGCAAAAAGTCGCGAATTTGAGTTTCTTGGCTTAGAAATGCAATAATATGCGTCGTCGACCATGACGAAGTAATGTGTGTCGATCACCAGCCTGTTTTTGATGGATCAGATGAATTTTAGGACAATCAGAGATCATCGATCGAATTCTAAAAAATTTGTGCGCTAATACGCACCGAAATTGTAAAAAATCACGAATTTATGTTCCTAGGCTTAGAAATTCAATAAAATTCAACATCGGCCTTGGCAAAGTAATGAATATCGATCACAATACTCTTTGTGATGAACCGTGTGAATTTTAGGCCAATTAGAGACCGTCGATCAGATTATAGAAAATTTATGTGCTAATATCCACCAAAAGTGCAAAAAATCACGAATTTGAATTTCTAGGCTTAGAAATGCAATAATATGTGACGTTGGCCATGAATAAGTTATGGGTATCGATCACCAGCCTATTTTTGATGTACTGAGTGAATTTTAGACCAATCAGAGACCGTCAACCGAATTTTAGACAATCTGTGAGCTAATACCTACCGAAAGTGCAAAAAGTCGCGAATTTGAGTTTCTTGGCTTAGACATGCTATAATATGTGACGTTGGAAATGCCTAAGTTATGGGTGTCGATCACCAGCCTATTTTTGATGGACTAGGTGAATTTTAGACCAATCAGAGACCGTCAACCGAATTTTAGAAAATCTGTGTGCTAATACCCACTAAAAGTGCAAAAAAGTCGCGAATTTGAGTTTCTTGGCTTAGAAATGCCATAATACGCGTCGTCGACCATGACGAATTAATGTGTGTCGATCACCAGCCTGTTTTTGATGGATCAGATGAATTTTAGGACAATTAGAGATCATCGATCGAATTTTAGAAAATTTGTGTGCTAATACGCACCGAAATTGTAAAAAATCACGAATTTATGTTCCTAGGCTTAGAAATTCAATAAAATTCAACATCGGACATGGCAAAGTAATGAATATCGATCACAATACTATTTGTGATGAACCGTGTGAATTTTAGGGCAATCAGAGATCGTCGATCGAATTCTAGAAAATTTATGTGCTAATATCCACCAAAAGTGCAAAAAATCATGAATTTGAGTTTCTTGGCTTAGAATTGCAATAATATGTGACGTTGGCCATCACTAAGTTTTTGTTTTTATTTTTTATAAGGCGATTTTTTATTTATCGAAAATAAAGATACAGAGGGCCCCAGAGGGGAAAAGTAAAGTACATGACTACCTGACTAGTCCGACTGAGGCACGCAGGCCTCTAAAAGCAAGAGTGCAAAAAGAAAGAAGATGCCAATATCAAGTACTCTATGATCATCACAGTGTTTATAACACACTCTGTGATGATGTTACACAAAATAAAGCTAAAGTAATGAGAATAAATTATAAGTACAAAGGTATAATCTCTCTTTGGGCTTATAAAAAATTCTAGATGTTGTGTCGCTTCCTTGTCCTCTTCCAAATATTGTTGGAACTTGATCATCTATATCTGGTTCTATTGGATATTGCTGAGGTGGCTGGAGTCACTGTGTTTTTCCTTGGTCGTCCTCTTGGTTTTTTGGCAATTGGTGTGGTGACAGGAGCTGACCCCTTCTTCTTCACTTGTACCTGTGATATTCGTATCGGTTCAGCCGGCCATTCTATCGGGAACTTGTCGTGAGATGGACTTGCCCCTATGACTCGCTCCCTCTTTTCTGCTCTATGTATCTCTTTTGATAGCAGTTCATATTCGCCGTCTTCATCTGACTCAAAACTCATCTTCTTCCTCCTCATAATCATCAGCTGTTGTGGCTGATTTTTCATAGTCTGAATCAAACTGTTCTTCTTCATCTGTAACTACATACTTGTCACGACCCGACCTCGATCGCGATCGTGCCCTACCAGGCACCCTACGTAAATATCGTGAGATAATCAATGAACATACATGAAACTTATAAATAAAACAACGGAAGTAAAACAACAGTGTCACCGATGGCTACCTTCCCCGACGCACATACATAAACGGCGCTTGCCTCCTTTCTTTACAAATGACCCACAATATGTGACTACGTAACTCTAAGAATTACAATCGTGGCGGACAGGCCCCGCCATACCTGAATATACATGAATCTACTACCTCGTGGAAAACTGCATCAAGAGCTAAACCGCCGGAGCAAATGGAGCTTTCTCTCAAAGACTGAACCAAGATCCTAAGAGCAAGGATCACCAACCTGGGTACCTAAACCCTGCGGGCATGAACGCAGCTTCGGAGCTGGTCGATAACAAAAATTTGCAGAGTATAAATGTAAATAAAATGCAATAACCAAAACATATCTCAGATAAACAAATGTCCTTTAACTCCGAAACCAATCATATATTAACTGCCTGCCTTCTTTCGATAAGATTTAACAACCTATTCTTACATACTTACTTAAGAGTTTAATCCACTTTTCACATAACTTACATATCTTACATAACATAATCCGCCCATTTATGATGAATCATGTGACATAATCCGCCCGCCCGCTCGCAGATCTTGTGGAATCATATAACATAATCCGCCCGCTGCCGCTCGGTGCATCGTGGAATCATATAACATAATCCGCCCGCTGTGGGCCTTGCATCTTGTGGAATCATATAACATAATCCGCCCGCCCGTGGGCCTTGTAAGATGACGTAACCCGCCATGTGAAGGCTCGGGTAATATGGCGTAATCCGCCATGTGTAGGCTCGGTGTATCTCATAACGTAATCCGCCTATTTGTAGGCTCGGTGTATTTCATAACGTAATCCGCCTATTTGTAGGCTCCTGTATTTCATAACGTAATCCGGCCTATTTGTAGGCTCGGTGTGATTTTCCTTACATAACATTTTCAAACCATCTCTTCACTTCTTCTTAAGTCATCATAATAACTTCCCATAAAGCTATTATAACAACCTTTCACTTTAGAGAACTTAAGGCACTTTTTATTCTTACAACATTAGGAAAAACTAGATCCAAAAATACTACGTACATACAAACTTAAAAAGAATCATAGAACTCCTTTCTTTTTAATGCTCAAGTCACATACTCTTAGAAGCCATCTTCTTAACTTTTGAAATAAATTAAGAAGCCATACTTTGTAAAATTAAGTCATTTCCACTTATAAAATCAAGGCTTATAGCCTTAACACCTCGTAGCATACACTCTTTCAAATCATGTCGCTTATACTTTAGAAATCAAGTCCCATAACTTGAAAAATAAAGTTTCATAATCCTTTAAAGAAAATCAAAGTTCATAGTCTTAAAACTTCATAACATACATTCTTTAAAGTCCATTTACTTATACTTGTAAAATCATGTCATCTACACTTTTAAAACCAATCCCCTTTTTACACATAAATTCAAGTCATTTTCAAACATAAAAATCAACTTACATACTTACTTTAAACAAATCAAGACACATAGCCTTTAAATCAAATCTCATAATTTCCTAACCATTCTTACTAACGTCTCCCATAAGACCTAGTAAGGACTTAGGACAATTTAAACATACTCTTAACTTAGATTCAACAATGTAAATACTTCTTAACTTCTAAGAGTAGAAGGAATCTTGAAATACTATCACATGGATATTTCATACGTAGGATCATGCCAAAGAAAGTAGAGGTTCACATACCTCGCGACGATTGTCGACAAGTAGCAAAATGCTCCAAAGTACTTCAACCTTGAGCTATTCCATTCTTCCAGTAGGATACGCTATACTTAGTACATCAACCTATAATGGTCACCATACGTCCATTAACCTCTTACTTCATACGTAGAATATTCTAGGTGCTAAGTCGCTAAATTCTACGGAAAATCGGACAGCACCTCCTTTGTTTCTACTCATTTTGCCACCTTTTTCAAGGCCGAATACAATAGCCAAACAGCCCCAATTGGCTCACAACAATATAGAAGGCAGTCCAATACAAATAGTTAACTATACAGCCCCAATTGGCTCACCACAAAATGAAGGTAGTTCAATACAAATAAATAACAAACTAATACAAACTACATGTCCAAATTCGGCCACCTTGAGTTCAACAATACTAATTCTTATCCAATTTCCATTTCAATCCAACTTGGTAGCATAACATGATATCTAGTCGCAACCAATTATAACTACTATAATCTTCAAGTCAATTACATGCGACGATTCTAATAACGATCAAATTGTATTCCAACTTAACATGACTTACTTTCATTTCGAACTTAAGCTACAAGTAATCCATAATACTTATAAACTTCAACTTAACAACTTCATGCTAGCAACATGTAAAGCTAACAATAACAATATAAATAATTTTGTAACACTTTCAAAGAACAAGATTATACCTCAACGAGTTGTAATCCAATCTTCAAAACCGAAGTTGCTCCTTAGCAACCTAGAGCCTCATAAAGACACATCAATCCGCTCCTTGAGACTCTTAGAACCACACCAACAACTTTCCTTCAAACCTCCAATCCAAAACCTAGAAAGCCACTAGGTTTTCACTTTGCGACTAACCCGAAAACTATCTTTTTCCGAGATTTTTCTATTGAGATATGCCTACAATACACATAGGGACCTTGGTTTAAAGTGGGAAGATTATTGGATAACAAAAAAAAAAAATTCTTGTGGGAAGCTAGCCTAACCCGAGAGCACCCCAAAGGATTCTTGAAATTCTTGGAAATTTTTCTAAGTGTCAAACTTGGTCTTGCTACTAGTAGTGTTAAATAGAACCTTGGAGGGTCAAGATGCAAACAATTGGGTGGTTTGGATGATCTCTAATTAAATATCAAGACTTGTGACCTTTGACTTTGGTCAATTTTGTCAAGCTAATTAATTGGAAGACTTAGTCATCCTAAGGCTATGGTCAATGACCATTTTGGCCATGACATTTTCGTCCAAGGCATCAATAAGGGGGTGACAAGTGTCGCCTCCCATTCACAATATTACGCTTCCGACAATTTCACAATTCCGATAAAATTTTACAAGTCTCAAATTTTGACACTTATGAGTTCTTACGCACGTTCTAAAACATGTCCCCAAAATACGGTGTAACATTCTTCCCCTTAGAAACATTCGCCTCGAATGTTCTTACGAGTCAAACTTATAATTAGCGACATAGTTTCCTTTCACCACCCCGACATACCAACAATGCCACACATGGCCCTAATACCTGCACACGCATATCCGTCCATCATAAGCCCAAAAGAGATTATCTTTCGCATTTCCAACTCCTTCTAACATACATACATAACTTCCATACCGACTCGCCTCAAACCTTTGAGTCACTCTATAAAACAACATAAGGCCATTTCCGGCCATGACTGGTTCCGTGGAACGCGCCCACGAACCCGTAAAACAATTAACTAAACTGGGCCTTGCGCTCGTGACTCGCCACGTGGCGGAACTACTACCAACTGATCCCACTCCATTACAGCCATGGGAGACCCGCAGTGTCCTCAACCACTCACGTCACTTAACTCTTATCCTTGGTCCGACTTAAAATCTTATTGCCGGAGAAAACCTTATATACCTAAAGTCTCAGCGAATCAATATTCTTAGGCTCGCAATTTCCATGCTCCACGCCCACCTTACCACCCCCCCAAGAACTGGTACAAAACTTCTCATAATACCAAAACCCATTGTCTCGATCACAATAACCATTGCTTACTCTATCCGCACTTCATCCGTATAATTCTCTTAAGCTTACTACACACCTTAATCTATTAACATGACATTCGTTAGGTTCCTTAATATGGCTTCTGGGTTCACTACCCTATCGCATGACTCATCCTTTCCCAATTACCTCAAAATAAAACACAAAACCTTGGCGAAAATTCATTAACTATTCCATACCTTCCAGATCTAGTTAGTCTTTACCAATCGGTAATCTAAAATCATTCTAGGCAACACGCCGTCGACTTCATACATAACTCCGTATAGATGTATGTCACAATACCAACTATACTATAATCATTACCAACCTGGATACGCAATCCACATAGTCATTCCTGAGTCACTGCTGCCTTTCTCGTAGCTGCAATCAACATAACTCGTTAGGGAGAGACGACCCTAACAACACAGCTCTATCGCACGATCTCAGAGTGAGAAGAATGGAAACCAATCCTAAATGTCCTGCAGCCTCCTGATTATAGATGTGGTGCACAACACACCGATAATCAAGACTCTACTAGACACGGTCTGTAGACACTTTCCGAGGACTAACTGCTCTGATACCACTTTTGTCACGACCCGACCCCGGGACCGCGACTGGTGCCCTACCTGGGCACCCTTACAGGTAAATATCAGAGATAATCAGCGGAACATACATGAAACTTATAAATAAAACAACGGAAGTAAAACAACAGTCACCGACAGGCTACCTTCCGACGACATACATAAACGGCTGCCTCCTTTCTTTACAAACAGACCACAATATGTGACTGCACTTAAGAATTACAATCGTATGGACAGGCCCCGCCATACCCCGAATATACATGAATCTACTACCTCGTGGAAAACTGCACAAGAGCTAAACCTCCGAGCAAATGGAGCTTTCTCAAAGATCAACCAAGATCCTAAGAGCAAGGATCACCAACCTGGTACCTAAACTGCGGGCATGAACGCAGCTTCGGCGGGGTCCGATAACAAAAATTTAGTATAGAAATGTAAATAAAATGCAATAACCAAAACATATCTCAGATAAACAAATGTCCTTTTAACTCGCGAAACCAATCATATATTAACTGCCTGCTCCTTCTTTCGATAAGATTTAACAACCTATTCTTACATACTTACTTAAGAGTTTAATCCAAATTTTTCACATAACTTACATATCTTACATAACATAATCCGCCCATTTATGGACACGGTGTCATGAATCATGTGACATAATCCGCCCGCCGCGGCTCGATCATCTTGTGGAATCATATAACATAATCCGCCCGCCTGGGCCTGCATCGTGGAATCATATAACATAATCCGCCCGCTGTGGGCCTCGGTGCATCGTGGAATCATATAACATAATCCGCCCGCCGGGCTCGGTGTAAGATGACGTAACCCGCCTGGCGCGGCGCTCGGTAATATGGCGTAATCCGCCTATGTGCAGGCTCGGTGTATCTCATAACGTAATCCGCCTATTTGTAGGCTCGGTGTATTTCATAACGTAATCCGCCTATTTGTAGGCTCCTGTATTTCATAACGTAATCCGGCCTATTTGTAGGCTCGGTGTGATTTTCCTTACATAACATTTTCAAACCATATCTTCACTTCTTCTTAAGTCATCATAATAACTTCCCATAAAGCTATTATAACAACCTTTCACTTTAGAGAACTTAAGGCACTTTTTATTCTTACAACATTAGGAAAAACTAGATCCAAAAATACTACGTGACATACAAACTTAAAAAGAATCATAGAACTCCTTTCTTTTAATGCTCAAGTCACATACTCTTTTGGAAGCCATCTTCTTAACTTTTGAAATAAATTAAGCCATACTTTGTAAAATTAAGTCATTTCCACTTATAAAATCAAGGCTTATAGCCTTAACACCTCGTAGCATACACTCTTTCAAATCATGTCGCTTATACTTTAGAAATCAAGTCCCATAACTTGAAAAATAAAGTTTCATAATCCTTTAAAGAAAATCAAAGTTCATAGTCTTAAAACTTCATAACATACATTCTTTAAAGTCCATTTACTTATACTTGTAAAATCATGTCATCTACACTTTTAAAACCAATCCTTTTTACACATAAATTCAAGTCATTTTCAAACATAAAAATCAACTTACATACTTACTTTAAACAAATCAAGACACATAGCCTTTAAATCAAATCTCATAATTTCCTAACCATTCTTACTAACGCCTCCCATAAGACCTAGTAAGGACTTAGGACAATTTAAACATACTCTTAACTTAGATTCAACAATGTAAATACTTCTTAACTTCTAAGAGTAGAAGGAATCTTGAAATACTATCACATGGATATTTCATACGTAGGATCATGCCAAAGAAAGTAGAGGTTCACATACCGCGACGATTTTCGACAAGTAGCAAAATGCTCCAAAGTACTTCAACCTCGAGCTATTCCATTCTTCCAAAGGATACGCTATACTTAGTACATCAACCTATAATGGTCACCATACGTCCATTAACCTCTTACTTCATACGTAGAATATTCTAGGTGCTAAGTCGCTAAATTCTACGGAAAATCTGACAAAGACCTCCTTTGTTTCTACTCATTTTGCCACCTTTTCAAGGCCGAATACAATAGCCAAACAGCCCCAATTGGCTCACAACAATATGTATGCGCCCAATACAAATAGTTAACTATACAGCCCCAATTGGCTCACCACAAAATGTAAGGTAGTTCAATACAAATAAATAACAAACTAATACAAACTACATGTCCAAATTCGGCCACCTTGAGTTCAACAATACTAATTCTTATCCAATTTCCATTTCAATCCAACTTGGTAGCATAACATGATATCTAGTCGCAACCAATTATAACTACTATAATCTTCAAGTCAATTACATGCGACGATTCTAATAATGATCAAATTGTATTCCAACTTAACATGACTTACTTTCATTTCAACTTAAGCTACAAGTAATCCATAATACTTATAAACTTCAACTTAACAACTTCATGCTAGCAACATGTAAAGCTAACAATAACAATATAAATAATTTTGTAACACTTTCAAAGAACAAGATTATACCTCAACGAGTTGTAATCCAATCTTCAAAACCGGTTGCTCCTTAGCAACCTAGAGCCTCATCAAGACACATCAATCCGCCTCGAGACCCTTAGAACCACACCAACAACTTTCCTTCAAACCTCCAATCCAAAACCTAGAAAGCCACTAGGTTTTCACTTTGCGACTAACCCGAAACTATCTTTTCCGAGATTTTTCTATTGAGATATGCCTACAATACACATAGGGACCTTGGTTTAAAGTGGGAAGATTATTGGATAACAAACAAAAATTTTCTTGTGGGAAGCTAGCCTAACCCGAGAGCACCCCAAAGGATTCTTGAAATTCTGGAAATTTTTCTAAGTGTCAAACTTGGTCTTGCTACTAGTAGTGTTAAATAGAACTCGAGGGTCAAGATGCAAACAATCGGGTGGTTTGGATGATCTCTAATTAAATATCAAGACTTGTGGGACCTTTGACTTTGGTCAATTTTGTCAAGCTAATTAATCGAAGACTTAGTCATCCTAAGGCTATGGTCGATGACCATTTGGCCATGACATTTTCGCCCAAGGCATCAATAAGGGGTGACAAGTGTCGCCCTCCCATTCGTCACAATATTACGTTTTCCGACAATTTCACAATTCCGATAAAATTTTACAAGTCTCAAATTTTGACACTTATGAGTTCTTACGTACGTTCTTAAAACATGTCCTGAAAATACGGGGTGTAACAATACTCCTCTTCAGTATCAACACAATCGCTACACGAGGATGTAATGCCATCATATTGATTTATCGCAATGCATTGTCATACCATTTTTGCCCATCGTTTAGAAACGTAAGCCTTAGTCGCAGAATACCGCACTAACCGCAAAAACAGCAGCCTCCGTTCTTCGCCGAGGCATGGATCGAAGCCATGTGTTGTGGTGCTAGCTTTAGCAATCTCTCGGCATTTGTTGTTATCCTAAGTCATCGCATCGCCGCCTTCATCACCAAGACCCAAAATCTGTGTAGCAACCACACTGGCAAGAATCCCAAAGAAGAAGATCGCCGCCCAAAGAACAACAAAGAAGCTTGAAGTTTGAACAACAAAGAAGAGCAAATAGAAATAGCAGTAAAGAAGAATAAAGAATTGCAGCAAGAATAACAAAGAATATACCCAAAGAATAAAGAAGAGCAGAGCAGCACTATCTAACCCAGCACCATCTGCACTTGCTGGAGTATGAACAACAGATCACCCCGACAGAAGCAGCAGAAGTGAGCAAAGAGCAGAACATCGCAGGCGCAATAAAGCTGTCCCAAAGAAGATCGCAGCTGTTTGAGTATGACCAACAGACTGGCCCCGGCAGAGCAAAGAAGCAGAACATCAACAACAACAACATCGAGAGGCAACATCACCGCATCATGTTTTGCAGCAGTAGTAGCACAAACACCCTCTTCAGCCAAACCAAAGACCAAAGAATATCAAAGAGTTCGAAATTTGGGCAACAGATCGCCCCTACAAAATAGACAAAGCAGATCAACAACATCAAGAACTTCAAAGAAGAAGAAGAATGTGCACCATATCAAGAAGATCGTAACAACAAACATTGGCCTCAAAGAAATGCAACATATGCAACAACATCCTCCCCAACATACACCACCCCAACAACTTCAAAGAAAATCGAAGTAGGAGCACCAGCAGACCACTATCAGACTGCCACGACCCGACCGATCACATCGTGCCCTACCCGCACCCTTACAGTATACATCGAGATAATCAGAACATACATGAAACTTATAAAATAAAACAACATACGTAAAACAACAAAGTTAGCCGACAGTGGCTACCTTCCCCGACATAAATATATACAACCAAGCTTGCCTCATTTCTTTACAAACCGACCCACAAATACGTGACTACGCACTTCTAAGAGTTTTTATCAGAATAATCGTGGACAGGCCCCGCCATACCTCAATATACATGCATCTACTACCTCGTGGAAAACCGCATCAAGAGATAAGCCTCCGAGCAAATGGAGCTTTTTCCCAAAATCAACCGAGATCCTAAGAGCAAGGATCACCAACTCGTACCTAAACTCGCGCATTTAACGCAGCCCTCGGGCGGGTCGATAACAAAAATTTAATATGGAATGTAAATGACGACAAGAAATGATCATAATCAGACAAAAAATGACAAGGACACGTATAAAAATACAAACCAGATCCTCGCCGTGTCATTACCACTTATGAACTTAATCGCACTTATTATCTTTTTCATTCTTAATAAAAAGCTATAGCCACATTCTTACGCATACGATTAGGAAAAAATCATTAAGTTCATTATCAGATAACTTACTTATCTTTCATAAGTATAATCCGCCCTTTGGAGGGGCACTACACTACCCGCCCAACTGGGACGCGATCAAGGTCACATAGTCCGCCTGCAGGTATACCGCCTGACCAATCCGGGTCGATAATGTCATATAGTCCGCCCGAAGGTATACCGCCCGCCATTCTCGGTCGATAATGTCATATAGTCCGCCTGCAGGTATACCGCCCGCCCATTCTCGGTCGATAATGTCATATAGTCCGCCTGAAGGTATACCGCCCGCCCATTCTCGGTCGATAATGTCATATAGTCCGCCCAGAAGGTATACCGCCTGCCCATTCTCGGTCGATAATGTCATATACCGCCTGCAGGTATACCGCCTGATACTAACAACTATAGTATCAAGTCCTATCCACCTTTCAAGACAAGTCACAATACCTTTTAGAAATACAATTACCATTTCTAAAACAAGTGACTTCTTTCTTAAAAACCCTAAGCAACTGGTACCTTAAAAACAGTTTGCCCTTCTTTATTTCAAATCATTTCATTACTTACATTACTGAAGAAAACCATTTTTTTAACCTTCCATAAAGCCGTTATAACCAACTTCCCATAAAGCCGTTATAACCCTTTATGGTTTTAGACCAACTCATTCCTTTTATAACCAAGAGACTTCTACTTTTTGAAACCAAGTATTAAATACTTTCAAATCAATTCTCTTAACTTTCAAAAATACAATTAGTCTCTTAACCTTTTGAACTCAAGTGACTCCTTTTATTATAAAACCTTAGGCAATTGATGCCTTAAAATCAAGTTGCCTTTTCATTTAAAACAAGTCATTTATCTTTCCATAAAGCAAATATAACTAACCTCCCATAAAGCCGTTATATTCACTTTATG
Organism: Przewalskia tangutica; assembly: GCA_029844215.1. Taxonomy (NCBI): domain Eukaryota; kingdom Viridiplantae; phylum Streptophyta; class Magnoliopsida; order Solanales; family Solanaceae; genus Przewalskia; species Przewalskia tangutica. The sequence continues at coordinate 17,846,476 of CM056720.1, read as the reverse complement.
CCTTAGCCAAAAACAATTTCCTATCCAAGGGACTTATACGTTTAAAACGGAACAAGTATCACATACTTCTAAACTCTTCAAGTCCCTTAACTTTACTAAGACTTAAGACATCCTTAATATTTTCAAAGAAGTGAGTTAACTTCCTAACTCACCCGACTTGGCATTTTATAAGGCTAGCAAAGAATGTCAAAGTTCAGACGCCTACCGTATTACATACGTGCAACTAGTCATGCTTAAAGATAGGAAAAGTTCTATATAGAGTAGTCACACAACTACCTCTTAACTTCTAAGAGTATAAGGAACATGAAGTGATACCACGTATATTCCATACATAGAATCATGCCAAATAAGGAAGAGGTTCACATACCTCGCGACGATTGTCGACAAGTAGCAAAATGCTCCAAAGTACTTCAACCTCGAGCTATCCCATTCTTCAAGTAGGATACTCTATACTTAGTTCTTCAACCTATCATGGTCACACGTCCATTAACCTCTTACTTAAAACGTAGAATATTCTAAGTGCTAAGTCGCCAAATTCTACGGAAAATCTGACAAAGACCTCCTTTGTTTCTACTACAATGCCACCTTTTTCAAGGCCGAATACAATAACCAAACAGCCCCAATTGGCTCACCACAATCTATAAGGTAGTCCAATACAACTAAATAACCACACAGCCCCAATTGGCTCACCACAATATGTATGTAGTCCAAAACAAATGAAAAACAAACTATTACAACTATAAGTACAATTTCGCCACCTTGAGTTCAACAATACCAATCGATCCAATTTCCATTTCAATCCAAATTGGTAGCATAACATGATATCAAGTCGCATTTGATTATAACAACCAAAATCTTTAAGTAAGTAACATGCGACGATTTCTAATAACGATCAAATTGTAATCCATCTTAACATGGCCTACATTTCATTTCGAATTTCCAAGACTACAATCAATCTATAATCCTTATAAACTTCAACACATACTTCATGCTAGCAACAAGTAAAGCTAACAACAAAACAAATAATCTTGTAATACTTTCAAAGAACAAGATTATACCTCAACGATTCTTAATCCAATTCCAACCAAGTCGCCCTAGCAACTTAGAGACTCTTCAAGACACTTCAATCCGCTACTGAGACCCTTAGAACAATACCAACAACTTTCCTTCAAACCTTCAATCCAAAACCTAGAAAGCCACTAGGTTTTCACTTTGCGACTAACCCGAAAACTATCTTTTTCCGAGATTTTTCTATTGAGATATGCTTACACTACACTTAGGAACCTTGGTTTAAAGTGTGGGGCTTAAAGAACAAGAAACGAAATTTTTTCTTTCTTCCTTCATGTGAACCCGAGAGCTAGGCTCTTTGTGTTCTTCAAATTGTGTGAAATTTTGGCTAAGTTGTTGCTTGTCTTGCACTACTAGTATTATATAGTGTAATGGAGGATTAAGATCTAAACAAATGGGTGGTTTGGATGAGGTCTTAACAAATATCAAGACTAAAGTGGGGTCTTTGACTTGGTCAATGTTGTCAAGCTCTAAGGCTAGCAAGACTTGTCTTCCTAACAAGTGGTCAAACGACTTTGTCCATGATCATTTCGTCCAAGGCATTCTAAGATGGGGTGACACGTGTCGCCCTCCCATTCGTCACAATAATACGTTTTCCGACAATTCCTAATTCCGCTAAATTTTTACAAGTCTCAAATCTTGACGCTTATGAGTTCTCACGACGCTCTTAAAACATGTCCTCAGAATACGGTGTAACATTCTTCCCCTTAGAAACATTCGTCCCCGAATGTTCTTTCGGAGTCAAACTTATAATTGGCGACATAATTTCCTTTCACAAACACGACATACTAATAATGCCACACATGGCCCTAGTACCTCGCACATGCTTATCCGTCCATCATAAGCCCCAAAAGAGATTATCTTTTCGTACTTCCAACTCCTTCTAACATATACATAGTCTCAATATAACTGCTCATAAAACTTAAACATACCACAACTTTATCATGCATACAAGTTTCTAAAGGGTCAAGGACATACCGAAACCATATAGGCGGTTCAAAGGACCGCTAAAGCCGAACTCCCACCACGACTCTACCACTACCGCTTCGGTGCATGAACATCCTTCCTAACTATTGAAGATGAAGAACCCGCAACTGATCCAGTAGATTGTGTTGTCCCACCAGGACCCCCTCTATAAGGACATTCTCTTAACATATGGCCTAGACGACCACAAGAAAAACAAGCACTGCATCGCGCCGACATACCCCGTAATGTAACCTACCACATCGGGCGATAGAGGCAAAGCGTGGCTCGATCGCTGGAACCCCATCTCCTCGAGGATCTGAAGCTCTAGAGACCTGACCGCCCTCGCATTCCCGGTTGTAAAACCTCCGCCGGAAAATCGTGGAGGAGCACTTGCCGGGCCGCAATGTAGACCTAGTCTCGACGCCGAGACCGCCCGCTCTAAAACCGCTCTGAGACTGATGTCTCGCCTCTTGGCCGCTCGAGCCAAATTGATCCTCCTCTCTCTATCCTCTATCCTCGCGCATAGGCTCGCATCTCAGCAATGTCCATACCGGTGAAGAGCCACCCCAAGCATGCAAGAATCATACGACGGTCTAGCCCCATCACATAACGATGAACTCTATCCGCCATGTTAGCTACAATGGTGCGCGCATGCTCGCCAAGGAGTCAAACTCTGTGCTATACTCCCGATAGTCCTCCCATTCTCGCCTCAAGGTCAAAAATCTATCTACGCGGGCCCTCCTCATCTCGTGAGGCAAAAGTGATCCATAAAGGCCTCTCGTGAACTCCTCCCAAACAGCCGGAAGAGCATCATCTCCTCTCGCCAAGACTCATGACTCAAACCGTTCAACGCAATATCGCAGAACAGTAAGAGGCTAGTATAATGCACTCGCTCCAAGCCTTAAGAACTCGCATAGTCCGTAGCCGCCGAACGAACTCTCGCGATCCTCCTCGCACTCGAACCATAAAACTCGCGATGACAACCCGTAAAATCCCGATCCGCAACCGCTGGCCGTGGTTAGCTACCGCTTCCCGCCGGCCGCCTACCACTATGTCGGCCAATAGCCCGACCGCTCTCCATAATCTCTAAACTCGCTCGGCCGCGGATCGAGGCCCGCACGAACCTCTGAGCTACCGCCGCTCGCCTTCTAATACGCCGTGGTGAACTCGCCGCCCGCCTACTACCTCGTGCATAGTTCGTGCCCGAGTCCCGTAACCTCTCAGGTACCTCTAGCAGCCTCTGCCGCCTTTACCCTTCGGGCCCCCGCCTTCCGAGGAGGCATAACTGTTTCATAAGAATAGGTCAGAGAGGATTCAACCTAATAAGACAGCTCTACTGCACGATCCTAGAAAGAGAAGAATGGAAACCAATCCTAAATGTCCTGCAGCCTCCTGATTATAGATGTGGTGCACAACACACCGATAATCAAGACTCTACTAGACACGGCTCAGACACTTTCCGAGGACTAATCGCTCGATACCACTTTTGTCACGACCCGACCCTCGATCGCGATCGTGCCCTACCGGCACCCTTACAGTATACATCGAGATAATCAGCGAACATACATGAAACTTATAAAATAAAACAACATACGTAAACAACAAAGTTAGCCGACAGGCTACCTTTCCCGATATAAATATATACAACCAAACAGCTTGCCTCATTTCTTTACAAACCGACCCACAAATATGTGACTACTGCACTCTAAGAGTTTTTATCGTAATAATCGTGGCGGACAGGCCCCGCCATACCTCGAATATACATGCATCTACTACCTCGTGGAAAAACCGCATCAAGAGATAAGCCTCCGAGCAAATGGAGCTTTTTCCCAAAATCAACCGAGATCCTAAGAGCAAGGATCACCAACTGGGTACCTAAACTCGCGGCATGAACGCAGCTTCCGGCGGGTCGATAACAAAATTAATATGGAATGTAAATGACGACAAGAAATGATCATAATCAGATAAAAAAATGACAAGGACACGTATAAAAAATACAAACCAGATCCTGCCGTGTCATTACCACTTATGAACTTAATCGTACCTTATTATCTTTTTCATTCTTAATAAAAAGCTATAGCCACATTCTTACGTACATGATTAGGAAAAAAATCATTAAGTTCATTACTGTATAACTTACTTATCTTTCATAAGTATAATCCGGCCCTTTTTGGAGGGGCACCTACACTACCCGGCCCAATCTGGGACGCGATCAAGGTCACATAGTCTGCCTGCAGGTATAACGCCCGACCAATCTCGGTCGATAATGTCATATAGTCCGCCCGCAGGTATACCGCCCGCCCATTCTCGGTCGATAATGTCATATAGTCCGCCTGCGTAGGTATATCGCCAGGCCCATTCCTGGGTCGATAATGTCATATAGTCTGCCCGTAAAGGTATACTGCCCGGCCCATTCCTGGGTCGATAATGTCATATAGTCTGCCCGTAAAGGTATACTGCCCGGCCCATTCCTGGGTCGATAATGTCATATAGTCTGCCCGTAAAGGTATACTGCCCGGATACTAACAACTATAGTATCAAGTCCTATCCACCTTTCAAGACAAGTCACAATACCTTTTTAGAAATACAATTACCGGCTTCTAAAACAAGTGACTTCTTTCTTAAAAACCCTAAGCAACTGGTACCTTAAAAACAGTTTGCCCTTCTTTATTTCAAATCATTTCATTACTTACATTACTGAAGAAAACCATTCTTTTAACCTTCCATAAAGCCGTTATAACCAACTTCCCATAAAGCCGTTATAACCCTTTATGGTTTTAGACCAACTCATTCCTTTTATAACCAAGAGACTTCTACTTTTTGAAACCAAGTATTAAATACTTTCAAATCAATTCTCTTAACTTTCAAAAATACAATTAGTCTCTTAACCTTTTGAACTCAAGTGACTCCTTTTATTATAAAACCTTAGGAAATTGATGCCTTAAAATCAAGTTGCCTTTTTCATTTAAAACAAGTCATTTATCTTTTCATAAAGCAAATATAACTAACCTCCCATAAAGCCGTTATATTCATTTTATGCCTTAGCCAAAAACAATTTCCTATCCAAGGGACTTATACGTTTAAAACGGAACAAGTATCACATACTTCTAAACTCTTCAAGTCCCTTAACTTTACTAAGACTTAAGACATCCTTAATATTTTCAAAGAAGTGAGTTAACTTCCTAACTCACCCGACTTGGCATTTTATAAGGCTAGCAAAGAATGTCAAAGTCTTGTACGTCTACCGTATTACATACGTGCAACTAGTCATGCTTAAAGATAGGAAAAGTTCTATATAGAGTAGGTCACACAACTACCTCTTAACTTCTAAGAGTATAAGGAACATGAAGTGATACCACAGGTATATTCCATACATAGAATCATGCCAAAGGAAGGAAGAGGTTCACATACCTCGCGACGATTGTCGACAAGTAGCAAAATGCTCCAAAGTACTTCAACCTTGAGCTATCCCATTCTTCAAGTAGGATACTCTATACTTAGTTCTTCAACCTATCATGGTCACAATACGTCCATTAACCTCTTACTTCAAACGTAGAATATTCTAAGTGCTAAGTCGCCAAATTCTACGGAAAATCGGACAGCACCTCCTTTGTTTCTACTACAATGCCACCTTTTCAAGGCCGAATACAATAACCAAACAGCCCCAATTGGCTCACCACAATCTATAAGGTAGTCCAATACAACTAAATAACCACACACCCCAATTGGCTCACCACAATATGTAGGTAGTCCAAAACAAATGAAAAACAAACTATTACAACTATAAGTACAATTTCGGCCACCTTGAGTTCAACAATACCAATTCTGATCCAATTTCCATTTCAATCCAAATTGGTAGCATAACATGATATCAAGTCGCATTTGATTATAACAACCAAAATCTTTAAGTAAGTAACATGCGACGATTTCTAATAACGATCAAATTGTAATCCATCTTAACATGGCCTACATTTCATTTCGAATTTCCAAGACTACAATCAATCTATAATCCTTATAAACTTCAACACATACTTCATGCTAGCAACAAGTAAAGCTAACAACAAAACAAATAATCTTGTAATACTTTCAAAGAACAAGATTATACCTCAACGATTCTTAATCCAATTCCAAATCCGAGGTCGCTCCCTAGCAACTTAGAGACTCTTCAAGACACTTCAATACGCTACTTGAGACCCTTAGAACAATACCAACAACTTTCCTTCAAACCTTCAATCCAAAACCTAGAAAGCCACTAGGTTTTCACTTTGCGACTAACCCGAAAACTATCTTTTTCCGAGATTTTTCTATTGAGATATTCTTACACTACACTTAGGAACCTTGGTTTAAAGTGTGGGGCTTAAAGAACAAGAAACGAAATTTTTTCTTTCTTCCTTCATGTGAACCCGAGAGCTAGGCTCTTTGTGTTCTTCAAATTGTGTGAAATTTTGGCTAAGTGTTAAGCTTGTCTTGCACTACTAGTATTATATAGTGTAATGGAGGATTAAGATCTAAACAAATGGGTGGTTTGGATGAGGTCTTAACAAATATCAAGACTAAAGTGGGGTCTTTGACTTGGTCAATGTTGTCAAGCTCTAAGGCTAGCAAGACTTGTCTTCCTAACAAGGGTCAAATGACCCTTTTGTCCATGATCATTTCGTCCAAGGCATTCTAAGGGGGGTGACACGTGTCGCCCTCCCATTCGTCACAATAATACGTTTTCCGACAATTCCTAATTCTGCTAAATTTTTACAAGTCTCAAATCTTGACGCTTATGAGTTCTCACGTACGTTCTTAAAACATGTCCTGTAAATACGGGGTGTAACAGTACCCATACCAGTAGTGTTATACCCCGTAGTTGTAGGGTATGTATGTGAGGACGTACGTACGAGAGTACGGCAGAAATTTTGAAAAGAAAGAAAGATGTGAGTTTTTGACGGAAAAGTTTGCGGTTATTTGTGAAGAAAAAGGTTCGTTAGTGGGAATTGGATTCCCAGATTGGGTATTTGGACTTCATAGATTATATTAGAATTTTGAGATTTTATTTTCGGAAATGGTCACGTGGGGCCCACGGGAGAAATTTACTGCTTTGGGCCCGCTTTGTTTTTGAGATTTCCGGTATTTTGGATATTTTCGGAAGACGAAATATTCTGGGCGAATCGGGGGGCGACACGTGTCACCCCCATGTGGCACCCTTGGCCGAATTTACCTTTGTGCACAACACCCGACAGAGTCGTCGACTAAACGCTTTCCACGCTTTCGAGAGAAAATTCCGCTATGTCATTTATAATTTTATGCGGATTTTTCCGTGACGAAACATTCTCGACCAACGGAGGGTGACATGTGTCACCCTCACATCGAAGCAAATGGTTTGGCTTGGACGATTTGGCGCCCGCGGCCTCGTTGGCCTCGCCGATTGGCTCTCTTTGTGCCTTGCTTTGTGGCTTGTTTTGTGGTTTGTTTTTTGGAGTAGGGTTAGGGTGCACTTGGCTTGATCTTGGCCTTACACTTGCCTTGCACTTGGCTAGATCTTGGCCATTGGTTGGCCTTTGGTTTTGCTTTAAATACCCCCCCCCCCCCCCTTTGTGAAGACTTCATTCATCCACAAATGTTTCCAAGTCTTGAAATCCCTCCCTCCTCTTGTGGCTCTCGCCCCAAGCCTCTCCTCCTCCTAGTGGCCTTTGGCCGAGAGGTCTCCTCCTCATGTGGTGTCTAGCCAGGGGTACCCCTAGCCTAGTTGTTTTCGTATAATACCCCTTTGTTGTGGTATAGAAATACTCCCTAGTATTGTTATAATGCCCAAAATACCTTAGCCTTGTACCTTGTAGTATTCCAAAGATACCTCTTTACGTAGAGTCCTAAATACTACCTTTTGTCCTTTTAGTCTCAAACCGAAACCCTAAGGAAATCTTCATAGTTGGTCAAGTATTTGAGTAGGTTGGTTAGAACTTCTAAGGGTTGTTGGAGTGGTTTGGAGCGCACTGAGCTGAGCTAAACCTTGCTCAGATCGACATTATAACTTGGATAATTTTGGGCTTATCGAGGTAATTATCTTGTCCTCTATTGTAATTGGAAATTACATGTTTGTTAGAATATATAGTTGAAGTATACTATATATGGAACTATACTTAGTATTCGCAATGTCTTTTGACTTAAGCCCAAGAATAAAGCATCGAATCGAATCAGTATTTACATAGATTTGTAAAGAGACTCGTGTAGAATTGTACACGCCCTTAGACGTGTAAACCCCGGTTGGCTTGGTAGCCGCCTCGATAGAGAGGAGTTTTACGCCATGCGTGTGAGGTCGCGAATTTTCTATAGAAAGATAGAAACTTGTGTTTTGGGGTTAATAGACGTTTGTGACTTTTATAGGTGAAAGTACTAAGAGTAGCGTATTCTATTCGAGGAGTGGAAAGGGCTAGCAAGGTTGTAGTACTTGGAGCATTTTGCTTATTGTCGATAAATCGTCGCGAGGTATGTGAACCTCTTCCTATCTTTTCTAGCATGATTGTGTGAACTATGTAGTACGGTGACGCGTACGTGCTAAGTGATTTGGTTGGTTTAAAACATAGGGTGTTATAATAGCTTTATGGGAAGTTAGTTATAACGACCTTATGTAAGTGAAAATGGTTTACTGATGTTAGAAGTTAAGAGACTTGATCTTATAAGATAAGAGACTTAACTTATTTGTTTTAATGTGGATGTTTGTGTGAAACCTCATTCGTGAGTAATGAGTACTTGGTTTTTAAAGGGATAATGTTTTACTGATTTCGAATCGAATGTGTATCGACGCACCATCGCAGCGTTAATAAAGGAAAATGTATTGAATAATGATGTGTTGTATTAAAACCAAGAGAAACCTCCATCCGCATAGAAACTAAGATGAGACAAAATGATATTACATTTTCTAGATCATGGTCATTGTAATAAGAATGTTGTAAACAAGAATAACCTACTCACGTGAGACATATATTACTCAATTGTTCTAAAAAGGAATCAAGTGATTAAGTTTGGGAACTATGAAACCATTTGAAAATGAAGCTTGAGTAATTGAAACTAGGCAAACCGAACTTAGGAAAAGAATGTTACTTGATTTTGAAAAGGAATGTGGGTTGCTCATTCTAATACTACGTATCGGGTGACTTTATAGAAGTAATGGATCTCTTTTAAAAGAACTTAACGATGTAGTACTTTGGGGTTAAAAACCCGACTTTGGTATAAATGGAAGTACTTTGAGTTGTTGTGAAACTTGCCTATGCTTGTTGTGAAACTTGCCTATGCTTGTGATGATAGCCTTTGTTGTACAAGTGTGGTATTTCGTGTTACCGCTCTCGATAGAGGCGGTTGACTTGTCGAGAACTTATCGACGTCTTTGGCGTGATGGAGAATTCCACGTATGTTTCCATTTTGATTATTGCTTGTTGTTGATATCACATGGACATGTCTACACCGACGCAAAGATTCCGGCACGCGGCCACGCGTCGTTGATTACCCGATATATGGTTATTACCGCAACATGGACGCGTTCTACACCGGCGCAGATTCGGGACACGTGGCCACGCGCGTGGTTGACCACCCAAGATATTGTTATTGAGGTTACATGGGCATGTCTACACCGGCGCAAGATTCGGCATGCGCCACGCGCCTTGTTATTATTGTTGCATCATGGACATGTCTACACCGATGCAAGATTCCGGGCATGTGGCCATGCGCCACGATGCGAACATGATGGATGTTGTGGGCGTGAGACCCATAGTTATATTTGAGTGGTGACTTTGAGGCGTGAGTCCCCGACTTGACATCGTTTTTATGTTGTGAATCGTAAGTTTGGTTATCATACATGTCTCCGCTTTTATAGACTAGTATGATTTCATTTACGTATTTTTACGATTCACATACTTGGTACTGTTATCGACCTCCTTCGGGGCTGCGTTCATCGCCGCAGTAGGTACATCGGCCGTGGATCCCCGCCTAGGATCTCATTTCAAATGTTGAAAGCTCCGTTCCTTCTGAGGCTTATCTTTGGTATGTTTCCTGAGTTGTAGGTTCTGTACATTCGTGGTATGGCGGGCCCCGTCCCGTCATAGTTGTTGTAAATCTTAGAGGTGCAGAGTAATCGCTGTGGCGTGGTTTGTAAAAAGGATAACTGTCGGTTTTTATGTATATACCAAGGCAAATCGCTTGCTGGCCTGCTTATTTATTATATCTCTTGTTTCATGACTCGTGTTTTATTTTCCGCTGGTTTTCTCTCGATGTTGTATCACTAGGTGCCCGGTAAGGCACCGAATCGGCCCGTTCGGGCGTTACAAAAGTGGTATCGAGCGATTAATCTCGGAAAGTGTCTACGCACCGTGTCTAGTAGAGTCTTGATTATCGGTGTGTTGTGCACCACATCTATAATCAGGAGGCTATAGGACATTTAGGATTGGTTTCCATTCTTCTCATTCTGAGATCGTGCCTTAGAGCTGTGTTGTAAGTTGGACCCCTCTGACGTATCTCGTTTTTACCAGTTATGCCTCCGCGCAAGGCAACCAGAGCCCAGGAGGGCAAGGCACCGAGGTGCCGCTAGTGAGATACAGAGAGTACGAGGCGCAGCCCGCATGCACTGAGGTTGTGCTTCAGACGGCGGGTTTTGTGACGCCGCCAGCCCCAGCAGAGGTTAGAGCCGCAGCAATGGCTGCTGAGACCGCAGTACCTGAGCCTCCAGTCCCACAGTCTGGGGCAGAGGAGATGGGTTACAAGGAGATGGATTCTTTGGCCGCCGTGGTCATGGCCGATATGAGATAGGCCGACGCAGCAGCCTGGGCCCAGTAGCACCAGTGGTTCATCCCCGAGCAGATAGTTTGAGGCTACGGGACTTCCTGAGTTGTAGCCCGCCAGAGTTTTATGGGTCGAGGCCTGAGGATGATCCGCAGGAGTTCATCCGGCAGTTACAGCGGATCATGAGAGTGATCAAGGCTTCGGAGACCGAGTCTGTGACCTTCGGTTCGCATCGGCTGCGTGATACCGCAGTCGATTGGTTTGATTCGTGGGAGCTTTCCCGGGGAGAGCATGCACCTCCAGCGGTATGGGATGAGTTTTCGGGGGCTTTTCTCACGCACTTCTTGCCTCCGCAGATGAGGAGGGCACGGGCCGACAAATTTTTGTTACTGAGACAGAGAGGGCGCACTGTCAGGGAGTACAATGTCGAGTTCGATTCTTTGGCTCTATATGTCCCTGCACTAGTTGAAGATATGTAAGATAGGTGCATCGCCGTCACCGGCTCGATGATTACCTAGCAGAGTTGTTCGGTGTTTCTTCACCGCATGGACATTGCCCGCATTCGTGCTCATGCAGTGCGAGGCGAGCGCAGATCGACGCAGCGGACCACAGGTTAAGGCGCCAAGACGGCCGGATATTTTGGCGACTTTCGAGGCGGACCGCCTCAGCAGCAGACTAGTTATGTACCTCCGCCATTGCAGAGTGGTCCTCCGCAGCCTTTCGACCTCAGGATATTCGGGAGCGGTCGTGGCTCCTGTGTTTCGAATGTTCGGCGAGTAGGGTGTTGGCGGACGCAGCCACCCTACCTCGGTGGTCGATGTGGTAGACCGCATTTCGGGAGTGTCGTAGTACCAAGGGAGCTTGTTACTCTTGCGCCAACAGGCCATATGACGAGACTGTCTCGACTGTGGTAGCGCTGGTAGACAAAGACAGACTACTGTAGCAGCGATTGCGGGCCACGGTAGAGGTCGCGGTGGAAGTTCCCAGTTTTAGCGGTCCTTGAACCGCCTAGTTTCAGGTATATCCTTAACCCTCTAGAGTTTTGGTATGCTTGTTATGATGGTCTCATTATTATGTGCTATGTACGAATAGCGTTGTGTTAATTATGAGTTAGAAAACATGCTTAGTTGGGAGGATACGTATGGGGGCATGGTAAGTGTGAACCTTAGACTATGTCACGACTGAGACCTTAGGGGTAAGGTCGTCTTGAGTTAAAGATTTATTTTGACCCTTATCAGAGTAGTAGTATACGTGGGATTTATTTGTGTGACAAGTCCGTGGGTAGTGTGAGATGGAAGTGGTAGCTTTCATGATGTGAATTAGTAAGATTGTTCCGGATCGGGGAACAAGAGTTTGGCGCGGTTGGGGGTCGGGTTGAGGACCATTTGCGGGTCAACCCGTAACCCGGTTTGGGGTGGGGTCAGTTCTGGGTGGTCCCGCCAGGTGATAGGGTCACGAGGATGCTAGGCCCAAGTTTGTATGATCATCGTATGAGTTCGTGGACGCGTTCGACCAGAAGCGGTTCGTAAAGGCCGGGAATGGCCTTAAGGAAGTTTGAGGTTAGTAAGATGACCAAGTTTGGAGGTAGTGGCTCCAGAGATTTTCGGGAACGGAAGTAATGACTGAAGTATGGTACGTACTGGGAGAGTTCAAGCGTTCGAGAAGGGCACGACGAGTAAGGAAAGAAGAGGACGTATGTTATTTCGTGGCCGTGGCATCGCAACTTGTTAGAGGAACTTTATCGTTATTCGACTTGAGAAGGAACATTCGGGACGAATGTTTCTAAGGAGGGGAGAATGTTATACCCCGTAGTTGCAGGGTATGTATGTGAGGACGTACGTACGAGAGTACGGCAGAAATTTTGAAAAGAAAGAAAGATGTGAGTTTTCGACGGAAAAGTTTGCGGTTATTTGTGAAGAAAAAGGTTCGTTAGTGGGAATTGGATTCCCAGATTGGGTATTTGGACTTCATAGATTATATTAGAATTTTGAGATTTTATTTTCGGAAATGGTCACGTGGGGCCCACTGAGAAATTTACGCTTGGGCCCGCTTTGTTTTTGAGATTTCCGGATTTTGGATATTTTCTAAGACGAAATATTCGGCGAATCGGGGCGACACGTGTCACCCCACGTGGCACCCTTGGCCGAATTTACTTTGTGCACAACACCCGACAGTCGTTTTCGACGAAACGTTTCCAACTTTCGTAGAAAATTCGCTATGTCATTTATAATTTTTGCGGATTTTTCCGTGACGAACATTCTCGACCAACGAGGGTGACACGTGTCACCTCACATTGGAAGCAAATGGTTTGGCTCGACGATTGGGCGCCCGCGGCCTCGTCGCCTCGCCGATTCGCTCCTCTTTGTGCCTTGCTTTGTGGCTTGTTTTCAGGAGTGTTTTGTGAGTAGGGTTAGGGTGCACTTGGCTTGATCTGGCCTTACACTTGCCTTGCACTTGGCTAGATCTCGCCATTGGTCGCCTTTGGTTTTGCTATAAATACCCCTTTGTGAAGACTTCATTCATCCACAAATGTTTCCAAGTCTTGAAATCCCTCCTCCTCTTGTGGCTCTCGCCCTAAGCCTCTCCCCTCCTCCTAGTGGCCTTTGCCGAGAGGTCTCCTCCTCATGGTGTCCAAGTGGGGTACCCCCAGCCTAGTTGTTTTCGTATAATACCCTTTGTTGTGGTATAGAAATACTCCCTAGTATTGTTATAATGCCCAAAATACCTTAGCCTTGTACCTTGTAGTATTCCAAAGATACCTCTTTACGTAGAGTCCTAAATACTACCTTTTGTCCTTTTAGTCTCAAACCGAAACCCTAAGGAAATCTTCATAGTTGGTCAAGTATTTGAGTAGGTTGGTTAGAACTTCTAAGGGTTGTTTGGAGTGGTTTGGAGCGCACTGAGCGGAGCTAAACCTTGCTCAGATCGACATTATAACTTGGATAATTTTGGGCTTATCGAGGTAATTATCTGTTCTCTATTGTAATTGGAAATTACATGTTTGTTAGAATATATAGTGAAGTATACTATATATGGAACTATACTTAGTATTCGCAATGTCTTTTGACTTAAGCTCAAGAATAAAGTAATCGAATCGAATCAGTATTTACATAGATCGTATTGCAAGAGACTCGTGTAGAATTGTACACGCCCGTTAGACGTAAACCCCTCGTTGGCTTGGTAGCCACTCGATAGAGAGGAGTTTTACGCCGTCATGTGGGTGAGGAATCCTTAGAATTTTCTATAGAAAGATAGAAACTTGTGTTTTGGGGTTAATAGACGTTTGTGACCTTTATAGTGAAAGTACTAAGAGTAGCGTATTCTATTCGAGTGGAAAGGGCTAGCGCGTTGTAGTACTGGAGCATTTTGCTTATTGTCGATAAATCGTCGCGAGGTATGTGAACCTCTTCCTATCTTTTCTAGCATGATTGTTGTGAACTATGTAGTGCGGTAGACGCATACGTGCTAAGTGATTTGGTTGGTTTAAAACATAGGGTGTTATAATAGCTTTATGGGAAGTTAGTTATAACGACCTTATGTAAGTGAAAATGGTTTACTGATGTTAGAAGTTAAGAGACTTGATCTTATAAGATAAGAGACTTAACTTATTTGTTTTAATGTGGATGTTTGTGTGAAACCTTATTCGTGAGTAATGAGTACTTGGTTTTTAAAGGGATAATGTTTTACCGATTTCGAATCGAATGTGTATCGACAGCACCACTGCGGCGTTAATAAAGGAAAATGTATTGAATAATGATGTGTTGTATTAAAACCAGAGAAACCTCCATCCGCATAGAAACTAAGATGAGACAAAATGATATTACATTTTTAGATCATGGTCATTGTAATAAGAATGTTGTAAACAAGAATAACCTACTCTCACGTGAGACATATATTACTCAATTGTTCTAAAAAGGAATCAAGTGATTAAGTTTGGGAACTATGAAACCATTTGAAAACGAAGCTTGAGTAATTGAAACTAGGCAAACCGAACTTAGGAAAAGAATCTTGTTACTTGATTTTGAAAAGGAATGTGGGTTGGTCATTCTAATACTACGTATCGGGTGACTTTTATAGAAGTAATGGATCTCTTTAAAAGAACTTAACGTATGTAGTACTTTGGGGTTAAAACCCGACTTTGGTATAAATGGAAGTACTTTGAGTTGTTGTGAAACTTGCCTATGCTTGTTGTTGTGAAACTTGCCTATGCTTGTGATGATAGCCTTTGTTGTACAAGTGTGGTATTTACGTTACCGCTCTCGATAGAGGGCCGTTGACTTGTTGAGAACTTACTTGGGACGTCTTGGCGGTGATGGAGAATTCCACGTATGTTTCCATTTTGATTATCGTCTTGTTGTTGATATCACATGGACATGTCTACACCGACGCAAAGATTCCGGGGACATGTGGGCTACGCGGGGTTGACCACCCAAAGATATTGTTATTGAGGTTACATGGGCATGTCTACACCGTCGATGCAAGATCCGGTACGTGCCACGCGCCACGACGCGAACATGATGGATGTTGTGGGCGTGAGACCCATAGTTATATTTGAGTGGTGACTTTGAGGCGTGAGTCCCCGACTTGACACGATCGTTTTTATGTTGTGAATCAGAAGTTTGGTTATCATACATGTCTCCGCTTTTATAGACTAGTATGATTTCATTTACGATATTTTACGATTCACATACTTGGTACTGTTAGATCGACTCCTTCTGGGCTGCGTTCATGCCGCAGTAGGTACATCGGTCGTGGATCCCCGCTTAGGATCTCATTTGGCGTGTTGAAAGCTCCGTTCCTTCTGAGGCTTATCTTTGGTATGTTTCCACGAGTTGTAGGTTCTTGTACATCTGTGGTATGGCGGCCCCGTCCCGTCATAGTTGTTGTAAATCTTAGAGGTGCAGAGTAATCGCTGGGCGTGGTTTGTAAAAAGGATAACTGTTCGGTTTTTATGTATATACCGGCAATCGCTTTGGTTGGCCTGTTTATTTATTATATCTCTTGTTTCATGACTCGTGTTTTATTTTCCGCTGGTTTTCTCTGATGTTGTATCACTAGGGTGCCCGGGGTAAGGCACCAGTAACGGGCCCGGGTTCGGGGCGTTACAAGTAGCCTCAGCAACCTGAGAATTAGCAGTAGCCAACAGCAGAGTATTCTTGTTTTTTGGTTAAGTTATTTTTTGGTTGGATTTTGGAAGGTTGTTTTTGGGTTTGTGGGTTGTTCTTCTTTTGTTTTTTACCGGTAACCACCTTCCAATCATTTGGATTGTTGGGATTTTGTTCTTTTAAGTTTTTATTTGGTTTTGGATTTTGTGGAGTTTCATTGGAAGGTAAAGGAGGAGTAGGATTCTCCTTTGAAGGTTTCAAAGATGGATTAAGTTTCCAACATCGATGCACATCATGACCTTGAAGGCAATACTTAGTGCAATACTTAGGAAGGACATCAAACTCAATTTTGTAAGAATTAGTATTGACCTCTCCGTCCTTAACAATTTGGATTGTGAATTGGGTGGGATGCTCCCTCAGCAAATCAACCTCAACTTTGACACGAGCACAACTAGGTCGGGTCTTATTTATGGTAGCTTTGTATACACATATAGGCCTACCAACAGCTGAAGCAAATGACAACAAGGTAGACTCCTCAAAGTAGTTGGGCGGCAAGTTGGGAAATGAAATCCAAGCCCAAGCTATGCTGGTCTCTTTAGTGGGGTCGAAGTTAATCTACCATTTCATAGAACGCATCGGGTGAGATACGTTCTTCTTCTTAATATCAAAAGACTCATTGATAGACATTAAAACATCATAGCCCTCCTTAATGGAGCATCTAATGAGCACATGTCTACTACACAGATAACCAATATTGACATATGCTTTAAGCTTCAGTTGCTTAGAAATCTCAGTCCTTAAGAATTCAATGTCAGGCATACCATGACTGAATTTACCTATTACTGCCCATTTCAGGTTTTGTCTCAACACCAAGACATCTATTTCAGCTTGTTCAAACTTGAAAGTAGGTTCCCCATGTAAGTAGGTTACCTGTTTAATTAGCGATGGAGTTGATATTTGGCTTATTTGAGTTGTAGAAGGACTCGCCGATCCATGTATCGCAGTTGATGATTTGAAAGCTTGAACATACTGATTTTCATGAGAATGAGCAGCCTGCATTGTCGCTGTAGGTGGCATTACAGCCACTGGAAAGTCACTGGATGCTGAAGTTATTCGTCAAAAAGTTCCATTTTGATCCAACGACAGAGAATTATTGCGTTGAGGCTGTGGTAACGTTGGAAAATCAGTGGAGAGTGATTGGACAACCTCAACGGGAGGTTGCCCAGTCGCAACAACATTCATGGCCCTGAGCACGATTTTGAAGGTGCAACAATGATGAAATGCACAATTGATGCACGTAATTGGTATCAGATTGTAGCTAGGAGCAAGGTGGATTCAATGATAGTACTCCCAACCCTCGACGAACACAGAACAACCCTATTGCGTCGTTTAGATTTCGAAGTTAGAGAAATGAGTGATACGACGATATAGAAAGAATCGACGATTGTGGTGGATATAGAAATGAAGGTAGGGAGATGGTGAAGCTGTTGGAGCCACCCCTGAGCATCGAACTTGCCGGAATTAGCCGGAAAATTGAAAGATCGATCGAAAAACAGGTGAGTTTTTCGATCTGAAATTTCCGGTGATATAGGTTGAATCGAAGGTCAAGGGTACTATGGAAATGACGGGCTTGAGAAGACGAAGCTATTGGTATAAGTTTCGTCTCCAATGGTTATCGGAGGTGGCCGGAAATGGCTAAAAACCGGCGATGTTACTGTTCATGTATGGAAATCGCCTGACCTAGGGTTTTTTTATCCATGAATCATGACGAAGTTATGGGTATCGATCACCATGACTAAGTTATGGGTGTCGATCACCAGCCTATTTTTTATGGACTGGGTTAAGTTTAGACCAATCAGAGTCCGTCAACCGAATTTTAGATAATCTGTGAGCTAATACCCACCGAAAGTGCAAAAAATCATGAATTTGAGTTTCTTGGCTTAGAAATGCTATAATATGTGACGTTGGCAATGACTAAATTATGGGTGTCGATCACCAGCCTATTTTTGATGGACTTGGTGAATTTTAGACCAATCAGAGACCGTCAACCGGATTTTAGAAAATCTGTGTGCTAAAGTGCAAAAAGTCGCGAATTTGAGTTTCTTGGCTTAGAAATGCAATAATACGAGTCGTCGACCATGACGAATTAATGTGTGTCGATCACCAGCCTGTTTTTGATGGATCAGATGAATTTTAGGACAATCAGAGATCATCGATCGAATTCTAGAAAATTTGTGTGCTAATACGCACCGAAATTGTAAAAAATCACGAATTTATGTTCCTAGGCTTAGAAATTCAATAAAATTCAACATCGGCCATGGCAAATTAATGAATATCGATCACAATACTCTTTGTGATGAACAGTGTGAATTTTAGGCCAATTAGAGATCGTCGATCGGATTATAGAAAATTTATGTGCTAATATCCACCAAAAGTGTAAAAAATCACGAATTTGAGTTTCTAGGCTTAGAAATGCAATAATATGTAACGTTGGTCATGACTAAGTTATGGATGTCGATCACCAGACAATTTTTGATGGACTAAGTGAATTTTAGACCAATCAGAGACCGTCAACCGAATTTTAGACAATCTGTGAGCTAATACCCACCGAAAGTGCAAAAAATCACTAATTTGAGTTTCTTGGCTTAGAAATGCTATAATATGTGACGTTGGCAATGACTAAGTTATTTTTTTTTTTTTATAAGGCGGTTTTTGATTTATCGATAATAAGGATACAGGGGGCCCCAGAGGGGAAAAGTAAAGTACAAGAAGACATGACTAATCCGACTGAGGCACGCAGGCCTCTAAAAGCAAGAGTGCAAAAAGAAAGAAGAAGCCAGAACCAAGTACTCTATGATCATCACAGAGTTTATAATACACTCTGTGATGTTGTTACACAAGATAATGCTAAAGTAATGAGAATAAATTATAAGTACAAAGGTAGAATCACACTTTGGGCTTATAAAAAATTCTAGAAGTTGTGACGCTTCCTTATCCTCTTCCAGATATTGTTGAAACTTGATCATCTATATCTGGTTCTATTGGGTAATGCTGCTGTGGCCGAAGACACTGTGTTTTTTCTTGGACGTCCTCTTGTTTTTTTGGCACTTGATGTGATGATATGGGCTGTCCCCTTATTTTTCACTTGTACCTGTGAGACTCTTGCTCGGCTCGGTACCATTCTATCGGAACTCATCGTGAGAAGGACTTGCCCACATGACTCGCTCCTCTTCTGCTCTCTGTATCTCTTTTGAGTACTTGATTCGCCGTCATCGTCGACTCATACTCATCTTACGAGGTGATTCTTCATAGTCGATTCAAACTCCTCTGCTGCATCTGTATCTTCATATTCCTCTTCAGTATCAACACAGTCACTACCCGAGGCTGAAGTGCCATCAACTTGATTAATTGCAACCTGAATGGTGTCAATATTTGTGTCCACTGTTTTAGAAACAGCAGATATGATCGCGTGCAGTGCGGCGGTGCACTAAAAGATGCAGCTCTAGTTATTCGTTGAGGCATAGATCGAGTTTTGTGTCTTGAGGTGCTAGCCATAGCAATCTCCTCGGCATTTGAAGTTATCCGGAAGTCATCGCTACTGTCAGCCTCATCACTAGTATCCCCAACATCAGGTTCCTCACCGCGAAGCAAGAAACCAGGCGGCACTTTGCTGTGCAACACCATCGCGATTCTTTGAAATAAGAACAAGCGGCCAGCGAAGCTACTGTGCCAACACCAGTTAGCGATCTCGGCACCAGCGAGGAAGCGGCTTTGTAGCGGCAATTTCTGCGGCGGAACAACAACATAAGCGGCGGCGGCGGTGGCATTAGGCGGCGGCCGGCACTTTTCAAAGATCGGGCAGAGGTTGGCAATGAATAGCGGTGCAGCGACAGCGATTTCAGCCAAACCCGGCAACAATGCCTGCAGCTTCCTCCAAGCCACAATCAGCAGCTTCATTCAAGGCAAAGCGGCCTGCGCTACATTCACAACAACCGGTGCATCGAGCGATGAGAGCCAACAATAACTGCAGCACCAGCAACCTGTTTCACAACCTCTGCATTATTACCAACAGCGACAAACAACCCGATGGTAGTAACTGCTCCCTGCGTCGCAAGACCACCATGACGCATCGGACCGGCAACCATAGGAACCACACGGCGACCTCTTGACCAGCCCCGCATCAACACCATCCCTAACAGTGATCTCATCTCCCGATAAAATGTTAAATGCATTGGAGTTTGATATAGGGCTGTGGTTTTGGTTTTGAGTGTTTTTGTGAGGTTTTTTGTTTTTGTTGTTTTGGACGGTTTGCCATTCCTTTTGGTTGTCTCGGCCCTTTCCTTTAAGTTGGGTTTTGTTTGGAAAAGAGTCCGGAACTTGTTTTGGATTGTTTGGATTGTTATTTGGAAGAGAAGGCTTAACTATGGGTGGAGGCATAGTGGGGGAAGGCTTCTCCTTTGAAGGTCTCAAAGATGGGTCAAGTTTCCAACATCCATGCTTATCATGACCTTGTAGGCAACACTTAGTACAATATTTAGGGAGAAAATCAAACTCAATTTTATATGACTTAGTGATAATCTCCTCATTCTTACCAATTTGGATTTGGAATTGGGTGGGATGCTCCCTCAATAGATCAACCTCGACTTTGACACGAGCACAACTTGGTCGAGTCTTGTTTATAGTAGCTTTGTCTACACATATAGGCCTACCAACAGCTGAAGCAAAAGATAACAAGGTAGACTCCTCAAAGTAGTTGGGCGGCAAGTTGGGAAAAGAGATCCAAGCCCAAGCTATCTTTGGTTTCTTTAGTGGGGTCGAAGTTAACCTCCCATTTCATAGAACGCATCGGGTGAGATACGTTCTTCCTCTTAATATCAAACGACCCGTTGATAGACATTAGAACATCATAGTCCTCCTTAATGGAGCATCTAATGAGCACATGTCTACTACATAGATAACCAATATTGACATACGCTTTAAGATTCAGTTGCTTGGGAATCTCAGTCCTTAAGAATTCAACTTCAGGCATTCCATGACTGAATTTGCCTATTACTGCCCATTTTAGATTTTGTCTCAAAACCAAGACATCTATTTCAGCTTGTTCAAACTTGAAAGTAGGTTCCCCATGTAAGTAGGTTACCTGTTTGAGAGGCAAAGAAGTTGGTTGTTGGCTTTTCAGAGTTGTAGAATGACTCGCTAATCCATTTATCGAAGTTGATGATTGGATAGCATGTACATACTGATTTTCAAGTGGAAGACCAGCTTGCGTTGTCGCTGGTGGCGAGCGACCATAGGACAGACCTGGTTCTTTGGAATTCGACGAAAATTTCCATTTTGATCCAACGACAAAGAATTGTTGTGTTGGGGATGTGGTAACGATGGAAAATCAGTGGAAGTGGTGGACAACCTCAGGGAGGTTGCCCGATCGCGGCAAAGACCATGGACACGAGCGATAAGTGTGAAGGTGCAACAATGACGAAATGCAAAATAGGAAGAATTGAGGCACGAAATTGGTATCAAAATGTAGCTAGGAACAAGAGGAACACAATGGTATTACACCCGACCCACGACGAACACTGTACTGACCAGTAGCGTCGTTCAGGGGATCGGGGTTTGAGTTTTGAGAGAATCGACGGAAAAGAAAGAGTCGACGGGCCTGGTGGGTATAGAAATGACGGCAAGGAGATGGCGAAGCTATTGGTACCACCCACGAGCCTCGACTTTGCCGGAGTAAGCCGGAAAATTGAAAAGACGATCGGGGAGTGGAGAGTTTTTCGATCTGAAATTTCCGGTGATACAGGTAGACTCGAAGGTCAAGGGTACAATGGAAATGACGGGCTTGAGAAGACGAAACTATTGGGATAGGTTTCGTCTGCAAAGGTTAACGGAGGTGGCCGGAAAAGGCTAAAAACCGTCGGAGTTACTGTTCATCGACGGGAATCGCCTCACCTAGGGTTTTTTATAATGACTAAGTTATGGGTGTCGATCACCAGCCTATTTTTGATGGACTTGGTGAATTGTAGACCAATCAGAGACCGTCAACCGAATTTTAGAAAATTTGTGTACTAAAGTGCAAAAAGTCGCGAATTTGAGTTTCTTGGCTTAGAAATGCAATAATACGCGTCGTCGACCATGACGAAGTAATGTGTGTCGAACACCAGCCTAGTTTTGATGGATCAGATGAATTTTAGGACAATCAGAGATCATCAATCGAATTATAGAAAATTTGTGTGCTAATACACACCGAAATTGTAAAAAATCACGAATTTATGTTTCTAGGCTTAGAAATTCAATAAAATTCAACATCGGCCATGGAAAAGTAATGAATATCGATCACAATACTCTTTTTGATGAACCGTGTGAATGTTAGGCCAATCAGAGATCGTCGATCGGATTCTAGAAAATTTATGTGCTAATATCCACCAAAAGTGCAAAAAATCACGAATTTGAATTTCTAGGCTTAGAAATGCAATAATATGTGACGTTGGCCATGACTAAGTTATGGGTGTCCATCACCAGCCTATTTTTGATGGACTGAGTGAATTTTAGACCAATCAGAGACCTTCAACCGAATTTTAGACAATCTGTGAGTAATACCTACCGAAAGTGCAAAAAATCACGAATTAGAGTTTCTTGGCTTAGAAATGCTATAATATGTGACGTTGGAAATGACTAAGTTATGGGTGTCGATCACCAGCCTATGTTTGATGGACTAGGTGAATTTTAGACCAATCAGAGACCGTCAACCGAATTTTAGAAAATATGTGTGCTAATACCCACTAAAAGTGCAAAAAAAGTCGCGAATTTGAGTTTTTTGGCTTAGAAATGCAATAATCTGGCGTAAATGCGACCATGACGAAGTAATGTGTGTCGATCACCAGCTTGTTTTTGATGGATCAGATGAATTTTAGGACAATCAGAGATCATCGATCGAATTCTAGAAAATTTGTGTCTTAATACGCACCGAAATTGTAAAAAATCACGAATTTATGTTTCTAGGCTTAGAAATTCAATAAAATTCAACATCGGCCATGGAAAAGTAATGAATATCGATCAAAATACTCTTTTTGATGAACCGTGTGAATGTTAGGCCAATCAGAGATCGTCGATCGGATTCTATAAAATTTATGTGCTAATATCCACCAAAAGTGCAAAAAATCACGAATTTGAATTTCTAGGCTTAGAAATGCAATAATATGTGACGTTGGCCATGACTAAGTTATGGGTGTCCATCACCAGCCTATTTTTGATGGACTGAGTGAATTTTAGACCAATCAGAGACCGTCAACCGAATTTTAGACAATCTGTGAGTAATACCTACCGAAAGTGCAAAAAATCACGAATTAGAGTTTCTTGGCTTGGAAATGACTAAGTTATGGGTGTCGATCACCAGCCTATGTTTGATGGACTAGGTGAATTTTAGACCAATCAGAGACCGTCAACCGAATTTTAGAAAATATGTGTGCTAATACCCACTAAAAGTGCAAAAAAGTCGCGAATTTGAGTTTTTTGTCTTAGAAATGCAATAATACGCGTCGTCGACTATGACGAAGTAATGTGTGTCGATCACCAGCCTGTTTTTGATGGATCAGATGAATTTTAGGACAATCAGAGATCATCGATCGAATTCTAGAAAATTTGTGTCTTAATACGCACCGAAATTGTAAAAAATCACGAACTTATGTTCCTAGGCTTAGAAATTCAATAAAATTGAACATCGGCCATGACAAAGTAATGAATATAGATAACAATACTCTTTGTGATGAACCGTGAGAATTTTAGGCCAATTAGAGATCGTCGATCGGATTATAGAAAATTTATGTGCTAATATCCACCAAAAGTGCAAAAAATCACGAATTTGAGTTTCTAGCCTTAGAAATGTAATAATATGTAACGTTGGCCATGACTAAGTTATGGATGTCGATCACCAGGCAATTTTTGATGGACTGAGTGAATTTTAGATCAATCAGAGACTGTCAACCAAATTTTAGACAATTTGTGAGCTAATACCCACCGAAAGTGCAAAAAATCACGAATTTGATTTTCTTGGCTTAGAAATGCTATAATATGTGATGTTGGCAATGACTAAGTTATGGGTGTCGATCACCAGCCTATTTTTGATAGACTTGGTTAATTTTAGACCAATCAGAGACCGTCAACCGAATTTTAGAAAATCTTTGTGCTAAAGTGCAAAAAGTCGCGAATTTCAGTTTCTTGGCTTAGAAATGCAATAATATGTGACGTTCGCCATGACTAAGTTATGTGTGTCGATCACCAGCCTATTTTTTATGGACTGGGTTAATTTTAGATCAATCAGAGACCGTCAACCGAATTTTAGATAATCTGTGATCTAATACCCACCGAAAGTGCAAAAAATCACGAATTTGAATTTCTTGGCTTAGAAATGCTATAATATGTGACATTAGCAATGACTAAGTTATGGGTGTCGATCACCAACCTATTTTTGATGGACTTGGTGAATTTTTGACCAATCAGAGACCGTCAAACGAATTTTAGAAAATCTGTGTGCTAAAGTGCAAAAAGTCGCGAATTTGAGTTTCTTTGCTTAGAAATGCTATAATATGTGACGTTGGAAATGACTAAGTTATGGGTGTCGATCACCAGCCTATTTTTGATGGACTAGGTGAATTTTAGACCAATCAGAGACCGTCAACCGAATTTTAGAAAATCTGTGTGCTAATACCCACTAAAAGTGTAAAAAAGTCGCGAATTTGAGTTTCTTGGCTTAGAAATGCAATAATACGCATCGTCGACCATGACGAATTAATGTGTGTCGATCACCAGCCTGTTTTTGATGGATCAGATGAATTTTAGGACAATCAGAGATCATCGATCGAATTCTAGAAAATTTGTGTGCTAATACGCACCGAAATTGTAAAAAATCACGAATTTATGTTCCTACGCTTAGAAATTCAATAAAATTCAACATCGGCCATGGCAAAGTAATGAATATCGATCACAATAATATTTGTGATGAACCGTGTGAATTTTAGGGCAATCAGAGATCGTCGATCGAATTCTAGAAAATTTATGTGCTAATATCCACCAAAAGTGCAAAAAATCACGAATTTGAGTTTCTTGGATTAGAATTGCAATAATATGTGACGTTGGCCATGACTAAGTTATGGTTGTCGATCACCAGCCTATTGTTTATGGACTGGGTTAATTTTAGACCAATCAGAGACCGTCAACCGAATTTTAGATAATCTGTGAGCTAATACCCACCGAAAGTGCAAAAAATCTCGAATTTGAGTTTCTTGGCTTAGAAATGCTATAATATGTGACGTTGGCAATGACTAAGTTATGGGTGTCGATCACCAGCCTATTTTTGATGGACTTGGTGAATTTTAGACCAATCAGAGACCGTCAACCGAATTTTAGAAAATTTGTGAGTTAAAGTTCAAAAAGTCGCGAATTTGAGTTTCTTGGCTTAGAAATGCAATAATACGCGTCGTCGACCATGACGAAGTAATGTGTGTTGATCACCAGCCTGTTTTTGATGGATCAGATGAATTTTTGGACAATCAGAGATCATCGATCGAATTCTAGAAAATTTGTGTGCTAATACGCACCGAAATTGTAAAAAATCACGAATTTATGTTCCTAGGCTTAGAAATATAATAAAATTCAACATCGGCCATGGCAAAGTAATGAATATCGATCACAATACTCTTTGTGATGAACCGTGTGAATTTTAGGCCAATTAGAGATCGTCGATCGGATTATAAAAAATTTATGTGCTAATATCCACCAAAAGTGCAAAAAATAACAAATTTGAATTTCTAGGCTTAGAAATGCAATAATATGTGACGTTGGCCATGACTAAGTTATGGGTGTCGATCACCAGCCTATTTTTGATGGACTGAGTGAATTTTAGACCAATCAGAGACCGTCAACCGAATTTTAGACAATCTGTGAGCTAATACCTACCGAAAGTGCAAAAAATCAGGAATTTGAGTTTCTTGGCTTATAAATGCTATAATATGTGACGTTGGAAATGACTAAGTTATGGGTGTCGATCACCAGCCTATGTTTGATCGACTAGGTAAATTTTAGAACAATCAGAGACCGTCAACCGAATATTAGAAAATCTGTGTGCTAATACCCACTAAAAGTGCAAAAAAATCGCGAATTTGAGTTTCTTGGCTTAGAAATGCAATAATACGCGTCGTCGACCATGACGAAGTAATGTGTGTTGATCACCAGCCTGTTTTTGATGGATCAGATGAATTTTAAGACAATCAGAGATCATCGATCGAATTCTAGAAAATTTGTGTGCTAATACGCACCGAAATTGTAAAAAAATCACGAATTTATGTTCCTAGGCTTAGAAATTCAATAAAATTCAACATCGGCCATGGCAAAGTAATGAATATCGATCACAATACTCTTTGTGATGAACCGTGTGAATTTTAGGCCAATTAGAGATCGTCGATCGGATTATAGAAAATTTATGTGATAATATCCACCAAAAGTGCAAAAAATCACGAATTTGAGTTTCTAGGCTTAGAAATGCAATAATATGTAACGTTGGCCATGACTAAGTTATGGATGTCGATTACCAGGCAATTTTTGATGGACTGAGTGAATTTTAGACCAATCAGAGACCGTCAACCGAATTTTAGACAATCTGTGAGCTAATACCCACCGAAAGTGCAAAAAATCACGAATTTGAGTTTCTTGGCTTAGAAATGCTATAATATGTGACGTTGGCAATGACTAAGTTATTAGTGTCGATCACTAGCCTATTTTTGATGGACTTGGTGAATTTTAGACCAATCAGAGACCGTCAACCGAATTTTAGAAAATCTATGTGCTAAAGTGCAAAAAGTCGCGAATTTGAGTTTCTTGGCTTAGAAATGCAATAATACGCGTCGTTGACCATGACGAAGTAATGTGTGTCGAACACCAGCCTGGTTTTGATGGATCAGATGAATTTTAGAACAATCAGAGATCATCAATCGAATTCTAGAAAATTTGTGTGCTAATACACACCGAAATTGTAAAAAATCACGAATTTATGTTCCTAGGCTTAGATATTCAATAAAATTCAACATCGGCCATGGCAAAGTAATGAATATCGATCGCAATACTCTTTGTGACGAACCGTTTGAATGTTAGGCCAATCAGAGATCGTCGATCGGATTCTAGAAAATTTATGTGCTAATATACACCAAAAGTGCAAAAAATCACGAATTTGAATTTCTAGGCTTAGAAATGCAATAATATGTGACGTTGGCCATGACTAAGTTATGGGTGTCGATCACCAGCGTATTTTTGTTGGACTGAGTGAATTTTAGACCAATCAGAGACCGTCAACCGAATTTTAGACAATCTGTGAGCTAATACCCACCGAAAGTGCAAAAAATCACGAATTTGAGTTTCTTGGCTTAGAAATGCTATAATATGTGACGTTGGAAATGACTAAGTTATGGGTGTCGATCACCAGCCTATGTTTGATGGACTAGGTGAATTTTAGACCAATCAGAGACCGTCAACCGAATTTTAGAAAATCTGTGTGCTAATACCCACTAAAAGTGCAAATAAGTCGCGAATTTGTGTTTCTTGGCTTAGAAATGCAATACGCGTCGAATTCATGACGAAGTAATGTGTGTCCATCACCAGCCTGTTTTTGATGGATCAGATGAATTTTAGGACAATCAGAGATCATCGATCGAATTCTAGAAAATTTGTGTCCTAATACGCACCGAAATTGTAAAAAATCACGAATTTATGTTCCTAGGCTTAGAAATTCAATAAAATTCAACATCAGCCTTGAAAAAGTAATGAATATCGATCACAATACTATTTGTGATGAACCGTGTGAATTTTAGGGCAATCAGAGATCGTCGATCGAATTCTAGAAAATTTATGTGCTAATATCCACCAAAAGTGCAAAAAATCACGAATTTGAGTTTCTAGGCTTAGAAATGTAATAATATGTAACGTTGGCCATGACTAAGTTATGGATGTCGATCACCAGGAAAGTTTTGATGGACTGAGTGAATTTTAGACCAATCAGAGACCGTCAACCGAATTTTAGACAATCTGTGAGCTAATACCCACCGAAAGTGCCAAAAATTACGAATTTGAGTTTCTTGGCTTAGAAATGCTATAATATGTGACGTTGGCAATGACTAAGTTATGGGTGTCGATCACCAGCCTATTTTTGATAGACTTGGTGAATTTTAGACCAATCAGAGACCGTCAACTGAATTTTAGAAAATCTTTGTGCTAAAGTGCAAAAAGTCGCGAATTTCAGTTTCTTGGCTTAGAAATGCAATAATATGTGACGTTCGCCATGACTAAGTTATGTATGTCGATCACTAGCCTAATTTTTATGGACTGGGTTAATTTTAGATCAATCAGAGACCGTCAACCGAATTTTAGATAATCTGTGATCTAATACCCACCGAAAGTGCAAAAAATCACGAATTTGAGTTTCTTGGCTTAGAAATGCTATAATATGTGACATTAGCAATGACTAAGTTATGGGTGTCGATCACCAGCCTATTTTTGATGGACTTGGTGAATTTTAGACCAATCAGAGACCGTCAACCGAATTTTAGAAAATCTGTGTGCTAAAGTGCAAAAAGTCGCGAATTTGAGTTTCTTGGCTTAGAAATGCTATAATATGTGACGTTGGAAATGACTAAGTTATTTTTTTTTTTATAAGGCGGTTTTTGATTTATCGATAATAAGGATACAGGGGGCCCCAGAGGGGAAAAGTAAAGTACAAGAATGTTACACCCCGTATTTGCAGGACATGTTTTAGAACGTACGTAAGAACTCACAATGTTAAGATTTTGAGACTTGTAAAAAAATTTATCGGAATTATGAAATTTTCGGAAAACGTTTTATTGTGACGTATGGGAGGGCGACACGTGTCACCCCCCCTTAAGTGAGCTTGGACGAATTGGACAAGGGCACAAGGGTCATTTGACCCTTGTTAGCAAAACAAGTCTTGCAACTTGAAAGCTTGACATGTTTGACTTAGTCAAGGGGACCACTAGCCTTGATTTTTGTTAAGACCTCATCCACACCACCCAATTGTTCACATCTTAGCCCTCCATGTTGTTATATAAGGGTACTAGTAGCAAGAGAGAGCTCCATACTTAGCCAAATTTCAAGAAAAATTTGAAGAACTCAAGTGAGGCTCTCGGGTTCCCTCTTGGAAAGGAAGAAATTTTTTTGTTTCTTGTCGATAAGCTCCACACTTTAAACCAAGGTTCATGAGTGTTAAGTAAGTGTATCTCAATAGAAAAATCCCGGAAAAAGAGAGTTTTCGTATTAGTCGCAAAGCAAAAGCCTAGTCGTCTTTCTAGGTTTTGTTTAGAAGTTTGAAGGAAATTGTTGGGGTGGTTCTAAGGGTCTCAAGGAGCGGATTGAGGTGTCTTGAAGAGGCTCTAGGTTGCTAAGGAGCGACTTCGGATTTGAAGATTGGATTGAGATTCGTTGAGGTATAATCTTGTTCTTTGAAAGTGTTACAAGATTATATATTTTTATTGTTGTTGTTAGCTTTACGTGTTGCTAGCATGAAGTTGATATGTAGAAGTTTATAAGGATTGTGGATTGATTGTAAGCCTTGGAAATCCGGAATGTAATGTAAGCCATGTTAAGTTGGATTTCAATTTAGTCGTTATTAGAATCGTCGCATGTTATTGATTTGAAGATTGTGGTAGTTTTAATCAAATGCGACTTGATATCATGTTATGTTAACATTTGGATTGAAATGGAATTTTGATAAGAATTAGTATTGTTGAACTCAAGGTGGCCGAATTTGGACTTGTAGTTTGTTATTCATTTATATTAGACTACCTTCTAAATTGTGAGCCAAATGGGGCTGTTTAGTTATTCATTTGTACTGGACTACCTTCTATATTGTTGTGAGCCAATTGGGGCTGTTTGGTTATTGTATTCGGCCTTGAAAAAGGTGGCAAAGTAAGTAAAAACAAAGGAGGTGCTGTCCGATTTTCCGTAGAATTTAGTGACTTGGCACTTAGAATATTCTACGTTTGAAGTAAGAGATTAATGGGCGTATTGTGACCATTATAGGTTGAAGTACTTTGGAGCATTTTGCTACTTGTCGCTAGTCGTCGCGAGGTATGTGAACCTCTTCTTCTTTGGCATGATCCTACGTATGAAATATCCACGTGATATTATTTCATGTTTCCTCCTACTCTTAGAAGCTAAGAGGTAGTCGTGTGATTTTGCTCTATGTTAAGTTTATGTCAAAGTTATCCCAAGTCTTTACCAAGCCTTATGGGAGGTGTTGGTAAGAAAGGATTAGGAAATTATGAGATTTGATTCAAAGCTATGGATCTTGATTTGTTTATAAGTATAAGTAAGTGGACTTTAAAGAATGTACGTTATAAGGTTTTAAGACTATGAACTTTGGTTGTCTTCTAAGGATTTGGAAACTTTATCTTTTTTTTAAGTTGTGGACTTGATTTCTAAAGTATTGACGACATGATTTTAAAGAGTATGTGACTTGAGTTTTAAAAAGAAGAAGTTTTATGATTCTTTTAAGTACGTATGTACGTAGTATGGTTGGGTTTAGTTTTCCCTAATGTTGCAAGAATTAAATGCCTTAAGTTCTCTAATATGAAAGAACGTTATAATAGCTTTATGGGAAGTTGTTATGACAACTTAAGAAGAAGTAGTAATACGATTTAAAAGGTTACGTTATGAAATACACTGAGCCTACAAATAGGCCGGATTACGTTATGAAATACACCGAGCCTACAAATAGGCCGGATTACGTTATGAAATACACCGAGCCTACAAATAGGCGGATACGTTATGAGATACACCGAGCCTACTCATAGGCCGGACACGCCATATTACCCCGAGCCTACACATAGGCGGGTTACGTCATCTTACACCGAGCCCACAGCGGGCGGATTATGCTACATGATTCCACAAGACATCGAGCTCCACAGCGGGCGGATTATGCTACATGATTCCACAAGACACCGAGCTCCACAGCGGGCGGATTATGCTACATGATTCCACAAGACACCGAGCCCACAGCGGGCCGGATTATGCTACATGATTCCACAAGACACCGAGCTCCACAGCGGGCGGATTATGCTACATGATTCCACAAGATACGAGCCCCACAGGCGGGCCGGATTATGTCACATGATTCGTCAGTACACCGTGTCCCGCAAATGGGCCGGATTATGTTAAGTAAGATAAGTAAGTTATGTGGAATAACTTGATTAATCTCTTAAGTAAGTAGGTAAGAACATGTTGTTAAATCTTATTGAAAGAAGGAAAGGAACGGTAATTATACGATTGATTTCAGGAGTTTATATGACATTCTTTTATGCAGTTATGATATGATTGTTGCACCTTATTTCTGTTCCATACTCGGTACCTGTTGTACTGACCCCCTTCGGGGGGCTGCGTTCATGCCCGCAGGTATTAGGTGCACAGGTTGGTGATTCTTGCTATTAGGATCTCGGTTCAGTTTTGGGAGAAAGCTCCAATTGCTCCGGAGGCTTATCTTGTGGTACGGTTTCCCTGATGTGGTAGACTTATGTACATTCAGGGGTATGGCGGGGCCCTGTCCCGCCACAGTTGTTACGTTAAAACTCTTAGAGGTCTGTAGTCACATGTTGTGGGTCGGTTTGTAAACGGAAAAGGGAGGTAACTGCTGTTGTTTATGTATATGTATATATGTCCAGGGAGGTAGCCTTATCGGCTAACCTGTTGTTTTATTTCTGTTGTTTATTTTATAAGTTTCATGTATGTTCCACTGATTATCTCTGATGTATGCCTGTAAGGGTGCCCAGGTAGGGCACCAGTCGCGGGCCCGGGGTCGGGTCGTGACAAAGAAGACATGACTAATGTGTCGATCACCAGCCTATTTTTGATGGACTAGATGAATTTTAGACCAATCAGAGACCGTCAACCGAATTTTAGAAAATCTGTGTGCTAATACCCACTAAAAGTGCAAAAAAGTCGCGAATTTGAGTTTCTTGGCTTAGAAATGCAATAATACGCGTCGTCGACCATGACGAATTAATGTGTGTCGATCACCAGCCTGTTTTTGATGGATCAGATGAATTTTAGGACAATCAGAGATCATCGATCGAATTCTAGAAAATTTGTGTGCTAATACGCACCGAAATTGTAAAAAATCACGAATTTATGTTCCTAGGCTTAGAAATTCAATAAAATTCAACAACGGTCATGGAAAAGTAATGAATATCGATCACAATAATATTTGTGATGAACCGTGTGAATTTTAGGGCAATCAGAGATCGTCGATCGAATTCTAGAAAATTTATGTGCTAATATCCACCAAAAGTGCAAAAAATCACGAATTTGAGTTTCTTGGCTTAGAATTGCAATAATATGTGACGTTGGCCATGACTAAGTTATGGGTGTCGATCACCAGCCTATTGTTTATGGACTGGGTTAATTTTAGACCAATCAGAGACCGTCAACCGAATTTTAGATAATCTGTGAGCTAATACCCACCGAAAGTGCAAAAAATCTCGAATTTTAGTTTCTTGGCTTAGAAATGCTATAATATGTGACGTTGGCAATGACTAAGTTATGAGTGTCGATCACCAACCTATTTTTGATGGACTTGGTGAATTTTAGACCAATCAGATACCGTCAACCGAATTTTAGAAAATTTGTGAGTTAAAGTTCAAAAAGTCGCGAATTTGAGTTTCTTGGCTTAGAAATGCAATAATACGCGTCGTCGACCATGACGAAGTAATGTGTGTCGATCACCAGCCTGTTTTTGATGGATCAGATAAATTTTTGGACAATCAGAGATCATCGATCGAATTCTAGAAAATTTGTGTGCTAATACGCACCGAAATTGTAAAAAATCACGAATTTATGTTCCTAGGCTTAGAAATTCAATACAATTCAACATCGGCAATGGCAAAGTAATGAATATCGATCACAATACTCTTTGTGATGAACCGTGTGAATTTTAGGCCAATTAGAGATCGTCGATCGGATTATAGAAAATTTATGTGCTAATATCCACCAAAAGTGCAAAAAATAACAAATTTGAATTTCTAGGCTTAGAAATGCAATAATATGTGACGTTGGCCATGACTAAGTTATGGGTGTTGATCACCAGCGTATTTTTGTTGGACTGAGTGAATTTTAGACCAATCAGAGACCGTCAACCGAATTTTAGACAATCTGTGAGCTAATACCCACCGAAAGTGCAAAAAATCACGAATTTGAGTTTCTTGGCTTAGAAATGCTATAATATGTGACGTTGGAAATGACTAAGTTATGGGTGTCGAAAACCAGCCTATGTTTGATGGACTAGGTGAATTTTAGACCAATCAGAGACCGTCAACCGAATTTTAGAAAATCTGTGTGCTAATACCCACTAAAAGTGCAAATAAGTCGCGAATTTGTGTTTCTTGGCTTAGAAATGCAATATCTGGCGTCGTCGACCATGACGAAGTAATGTGTGTCGATCACCAGCCTGTTTTTGATGGATCAGATGAATCTTAGGACAATCAGAGATCATCGATCGAATTCTAGAAAATTTGTGTGCCGAAATTGTAAAAAATCACGAATTTATGTTCCTAGGCTTAGAAATTCAATAAAATTCAACATCGGCCATGACAAAGTAATGAATATCGATCACAATACTATTTGTGATGAACCGTGTGAATTTTAGGGCAATCAGAGATCGTCGATCGAATTCTAGAAAATTTATGTGCTAATATCCACCAAAAGTGCAAAAAATCACGAATTTGAGTTTCTAGGCTTAGAAATGTAATAATATGTAACGTTGGCCATGACTAAGTTATGGATGTCGATCACCAGGAAATTTTTGATGGACTGAGTGAATTTTAGACCAATCAGAGACCGTCAACCGAATTTTAGACAATCTGTGAGCTAATACCCACCGAAAGTGCCAAAAATTACGAATTTGAGTTTCTTGGCTTAGAAATGCTATAATATGTGACGTTGGCAATGACTAAGTTATGGGTGTCGATCACCAGCCTATTTTTGATAGACTTGGTGAATTTTAGACCAATCAGAGACCGTCAACCGAATTTTAGAAAATCTTTGTGCTAAAGTGCAAAAAGTCGCGAATTTCAGTTTCTTGGCTTAGAAATGCAATAATATGTGACGTTGGCCATGACTAAGTTATGTATGTCGATCACTAGCCTAATTTTTATGGACTGGGTTAATTTTAGATCAATCAGAGACCGTCAACCGAATTTTAGATAATCTGTGATCTAATACCCACCGAAAGTGCAAAAAATCACGAATTTGAGTTTCTTGGCTTAGAAATGCTATAATATGTGACATTAGCAATGACTAAGTTATGGGTGTCGATCACCAGCCTATTCTTGATGGACTTGGTGAATTTTAGACCAATCAGAGACCGTCAACCGAATTTTAGAAAATCTGTGTGCTAAAGTACAAAAAGTCGCGAATTTGAGTTTCTTGGCTTAGAAATGCTATAATATGTGACGTTGGAAATGACTAAGTTATGGGTGTCGATCACCAGCCTATTTTTGATGGACTAGATGAATTTTAGACCAATCAGAGACCGTCAACCGAATTTTAGAAATCTGTGTGCTAATACCCACTAAAAGTGCAAAAAGTCGCGAATTTGAGTTTCTTTGCTTAGAAATGCAATAATACGCGTCGTCGACCATGACGAATTAATGTGTGTCGATCACCAGCCTGTTTTTGATGGATCAGATGAATTTTAGGACAATCAGAGATCATCGATCGAATTCTAGAAAATTTGTGTGCTAATACGCACAGAAATTGTAAAAAATCACGAATTTATGTTCCTAGGCTTAGAAATTCAATAAAATTCAACATCGGTCATGGCAAAGTAATGAATATCGATCACAATAATATTTGTGATGAACCGTGTGAATTTTAGGGCAATCAGAGATCGTCGATCGAATTCTAGAAAATTTATGTGCTAATATCCACCAAAAGTGCAAAAAATCACGAATTTGAGTTTCTTGGCTTAGAATTGCAATAATATGTGACGTTGGCCATGACTAAGTTATGGGTGTCGATCACCAGCCTATTGTTTATGGACTGGGTTAATTTTAGACCAATCAGAGACCGTCAACCGAATTTTAGATAATCTGTGAGCTAATACCCACCGAAAGTGCAAAAAATCTCGAATTTTAGTTTCTTGGCTTAGAAATGCTATAATATGTGACGTTGGCAATGACTAAGTTATGGGTGTCGATCAC
The DNA here is from genome assembly GCA_029844215.1 of Przewalskia tangutica. Lineage (NCBI taxonomy): Eukaryota > Viridiplantae > Streptophyta > Magnoliopsida > Solanales > Solanaceae > Przewalskia > Przewalskia tangutica. The sequence continues at coordinate 17,811,333 of CM056720.1, read as the reverse complement.
CAACCTATTTTTGATGGACTTGGTGAATTTTAGACCAATCAGAGACCGTCAACCGAATTTTAGAAAATTTGTGAGTTAAAGTTCAAAAAGTCGCGAATTTGAGTTTCTTGGCTTAGAAATGCAATAATACGTCGTCGACCACGAAGTAATGTGTGTCGATCACCAGCCTGTTTTTGATGGATCAGATAAATTTTTGGACAATCAGAGATCATCGATCGAATTCTAGAAAATTTGTGTGCTAATACGCACCGAAATTGTAAAAAATCACGAATTTATGTTCCTAGGCTTAGAAATTCAATACAATTCAACATCGGCAATGGCAAAGTAATGAATATCGATCACAATACTCTTTGTGATCAACCGTGTGAATTTTAGGCCAATTAGAGATCGTCGATCGGATTATAGAAAATTTATGTGCTAATATCCACCAAAAGTGCAAAAAATAACAAATTTGAATTTCTAGGCTTAGAAATGCAATAATATGTGACGTTGGCCATGACTAAGTTATGGGTGTTGATCTGTCACACCCCGAACCCCGGGCCCGTGACTGGTGCCCTACCTTGGCACCCTTCTACCTTAACAACTAAGTACATTGCGGAAATTAGTAACAACTAATTTTTTTTTCTTTAAAATAAACGTACGTGCAAGGGCAAAGCCGACAAGGCTGCCATATATACATAAACAACAGACACAACACTGTACATGAGTCCAATCCCACATATGAATACAGACCTCTAAGAGTTATACTGAACTATGACGGGACAAGGCCCCGCCGTACCCAAAGCGTACAAAGCACATGCTTGAAGGATATATACCAAAAGATAAACTCACGAGCAGGAGCTATCCAAAAACCCTGAGCAGGATCCTACGCCTGCCGATCACCGAACATCGTACCTAAACCTGCGACATGAACGCGGCCCGGGCGAGGTCGATTGAAGAATGTACCAAGTATGTGAGCAGAAAGTGCGTAATAAAATCATAACGTCTAAACAAAGCGGAGACATGTATGATAGCCAACCTACGACATAATACATAAGCGATACATCAAGTCGTGGACGCAGCCTGAGTCATTACTCAAATATAACCATGGGTCTCACGCCCATAACATCAATCATGCCCGTGGAATCTTTCCTCACTGCCGGCAGTCCATGATATAGTACAACACCAATAGGCATACATGAACACCAAGTCCCACCGGTGGTATAGCATCTTGGGGGTTTACCCCTCACTTATACTCTTACCCTGGAGAAGGTGGTAAAACAGGTGGTATAGCATCTTGGGGGTTTACCCCTCACATATACTCTACCCTGGAGAAGGTGGTAAAACAGGTGGTATAGCATCTTGGGGGTTTACCCCTCACATATACTCTACCCTGGAGAAGGTGGTAAAACAGGTGGTATAGCATCTTGGGGGTTTACCCCTCACATATACTCTACCCTGGAGAAGGTGGTAAAACAGGTGGTATAGCATCTTGGGGGTTTACCCCTCACATATACTCTACCCTGGAGAAGGTGGTAAACAGGTGGTATAGCATCTTGGGGGTTTACCCCTCACATATACTCTACCCTGGAGAAGGTGGTAAAACAGGTGGTATAGCATCTTGGGGGTTTACCCCTCACATATACTCTTACCCTATCTCGACCGACCGTCAAACAAAACATAAGCACTACCATGTCTTTTATAAAAAGAATCCGAGAATTTAACCCAAGTACTACCAATAACGGAAGCATACCCGTGGAATCCCACATCACTGTCGGTACGTCCCAGTAACTTACAACCAGACAGCCGACCCTCCACCCGAGAGTCGCGACAACGTAATAAAACATAGTACTTGCACTCAAAGGCTATCACCGGCACACATAGGCAATTCGATTAATCAAGCCAAAGTACTAATCAAGGCACACATGGAATAATTCTCAATTATCAAGCCAAAGTACTTATCAAGGCACACTTAGAATAATTCTCAATTAACAACCAAAGTACTAATCAAGGCACCAATAGGATTATTCTCATTTAACAAGCCAAAGTACTAATCAAGGCACACTTAGACTAATTCTCAATTAATCAAGCCAAAGTACTAATCAAGGCACACTTAGACAAATTCTCAATTTATCAAGCCAAAGTACTAATCAAGGCACACTTAGACAAATTCTCAATTTATCAAGCCAAAGTACTAATCTTTTCAAGAGACTCCTTTTGTGAAAAATCCCAAGATACTAACACCGTAGTATCAAGGCGTGTCTATTTTTCAAAGTAAGTTACTACATTTTTTTGAAAGCTTATTTCAACACTTGAAATCAAGTAACTCAAATTTTCTTTTACAATCTAGGCAACTTATGTCGATTAATCAAAATAGACAACTTTCTAAACTTTCCATAAAGCCGTTATAACCGACTTCCCATAAAGCCGTTATAACCCTTTATGGTTTTAGACATATCCATTCCTTTTATAACCAAGAGACTTATACTTATTAAAATCCAAGTATTAAATACTTTCAAATCGATTTTCTTAACTTTTAAAATACACTTAGTCTCTTAACCTTTAGAAACCAAGTAACTTATTTTATTACTAAACTTTAGGCAATTGATGCCTTAAAATCAAGTTGCCTTTTCATTAAAATCGAGTCATTTATCTTTCCATAAAGCAAATATAACCAACTTCCCATAAAGTCGTTATATTCACTTTATACCTTCGCCAAATACAATTTCCTATCCGAGGGACTTATACGTTTAAAACGGGACAAGTATCACGTATTTTAAAACTCTTTAAGTCCCTTAACTTTCAAAACACTTCAAGTCTCTTAATATATAGAAAACAAGTTTCTTCTCTTAAATCATGTCATTTCTCCTCTTTTAAACAATTAAGTAAATCACTCCCTTGACTCCCCTAAAGTCATTTTAATGACCTTTAGGTTTTGGAACTAAGGCACTAGCCAAAAGGTTTAGAAACCACTTCCTTTTCAAGACTACATGTACTTTAAGTAAAATACTTTCACTTTTAAGAATCCAAACTTCACTAAGGAAATGGATTATCGACTTACAATTTAAACATCAAAGTACAATCAAGGAAGCACATAGAACAAATTCTACTTTAGGCAATCCAAATACAACCAAGGAATGGATCATTTAGGGAGTAGAACATACTTTCTTTATCTTAAGGAATCATGCTAGAAGAGGAGATAGTTCACATACCTTTTAGGCTAATTCCACAAGCTAAGCCGAATACGCCGTATGTGGAAGTGTCAACCTATAATGGTCACAACAAGACTATCAACTTCTAGTCTCTACGTAGAAAAATACTAAGTATTTGGTCTCTAATTCTACGGAAAATCGGGCAGCACTTCCTTTGTTTCTACTCACTTTGCCACCTTTTTCAAGGTCGAATACAATAACCAACACGCCACATTTAAGGCCCCAAACAACAATCAAACATTTCAAAGGGGATTACACGCCTTACACTACGTGTAAAATTCCCACAATTATATACAAAGTAGTTCAAACTTCACTAGCCATTCTCGCCAACATACTAACAATTCAAAGTCTTTTCCAATCCTTATCCAATTCCAAGTTCTAAGGTCTAACATGTTATATAGTTATAAACAACTTCAATAACTACAATTTCCTTCTTTATACAACATGCGACGCTTAAGCGAATAATCAACTTGAATTGTAGTCTTAAGGCTAACATGCTAGTTTTCTGATTAGGTTCCAATAGCGATATACTTGTCCAACTACATAATATATACTTCATGCTTGCTACTATCTATAGCTACAACAAGTAGTAACTCTTAACTACTAAACGACAAGATTATACCTTTATAAGCCCTTATAATCCCAAGATTCAAAGTCGCGCCTTAGAAAATTCTTAGCTCGCTTTCCTTAGGTTCCAATCCGCTCAAGCACTCCTTAGAGGCCTATGAAGAACCCATCTTCAAGTTCCAACTTCAAAGTTGAAGAACTCCCATAGTTTCCGCCTTGCGACTAACGTGAAAATGCGTTTTTCCCGAAATCTTTCTATTGAGATAACCTTAAAATACCCTTATGAACCTTGGGTTTAAGTCTTGAGGCTAATGGACAACATTTGCAAAATTTTTGTGTGGGCAAGGCACCTAAGCCGAGAGCAAGCTTTTGTGGACAAGAAAATGTGTGAAATTTTTCTAAGTGTTAGAAGAGCAAGTCTTGCACTAGTAGTGAGCTTATATAAAACATTGGAGGGCTTAGGTTCTGACAAATGTGTGGCTTGGATGTGTTTCACTTGGATCTAGCTTATGTGGACTAGTTGACTTGTCAACAATGTCATGCTTGAAGACTTATCTTTCAAGATGGTCAATGACCATTTTACCCCTCCTCCAATTCGTTCAAGACCACATGTGGGAGTGCCACGTGTCGCCCTCTCATTCGTCCATAAAAATTCCGCAACCCTCGTGGGTCCCACAAAATGTAAAATTCCTCGGGTGGGCCCACGTGACCAAATCGTAACAATAAATTTCCATAATATTACTAAGTCTCAAACTCTTCAAATAATGTATTTTGAGAATCCAATTCTCAACAACGAACATTTTTCCTTTCCGACGTTCGAACATTTTCCGTCGGAAAAACAATTCTTCTGCGTACGATTTCCAAGTCTTGTTTCCTTTCGTACATTCTCTTCTACATGTCACGGACTTACGGGTGTAACATTCTTCCCCCTTAGAAACATTCGTCCCGAATGTTCTTAGTCGATTGTCACTACATACAAACTCGGCATAATCTCTATACTATGCCTAACAATCAAAGCGCCTGAGACCAGCGATGCCACACATGGCCATCACCTAACATACGTAAACATAATAATGGACCTTCCGTCGCGACCCCTTCTCACAAAACTCGAAGGTTCTGATCTTCCCAAAACGGGATCCTTAGAGGTTCCTTTCTTTCCTTACTTATCATACTTTCTCGTCTTCCAAACTCATATAGTACACGTCTGAAATCTCAAATTTTGTTTCTATTCTCAATCCTTAGAGTTACTATCCAAACTTGGCCATTTTGTTACTTACACTCCGTTAAGGCTCTTCTCGGTCCTTACGACCTGGTTAGGTGGAAGCGTCCACGAACTCGTATAACGATTAACTCAACTTGGGCACTGGCATCCTGGGACCCTATCACATAACGGGACCATTTCTATCGACATTCACCCGATTCCATACTATCGGTTGACCGAAATGAGTCTATAACCCGACTCATCGTCACACTTAACTTCTTGTTCTTAGCACGAAATAAATCTCTCTCTTATCTCAAGGTACTTCTTACCTATCCCTAATTACTAGAGGTTCGTCACATAGGTGAAGTATTTCTACTGCATAATCTTCCTATTGGTCTTACACCGTCGAGGGCAATTACTACGTGTGAACTCTACACAACTATAGTCTCGGTTCACTTACCATTCTTGTCAACATTCTTAACTCCACACCTTAGTAATCAAAGTATTCCTACCTGCGGGAACTATCACTTATAAGCGCTAGCAACACAAGGAAAACATATATCTTGCTAGGGCAAAATCTGAATCTATCAAAGCACGTATGATTCAAAAGTGAAATATACTGTACCCCATGCGATGTCGCCTCACGATCTGTCCGGTGATCACGTCATCTATGCGGTTCGAAGGACCGCTTGAACTATAAACTCCCCACGACCTCTACCACGGTGGTGACATCGAACACCACCTTGCAGGGGGGCGAGTGCGGAGGAAGGGGAACCAACTCTACAGGCCTCGAAGGTGAGCCACCCTCTGCGCTCCTTCTAACAGGGCATTCCCACTTCTTGTGGCGGACGACCACAATAGTAACAACCATCGTGTCATAACGGCATTTCCCGAATGATGCTTACCACATCGATACCTGGTGAGGAATAGGTGGCCTCGGCCAGAAGGTCCTGCTCTCGTCGAGAACCTCGACCCCGGGAGCTTGGACCGGCTCCTAAATACCTTGTGGGGTCAAATCTCCCACCTGTGAGCTGCGGGGGTATGTAATGGGTAGGCTGGGACGAATACCTCACTCATTCTTTGAGGCGACTCATCCAAAACTCAGGGATAACCAACCGGTCCTAGCCTCTTCTGCCGATCTCTGTGGCGGCCTCTTCCTCTGTACACATGCATGCTGGCGAACAACTCCCTGCTGTGGAAACTATAGCACTGCTAACTTGGTCAATAACATAACTGCTTCCCTCATGACCCTAAAGTCTTCTCTAGCGAAAGCTGTAGGCTCAGTCTTTGGGGTCTCAAAACAGCGCGAGAAGAACTTGCCGATGTGGAACAACATCAGGTATACCACAGGCACGAGCCCTATCAACTCTCGAGTCGACTAGTAGCTCTGCTACTCCTTTGCCCTTCAGGTATTTGTTGCCCTCGCGGAGGCATAGCTGTAACACAAAAATACGTCAGAGAGGAATCATCTTACTAACACAGCTCTATGGCACGATCTCAGAATGAGAAGAATCGAAACCAACTCCTAAATGTCCTGTAGCCTCCTGTTTATGGGTGTGGCGCGCGCAACACCGATAAGCAAGACTCTACTAGACACGATGCATGTAGACATTCCAGGGTGATCGCTCGATACCGTTACATCTGCACGCGAACCGGGCGTGGTGGTGCCCTACAGGCACCTTCTATCTTAACAACTAAGTACATTGCGGAAATTAGTAACAACTTTTTTATTTCTTTAAAATAAACGTACGTGCAAGGGCAAAGCCGACAAGGCTGCCATATATACATAAACAACAGACACAACACTGTACATGAGTCCAATCCCACATATGAATACAGACCTCTAAGAGTTATACTGAACTATGACGGGACAAGGCCCCGCCGTACCCAGCGTACAAAGCACATCTTGAAGGATATATACCAAAAGATAAACTCACGAGCAGAGGAGCTATCCAAAACCACGGCGAGGATCCTACGCTGCCGATCACGAACAGCGTACCTAAACTGCGGCGTGAACGCGGCCCAAGGAGGTCGATGCGAAGAATGTACCAAGTATGTGAGCAGAAATCTTGTAATAAAATCATAACGATCTAAACAAAGCGGGAGACATGTATGATAGCCAACCTACGATCACATAATACATAAGCGATACATCAAGTCGTGACGCAGCCCTGAGTCATTACTCAAATATAACCGTGGGTCTCACGCCCATAACATCAATCATGCGTGGAATCTTTCCTCACCGTGATCCATGATATAGTACAACACCAATAGGCATACATGAACACCAAGTCCCACCGGTCGTATAACATCTTGGGGGTTTACCCCTCACATATACTCTTACCACGGAGAAGGTGGTAAGCGGTGGTATAGCATCTTGGGGTTTACCCTCACATATACTCTGCCACGGAGAAGGTGGTAAAGCAGGTGGTATAGCATCTTGGGGTTTACCTCACAGATACTCTACCCTGGAGAAGGTGGTAAAACAGGTGGTATAGCATCTTGGGGGTTTACCCCTCACATATACTCTACCCTGGAGAAGGTGGTAAAACAGGTGGTATAGCATCTTGGGGGTTTACCCCTCACATATACTCTACCCTGGAGAAGGTGGTAAAACAGGTGGTATAGCATCTTGGGGGTTTACCCCTCACATATAATCTTACCCTATCACGAACGATCACAAACAAGATATAAGCACTAACATGTCTTTTATAAAATGAATACGGTAATTTAAGCCAATTACTACCAATAACGGAAGCATACCCGTGGAATCCCACATCACTGTCGGTACGTCCCAGTAACTTACAACCAGACAGCCGACCCTCCACCCGAGAGTCGCGACAACGTAATAAAACATAGTACTTGCACTCAAAGGCTATCACCGGCACACATAGGCAATTCCGATTAATCAAGCCAAAGTACTAATCAAGGCACACATGGAATAATTCTCAATTATCAAGCCAAAGTACTTATCAAGGCACACTTAGAATAATTCTCAATTAACAACCAAAGTACTAATCAAGGCACCAATAGGATTATTCTCATTTAACAAGCCAAAGTACTAATCAAGGCACTTAGACTAATTCTCAATTAATCAAGCCAAAGTACTAATCAAGGCACACTTAGACAAATTCTCAATTTATCAAGCCAAAGTACTAATCAAGGCACACTTAGACAAATTCTCAATTTATCAAGCCAAAGTACTAATCTTTTCAAGAGACTCCTTTTGTGAAAAATCCCAAGATACTAACACGTAGTATCAAGCGTGTCTATTTTTCAAAGTAAGTTACTACATTTTTTTGAAAGCTTATTTCAACACTTGAAATCAAGTAACTCAAATTTTCTTTTACAATCTAGGCAACTTATGTCGATTAATCAAAATAGACAACTTTCTAAACTTTCCATAAAGCGTTATAACCGACTTCCCATAAAGCGTTATAAACCTTTATGGTTTTAGACATATCCATTCCTTTTATAACCAAGAGACTTATACTTATTAAAATCCAAGTATTAAATACTTTCAAATCGATTTTCTTAACTTTTAAAATACACTTAGTCTCTTAACCTTTAGAAACCAAGTAACTTATTTTATTACTAAACTTTAGGCAATTGATGCCTTAAAATCAAGTTGCCTTTTCATTAAAATCGAGTCATTTATCTTTCCATAAAGCAAATATAACCAACTTCCCATAAAGTCGTTATATTCACTTTATACCTTCGCCAAATACAATTTCCTATCCGAGGACTTATACGTTTAAAAGCGGGACAAGAATCACATATTTTAAAACACATTAAGTCCCTTAACTTACAAACCACTTCAAGTCTCTAAATAAATAGAACACAAGTTTCTTCTCTTAAATCATGTCAGTTCTCCTCTTTTACACACTTCAGTAAAACACTCCTTGACTCACTAAAGTCATTTTAATGACCTTTAGGTTTTGGAACTAAGGCACTAGCCAAAAGGTTTAGAAACCACTTCCTTTTCAAGACTCTATGTACTTTAAGTAAAATACTTTCACTTTTAAGAATCCAAACTTCACTAAGGAAATGGATTATACGACTTACAATTTAAACATCAAAGTACAATCAAGGAAGCACATAGAACAAATTCTACTTTAGGCAATCCAAATACAACCAAGGAATGGATCATTTAGGGAGTAGAACATACTTTCTTTATCTTAAGGAATCATGCTAGAAGAGGAGATAGTTCACATACCTTTTCGCTAATTCCACAAGCTAAGCCGAATACGCCGTATGTGGAAGTGTCAACCTATAATGGTCACAACAAGACTATCAACTTCTAGTCTCTACGTAGAAAAATACTAAGTATTTGGTCTCTAATTCTACGGAAAATCGGCAGCACTTCCTTTGTTTCTACTCACTTTGCCACCTTTTTCAAGGTCGAATACAATAACCAACACGCCACATTTAAGGCCCCAAACAACAATCAAACAAAGGGATTACACGCCTTACACTACGTGTAAAATTCCGCCACAATTATATACAAAGTAGTTCAAACTTCACTAGCCATTCTCGCCAACATACTAACAATTCAAAGTCTTTTCCAATCCTTATCCAATTCCAAGTTCTAAGGTCTAACATGTTATATAGTTATAAACAACTTCAATAACTACAATTTCCTTCTTTATACAACATGCGACGCTTAAACGAATAATCAACTTGAATTGTAGTCTTAAGGCTAACATGCTAGTTTTCTGATTAGGGTTCGATAGCCAATATACTTGTCCAACTACATAATATATACTTCATGCTTGCTACTATCTATAGCTCTGACAAGTAGTAACTCTTAACTACTAAAGCGACAAGATTATACCTTTATAAGCCCTTATAATCCCAAGATTCAAAGTCGCGCCTTAGCAAATTCTTAGCTCCTTTCCTTAGGTTCCAATCCGCTCAAGCACTCCTTAGAGGCCTATGAAGAACCCATCTTCAAGTTCCAACTTCAAAGTTGAAGAACTCCCATAGTTTCCGCCTTGCGACTAACGTGAAAATGCGTTTTTCCCGAAATCTTTCTATTGAGATAACCTTAAAATACCCTTATGAACCTTGGGTTTAAGTCTTGAGGCTAATGGACAACATTTGCAAAATTTTTGTGTGCAAGGCACCTAAGCCGAGAGCAAGCTTTTGTGGACAAGAAAATGTGTGAAATTTTTCTAAGTGTTAGAAGAGCAAGTCTTGCACTAGTAGTGAGCTTATATAAAACATTGGAGGGCTTAGGTTACAACAAATGTGTGGCTTGGATGTGTTTCACTTGGATCAAGCTTATGTGGACTAGTTGACTTGTCAACAATGTCATGCTTGAAGACTTATCTTTCAAGATGGTCAATGACCATTTTACCCCTCCTCCAATTCGTTCAAGACCACATGTGGGAGTGCCACGTGTCGCCCTCTCATTCGTCCATAAAAATTCCGCAACCCTCGTGGGTCCCACAAAATGTAAAATTCCTCGGGTGGGCCCCACGTGACCAAATCCGTAACAATAAATTTCCATAATATTACTAAGTCTCAAACTCTTCAAATAATGTATTTTGAGAATCCAATTCTCAACAACGAACATTTTTCCTTTCCGACGTTCGGAACATTTTCCGTCGGAAAAACAATTCTTCCTGTCGTACCAATTTCCAAGTCCTTTTTCCTTTCGTACATTCTCTTCTACATGTCCTGGACTTACGGGGTGTAACATGATCACCAGCGTATTTTTGATGGACTGAGTGAATTTTAGACCAATCAGAGACCGTCAACCGAATTATAGACAATCTGTGAGCTAATACCTACCGAAAGTGCAAAAAATCGCGAATTTGAGTTTCTTGGCTTAGAAATGCTATAATATGTGACGTTGGAAATGACTAAGTTATGGGTGTCGATCACCAGCCTATGTTTGATGGACTAGGTGAATTTTAGACCAATCAGAGACCGTCAACCGAATTTTAGAAAATCTGTGTGCTGATACCCACTAAAAGTGCAAATAAGTCGCGAATTTAAGTGTCTTGGCTTAGAAATGCAATAATACGCGTCGTCGACCATGACGAAGTAATGTGTGTCGATCACCAGCATGTTTTTGATGGATCAGATGAATTTTAGGACAATCAGAGATCATCGGTCGAATTCTAGAAAATTTGTGTGCTAATACGCACATAAATTGTAAAAAATCACGAATTTATGTTCCTAGGCTTAGAAATTCAATAAAATTCAACATCGGCCATGACAAAGTAATGAATATCGATCACAATACTATTTGTGATGAACCGTGTGAATTTTTGGGCAATCAGAGATCGTCGATCGAATTCTAGAAAATTTATGTGCTAATATCCACCAAAAGTGCAAAAAATCACGAATTTGAGTTTCTTTGCTTAGAATTGCAATAATATGTGACGTTGGCCATGATTAAGTTATGGGTGTCGATCACTAGCCTATTGTTTATGGACTGGATTAATTTTAGACCAATCAGAGACCGTCAACCGAATTTTAGATAATCTGTGAGCTAATACCCACCGAAAGTGCAAAAAATCTCGAATTTGAGTTTCTTGGCTTAGAAATGCTATAATATGTGACGTTGGCAATGACTAAGTTATGGGTGTCGATCACCAGCCTATTTTTGATGGACTTGGTGAATTTTAGACCAATCAGAGACCGTCAACCGAATTTTAGAAAATTTGTGAGTTAAAGTTCAAAAAGTCGCGAATTTGAGTTTTTTAGCTTAGAAATGCAATAATACGCGTCGTCGACCATGACGAAGTAATGTGTGTTGATCACCAGCCTGTTTTTGATGGATCAGATGAATTTTTGGACAATCAGAGATCATCGATCGAATTCTAGAAAATTTGTGTGCTAATACGCACCGAAATTGTAAAAAATCACGAATTTATGTTCCTAGACTTAGAAATTCAATAAAATTCAACATCGGCCATGACAAATTAATGAATATCGATCACAATACTCTTTGTGATGAACCGTGTGAATTTTAGGCCAATTAGAGATCGTCGATCGGATTATAGAAAATTTATGTGCTAATATCCACCAAAAGTGCAAAAAATAACAAATTTGAATTTCTAGGCTTAGAAATGCAATAATATGTGACGTTGGCCATGACTAAGTTTTTATTTTTTTATTTTTTATGAAGCCGATATGATTTTATATATAAAAAGAAATCTGAGGGCCCCAGTGAAAAATACACCGCCATCGTGGGAGTGCAAAAAGAAGGACGATGCAATAATCAAATAAACAATGATCATCACCGAGTTTATAACATACTCGATGATGATACTACAAATGCGGATACAAACAAAATGAAGATACAATGTAAGCCTAAAGCTATAAAATACCTCGGGGCATACAAAGTCTTGATAAAGTGTCTCTTCTGTCATCCCCGGATATTCTAGAAATCGATCATGTACTAGGAATTCAGTGCGGATCCGATCTGGATCTTGTAGTGATGGATGAGGTTGCCGATGTGTAATCTTTAGAGCATCTCTGCATCTGGAACCAATGGAACTGGGTCTGGCTGAGCCATCAATGCATCTGTCATTTTCCTAAGTATCCGATCTAACTCGTCGATGTCAATCCCGTATTTTCCATTTCCTGGTTGTCTCATATCTGCTATCATCTGCCGCTCTGTGCGCTGATGAGTGTAGGGCTGATGTGCCTGTAACCTGTTCCTCTTCCTTTCAAGGGCCTCTCTAATGATATCCAAAGATGGGCCATAGTTGTTCGCGCGTGTCACCCCTGCCTGACTCTGACGCCACAACTGAGCTGTTCTCGCTTCCATGAAGGTTTTGATGAAATCTGTGCACTGCTCAGTTAATTTCATCACCGTTCGCAATCTCAGATCCTGAATATCCCTGTTCCTAATCGGAACAGCCCCGTCTGAACGATCGGAGCGGTGTAACCTGTGGAATCTCATCACCCTGAAGCCTTATGCCCATAAAAGGATCAGAATCATCCGTGTAAGCATCCGATACCTCAGGAGTGCAATCTGCTACAGCTGGTGTATCCATCACTGTATCCCTATCCTCATCAAATAAGTCAGCCATGTCAACAAAATTATCATCCTTGTCAGTCATGGCTTCCTCATGGATATCAACCTCTACCTCTACATCATCATCCTCAGCAGTGACAAACTCATTACCACAAATCCTCCTCACACTATCAGAAGAGTGCGATATAAGCTTGGTTCAAAGACACAGAATTCTTGGCTAAAGAAGGTAGCACAAGATTAACAGTAGGGGAAGAGGGAGCGGAAGAAAAGATAGGGCGTTTAGCTTTGGCTTTCCCAATATCCAGTGGGGATAATGGGTGAGTAAGGGTGAGTGAGGGGAGGGGTGTGGTATCTGGAGGGGGGGTAGGTTCGGGGGGAGGTGTGGGGTCAGGAGGTGGGATGGGTTCTGATGGAAAAAGGGGGGTGATGTCAGGTAGAGATGGCTGTGGTGTGGTCTCAGGTGGGTTTGGTTCAAGAGGAGGGGGAGGGTGAGTGGTCTCAGGTGGGGTGGGCAATGTGGTAAGGGGCTGAGTTATAGTAGGGAGGGTGGGGATAGGTAAGGTGGAGGAGGTGCTAGCAACGGTGGGAAGTGATTGTGCCATGAATTGAAATAAAGGAAGGGAGTTTTGTTGATGGTTCGGAGTAGGTGTGGGGGTAGGTAGTGGAGTGGGGGTGAGTGGAATTTCTGAGGGTTGTGCTATAGAGGTTTGTGTTTTTTTATTTGGAGGTTGTTTTTGGTTAACTTTAGATTTTTGAGGCTGGTTTTGATTCCCAGTATTTTTGGTCTTTGGCTTTTGAACTTGTGGAGTATTTTTCTTTCGTTTTTTACTGGCAACTGTTTGCCAGTCATTTGGATTTTTGGGGGCCTCTTTGGCTTGATTTGGATTTTTTGGGACTTCTTTGGCTTGATTTGGATTTTTGGGTGGATTGTTTGTTTTGTTTGGATTATCCGGGGGATTTGGATTTTGTAGGTTGTCTTTTGGAGGAGGAGGAGCAGGATGGGTGTTTTCTTTGTCCTTCAAAGGTCTCATCGAAGGATTGAGTTTCCAACACCCGTGCACATCATGTCCTTGAAGGGAGCAATTAGTGCAATACTTTGGGAGAAAGTCAAACTGAATCTTATAGAAATTCGTTTGAATACCTCCCTCTTTGGCGATTTGGATTTGGATTTGTTTGGGGTGTTCACGCAACAAATCTAACTCAACCTTCACCCTAGCACAACTAGGTCGGGTCTTATTTTTTGTTGCGGTATCAATACATATCGGTCTACCCACAACAGAAGCAAATGATAGTAAAGTAGATTCTTCAAAATAGATGGGTGGCAGATTAGGAAATGAAACCCAGGCCCAAGCAATACTGGTTTCTTTGGTCGGATCAAAATGCACCTCATACTTCATAGAACGCATCGGATATGACACGTTCTTCCATTTAATATCAAATGATCCATTAATAGACATCAATGTATCATAATCATCCTTATTGGAGCATCTAATTAGGACATGTCTACTAAATAGATAACCAATATTCACATAAGCCTTTAATTTAATCTGCTTAGGGATTTCAGTCCTTAAAAATTCAATATCGGGCATGCCATGACTGAATTTCCCAATAACAGCCCATCCCAACTCTTGTCTAATCACCAACTCCTCAATTTCAGATTGTTCAAACATAAAAGTAGGTTCTCCATGTAAGAAAGCTACCTGTTTCGGTGCCAACGGAGGTTGATTGTTTTGAGTAGATGCACGGACTGCGTGAGAATATTCTTTGTCGATTCGGTGGTTAGGCGGCCAACATTGCGCTGTGGGGCTGCGCCGCCATCGTGCCGTACTGGCGTTGTAGCTCGCCGGAAAATTCCATTTTTATCCAATGATAATGAATTGTTGCATTGAGGGAGCATTAGTGGAGGAAAATCTGCTGAAATGGACTGAGCAACCTCACCTGGAGGTCGCCATCGCCATCGCCATTGCTGCCGTGTCGCGGAAAAGATGGCGGATATCAAGATCGAATGTTGAGATTCGGACCTTAATGAATTGTAGAGCTTGATGAGACGAACACAATGGTACCACACTCGACCTCGACAATGCACGAATCGACCGGAAATCGGCGATGAGCGATCGGAATATCGCCTTGGTCGTCCGGCGATCTGGATTGAATTGACGGTTGAGAGTGGGTGCAAAATGACGGCTGGAGGAGACGAAGCTCACGGTATTACTCACTATTGTCGATCAACCTCGTGTCACCGGAAAAGCGTCGCGGCTAGGGTTTCGGATGTGATATTTGAGTGAATCGACGATTTAGTGACAATCGAAGGGCGTGGTGGGTATAGGAATGACGGGGAGAAAGCGAAGCTTTTGGTACCAACCCCGATCGTCAACTCTGCCGGAGTTCGCCGGAAAGTCGAAAAGACGATCGGAAACCTGAAGGGTTTTTCGATCTGAATTTTCCGGCGTTTTAGGTTGAATCGATGGTCAAGGGTACTATGAAATTGACGGGCTTGAGAAGACGAAGCTATTGGTATAAGTTTCGTCTCCAATGGCTTTCGGAGGTGGCCGGAAATGGCTAATAACCGGCGATGTTACTGTTCATACGCGAGGTTCCATGACTAAGTTATGGGTGTCGATCACCAGCCTATTTTTGATGGACTGAGTGAATTTTAGACCAATCAGAGACCGTCAACCGAATTTTAGACAATCTGTGAGCTAATACCTACCGAAAGTGCAAAAAATCAGGAATTTGAGTTTCTTGGCTTATAAATGCTATAATATGTGACGTTGAAAATGACTAAGTTATGGGTGTCGATCACCAGCCTATGTTTGATCGACTAGGTGAATTTTAGACCAATCAAAGACCGTCAACCGAATATTAGAAAATATGTGTGCTAATACCCACTAAAAGTGCAAAAAAGTCGCGAATTTGAGTTTCTTGGCTTAGAAATGCAATAATACGCGTCGTCGACCATGACGAAGTAATGTGTGTTGATCACCAGCCTAGTTTTGATGGATCAGATGAATTTTAGGACAATCAGAGATCATCAATCGAATTCTAGAAAATTTGTGTGCTAATACACACCGAAATTGTAAAAAATCACGAATTTATGTTCCTAGGCTTAGAAATTCAATAAAATTCAACATCGGCCATGGCAAAGTAATGAATTTCGATCACAATACTCTTTGTGATGAACCGTGTGAATGTTAGGCCAATCAGAGATCGTCGATCGGATTCTAGAAAATTTATGTGCTAATATCCACCAAAAGTGCAAAAAATCACGAATTTGAATTTCTAGGCTTAGAAATGCAATAATATGTGACGTTGGCCATGACTAAGTTATGGGTGTTGATCACCAGCGTATTTTTGATGGACTGAGTGAATTTTAGACCAATCAGAGACCGTCAACCGAATTTTAGACAATCTGTGAGCTAATACCTACCGAAAGTGCAAAAAATCAGGAATTTGAGTTTCTTGGCTTATAAATGCTATAATATGTGACGTTGAAAATGACTAAGTTATGGGTGTCGATCACCAGCCTATGTTTGATCGACTAGGTGAATTTTAGACCAATCAAAGACCGTCAACCGAATATTAGAAAATCTGTGTGCTAATACCCACTAAAAGTGCAAAAAAGTCGCGAATTTGAGTTTCTTGGCTTAGAAATGCAATAATACGCGTCGTCGACCATGACGAAGTAATGTGTGTTGATCACAAGCCTATTTTTGATGGATCAAATGAATTTTAGGACAATCAGAGATCATCAATCGAATTCTAGAAAATTTGTGTGCTAATACACACCGAAATTGTAAAAAATCACGAATTTATGTTCCTAGGCTTAGAAATTCAATAAAATTCAACATCGGCCATGGCAAAGTAATGAATATCGATCACAATACTCTTTGTGATGAACCGTGTGAATGTTAGGCCAATCAGAGATCGTCGATCGGATTCTAGAAAATTTATGTGCTAATATCCACCAAAAGTGCAAAAAATCACGAATTTGAATTTCTAGGCTTAGAAATGCAATAATATGTGACGTTGGCCATGACTAAGTTATGGGTGTTGATCACCAGCGTATTTTTGATGGACTGAGTGAATTTTAGACCAATCAGAGACCGTCAACCGAATTTTAGACAATCTGTGAGCTAATACCTACCGAAAGTGCAAAAAATCGCGAATTTGAGTTTCTTGGCTTAGAAATGCTATAATATGTGACGTTGGAAATGACTAAGTTATGGGTGTCGATCACCAGCCTATGTTTGATGGACTAGGTGAATTTTAGACCAATCAGAGACCGTCAACCGAATTTTAGAAAATCTGTGTGCTGATACCCACTAAAAGTGCAAATAAGTCGCGAATTTGAGTTTCTTGGCTTAGAAATGCAATAATATGTGACGTTGGCCATGACTAAGTTATGTATGTCGATCACTAGCCTAATTTTTATGGACTGGGTTAATTTTAGATCAATCAGAGACCGTCAACCGAATTTTAGATAAATCTGTGATCTAATACCCACCGAAAGTGCAAAAAATCACGAATTTGAGTTTCTTGGCTTAGAAATGCTATAATATGTGACATTAGCAATGACTAAGTTATGGGTGTCGATCACCAGCCTATTTTTGATGGACTTGGTGAATTTTAGACCAATCAGAGACCGTCAACCGAATTTTAGAAAATCTGTGTGCTAAAGTGCAAAAAGTCGCGAATTTGAGTTTCTTGGCTTAGAAATACTATAATATGTGACGTTGGAAATGACTAAGTTATGGGTGTCGATCACCAGCCTATTTTTGATGGACTAGATGAATTTTAGACCAATCAGAGACCGTCAACCGAATTTTAGAAAATCTGTGTGCTAATACCCACTAAAAGTGCAAAAAAGTCGCGAATTTGAGTTTCTTGGCTTAGAAATGCAATATCTGGCGTCTCGACCATGACGAATTAATGTGTGTCGATCACCAGCCTGTTTTTGATGGATCAGATGAATTTTAGGACAATCAGAGATCATCGATCGAATTCTAGAAAATTTGTGTGCTAATACGCACCGAAATTGTAAAAAATCACGAATTTATGTTCCTAGGCTTAGAAATTCAATAAAATTCAACATCGGTCATGGCAAAGTAATGAATATCGATCACAATAATATTTGTGATGAACCGTGTGAATTTTAGGGCAATCAGAGATCGTCGATCGAATTCTAGAAAATTTATGTGCTAATATCCACCAAAAGTGCAAAAAATCACGAATTTGAGTTTCTTGGCTTAGAATTGCAATAATATGTGACGTTGGCCATGACTAAGTTATGGGTGTCGATCACCAGCCTATTGTTTATGGACTGGGTTAATTTTAGACCAATCAGAGACCGTCAACCGAATTTTAGATAATCTGTGAGCTAATACCCACCGAAAGTGCAAAAAATCTCGAATTTTAGTTTCTTGGCTTAGAAATGCTATAATATGTGACGTTGGCAATGGCTAAGTTATGGGTGTCGATCACCAACCTATTTTTGATGGACTTGGTGAATTTTAGACCAATCAGAGACCGTCAACCGAATTTTAGAAAATTTGTGAGTTAAAGTTCAAAAAGTCGCGAATTTGAGTTTCTTGGCTTAGAAATGCAATAATACGCGTCGTCGACCATGACGAAGTAATGTGTGTCGATCACCAGCCTGTTTTTGATGGATCAGATAAATTTTTGGACAAAGAGATCATCGATCGAATTCTAGAAAATTTGTGTGCTAATACGCACCGAAATTGTAAAAAATCACGAATTTATGTTCCTAGGCTTAGAAATTCAATACAATTCAACATCGGCAATGGCAAAGTAATGAATATCGATCACAATACTCTTTGTGATCAACCGTGTGAATTTTAGGACAATTAGAGATCGTCGATCGGATTATAGAAAATTTATGTGCTAATATCCACCAAAAGTGCAAAAAATAACAAATTTGAATTTCTAGGCTTAGAAATGCAATAATATGTGACGTTGGCCATGACTAAGTTATTTTTTTTTTTAATAAGGCGATTTTTGATTTATCGATAATAAGGATACAGGGGGCCCCAGAGGGGAAAAGCACAGTACAAGAAGACCTGACTAATCCGACTGAGGCACGCAGGCCTCTAAAAGCAAGAGTGCAAAAAGAAAGAAGAAGCCAAAACCAAGTACTCTATGATCATCACAGAGTTTATAATACACTCTGTGATGATGTTACACAAGATAATGCTAAAGTAATGAGAATAAATTATAAGTACAAAGGTGAAATCACGCTTTGGGCTTATAAAAAATTCTAGATGTTGTGTCGATTCCTTGTCCTCTTCCAAATATTGTTGGAACTTGATCATCTATATCTGGTTCTATTGGGTAATGCTGCTGTGGCTGTAGACACTGTGTTTTTCTTTGGTCGTCCTCTTGTTTTTTTGGCACTGGATGTGATGATAGGGGCTATCCCCTTATTTTTTACTTGAACCTGTGAAATTCTTATTGGTTCAGCCGGCCATTCTATCGGAAACTCGTCGTTAGATGGGCTTGCCCCAATGACTCGTTCCCTCTTCTCTGCTCTCTGTATCTCTTTTGAAAGCATTTCATATTCGCCGTCTTCATCTGACTCAAACTCATCATCTTCCTCCTCATAATCATCAGCTGTTGTGGCTGATTTTTCATAGTCTGAATCAAACTGTTCTTCTTCATCTGTAATTTCATACTCCTCTTCAGTATCACTACCCGAAGAAGTAATGTCATCACCCGGATCAGTAGCACCATCAGCTGCAGACCCAGCAGCAGTGCGATGCAGAATCGGCGGTGCGAGGCAGCAGCGGCTCTGGTTATTCGTTGAGGCATGGAACGAGTTTTGTGTGCTGTGATGCTAGCCATAGCAATCTCCTCGGCATTTGATGTAATCCGAAAGTCATCGCTACTGTCATATTCATCACCAGAATCCTCAAAATCTGATGCAGCAACCACACTTGAAGCACCAACCCCTGTAGCATCTCTACAAGTCCGCAGCGATTTGTTCGCGATGTTAGAAGCGAAGCGGCAGCGGCGGTAGTGTCGGAATCGGCGTTATCGGCAGATTTCCAGCGGAGGCGGCGGCGGCAGCAGCGGACGGGGAAGATCGGCGGCGGCGAGCAACAAATCCAGCAGCAAATTCTGCTGGCACTCGATCAACAACACCAAGAACTACTTCCACAAATGCCTCAAAGAACACCAATGCCACATCAACACGGTGCAAGCATTGGCCTCGGCGAGAGTAGCCTCGGCACGAGAACTGCGATCACGGCGCCAGAACCGGCAACACCTTCTGGCAGATGGCGGTTCCGCATTAGCGAAGATCGGTGAAAAAGCGGCGGCGGCATCATTCCCTACAATGGGCGGGAACCACAAGAAGCACTGGAGAAGCGATGGCGTGTAACAGCGTAGTCCCTCCAAAATAGGAAGCAGTAGCACCAGCAACATTAACTACAGCAGATGCCTCTGCAACCTGTTTTTGTTTGGTGAGTTTATCCTTGTTTTGGGTTAATTTGTTTTTTGGTTGGACTTTGGAAGGTTGTTTTTGTAGTTGTGGGGTGTTCTTCTTTTGTTTTTTACCGGTAACCACCTGCCAATCATTTGGATTATTGGGATTTTGTTGTATTAAGTTTTCAGTTGGTTTTGGATTTTGTGGAGTTTCTTTGGAAGGCAAAGGAGGAGGAGGATTCTCTTTTGAAGGTTTCAAAGATGGATTAAGTTTCCAGCATCGATGCACATCGTGGCCTTGCAGGCAACACTTAGTGCAATATTTAGGAAGGACATCAAACTCAATTTTGTAAGAATTGGTAATGACCTCTCCCTCCTTAACAATTTGGATTGTGAATTGGGTGGGATGCTCCCTCAACAAATCAACCTCAACTTTGACGCGAGCACAACTAGGTCTAGTCTTATTTATGGTTGCTTTGTCTACACAAATAGGCCTACCAACAGTTGAAGCAAATGCCAACAAGGTTGACTCCTCAAAGTAATTGGGTGGTAAGTTTGGAAAAGAGATCCAAGCCCAAGCTATGCTGGTCTCTTTAGTAGGGTCGAAGTTAATCTCCCATTTCATAGAACGCATCGGGTGAGATACGTTCTTCTTCTTAATATCGAACGACCCATTGATAGACATTAACACATCATAGTCCTCCTTAATGGAGCATCTAATGAGAACATGTCTACTACTGCGGGTAACCAATATTGACACATGCTTTAAGCTTGAGTTGCTTAGGAATCTCAGTCCTTAGGAATTCTATGTCAGGCATACCATGACTGAATTTACCTATTACTGCCCATTTCAGATTTTGTCTCAAAACCAGGACATCTATTTCAGCTTGTTCAAACTTGAATGTAGGTTCCCCATGTAAGTAGGTTACCTGTTTGAAAGGCAAAGGAGTTGGTATTTGGCTATTTATAGTGGTAGAAGGACTCGTTGATCCATGTATCACAGTTGAAGATTGGATAGCATGAGCATACTGATTTTCAAGGGTATGCCCAGCTTGTGTAGTCACTGCTAGTGGCTGAACAGCATTTGGAATGCCACCGATCTTTGGAGTTATGCGATTAAAATTTCCATTTTGATCGATGTGAGAGAATTGTTGTGTTGGGGGTGTGGTAACGGTGGAAAATCAGTGGAGAGTGACTGGACAACCTCAACAGGAGGTTGCCCAGTCGCAACATCAACCATTGCCCTGAACTTTAAGAATGAAGGTGCAACAATGACGAAATGCGTAATAGGTAGAATTGAGGCACGAAATTGGTATCAAATTGAAGCTAGGAACAAGATGGATACAATGGTAAAACACTCGAACCTCGAAGAACACTGTAAAGTCCAGTATCGTCGACTAGGGTTACGGGGATAGAGGTTTGAATGATTCGACGAAATAGAATGAATTGACGAGTGTAGAGGGTATAGAAATGACGGGAGGGAGAAGGTGAAGCTATTGGTACCACCCCTGAACCTCGACTTAGCCGGAGTTAGCCGGAAAAAGGAAAAGACGATCGGAAAACTAGGGAGTTTATCGATCTGAAAGTTCCGATGATATAGCTAGAATCGAAGGTCAAGGGTACTATGGAATTGACGGGCTAGAGAAGACGAAGCTATTGGGATAGGTTTCGTCTGCAATGGTTAACGGAGGTGGCCGGAAATGGCTAATATCCGGCGACGTTACTGTTCATGTACGGAAATCGCCCTAGGGCTGCGGTTTTTCATGACTAAGTTATGGGTGTTGATCACCAGCGTATTTTTGTTGGACTGAGTGAATTTTAGACCAATCAGAGACCGTCAACCGAATTTTAGACAATCTGTGAGCTAATACCCACCGAAAGTGCAAAAAATCACGAATTTGAGTTTCTTGGCTTAGAAATGCTATAATATGTGACGTTGGAAATGACTAAGTTATGGGTGTCGAAAACCAGCCTATGTTTGATGGACTAGGTGAATTTTAGACCAATCAGAGACCGTCAACCGAATTTTAGAAAATCTGTGTGCTAATACCCACTAAAAGTGCAAATAAGTCGCGAATTTGTGTTTCTTGGCTTAGAAATGCAATAATACGCGTCGTCGACCATGACGAAGTAATGTGTGTCGATCACCAGCCTGTTTTTGATGGATCAGATGAATCTTAGGACAATCAGAGATCATCGATCGAATTCTAGAAAATTTGTGTGCTAATACGCACCGAAATTGTAAAAAATCACGAATTTATGTTCCTAGGCTTAGAAATTCAATAAAATTCAACATCGGCCATGACAAAGTAATGAATATCGATCACAATACTATTTGTGATGAACCGTGTGAATTTTAGGGCAATCAGAGATCGTCGATCGAATTCTAGAAAATTTATGTGCTAATATCCACCAAAAGTGCAAAAAATCACGAATTTGAGTTTCTAGGCTTAGAAATGTAATAATATGTAACGTTGGCCATGACTAAGTTATGGATGTCGATCACCAGGAAATTTTTGATGGACTGAGTGAATTTTAGACCAATCAGAGACCGTCAACCGAATTTTAGACAATCTGTGAGCTAATACCCACCGAAAGTGCCAAAAATTACGAATTTGAGTTTCTTGGCTTAGAAATGCTATAATATGTGACGTTGGCAATGACTAAGTTATGGGTGTCGATCACCAGCCTATTTTTGATAGACTTGGTGAATTTTAGACCAATCAGAGACCGTCAACCGAATTTTAGAAAATCTTTGTGCTAAAGTGCAAAAAGTCGCGAATTTCAGTTTCTTGGCTTAGAAATGCAATAATATGTGACGTTGGCCATGACTAAGTTATGTATGTCGATCACTAGCCTAATTTTTATGGACTGGGTTAATTTTAGATCAATCAGAGACCGTCAACCGAATTTTAGATAATCTGTGATCTAATACCCACCGAAAGTGCAAAAAATCACGAATTTGAGTTTCTTGGCTTAGAAATGCTATAATATGTGACATTAGCTGTCACGACCCGACCCCGGGCCGCGACTGGTGCCCTACCTGGGTACCCCGTTCAGGTATACATCAGAGAATAGCAGCGGAACATACACAACCTAAACACATGTGTAAATAATAACAACACAGGCTAGCCGATAAGGCCGCCTTCCATAAAATAAACAAAGTCAAAAGTACAACTTTACAACTCAGTTCTTACAGCCCAACCACAAAGGTGAATACAGACCTCTAGGAATAACAACTGTGGCGGGACAGGGCCCCGCCATACCCTGAATGTACAAAATCTACAACATCAGGGACAAGACTGTACCAAAAGAAAGACAAGCCTCCGGAGAATGGAGCTTCCGACGTCTGATAAGCGATCCTAAGAATGTGGATCTGCCACCTGCGTACCCTTTCTGCGGCGTGAACGCGGCCCCGAGAAGGGTCGATTACACAATATGTACTAAGTATGTAAAGCGGAAAATCTGTAATTACAACATAAGTTTATAAGAAAGCCGGAAACATGTATGATAACAAAATTACAGTACACAGTGCCTTGCTAACAATGGGAGTACATCAAGAGAATACGTATAACATCACAATAGCAGTCTCCCGATCATACCATGGGTAGCGAACCCATAAAAACAGGTGGTATAACGTCTTGGGGTGTCTACCCCTCATTTATACTCTTACCCTGAAGCAGGTGGTATAACGTCTTGGGGGTTTGCCCCTCATTTATACTCTTATCCTGTAGAAGATAGTAACGCAGGTGGTATAACGTCTTGGGGGCTTCCCCCTCATTTATACTCTTATCCTGAAGAAGGTGGTATAGCGTCTTGGGGGTTTGCCCCTCACTGATACTCTTACCCTACCTCAAAACCGGTCGTCATACAATAATTAAGCAAGTTAGCAATCCCCCTAACTTCTTATTAGTCTTATTCCTCTACATTCTCATTTTAGTTTACTTAAGGCACTTTCATGTCTTTTATAAGAATCCGGGAATTTAACCCAAAGTACTACGTACTTCATGCTTTTAAAATGACTCATTTCATTATAAAACTTATATGATACTAATAGCCGTAGTATCAAGTGACAATTTCTTTTCAAGACAAGTCACAATACTTTCAGAAATAAATATGGCTTCTAAATCAAGTGACTCGTGTCTTATAAAACCTTAGGCAATTAATGCCTTAAAATAGAATTGCCTTCCATTAAATCAAGTCATTTATCTTTCCATAAAGTCAATATAACCAACTCCCCATAAAGTCGTTATATTCACTTTATACCGTAGTCATGTACAATTTCCTATCCAAGGGACTTATACGTTTAAAACGACACAAGTATTACATACTTTAAAATTCTTCAAGTCCCTTATCTTTAACAAGACTTAAGACATCTTTAATATTCTCAAAGAAGTGAGTTAAATCTCCTAACTCACCCGACTTGGCATTTCATAAAACAAGTAAAGGATGTCAAAGTCTTGTCGTCTACCGCACTATATCTGCGAAACTAGTCATGCTCAAAGATAGGAAAAGTTCTACATACCTTGTCGGGTCAAACCACTTTGCCAAGTACGAAGTCCCGCCCGTACTATGTCAACCTATAATATTCACAATACGTCTATTAAAGCCTTACTTCAAACGTAGAATATTATAAGTGTTAAGTCTCTAAATTCTACGGAAAATCGGCAAAGACCTCCTTTGTTTCTACTTACTTTGCCACCTTTTCCAAGGTCGAAATACAATAACCAAACAGCCCCAATTGGCTCACAATTATATATAAGGTAGTCCAATTTCCATTTCAAACCAAATTTGTAGCATAACATGATATCAAGTAGCATTTGATTATAATAACCATAATCCTTAAGTCAATGACATGCGACGGTTCTAACAACGATTAAATTGTACTTCAACTTAGTCATGGCTTACATTACATTTCGGATTTCCAAGGCTATAATCAATCCATAATCCTTATAACCTCAAGATAACAATTCCATGCTTGCAACATACAAAGCTATCGACAACAATATAAATATACAACCTTGTAACACTTTCAAAGACAAGATTATACCTTCACGAATATGAAACCAACTCCAATCCGAAGTCGCTCCTTAGTAGTTTAGAACCTCTTCAAGACACCTCAATCCGCTTGTTGAGACCCTTAGAACAATACCAACAATTATCCTTCAAAGCTCCAAACAAAACCTAGAAAGACCATTAGGTTTTCGTTTGCGACTAACCCGAAAACAATCTTTTTCTAAGATTTTTCTATTGAGATGTGTTCACAATACACCTAAGACCCTTGGTTTAAAGTGTGGAATCAAATGGACAAGAAACGAAATTTTTCTCTTTTTCTAAGTGATGAACCCGAGACCCCCCTCTATGAGTTCTTCAAAATTTTGCAAAAATTTTCTAAGTGTTAAGTCTTCTCTTGCTACTAGTATTATATATAGGGTCATGGAGGGTTAAGATGCATCCATATGGTTGGCTTGGATATTCTCTTAGCAAAATATCAAGACTTATTGACCATTTGACTTAGTCAAGATTGTCAAGCCACAACTTGCAAGACTTAAGTCATAGAAGACTTATGGTAAATGACCATAATGGCCATGCCATTTCGTCCAAGGCATAGCTAAGGGGGGGTGACACGTGTCGCCCTCCCATTCGTCACAACACTTACGTTTTCCGAAAATTTCATAATTTCCGATAAATTTTGCAAGTCTCAAATCCTTAACATTTGTGAGTTCTTACTTACGTTCTTAAGACATGTCCTGTAATTACGGGGTGTAACATTAGCAATGACTAAGTTATGGGTGTCGATCACCAGCCTATTTTTGATGGACTTGGTGAATTTTAGACCAATCAGAGACCGTCAACCGAATTTTAGAAAATCTGTGTGCTAAAGTACAAAAAGTCGCGAATTTGAGTTTCTTGGCTTAGAAATGCTATAATATGTGACGTTGGAAATGACTAAGTTATGGGTGTCGATCACCAGCCTATTTTTGATGGACTAGATGAATTTTAGACCAATCAGAGACCGTCAACCGAATTTTAGAAAATCTGTGTGCTAATACCCACTAAAAGTGCAAAAAAGTCGCGAATTTGAGTTTCTTGGCTTAGAAATGCAATAATACGCGCGTCGTCGACTTAATTAATTAATGTGTGTCGATCACCAGCCTGTTTTTGATGGATCAGATGAATTTTAGGACAATCAGAGATCATCGATCGAATTCTAGAAAATTTGTGTGCTAATACGCACCGAAATTGTAAAAAATCACGAATTTATGTTCCTAGGCTTAGAAATTCAATAAAATTCAACATCGGTCATGGAAAAGTAATGAATATCGATCACAATAATATTTGTGATGAACCGTGTGAATTTTAGGGCAATCAGAGATCGTCGATCGAATTCTAGAAAATTTATGTGCTAATATCCACCAAAAGTGCAAAAAATCACGAATTTGAGTTTCTTGGCTTAGAATTGCAATAATATGTGACGTTGGCCATGACTAAGTTATGGGTGTCGATCACCAGCCTATTGTTTATGGACTGGGTTAATTTTAGACCAATCAGAGACCGTCAACCGAATTTTAGATAATCTGTGAGCTAATACCCACCGAAAGTGCAAAAAATCTCGAATTTTAGTTTCTTGGCTTAGAAATGCTATAATATGTGACGTTGGCAATGACTAAGTTATGGGTGTCGATCACCAACCTATTTTTGATGGACTTGGTGAATTTTAGACCAATCAGAGACCGTCAACCGAATTTTAGAAAATTTGTGAGTTAAAGTTCAAAAAGTCGCGAATTTGAGTTTCTTGGCTTAGAAATGCAATAATACGCGTCGTCGACCATGACGAAGTAATGTGTGTCGATCACCAGCCTGTTTTTGATGGATCAGATAAATTTTTGGACAATCAGAGATCATCGATCGAATTCTAGAAAATTTGTGTGCTAATACGCACCGAAATTGTAAAAAATCACGAATTTATGTTCCTAGGCTTAGAAATTCAATACAATTCAACATCGGCAATGGCAAAGTAATGAATATCGATCACAATACTCTTTGTGATCAACCGTGTGAATTTTAGGCCAATTAGAGATCGTCGATCGGATTATAGAAAATTTATGTGCTAATATCCACCAAAAGTGCAAAAAATAACAAATTTGAATTTCTAGGCTTAGAAATGCAATAATATGTGACGTTGGCCATGACTAAGTTATGGGTGTTGATCACCAGCGTATTTTTGATGGACTGAATGAATTTTAGACCAATCAGAGACCGTCAACCGAATTTTAGACAATCTGTGAGCTAATACCTACCGAAAGTGCAAAAAATCGCGAATTTGAGTTTCTTGGCTTAGAAATGCTATAATATGTGACGTTGGAAATGACTAAGTTATGGGTGTCGATCACCAGCCTATGTTTGATGGACTAGGTGAATTTTAGACCAATCAGAGACCGTCAACCGAATTTTAGAAAATCTGTGTGCTGATACCCACTAAAAGTGCAAATAAGTCGCGAATTTAAGTGCCTTGGCTTAGAAATGCAATAATACGCGTTGTCGACCATGACAAAGTAATGTGTGTCGATCACCAGCCTGTTTTTGATGGATCAGATGAATTTTAGGACAATCAGAGATCATCGGTCGAATTCTAGAAAATTTGTGTGCTAATACGCACAGAAATTGTAAAAAATCACGAATTTATGTTCCTAGGCTTAGAAATTCAATAAAATTCAACATCGGCCATGACAAAGTAATGAATATCGATCACAATACTATTTGTGATGAACCGTGTGAATTTTTGGGCAATCAGAGATCGTCGATCGAATTCTAGAAAATTTATGTGCTAATATCCACCAAAAGTGCAAAAAATCACGAATTTGAGTTTCTTTGCTTAGAATTGCAATAATATGTGACGTTGGCCATGATTAATGTCACGCCCCGAACCCCGGGCCCGTGACTGGTGCCCTACCTGGGCACCCTTCTACCTTAACAATACAAGTAAACTGCGGAAATTAAATAACACCCCATTTTTTTTTCTTAAAACCAACGTAAGTGCAAGGGCAAAGCCGACAAGGCCGCCATAATTAAACATAAGCGAAAGACACTACAACGTACATGAGTCCAATCCCACATATGAATACAGACCTCTAAGAGTTAAACTGAACTATGACGGACAAGGCCCCGTACCCATAATCGTACAAAAGCTCATGAAGGAACTATACCAAAATGATAAACTCACGAGCAGAGGAGCTATCCAAAAACTACGGCGGTCCTACACTGCCGATCACCAAGCTGCGTACCTAAACTCGCGGCATGAACGCAGCCCGGGCGAGGTCGATGCGGAGAATGTACCAAGTATGTGAACAATAAGTCAGAATGAAATCATAACGATCTAAACAAAAGCAGGAGACATGTATGATAGCCAACCTACGATTACAAAACACATGGCGATCATATCAAGTCGTGGGCCAAGCCCTCAAGTTCACTACTAAGATATAAATAAAGGTATCACGACCATAATATCAATCATGCCGTGGAATCCTTCCTCACCGCGATCCATGATATAACATAACATCAAGTCCACCGGTGGTATAGCATCTTGGGGTTTACCCTCACTTATACTCTTACCTGGAGAAGGTGGTAAGCGGTGGTATAGCATCTTGGGGTTTACCCTCACTTATACTCTTACCTGGAGGAGGTGGTATAACGTCTTGGGGCTTGCCCGCCATTTATACTCTTACCCTATCTCAACCGGCCACAAACAACACATAAAGCAGGTGGTACAGCGTCTTTGGGGTTTACCCCCCACTAATACTCTTACCCTGGAGGAGGTGGTATAACGTCTTGGGGCTTGCCCCTCATTTATACTCTTACCCTATCTCGACCGACCATCAAACAAGACATAAGCACTACCATGTCTTCTATAAAAATCCGGGAATTTAACCCAAGTACTACAAGTAGCAAGCATACGTGGAATCCACATCACCGCTTGTGCGTCCAAGAACTTCTGACAAGACAATGACCTTTCAACCGAGTCGCGACAACTCAATAAAACATAATACTTGCACTCAAAGGCTATTACCAGCACATATAGGTAAGTTCTCAATTAACCAAGCCAAAGTACTTATCAAGGCACACATAGGATAATTCTCATTTTATCAAGCCAAAGTACTAATCAAGGCATACATAGAATAATTCTCTTTTAACAAGTCAAAGTACTTATCAAGGCACACTTAGACAAATTCTCAATTTATCAAGCCAAAGTACTAATCAAGGCATACATAGAATAATTCTCTTTTAACAAGTCAAAGTACTTATCAAGGCACACTTAGACAAATTCTCAATTTATCAAGCCAAAGTACTAATCAAGGCATACATAGAATAATTCTCTTTTAACAAGTCAAAGTACTTATCAAGGCACACTTAGACAAATTCTCAATTTATCAAGCCAAAGTACTAATCAAGGCATACATAGAATAATTCTCTTTTAACAAGTCAAAGTACTTATCAAGGCACACTTAGACAAATTCTCAATTTATCAAGCCAAAGTACTACATACGTACATTATTTTATAAAAGACTCCTTTCTATGTAAAGCTCCAAGATACTAACACCCGTAGTATCAAGGCGTGTCTATTTTTCAAAGTAAGTTACTACGCTTTTAGAAAACTCATTTCAAAGCTTGAAATCAAGTAACTCCAAATTTTCACAATCTAGGCAACTTATGCCGATTAATCAAAATAGACAACTTTCTAACCTTCCATAAAGCCGTTATAACCAACTTCCCATAAAGCCGTTATAACCCTTTATGGTTTTAGACATATCCATTCCTTCAATAGTCAAGAGACTTATACTATTAAAACCCAGTATCACATACTTACAAATCAAGTTCTTAACTTTCAAAATGCTTCAAGTCTCTTAATAGTTAGAAAACAAGTTTTCTTCTACTTTTTAAACCTCAAGTAACTTCACCCTTAACACAAGTTACTTCTCTTAAATCATGTCATTTCTCTTCTTTTAAATCAAATAAGTAAATCACTCCTTTGACTCCCCTAAAGTCATTATGATGACCTTTAGGTTTTAGAACTAAGGCACTAGCCAAAAGATTTGGAAACCACTTCCTTTTCAAGTCTCTCTATGCACTTTAAGAAAAATACCTTCACTTTTAAGAATCCAAACTTCCCTAAGGAAATGGATTATACTACTTACAATTTAAACATCAAAGTACACTCGGAAGTACATAGAACAAATTCTATTTTAGGCAAATCCAAATACAAGCAAGGAATGGATCATTCGAGGAGTAGGACTTACTTTCTTTATTCTAGGGAATCATGCTAGAAGAGGAGATAGTTCACATACCTTTCGGCTAATATCCACAAGCTGCCGAATACGCGTCGTGAAGTGTCAACCTATAATGGTCACAACAAGACTATCAACTTCTAGTCTCAACGTAGAATAATACTAAGTATACTGATCTAATTCTACGGAAAATCGGACAACACCTCCTTTGTTTTTACTTACTTTGCCACTTTTTTCAAGGCCGAATACAATAACCAACAAGCCACATTTAAGGCTCCAAACAACAACCAAACAAAGGGGATTACACGCCTTACAATACGTGTAATATTCCGCCCCACAATTCATCTGAAATAGCTTAAAACTCCAAGCCATTCTCTACTAACTACATACTAACAATTCAAAGTCTTTTCCAATCCTTTTCCAAATTCAAGTTCTAAGGTCTAACATGTTATCTAGTCATAAACAACTTCAACAACTACAATTTCCTTCTTTATACAACATGCGACGCTTAGACTAATAATCAACTTGAATTGTAATCTTAACGCTAAACATGCTAGTTTTGGATTAGGGTTCCAATAGCGATAATCATATCAAACTTCATACTATATAACACATGCTTGCTAAAATCCATAGCTACAACAATAAGTAAGCCTTAACTATTAAAATGACAAAATATACCTTTATAAGCCCTTAAAATTTCCAAGATTCCAAAGTCGCGCCTTAGCAATTCTTAGCTCCTTTCCTTAGGTTCCAATCCGCTCCAAGCACTCCTTAGAGGCCTATGAAGAACCCATCTTCAAGTTCCAACTTCAAAGTTGAAGAACTCCCTTAGTTTCCGCCTTGCGACTAACGTAAAAATACGTTTTTTCCGAAATCTTTCTATTGAGATATCCTAACAATACCCTAAGGGACATTGGGTTAAAGTCTTGTGAACAAAGGATCAAAACTACAAAATTTTGTCTTCCAAGAGGGGCCTTGGCCGAGAGCACTCTTTAGTGGACAAGAAAAATGTTGTGAAATTTTCTAAGTGTTAGAAGAGCAAGTCTTGCTACTAGTATGATACATATAACACATTGGAGGGTCTAGATTATAACAATTGTGTGGCTTAGATAAAAATCACTTGGATTAAGCCTATGTGGACAAGTTGACTAGTCAACAAAATCAAGCTTAGAAGACTTATCTTCTACCATGGTCAATGACCATTATACCCTTGCATAAATTTCGACCAAGCCATGTGGGGGTGCCACGTGTCGCCCTCTCATTTGTCCATAAAATTCCGTAACCCTCGTGGGCCCCACAAAACGTAAAATTCCTCGGGTGGGCCCCACGTGACCAAATCCGTAAAAATAAATTTCCATAATGCTAAGAGTTCCATACTCTTCAAATAATGCCTTTTGAGAATCCAATTCTCAACAACGAACATTTTTCCTTTCCGGCGTTCGGAAGATTTTCCGTCGGAAAAACAATTCTTCCTTTCGTATCAATTTCCAAGTCTTGTTTCCTTTCGTACATTCTCTATTACATGTCCTGGACTTACGGGGTGTAACATTCTTCCCCCCTTAGAAACATTCGTCCCCGAATGTTCTTAGTCGGTTGCCAAGCTATACACACTCCGGCACAATCTCTATACTATGCCTATCGATCAAAACTGCACAAGACCAACGATACCACACATGGCCACCACAACATACGTAAACATAACAATGGACCTTCCGTCCGCGACCCCCTTCTCACAAAACTCGAAGGTTACAGTCTTCCCAAAACACGGGATCCTTAGAGGTTCCTTTCTTTCCTTACTAGTCATACTTTCTCGTACTTTCAAACTTATCTAGTACACGTACAAAATCTCAATATCGTTTCTCTTCTCCACTCCTTGGAGTTACTAATCAAACCTGGCCATTAAGCTACTTGAATTTCCGCTAAGGCTCTTCTCGGCCCTTACGACCTAGTTCCGGTGGAACGCGTCCTCAAACTCGTACAACGATTAACTAAACTTGGGCCTGGCATCCTCAGAACCCTACCACATAACGGGACCATTTCTAACTGACATCACCCCATTCCAAACTATCGGCTGACCCGAAATGAGTCCATAACCCGACTCATCGTCACGCTTAACTTCTCATTCTTAGTCTGAAATAAATCTCTCTCTTATCTCAAGGTACTTCTTACCCTACCCCCTATTCACTAGAGGTTCGTCACATAAGCCAAAGTATTTCTACTGTACAATCTTCCCTATCGGTCTTACACATATACGGGGTAATTACAACTTGTGAACTCTACACAACTATAGTCTCAGTTCACCTATCATTCTTGTCAACATTCTTACTTCTCACTTTACTATTCAAAGTATCCCTACCTCTGGGGTACTATCACTTACAACTGCTAGCAACGCTATCTTGGTCAAAAACATAATTGCTTCCCTCATGACCCTATAGTCTTCTCCTAACCGAGAAACTGGAGGCTCTGGTGCTGGGGCCTCAAACCTGGCGCAGAAGGACTCGCCAATCATGAACAACATCCGGTATACCCTTGGGCATAAGCCCTATCAACTCTCTGAGTCTGACTAGTAGCTCCTGCTACTCCTTTGCCCTTCTGGGCGGCTGTTGCCCTCCTTGGAGGCATACTGTAACACAACAACACGTCAGAGAGGAATTTTCTTACTAACACAGCTCTATGGCACGATATTAGAGTGAGAAGAATAGAAACCAACTCCTAAATGTCCTGTAGCCTCCTGTTTATGGGTGTGGCGCGCAACACACCGATAATCAAGACTCTACTAGACACGGTGCAGAGACATTCCGAGGATCGCTCACGATACCACTCTGTCACGCCCGAACCGGGCGTGGTCGTGCCCTACCAGGCACCTTCTACCTTAACAATACAAGTAAACTGCGGAAATTAAATAACACCCCATTTTTTTTTCTTAAAACCAACGTACGTGCAAGGGCAAAGCCGACAAGGCCGCCATAATTAAACATAAGCGAAAGACACTACAACGTACATGAGTCCAATCCCACATATGAATCTGCACCTCAAGAGTTAAATCAACTATGACGGACAAGGCCCATGTACCCATAATCGTACAAAAGCACATCAAGGAACTATACCAAAATGATAAACTCCTAAATAGAGGGAGCTATCCAAAAACTCTGAGCAGGGTCCTACACCTGCCGATCACCAAATTGCGTACCTAAACCTGCGGCATGAACGCAGCCCCCCGAAGGAGGTCAGTACGGAGAATGTACCAAGTATGTGAACAATAAGTACTGTAATGAAATCATAACAGTCTAAACAAAGCAGAGACATGTATGATAGCCAACCTACAAGATAAAACACATAGCGATCATATCAAGTCGGGGACGCAAGCCCTCAAGGTCACTACTCGGATATAACTATGGGTCTCACGCCCATAATATCAATCATGCCGTGGAATCCTTCATCAGCCGATCCATGATATAACATAACATCAAGTCCCACGGTGGTATAGCATCTTGGGGTTTACCTCACTTATACTCTTACCACGGAGAAGGTGGTAAAGCGGTGGTATAGCATCTTGGGGTTTACCCTCACTTATACTCTTACCCGGAGGAGGTGGTATAACGTCTTGGGGATTGCCTCATTTATACTCTTACCTATCTCAACCGTCAAACAACACATAAAGCGGGTGGTACAACGTCTTGGGGTTTACCCCACTAATACTCTTACCTGGAGGAGGTGGTATAACGTCTTGGGGCTTGCCCGCCATTTATACTCTTACCTATCTCGATGACCATCAAACAAGACATAAGCACTACCATGTCTTCTATAAAAATCCGAATTTAACCCAAGTACTACAAGTAACGGAAGCATACGTGGAATCCCACATCATCACAAGATGCGTCCCAAGAACTTACAACAAGACAACCATTCTTCAACCGGAGAGTCGCGACAACTCAATAAAACATAATACTTGCACTCAAAGGCTATTACCCGACATATAGGCAAGTTCTCAATTAACCAAGCCAAAGTACTTACCAAGGCACACATAGGATAATTCTCATTTTATCAAGCCAAAGTACTAATCAAGGCATACATAGAATAATTCTCTTTTAACAAGTCAAAGTACTTATCAAGGCACACTTAGACAAATTCTCAATTTATCAAGCCAAAGTACTAATCAAGGCATACATAGAATAATTCTCTTTTAACAAGTCAAAGTACTTATCAAGGCACACTTAGACAAATTCTCAATTTATCAAGCCAAAGTACTAATCAAGGCATACATAGAATAATTCTCTTTTAACAAGTCAAAGTACTTATCAAGGCACACTTAGACAAATTCTCAATTTATCAAGCCAAAGTACTAATCAAGGCATACATAGAATAATTCTCTTTTAACAAGTCAAAGTACTTATCAAGGCACACTTAGACAAATTCTCAATTTATCAAGCCAAAGTACTAATCAAGGCATACATAGAATAATTCTCTTTTAACAAGTCAAAGTACTTATCAAGGCACACTTAGACAAATTCTCAATTTATCAAGCCAAAGTACTAATCAAGGCATACATAGAATAATTCTCTTTTAACAAGTCAAAGTACTTATCAAGGCACACTTAGACAAATTCTCAATTTATCAAGCCAAAGTACTACATACGTACATTCTTTTATAAAAGACTCCTTTCTATGTAAAGCTCCAAGATACTAACACCGTAGTATCAGCGTGTCTATTTTTCAAAGTAAGTTACTACGCTTTTAGAAAACTCATTTCAAAGCTTGAAATCAAGTAACTCCAAATTTTCACAATCTAGGCAACTTATGCCGATTAATCAAAATAGACAACTTTCTAACCTTCCATAAAGCCGTTATAACCAACTTCCCATAAAGCCGTTATAACCCTTTATGGTTTTAGACATATCCATTCCTTCAATAGTCAAGAGACTTATACTATTAAAACCCAGTATCACATACTTACAAATCAAGTTCTTAACTTTCAAAATGCTTCAAGTCTCTTAATAGTTAGAAAACAAGTTTTCTTCTACTTTTTAAACCTCAAATAACTTCACCCTTAACACAAGTTACTTCTCTTAAATCATGTCATTTCTCTTCTTTTAAATCAAATAAGTAAATCACTCCTTTGACTCCCCTAAAGTCATTATGATGACCTTTAGGTTTTAGAACTAAGGCACTAGCCAAAAGATTTGGAAACCACTTCATTTTCAAGTCTCTATGCACTTTAAGAAAAATACCTTCACTTTTAAGAATCCAAACTTCCCTAAGGAAATGGATTATACTACTTACAATTTAAACATCAAAGTACACTCAAGGAAGTACATAGAACAAATTCTATTTTAGGCAAATCCAAATACAAGCAAGGAATGGATCATTCAAGGAGTAGGACTTACTTTCTTTATTCTAGGGAATCATGCTAGAAGAGGAGATAGTTCACATACCTTTTCGGCTAATATCCACAAGCCGAATACGCGTGCGTAGAAGTGTCAACCTATAATGGTCACAACAAGACTATCAACTTCTAGTCTCAACGTAGAATAATACTAAGTATACGGTCTCTAATTCTACGGAAAATCGGGAAGCACCTCCTTTGTTTCTACTTACTTTGCCACCTTTTTCAAGGCCGAATACAATAACCAACAAGCCACATTTAAGGCTCCAAACAACAACCAAACAAAGGGGATTACACGCCTTACAATACGTGTAATATTCCGCCCCACAATTCATACGAAATAGCTTAAAACTCAAGCCATTCTCGACGACTACATACTAACAATTCAAAGTCTTTTCCAATCCTTTTCCAAATTCAAGTTCTAAGGTCTAACATGTTATCTAGTCATAAACAACTTCAACAACTACAATTTCCTTCTTTATACAACATGTGACGCTTAGACTAATAATCAACTTGAATTGTAATCTTAACGCTAAACATGCTAGTTTTTGGATTAGGGTTCCAATAGCCAATAAACATATCAAACTTCATACTATATAACACATGCTTGCTAAAATCCATAGCTACAACAATAAGTAAGCCTTAACTATTAAAATGACAAAATATACCTTTATAAGCCCTTAAAATTTCCAAGATTCCAAAGTCGCGCCTTTGAAATTCTTAGCTCCTTTCATCACGACCGACCCGGGCAGTGGCGTGGTGCCTACACAGGCACCCTTACAGGTAAACATCAGAGATAATCAGCGGAACATACATGAAACTTATAACATAAAACAACAGAAATAAACAACAGGTCAGCCGATAGGGCTACCTTCCTGGACGTACATACATGAACGAAGCAGTTGCCTCATTTCTTTACAAACAGACCCACAATATGTGACTACAGACCTCTAAGAGTTTTAACATAACTGCTGTGGCGGGACAGGGCCCCGCCATACCCCTGAATATACATAGCCATGACAACTCCGGAACATCGGAGCCATCTAAAATGCTGAACCATGATCCTAAGCTCGCGGATCCACACTGTGTACCTAAACCTGCGGACATGAACGCAGCCCCCCGAAGGGGGTCAGTACAACAGGTACCGAATATGGAACAGAAATAACGTGCAAGAATCAAATCATAACTGTACAAAGAACGTCCTTTTAACTCCTGAAATCAATCATATATTAACCGTTCCTTTCCTTCTTTCGATAAGATTTAACAACATATTCTTACATACTTACTTAAGAGCTTAATCCAGCCTTTTTCACATAACTTACATATCTTACATAACATAATCCGGCCCATTTGCGGGACACGGTGTACTGATGAATCATGTAACATAATCCGCCCTTTGTGGGGCTCGGTATCTTGTGGAATCATATAACATAATCCGCCCACCGTGGGGCTCGGTATCTTGTGGAATCATGTAGCATAATCCGCCCACCGCGGGCTCGGTGTCTTGTGGAATCATGTAGCATAATCCGCCCACCGGGGCTCGCATCGTGGAATCATGTAGCATAATCCGCCCACCGCGGGCTCGATTGTCTTATGGAATCATGTAGCATAATCCGCCCACCCGCGGGCTCGGTGTCTTGTGGAATCATGTAGCATAATCCGCCCACGCGGGGCTCGGTATCTTGGAATCATGTAGCATAATCCGGCCTATGTGTAGGCTCGGTGTATCTCATAACGTAATCCGGCCTATTTGTAGGCTCGGTGTATTTCATAACGTAATCCGGCCCATTTGTAGGCTCAGTGTATTTCCTTACGTAACATTTTAAAACGTATTGTTACCTCTTCTTAAGTCGTTATAACAACTTCCCATAAAGCTATTATAACAACCTTTCATTTTAGAGAACTCAAGGCACTTTTATTCTTACAACATTAAGGAAACTAGACCCAAAAATACCACGTACATACGTACTTAACAGAATCATAAACTTCTTTCTTTTTAAAAATCAAGTCACATACTCTTAAAATCATGTCATCAATACTTTTAGAAATCAAGTCCACAACTTGAAAAATAAAGTTTCATAATCCTTAGAAGACAACCAAAGTTCATAGTCTTAAAACCTTATATCATACATTCTTTAAAATCCACTTACTTATACTTATACAAAACAAATATAAAGTTCCATACACTTCCAAAACCAAGTAACTTATTCTCTTAAAACCATATAACTTTCACTTTTAAAATCAATCCCCTTTTCACATATAAATTCAAGTCATTTTTGAATGTAAAATCCACTTACTTACTTTAATTAAATCAAGACACATAGTTTTAAATCAAATCTCATATTTTCCTAACCATTCTTACCAACATCTCCCATAAGACTTGGTAAGGACTTAGGACAATTTAACATACTTATAACTTAGGATAACTTAGACATAACCCTTACGTAGAGTAAATCAACATACATACTTCTTAACTTCTAAGAATAGAAGGAATCATGAAATAATACCACATGTATATTCCATACATAGAACCATGTCTAAATAAGGAAGAGGTTCACATACCTCGCGACGATTATCGACAAGTAGCAAAAAGCTCCAAAGTACTTCCACCTTGAGCTATTCCATTCTTCAAGTAGGATACGCTATACCTAGTACGTCAACCTATAATGGTCACCATACGTCCATTAACTTCTTACTTCATACGTAGAATATTTTAGGTGCTAAGTCGCTAAATTCTACGGAAAATCGGACAACACCTCCTTTGTTTCTACTTACTTTGCCACCTTTTTCAAGGCCGAATACAATAACCAAACAGCCCCAATTGGCTCACAATTTCTATAAGGTACTCCAATACAAATGACTAACTAAACAGCCCCAATTGGCTCACAATTTCTATAAGGTACTCCAATACAAATGACTAACTAAACATTTGATTGGCTCACAATTTAGAAAGTAGTCCAATACAAATGAAAAACAAACTAAAAAGTCCAAAATTCGGCCACCTTGAGTTCAACCTTACCAATTCTTATCAAATTTCCATTTCAAACCAAATTGGTAGCATAACATGATATCAAGTCGTATTTGATTATAACAATCCATAATCTCAAGTAGGTAACGCGACGATTTCTAATAACGACTAAATTGAAATCCAACTTAACAAGGCTTATATAACATTTCAATTTAGCTACAAGCACTCCATAAGACTTATAAACTTCAACTTAACCACTTCATGCTATCAACATGAAAAGCTAACAACAATAATAATACATAATCTTGTAACATCTTAAAGGACAAGATTATACCTTAACGATTTTCAAACCAATCTTCAACCAAGTCGCTCTTAGCAACTTAGAGACTCTCCAAGATACTTCAATCCGCTACTTGAGACCCTTAGAACCATACCAACAATTTTCCTTCAAACTCCCAACCAAAACCTAGAAAAGCCATTAGGTTTTCACCTTGCGACTAATACGAAAACTCTCTTTTTCCGGGATTTTTCTATTGAGATATACTTACATAACACTCATGAACCTTGGTTTAAAGTGGGGGAATTATTGGACAAGAAACAAAAATTTTTTTGTTGTGGAAGGGAGCAAACCCGAGAGCAATGCTCTTGAGTTCATCAATTTCTCTTGAAAATTTCTAAGTGTTGGCATTAGTCTTGCTACTAGTAGTATAATATAGGGACATGGAGGGTCAAGATGCAACCATTTGGGTGGCTAGGATGAGCTCTAGCTAAATATCAAGACTAATTGACTCCCTTGACTTGGTCAATTTTGTCAAGCTAATTAATAGAAAGACTTAGTCATCTTAAGGCTATGGTCAATGACCATTTTGGCCATGACATTTTCGTCCAAGGCATAAATAAGGGGGGGTGACAAGTGTCGCCCTCCCATTCGTCACAATAATACGCTTTCCGACAAATTTCAAATTTCCGGTAAATTTTTTTACAAGTCTCAAATCTTAACACTTGTGAGTTCTTACTTACGTTCTTAAAACATGTCCTGTAATTACGGGGTGTAACACTTTCCTTAGGTTCCAATCCGCTCCAAGCACTCCTTAGAGGCCTATGAAGAACCCATCTTCAAGTTCCAACTTCAAAGTTGAAGAACTCCCTTAGTTTCCGCCTTGCGACTAACGTAAAAATACGTTTTTTCCGAAATCTTTCTATTGAGATATCCTAACAATACCCTAAGGGACATTGGGTTAAAGTCTTGTGAACAAAGGATCAAAACTACAAAATTTTGTCTTCCAAGAGGGGCCTTGGCCGAGAGCACTCTTTAGTGGACAAGAAAAATGTTGTGAAATTTTCTAAGTGTTAGAAGAGCAAGTCTTTCTACTAGTATGATACATATAACACATTGGAGGGTCTAGATTATAACAATTGTGTGGCTTAGATAAAAATCACTTGGATTAAGCCTATGTGGACAAGTTGACTAGTCAACAAAATCAAGCTTAGAAGACTTATCTTCT
This sequence comes from Przewalskia tangutica, assembly GCA_029844215.1. NCBI lineage: Eukaryota > Viridiplantae > Streptophyta > Magnoliopsida > Solanales > Solanaceae > Przewalskia > Przewalskia tangutica. The sequence continues at coordinate 17,770,800 of CM056720.1, read as the reverse complement.
ACCATGGTCAATGACCATTATACCCTTGCATAAATTTCGACCAAGCCATGTGGGGGTGCCACGTGTCGCCCTCTCATTTGTCCATAAAATTCCGTAACCCTCGTGGGCCCCACAAAACATAAAATTCCTCGGGTGGGCCCCACGTGACCAAATCCGTAAAAATAAATTTCCATAATGCTAAGAGTTCCATACTCTTCAAATAATGCCTTTTGAGAATCCAATTCTCAACAACGAACATTTTTCCTTTCCGGCGTTCGGAAGATTTTCGGTCGGAAAAACAATTCTTCCTTTCGTATCAATTTCCAAGTCTTGTTTCCTTTCGTACATTCTCTATTACATGTCCTGGACTTACGGGGTGTAATAATTAAGTTATGGGTGTCGATCACTAGCCTATTGATTATGGACTGGATTAATTTTAGACCAATCAGAGACCGTCAACCGAATTTTAGATAATCTGTGAGCTAATACCCACCGAAAGTGCAAAAAATCTCGAATTTGAGTTTCTTGGCTTAGAAATGCTATAATATGTGACGTTGGCAATGACTAAGTTATGGGTGTCGATCACCAGCCTATTTTTGATGGACTTGGTGAATTTTAGACCAATCAGAGACCGTCAACCGAATTTTAGAAAATTTGTGAGTTAAAGTTCAAAAAGTCGCGAATTTGAGTTTTTTAGCTTAGAAATGCAATAATACGCGTCGTCGACCATGACGAAGTAATGTGTGTTGATCACCAGCCTGTTTTTGATGGATCAGATGAATTTTTGGACAATCAGAGATCATCGATCGAATTCTAGAAAATTTGTGTGCTAATACGCACCGAAATTGTAAAAAATCACGAATTTATGTTCCTAGGCTTAGAAATTCAATAAAATTCAACATCGGCCATGACAAATTAATGAATATCGATCACAATACTCTTTGTGATGAACCGTGTGAATTTTAGGCCAATTAGAGATCGTCGATCGGATTATAGAAAATTTAGGTGCTAATATCCACCAAAAGTGCAAAAAATAACAAATTTGAATTTCTAGGCTTAGAAATGCAATAATATGTGACGTTCGCCATGACTAAGTTATGGGTGTCGATCACCAGCCTATTTTTGATGGACTGAGTGAATTTTAGACCAATCAGAGACCGTCAACCGAATTTTAGACAATCTATGAGCTAATACCTACCGAAAGTGCAAAAAATCAGGAATTTGAGTTTCTTGGCTTATAAATGCTATAATATGTGACGTTGAAAATGACTAAGTTATGGGTGTCGATCACCAGCCTATGTTTGATCGACTAGGTGAATTTTAGACCAATCAAAGACCGTCAACCGAATATTAGAAAATGTGTGTGCTAATACCCACTAAAAGTGCAAAAAAGTCGCGAATTTGAGTTTCTTGGCTTAGAAATGCAATAATACGCGTCGTCGACCATGACGAAGTAATGTGTGTTGATCACCAGCCTATTTTTGATGGATCAGATGAATTTTAGGACAACCAGAGATCATCCATCGAATTCTAGAAAATTTGTGTGCTAATACACACCGAAATTGTAAAAAATCACGAATTTATGTTCCTAGGCTTAGAAATTCAATAAAATTCAACATCGGCCATGGCAAAGTAATGAATATCGATCACAATACTCTTTGTGATGAACCGTGTGAATGTTAGGCCAATCAGAGATCGTCGATCGGATTCTAGAAAATTTATGTGCTAATATCCACCAAAAGTGCAAAAAATCACGAATTTGAATTTCTAGGCTTAGAAATGCAATAATATGTGACGTTGGCCATGACTAAGTTATGGGTGTTGATCACCAGCGTATTTTTGATGGACTGAGTGAATTTTAGACCAATCAGAGACCGTCAACCGAATTTTAGACAATCTGTGAGCTAATACCTACCGAAAGTGCAAAAAATCAGGAATTTGAGTTTCTTGGCTTATAAATGCTATAATATGTGACGTTGAAAATGACTAAGTTATGGGTGTCGATCACCAGCCTATGTTTGATCGACTAGGTGAATTTTAGACCAATCAAAGACCGTCAACCGAATATTAGAAAATCTGTGTGCTAATACCCACTAAAAGTGCAAAAAAGTCGCGAATTTGAGTTTCTTGGCTTAGAAATGCAATAATACGCGTCGTCGACTCATGAAGTAATGTGTGTTGATCACAAGCCTATTTTTGATGGATCAAATGAATTTTAGGACAATCAGAGATCATCAATCGAATTCTAGAAAATTTGTGTGCTAATACACACCGAAATTGTAAAAAATCACGAATTTATGTTCCTAGGCTTAGAAATTCAATAAAATTCAACATCGGCCATGGAAAAGTAATGAATATCGATCACAATACTCTTTGTGATGAACCGTGTGAATGTTAGGCCAATCAGAGATCGCCGATCGGATTCTAGAAAATTTATGTGCTAATATCCACCAAAAGTGCAAAATCACGAATTTGAATTTCTAGGTTTAGAAATGCAATAATATGTGACGTTGGCCATGACTAAGTTATGGGTGTTGATCACAGCGTATTTTTGATGGATCGAGTGAATTTTAGACCAATCGAGACCGTCAACCGAATTTTAGACAATCGTGAGCTAATACCTACCAAAGTGCAAAAATCGCGAATTTGAGTTTCTTGGCTTAGAAATGCTATAATATGTGACGTTGGAAATGACTAAGTTATGGGTGTCGATCTCCTATGTTTGATTGACTAGGTGAATTTTAGACCAATCAGAGACCGTCAACCGAATTTTAGAAAATATGTGTGCTGATACCCACTAATAGTGCAAATAAGTCGCGAATTTGAGTTTCTTGGCTTAGAAATGCAATAATACGCGTCGCCGACCATGAAGAAATGTGTGTCAATCACCAGACTGTTTTGATGGATCAGATGAATTTTAGGACAATCAGAGATCATCGATCGAATTCTAGAAAATTTGTGTGCTAATACGCACCGAAATTGTAAAAAATCACGAATTTATGTTCCTAGGCTTAGAAATTCAATAAAATTCAACATCGGCCATGACAAAGTAATGAATATCGATCACAATACTATTTGTGATGAACCGTGTGAATTTTTGGGCAATCAGAGATCGTCGATCGAATTCTAGAAAATTTATGTGCTAATATCCACCAAAAGTGCAAAAAATCACGAATTTGTGTTTCTTGGCTTAGAATTGCAATAATATGTGACGTTGGCCATGACTAAGTTATGGGTGTCGATCACCAGCCTATTGTTTATGGATTGGGTTAATTTTAGACCAATCAGAGACCGTCAACCGAATTTTAGATAATCTGTGAGCTAATACCCACCGAAAGTGCAAAAAATCTCGAATTTGAGTTTCGCTTAGAAATGCTATAATATGTGACGCAATGACTAAGTTATGGGTGTCGATCACCGGCCTATTTTGATTGTCGTGACCCGACCAGGGCGATCGTGCCCTACCCGCACCCCCCGCAGTATACATCGAGAATAGCGGAACATACACAACATACAAAAACTTAGACAAGAACTAACAACAAAGCTAGATAAGGCCACCTTCCGTAAAATATACTCAATCCAGAAATAGAACAGTACATTTTTCTTTTCTTTACAGCCCAATCCACAATGTGACTACAGACCTCTAAGAATAACAACTCAAGTGACGGGGCCCCGCCATACCACGAATGTACAACAACCGACAATACCGAGGATAAGCCTCCGAAATGAATGAAGCTTCTCAACGGTGCTGATCCTAAGAGCGAGGATCAACAACTGCACTTTACATGCGGCGTAGAACGCAGCGGCAAGGAGGTCGGTACAACATGTACCAAATATGTGAAATCAAAGTATCAGAATGAAATCATAAGTCTAAAATAAAAGCGGAGAAATGTATGATTACTCAATTAACAGCACACTGTGCCTTACTAACAATGAGAGTAAATAGGAGTATACTTACAATATAAAGTAGGAGGCTCACGATCAAAGCAGGACCACCCGCCCGCAGTATCATTAAGCAATCCTATTCCTGGGACTATTTCACCCGCATAGATCGCGTGGACCCGCATGAGGTATTCCTCGCATAGGTTGTACCACCGCACGTGGGACTATTTCACCGCATAAGCCCATAAGGACTCGCATGAGGTATTCTCGCATCATGGGTAGCAAATCAACTAAACAGTGGTATAACGTCTTGGGGTTTACCCTCATTTATATTCTTACCCCAAGCGGTGGTATAACGTCTTGGGGTTTACCCTCATTTATACTCTTACCCTAGCTCAACCTACCATCATACATAACATAAGCCCTACTGGCTTATCATACAATAAATAAGCAAGTTAAGAAATCCCCTAACTTCTTATTAGCCTTATTCATATACATTCTCATTTTAGTTTACTTAAGGCACTAACATGTCATTATAAAATCCGGGAATTTAACCCAATGTACTACGTATTTCTATTCTTTTAAAAATGACTCTTTTTCATATATAACTTCCAAGATACTAATAACCGTAGTATCAAGTCATAACTACTTTTCAAGACAAGTCACGATACCTTTTAGAAATACATTTAGGTTTCTAAATCAAGTGACTTCTTTCCTTTAAAACCTTAGGCAATTGATGCCTTAAATCAAATTGCCTTTCAATAAATCAAGCCATTTATCTTTCCATAAAGCCAATATAACCAACTCCCCATAAAGTCGTTATATTCACTTTATGCATTAGTCAAGTACAATTTCCTATCCAAGGGACTTATACGTTTAAAACGAAACAAGTATCGCATACTTTAAAACTCTTCAAGTCCCTTAACATACTTAAATTACTTAGAGTAAACCACTCTTTAAACTTTCCATAAAAACAAGTATCAAAATACTTTCAACATACTTAAAGTCTCTTAACTTTGAAAACCAAGATATCCTTAACATTTAAACAAGTGAGTTAATTCCTAACTCAATCAACTCGACATTCCTAAAATAAGCCAAGGATGTCAAATGGACTAGATTGTCAAAATCTTGACGTCTACCGCACTATATACGTGAAACTAGTCATGCTCAAAAGATAGGAAAAGTTCCACATACCTCTTCGTCAAACCACTTGTCAAGTACAAATTCCCACGTAGTATGTCAACCTATAATATTCACAATACGTCCATTAAGGCCTTTCTTCAAACGTAGAATATTATAAGTGTTAAGTCTCTAAATTCTACGGAAAATCTGACAGACCTCCTTTGTTTTTACTAACTTTGCCACCTTTTCCAAGGTCGAAATACAATAACCAAACAAATTTCCAATTGGCTCACAACAATATAGAAGGTAATCCAATGCCAATGAATAACCAAACAGCCCCAATTGGCTCACAATAATATAGAAGGTAATCCAATGCAAATGAATAACCAAACAGCCCCAATTGGCTCACAATAATATAGAAGGTAATCCAATGCAAACGAATAACCAAACAGCCCCAATTGGCTCACAATAAAATAACAATACCAATTCTTATTCAATTTCCATTTCAATCCAAATGGTTTAGTATAACATGATATCAAGCCGCAATCGATTACAACTACTACAATTCTCAAGTAGGTAAACATGCGACGATTCTAAATTAACGACCAAAATTGCATTTCAATTTCAAAAGGCTAATCATGTCATTTTCGGTTCTAGGCTTCTACAATCCATGTCACTTATCAAACTTCATAACACAAATCACATGATCACTTCTAACTTATAATAACGTGGAAACTTCAATTACAAAAGTAAAACGAAGGTTATACCTCAATTAGCCCAATTATGATCCAAGATCACAAGTCGCTCCTTAGCAACTTTAGCTCCTCCTTTCGACGTTCCAATCCACTCCAAGCAACCCTTAGAAGCTTAAGAATAACTCATCTTCAAGTTCCAACTTCAAAGTTGAATAACCCTTTAGGTTTTCGCCTTGCGACTACGAAAACGCCTCTTTTCCGAAATCTTTCTTTTGAGAAAACCTTACAATACTCTTAGGAACATTGATTTAAAGTGGGGGAATTATTGGACAAGAATTGAAAATTTTCCTCTTGGAAACTTGTCAAAACCGTGAGCTTTCATAGTGAGCAAGACAAGATTTCAATTTTTCTTTAAGTGTAGGGAATGACAAAGTCTTGCTACTAGTAAGCTTATATAACAAAATGGAACGTCTAGATTAGTACATATGGATGGCTCAGATGTGTTTCACATGGATCTTGCCCAAGTGGCCCTTGGACTTTTAGTCAACAATGTCAAGCTAAGTCATTTGCAAGACTTGTCTTCCTAACAATGGTCAAATGACCCTTTTGTCCTTGTTAAATTTCATCCAAGACAACATAAGGGGGGTGACACGTGTCGCCCTCCCATTCGTCACAATATTTCGTTTTCCGACAAATCCAAAATTCCGATAAATTTTACTCGTCTCAAACCTTAACATTTGAGTTCTTACGTACGTTCTTAAAAACATATCCTGGAATTTCCGGGGTGTAACATTCTTCCCCCCTTAGAAACATTCGTCCCCGAATGTTCTTTCGGGAGTCCAACTTAAAGATAGCGACATAGTCTCCTTACAACCCCTACATACCAATAATGCCACAGGTGGCCACATACTAAAATGCCAACCTGAACCCCATGTGTCAACGTCGGTTATCTGCATAAAGCTTCTGCTGACTCTAAGCTTACAAATAATCTTTCGGATAAGCTTCGCTTATCCACACCACAATCAAGTCCGACCAAATAATCGAACCTCGCCCACGAACCCACCAATCGGCGATCTACACTTTCTTACATACAAGGCCTCATACAGGTCATCCGAATCTTTGGAAGGGTATCTGTATTGTACTCAACACAACAAGAGACAATTAACCCTCCCGCTATTTCGAAATCAAGAACACAGCTGCATCCTATCCTCAGTGCTCGGATAGTACGCCTTGCACGTCCGTCGGTGCGAGGGTGTAATGCAACACCGAGACTCACTGTGTCCCTAATCCCTCCGAAACCTCCGAGTTATCGTGAATCGAGCTCATCCGTTGGTCATCATAAACGTAGGAACCCCGTGCGATCTCACAATCTCTCGCTATACAAGCGCATAATCCTCGGTAGAGTAAGGGTCCCAAATCCGAAAGAACACGGCTGGTTTCACACCTAATTACTATGACCCTGTGAGTCGCGCTTCTCCGAGTACGATGCCACCTCGTAACAAGATCTATATTAATTACCTCTCATATCTAGGTTGGGATTTCAATCGCTGCAATAGCCCACTGGCTTCGTGCTCAACCATGACTGCTACTATCTCGGACACTAAGCAAGAACTCCGCTATGTCCCTTTTCCGGTCATCTTACCCATACATACTTCGAGGTCACGACACGACTTAGTCGGCCCCAAACAATTAGGGCAATAAGCGCTGCGTGCCTCCTAAAACTCCTGGACTAGTCCTGCAAAGACCGGTACACGCAATCTATCCTCATCTCACAAAGACCCCATCCGGTGCTACTCAACGTGCTCTTCTCTCTGAGAGTCGTATCTCGATATCAGATCATAATCGATCCTCATATCACGCTCTTTACGTCCTCAACGATGGATGAATCGGCAACCTCTCTGATCTGAACTTCATTAACCTTTGAAACCAATAATCGAACCCCTAGGCTCGTGGCGAAGAATCTTACTGACTACATCCTCGCTCATTTGGCTGCCCATCCGCATCACCCTTAGGTCCATCACAAAGAGTATATGTAACTGTCTTGGCTTTCCCCGGATGGTATAGGATATCAATATCACAATCCTTGAGTAACTCTACCCACCATCAGTGTCGCAAATTCTATCGCTCACCGCAGATATACCGAGGCTTTTGTGGTCCGCATAAGTATCCACATGAAGTTCAGATATACGGCATGCCCCCAAATCTTCAAGGCATGATTTAACTGCCGCCAACTCTAAATCGTGAGTGGCGCAATTTCCTTTCCCGCTTCCCTAACTACCGGGAAAACATAGGTTCTAACCTTATCGGGTTGCGTCAGCACACAACCTTGCCCAACACCCAACGTGTTATCATCAAAACCTAACCCTCTAGTCTTCGTGAGGAGTTAGAATCAGAGTCGTGGTCAACTTGTCTTCCAATAATCGAAAGTCTTTCTCATTCTGCGAAATATTCGGTATCCTTAATCTCACTTAAGGTTCTGCTTCCTTTTTGTTGCAACCAAACTTGGTCACTAAACTTAGACTTAATTCCTTTGCTTGCCTCATGGCTAAGACTTCATCACAATCACAATTTAGGGAGGTTTCTTGATCTCACAAGTAGTAACCCGGTTTTCCTTTCCCAGTTTGTAGAGCCTATAACTAGGTGTTACGACATTTTCTCGAAATGTTCTTACTTCCCATTATTTACTTGTCACGACCCGAATTCCGCATCGTGCCCTACCCAGGCACCCTGCTCAGGTATACATCGAGAATAGCAATGAACATACACAACATAAAACACGTGTGTAAATAAAACGTCACGTGCTAGCCGATCGCATCGCTTCTATAATATAACATAATCAAAGTACAACTCGGTTCTTACCCAACCACATATGTGAATACAAACCTCTAGGAATAACAATCGAATAATCGTGGCGGGGCCCCGCCATACCACAATATACATGAATCTACTACCTCGTGGAAACTGCACAAGAGATAAGCCTCCGAGCAAATGGAGCTTTCTCAAAATCGACCGAGATCCTAAGGGCAAGGATCACCAACAGGTCCCTAAAACTCGCGGCATTTAACGCACTTCAAGCGGGTCGCATAACAAAAAGAATATGGAACAGAAATAACGTACAGTAAACAGATCATAACTGTACAAAAGAATGACAAGGACAAGTATAAAAAGTACATACCAGATCCTGCCGTGTCATTACCACTTATGAACTTAATTTCACATCAATATCTTTTCCCATTTTCAATAAAGGTTATAGCCACATTCTTACGCACATGATTAGGAAAAATCATTAAGTTCATTTCTATATAACCTACTTATCTTTCATAAGTATAATTCGGCCCTTAAAGGAGGGCACATTTACTACCCGGCCCAATCTGGGACGCGATCAAGTCACACTAATATCAAGCGTGTCCGTGGAATCCCACATCACTGCCGACAGCTACAAGTGTAAAATATAATCATGTGTCGCGCCCGTGGCATCCCACCTCACCGCTTGCGCATACATTCACAACATATATATATATCTCCCGCCTGTGGAATCCCACATCACCGCGATACCAGATATAATAATACACCAATAGGCATACACGAACACCAAGTCCCACCTGGTATAGCGTCTTGGGTCTACCCTCACTTATACTCTTACCCTGGAGAAGTTGGTAAAGCAGGTGGTATAGCATCTTGGGGGTCTACCCCTCACTTATACTCTTACCCTGGAGAAGTTGGTAAAACAGGTGGTATAGCATCTTGGGGTCTACCCTCACTTATACTCTTACCGGAGAAGGTGGTATAACGTCTGGGCTTGCCCTCATTTATACTCTCACCCTATCTCAACCGACCATTATACAAAGCAAGCGGGGTATAATGTCATGGGGTTTACCCTCACTTATACTCTTACCCCGAGAAGGTGGTATAACGCCTTAGGGCTTGCCGCCATTTATACTCTTACCCTATCTCAACCGACCATTATACAAAATGCACTACCATGTCTTCTATAAAAATCCGAATTTAACCCAAGTACTACAATTAACTAAGCATACCCGGATCCCACATCACCGCTTGTGATGTCCAAGTACTTACAACAAGGCGTGACCTCCAACCGAGTCGCGGCAACGTAATAAAACATAATACTTGCACTCAAAGGCTATCACCAGCACACATAGGCTAATTCTCAATTAACAAGCCAAAGTACTTATCAAGGCACACTTAGACTAATTCTCAATTAATCAAGCCAAAGTACTAATCAAGGCATTACATAGAATAATTCTCATTTAACAAGCCAAAGTACTTATCAAGGCATACTTAGACTAATTCTCAATTAATCAAGCCAAAGTACTAATCAAGGCATCACCTAGAATAATTCTCAATTAACAAGCCAAAGTACTTATCAAGGCATACTTAGACTAATTCTCAATTAATCAAGCCAAAGTACTAATCAAGGCATCACATAGAATAATTCTCAATTAACAAGCCAAAGTACTTATCAAGGCATACTTAGACTAATTCTCAATTAATCAAGCCAAAGTACTAATCAAGGCATCACATAGAATAATTCTCAATTAACAAGCCAAAGTACTTATCAAGGCATACTTAGACTAATTCTCAATTAATCAAGCCAAAGTACTAATCAAGGCATCACATAGAATAATTCTCAATTAACAAGCCAAAGTACTACGTACGTACATTCTTTTCAAAAGACTCCTTTCCAAATAAAACTTCCCCGATACTAACAACCGTAGTATCAAGTCCTATTCACCTTTCAAGACAAGTCACGATACCTTTTTAGAACTACAATTACCGGCTTCTAAATCAAGTGACTTCTTTAATTATAAAACCTTAGGCAATTGATGCCTTAAAAACAAGTTGCCTCTTCACTAAAATCAAGTCATTTATCTTTCCATAAAGCAAATATAACTAACTTCCCATAAAGCCGTTATATTCACTTCATACCTTAGCCAAAAACAATTTCCTATCCAAGGGACTTATACGTTTAAAACGGAACAAGTATCACATACTTTAAAACTCTTCAAGTCCCTTAACTTAAATAAAACTTAAAACACCCTTTATACTTTCAAAGAAGTGAGTAAATCTCCCAACTCACCCGACTTGGCTATTCACACTACTAGTAAAGGATATCAAGGTGTTGTACGTCTACCGTACTACATACGTGCAACTAGTCATGCTCAAAGATAGGAAAAGTTCTACATAGAGTAGATCACACAACTACCTCTTAACTTCTAAGAGTAACAGGAAACATGAAATGATACCACGGTATATTCCATACATAGAATCATGCCAAAGGAAGGAAGAGGTTCACGCACTGCGACGATTGTCGACAAGTAGCAAAATGCTCCAAAGTACTTCAACCTCGAGCTATTCCATTCTTCAAGTAGGACACGCTATACTTAGTACTTCAACCTATCATGGTCACAATCGTCCATTAACCTCTTACTTCAAACGTAGAATATTCTAAGTGCTAAGTCGCCAAATTCTACGGAAAATCTGACAAAGACTTCCTTTGTTTTTACTTACTTTGCCACCTTTTCAAGGCCGAATACAATAACCAAACAGCCCCAATTGGCTCACAATTTCTATAAGGTACTCAATACAAATAAAACTAAACATTTCAATTGGCTCACAATTTAGAAAGTAGTCCAATACAAATGAAAAACAAACTAAAAGTCCAAATTCGCCACCAGTTCAACCTTACCAATTCTTATCAAATTTCCATTTCAATCCAAATTGGTAGCATAACATGATATCAAGTCGTATTTGATTATAATAACCATAATCTTTAAGTAAGTAACATGCGACGATTTTAGTAACGACTAAATTGTAATCCAACTTAACATGGCTTACATACATTTCGAATTTCCCAAGGCTACAATCAATCCATAATCCTTATAAACTTCAACACCTATACTACATACTAGCAACATGTAAAGCTAACAACATAATAAATAATCTTGTAACACTTTCAAAGAACAAGATTATACCTCGACGATTCTTAATCCAAATTCCAATCCGAAGTCGCTCCTTAGTAGTTTAGAACCTCTCCAAGACACTTCAATCCGCTTGTTGATACCCTTAGAACAACACCAACAATTATCCTTCAAATCCCCAAACAAAACCTAGAAAGACCATTAGGTTTTCACTTTGCGACTAACCCGAAAACTCTCTTTTTCCAAGATTTTTCTATAGAGATGTGTTTACAATACACCTAAGAACCTTGGTTTAAAGTGTGGAATCAAATGGACAAGAAACGAATTTTTTTCCTTCTTGAAGGACATGAACTCGTGAGCCTCCTCTTGAGCTCTTCAATTTTTTTCATGAATTTCTAAGTGTTGGGCACACTTTTGCTACTAGAAGTGTAATATAGCACATTGGAGGGTTAAGATGCAAACAATTGGGTGGTTTGGATGAGTTCTTAGTAAAAATCAAGACTATGTGGGTCCTTGACCAAGTCAACATTCTCAAGCTCATTAATTGGAAGACTTAGTCATCCTAAGGCTATGGTCAATGACCATTGTGGCCATGCCTAATTTCGTCCAAGGCATTCTAAGGGGGGGGGTGACACGTGTCGCCCTGCCATTCGTCACAACAAAACGTTTTCCGACAATTTCATAATTCCGATAATTTTTTTTTTCTTACAAGTCTCAAATCTTAACACTTGTGAGTTCTTACGTACGTTCTTACACCATGTCCTGTAAATACGGGGTGTAACATTCTTCCCCTCTTAGAAACATTCGTCCCCGAATGTTCTTTCGGAGTCAATCTTTATAATAAGCGACATAGTTTCCTTTCACAACCCCGACATACCAACAATGCCACACATGGCCCTAATACCTCGCACACGCATATCTGTCCACTATAAGCCCAAACGAGGTTACCTTTTCGTACTTCTAACTCATACTAGCATACATAACTCCCATACCGATTCTGGCCTCAAATCTTTGGAGTCACTCTATAATACAATACGACCATTTCCGCCACGACTGGTTCGGTGGAACGCGCCCACGAACCCAGAAACAATTAACTAGACTTGGGCTCATGCGCAGGACTTGCCACGTGAAGGAACTACTACCACCGATCCCACTCCATTCCAGCCGGGAGACCCATAACAGTGCCCTCAACCCGCCTCAAAGATCGCACTTAACTCTTATACTTGGTCTGACTTAAAATCTTATTGTCGAGAAAACCTTATATACCTAAGGTCTCAAGAATCAATATTCTTAGGCTCGCGATTTCCACGCCCCAAGCCTACCTTACCAATCCCCCAATAACGGTATAAAATCTTCTCTTAAAATCATAACGATGTTGTCTAGATCACAACAACCATTACATACTCTATACAGCCTCATCCGTATAATTCTCGTAAGCTTACTACACTTAATCTATTAACATGACATCCTGTTAGGTTCCTTAATATGGCTTCTGCGGTTCACTACCCTATCGCATACTTCATCCTTTCCCAATTATCTCAAATAAAACACAAAACTCGCGAAAATTCAATAACTATTCCATACCTTCCCAGATCTAGTTAGTCTTTACCAATTCTGGTAATCTAAAATCATTCTAGGCAACACGCGCCCGACTTCATACATAACTCCGTATAGATGTATGTCACAATACCAACTATACTATAATCATTACCAACCCGATACGCAATCCACATAGTCCTTCCCGATCATCACGCTTTCTCGTAGCAATCACATAACTCGTTAGGGAGGGACGACTTAACAACACGCCTCTATCGCACGATCTCGTGAGTGAGAAGAATGGAAACCAATCCTAAATGTCCCGCAGCCTCTCCCGACATAGATGTGGTGCACAACACACCGATAATCAAGACTCTACTAGACACGGTCAGTAGACACTTTTCGAGGACTAACTGCTCTGATACCACTTTTGTCACGACCGACCTCGCCGCGATCGTGCCCTACCTAGGCACCCTGCTCGTGCATACATCGAGAATAGCAATGAACATACACAACATAAACACACGTGTAAATAAAAATGTCACAGCTAGCCGATCGCATCGCTTTCTATAATATAACATAATCAAAAGTACAACTCGCTTCTACACCAACCACATATGTGAATACGCACTTAGGAATAACAATCGAACAATCGCGGACAGTGCCCCGCCATACCTGAATATACATGAATCTACTACCTCGGAAACTGCACAAGAGATAAGCCTCCGAGCAAATGGAGCTTTCTCAAAATCGACCGAGATCCTGGCGGCAAGGATCACCAACCTGGTCCCTAAAACTCGCGGCATTTAACGCACTTCGGCGGGGTCGCATAACAACAATTTAATATGGAATGTAAATAACGCAAAGAAATGATCATAATCGCATAAAAGAATGACAAGGACAAGTATAAAAGTACATACCGCATCCTGCCGTGTCATTACCATTTATGAACTTAATTTCACATCAATATCTTTTCCCATTTTCAATAAAGGTTATAGCCACATTCTTACGCATACGATTAGGAAAATCATTAAGTTCATTTCTATATAACCTACTTATCTTTCATAAGTATAATTCGCCCTTAAAGGAGGGCACATTTACTACCCTACCAACTGGGACGCGATCAAGTCACACTAATATCAAGCGTGTCCGTGGAATCCCACATCACCGCCGATACCTACAAGTGTAAAATATAATCACGTGTCGCGCCTGTGGCATCCCACCTCACCGCTTGCGCATACATTCACAACACATATATATATCTCCCGCCCGTGGAATCCCACATCACCGTCGATACCCAGATATAATAATACACCAATAGCATACATGAACACCAAGTCCCACCTGGTATAGCGTCTGGGTCTACCCTCACTTATACTCTTACCCCGGAGAAGTTGGTAGCAGTGGTATAGCATCTGGGGTCTACCCTCACTTATACTCTTACCCGAGAAGTTGGTAAAACAGTGGTATAGCATCTTGGGTCTACCCTCACTTATACTCTTACCCCGAGAAGTGGTATAACGTCTGGGCTTGCCCTCATTTATACTCTCACCCTATCTCAACCGACCATTATACAAAGCAAGCAAGTGGTATAATGTCTTGGGGTTTACCCTCACTTATACTCTTACCGGGAGTATGGTATAACGCCTTAGGGCTTGCCGTCATTTATACTCTAACCCTATCTCAACCGACCATTATACAAAATGTAAGCACTACCATGTCTTCTATAAAAATCCGAATTTAACCCAAGTACTACAATTAATCTAAGCATACCCGGATCCCACATCACCGCTTGTATGTCCAAGTACTTACAACAAGGCAAATGCTTCTTCAACCGAGAGTCGCGCAACGTAATAAAACATAATACTTGCACTCAAAGGCTATCACCAAAGACACATAGGCTAATTCTCAATTAACAAGCCAAAGTACTTATCAAGGCACACTTAGACTAATTCTCAATTAATCAAGCCAAAGTACTAATCAAGGCATTACATAGAATAATTCTCATTTAACAAGCCAAAGTACTTATCAAGGCATACTTAGACTAATTCTCAATTAATCAAGCCAAAGTACTAATCAAGGCATCACCTAGAATAATTCTCAATTAACAAGCCAAAGTACTTATCAAGGCATACTTAGACTAATTCTCAATTAATCAAGCCAAAGTACTAATCAAGGCATCACATAGAATAATTCTCAATTAACAAGCCAAAGTACTTATCAAGGCATACTTAGACTAATTCTCAATTAATCAAGCCAAAGTACTAATCAAGGCATCACATAGAATAATTCTCAATTAACAAGCCAAAGTACTTATCAAGGCATACTTAGACTAATTCTCAATTAATCAAGCCAAAGTACTAATCAAGGCATCACATAGAATAATTCTCAATTAACAAGCCAAAGTACTACGTACGCATATTCTTTCGTAAGACTCCTTTCCAAATAAAACTTCCCCGATACTAACAACCGTAGTATCAAGTCCTATTCACCTTTCAAGACAAGTCACGATACCTTTTTAGAACTACAATTACCGGCTTCTAAATCAAGTGACTTCTTTAATTATAAAACCTTAGGCAATTGATGCCTTAAAAACAAGTTGCCTCTTCACTAAAATCAAGTCAATTTATCTTTCCATAAAGCAAATATAACTAACTTCCCATAAAGCCGTTATATTCACTTCATACCTTAGCCAAAAACAATTTCCTATCCAAGGGACTTATACGTTTAAAACGGAACAAGTATCACATACTTTAAAACTCTTCAAGTCCCTTAACTTTAATAAAACTTAAAACACCCTTTATACTTTCAAAGAAGTGAGTAAATCTCCCAACTCACCCGACTTGGCTATTCACACTACTAGTAAAGGATATCAAGGTGTCAGACGCTCACCGCATCACTACATACGCAACTAGTCATGCTCAAAGATAGGAAAAGTTCTACATAGAGTAGATCACACAACTACCTCTTAACTTCTAAGAGTAACAGGAAACATGAAATGATACTACAGGTATATTCCATACATAGAATCATGCCAAAGGAAGGAAGAGGTTCACATACTGTCACGACCCGACCCCGGGACCGCGACTGGTGCCCTACCTGGGCACCCTTACAGGTAAACATCAGAGAAAATCAGCGGAATATACACGAAACTTATAAATAAAACATCGAAAGTAAAACAACAAAGTTAGCCGATAGGCTACCTTCCCGAACATATATAAATACAACCAAACAATTGCCTCATTTCTTTTACAAACAGTACTCCACACATGTGACTGCACTTAAGAATTTTAACATAATAATCGTATGGACAAGGCCCCGCTGCACTCAATAAACATAAACGTGACAACTCCTAACACCGAGCCATCTCGACTTGTGAACCGATCCTAAGCTCATGGATCCACAATCACGTACCTAAACTCGCGGCATTTAACGCACTTCAAGCGGGTCGATAACAGTATCAATATGGAATGTAAATAACGATAAGAAACAGATCATAATCAGATAAAAGAATGACAAGGACAAGTATAAAATACATACCACTTCCCGCCGTGTCATTACCACTTATGAACTTAATCGCACCTTATTATCTTTTCCCATTTTCAATAAAAGTTATAGCCACATTCTTACACACGTGATTAGGAAAATCATTAAGTTCATTACTATATACTTAACTTATCTTTCATAAGTATAATCCGACCCTTTAAGAAGGGCACATTTACTACCCTACCAACTGGGACGCGATCAAGTCACACTAATATCAAGCGTGTCCGTGGAATCCCCATCACCGCCGATACCTACAAGTGTAAAATATAATCACGTGTCGCGCCGTGGCATCCCACCTCACAATGCGTACATACACAACACATATATATATCTCCCGCCTGTGGAATCCCACATCACCGTCGATACCCAGATATAATAATACGCCAATAGCATACATGAACACCAAGTCCCACCTGTGGTATAGCGTCTGGGTCTACCCTCACTTATACTCTTACCCCGAGAAGTTGGTAAAGCAGTGGTATAGCATCTTGGGGTCTACCCTCACTTATACTCTTACCCCGAGGGTGGTATAACGTCTGGGCTTGCCTCATTTATACTCTTACCCTATCTCAACCGACCATTATACAAAACAAGCAGTGGGTATAATATCTCGGGTTTACCCTCACTTATACTCTACTCGAGAAGGTGGTATAGCATCTTGGGGTTTACCCTCACTTATACTCTTACCCTATCTCGACCGGCCACAAACAAATGTAAGCACTACCATGTCTTCTATAAGAATCCGAATTTAACCCAAGTACTACAAATAATCTAAGCATACCCGTGGAATCCCACATCACTGTCGGTACGTCCAAGTACTTACAACAAGACAGCCGGCCCTCCAACCGAGAGTCGCGGCATCGTAATAAACCATAATACTTGCACTCAAAGGCTATCACTAGCACACATAGGCTAATTCCCAATTAATCAAGCCAAAGTACTTATCAAGGCACATTTAGACTAATTCTAAATTAATCAAGCCAAAGTACTAATCAAGGCATCACATAGAATTATTCTCAATTAACAAGCCAAAGTACTTATCAAGGCACAAATAGAATAATTCTCATTTAACAAGCCAAAGTACTTATCAAGGCACATTTAGACTAATTCTTAATTAATCAAGCCAAAGTACTAATCAAGGCATCACATAGAATTATTCTCAATTAACAAGCCAAAGTACTTATCAAGGCACAAATAGAATAATTCTCATTTAACAAGCCAAAGTACTTATCAAGGCACATTTAGACTAATTCTTAATTAATCAAGCCAAAGTACTAATCAAGGCATCACATAGAATTATTCTCAATTAACAAGCCAAAGTACTTATCAAGGCACAAATAGAATAATTCTCATTTAACAAGCCAAAGTACTTATCAAGGCACATTTAGACTAATTCTTAATTAATCAAGCCAAAGTACTAAGTACGTACATTCTTTTCAAAAGACTCCTTTCCAAATAAAACTTCCCCGATACTAACAACCGTAGTATCAAGTCCTATCCACCTTTCAAGACAAGTCACAATACCTTTTTAGAAATACAATTACCGGCTTCTAAATCAAGTGACTTCTTTATTAAAAATCTTAAGCAATTGGTACCTTTAAAACAATTTGCCCTTCCTTAACACAAGTTATTTCTTTGATTACTTTATTAGGGAAAACCATTCTCTTAACCTTCCATAAAGCCGTTATAACCAACTTCCCATAAAGCCGTTATAACCCTTTATGGTTTAGACCAACACGTTCCTTTTATAACCAAGAGACTTCTACTTTTTGAAACCAAGTATTAAATACTTTCAAATCAATTCGCATAACTTTCAAAAATACAATTAGTCTCTTAACCTTTAGAAAACAAGTGACTCCTTTTATTATAAAACCTTAGGCAATTAATGCCTTAAAACAAGTGGCCTTTTCACTAAAATCAAATCACTTATCTTTCCATAAAGCAAATATAACTAACTTCCCATAAAGCCGTTATATTCACTTTATACCTTAGCCAAAAACAATTTCCTATCCAAGGGACTTATACGTTTAAAACGGAACAAGTATCACATACTTTAAAACTCTTCAAGTCCCTTAACTTTAATAAAACTCAAGACATCCTTTATACTTTCAAAGAAGTGAGTTAATCTCCCAACTCCCCCGACTTGGCTATTCACAAACTAGTAAAGGATATCAAGGTGTCAGACGCTCACCGTACTACATAATGCGCAACTAGTCATGCTCAAAGATAGGAAAAGTTCTACATAGAGTAGATCACACAACTACCTCTTAACTTCTAAGAGTAACTGGAAACATGAAATGATACCACATGTATATTCCATACATAGAATCATTCCAAAGGAAGGAAGAGGTTCACATACCTCGCGACGATTGTCGACAAGTAGCAATATGCTCCAAAGTACATCAACCTTGAGCTACTCCATTCTTCAAGTAGGATACGCTATACTTAGTACTTCAACCTATCATGGTCACAATACCTCCATTAACCTCTTACTTCAAACGTAGAATATTCTAAGTGCTAAGTCGCCAAATTCTACGGAAAATCGGACAGCACTTCCTTTGTTTTTACTTACTTTGCCACCTTTTTCAAGGCCGAATACAATAACCAAACAGCCCCAATTGGCTCACAATTTCTATAAGGTACTCCAATACAAATAAAAACTAAACAGCCCCAATTGGCTCACAATTTAGAAAGTAGTCCAATACAAATGAAAAAC
The DNA here is from genome assembly GCA_029844215.1 of Przewalskia tangutica. Taxonomy (NCBI): domain Eukaryota; kingdom Viridiplantae; phylum Streptophyta; class Magnoliopsida; order Solanales; family Solanaceae; genus Przewalskia; species Przewalskia tangutica. The sequence continues at coordinate 17,751,385 of CM056720.1, read as the reverse complement.
AAACTAAAAGTCCAAATTCGGCCACCTTGAGTTCAACCTTACCAATTCTTATCAAATTTCCATTTCAATCCAAATTGGTAGCATAATATGATATCAAGTCGCATTTGATTATAACTACCATAATCTTCAAGTCAATAACATGCGACGATTCTAACAACGATTAAATTGTAATCCAACTTATCATGGCTTACATTACATTTCGGATTTCCAAGGCTAAAATCGATCCATAATCATTATAAACTTCTACACATATACTACATACTAGCAACATGTAAAGCTAACAACATAATAAATAATCTTGTAACACTTCAAAGAACGAGATTATACCTCGACGATTCTTAATCCAAATTCCAATCCGAAGTCGCTCCTTAGTAGTTTAGAACCTCTCCAAGACACTTCAATCCGCTTGTTGATACCCTTAGAACAACACCAACAATTATCCTTCAAATCCCCAAACAAAACCTAGAAAGACCATTAGGTTTTCACTTTGCGACTAACCCGAAAACTCTCTCTTTCCAAGATTTTTCTATAGAGATGTGTTTACAATACACCTAAGAACCTTGGTTTAAAGTGTGGAATCAAATGGTCAAGAAACGAATTTTTTTCTTCCTTTCCTATAGTGAACCCGAGAGCCTCTTCCAAGAGTTCTTCAAATTTTCAAGAAATATGGCTAAGTGTTGGCTCTCTCTTGCTACTAGTAGTGTAATAAAGGGTCATGGAGGGACAAGATGTAACTAAACGGGTGGTTTAGATGAAGTCTTACAAAATATCAAGACTAATTGACCTTTGACTTAGTCAACATTCTCACGCCACAACTTGCAAGACATTAGTCATCCAAGACTTATGGTAAATGACCATATCGCCATGCCTAAATTCGACCAAGGCATCATAAGGGGGGGTGACACGTGTCGCCCTCCCATTCATCACAATAATACGTTTTCCCGAAAATTTCATAATTCCTATAAATTTTTACAAGCCTCAAATCTTAACACTTGTGAGTTCTTACCACGTTCTACACCATGTCCCGTAAAATACGGTGTAACATTCTTACCCCTTAGAAACATTCGTCCCCGAATGTTCTTTCGAGTCAATCTTTATAATTTGCGACCGGATCCTTTCACAACCCCGACATACCAACAATACCACACATGGCCCTAATACTCGCACACGCATATCCGCTCCATCATAAGCCCAAGAGAGATTATCCTTTCGCATTTCCAACTCATACTAGCATACATACATAACTTCCATACCGATTCTCGCCTCAAGTCTTGGAGTCACTCTATAAGACAATATACGACCATTTCCTGCCACGACTGGTTCCGTGGAACGCGCCCACGAACCCGTAAAACAATTAACTAGTCTCGCTCATGCGCTCAGGACTCGCCACGTGGCGGAACTACTACCATCGATCCCACTCCATTCCGAGATACGGGCGACCCGCAATGTGTCTTCACCCCGCCTCGGCCGCACCTAACTCTTATCCTCGTCCGACTTAAAATCTTATCACGGAGAAAACCTTATATACCTAAGGTCTCGAAGAATCAATATTATTAGGCTCGCAATTTCCATGCCCCAAGCCTACCTTACCAATCCCAATAACGGGTATAAAACTTCTCATAAAACCGCAACCATGTTGTCTCGATCTCAACAACCATTACATACTCTATACAGCCTCATCCGTATAATTCTCGTAGTTTACTACACACTTAATCTATTAACATGACATCCCGTTAGGTTCCTTAATATGGCTTCTAAGGGTTCACTACCCTATCGCATGTACCTCATCCTTTCCCAATTATCTCAAATAAAACACAAAACCTTGGCGAAAATTCAATAACTATTCCATACCTTCCCTAGATCTAGTTAGTCTTTACCAATTCTGGTAATCTAAAATCATTCTAGGCAACACGCCCGACTTCATACATAACTCCGTATAGATGTATGTCACAATACCAACTATACTATAATCATTACCAACCCGATACGCAATCCACATAGTCATTCCCGGTCATCACGCTTTCTCAGAAATGCAATCAACATAACTCGTTAGGGAGGGACGACTTAACAATACAAATTTCTATCGCACGATCTCGAGTTAGAAGAATGGAAACTAATCCTAAATGTCTCAGCCTCCCGATTATAGATGTGGTGCACAACACATCGATAATCAAGACTTACTAGACACGGCCCAGACACTTTCCGAGGACAACCGCTCGATACCACTTTTGTCACGACCGACCCTCGATCGCGATCGTGCCCTACCCGGGCACCCTTACGTAAACATCGAGAAAATCAGCGAATAAACACGAAACTTATAAATAAAACATCGAAAGTAAAACAACAAAGTTAGCCGATGTGGCTACCTTCCCGAACATATATAAATACAACCAAACAATTGCCTCATTTCTTTTACAAACAGACCACAATGTGACTACGCACTTAAGAATTTTAATATAACAATCTGGCGGGACAAGGCCCCGCCGCACTTGAATAAACATAAACGTGACAACTCCGAACACCGAGCCATCTCGACTTGCTGAACCGATCCTAAGCTCATGATCCACAATCACAGACCTAAACTCGCGGCATTTAACGCACTTCGGGGTCCGATAACAGTATCGAATATGGAATGTAAATAACGTCAAGAAATGTGATCATAATCGCATAAAAGAATGACAAGGACAAGTATAAAAATACATACCAGCTCCTGCCGTGTCATTACCACTTATGAACTTAATCGCACCTTATTATCTTTTCCCATTTTCAATAAAAGTTATAGCCACATTCTTACACACGTGATTAGGAAAAATCATTAAGTTCATTACTATATACTTAACTTATCTTTCATAAGTATAATCCGGCCCTTTAAGAAGGGCACATTTACTACCCGGCCCAATCTGGGACGCGATCAAGTCACACTAATATCAAGCGTGTCCGTGGAATCCCCCATCACTGCCGACAGCTACAAGTGTAAAATATAATCATGTGTCGCGCCCGTGGCATCCCACCTCACAACAGACACATACACAACACATATATATATCTCCCGCCCGTGGAATCCCACATCACCGCCGATACCAGATATAATAATACGCCAATAGGCATACATGAACACCAAGTCCCACCCTGGTATAAATAGCCTTGGGTCTACCCTCACTTATACTCTTACCCCGAGAAGTTGGTAAAGCAGTGGTATAGCATCTGGGGTCTACCCTCACTTATACTCTACCCTCGGAGAAGGTGGTATAACGCCTGGGCTTGCCTCATTTATACTCTTACCCTATCTCAACCGACCATTATACAAAACAAGCAGGGGGTATAATGTCTTGGGGGTTTACCCCTCACTTATACTCTTACCCTGGAGAAGGTGGTATAGCATCTTGGGGGTTTACCCCTCACTTATACTCTTACCCTATCTCGACCGGCCGTCAAACAAACAGAAGCACTACCATGTCTTCTATAAGAATCCGGGAATTTAACCCAAGTACTACAAATAACGGAAGCATACCCGTGGAATCCCACATCACTGTCGGTACGTCCAAGTACATACAACAAGACAGTCGGCCCTCCAACCGAGAGTCGCGGCATCGTAATAAACCATAATACTTGCACTCAAAGGCTATCACTAGCACACATAGGCTAATTCCCAATTAATCAAGCCAAAGTACTTATCAAGGCACATTTAGACTAATTCTCAATTAATCAAGCCAAAGTACTAATCAAGGCATCACATAGAATTATTCTCAATTAACAAGCCAAAGTACTTATCAAGGCACAAATAGAATAATTCTCATTTAACAAGCCAAAGTACTTATCAAGGCACATTTAGACTAATTCTTAATTAATCAAGCCAAAGTACTAATCAATGCATCACATAGAATTATTCTCAATTAACAAGCCAAAGTACTTATCAAGGCACAAATAGAATAATTCTCATTTAACAAGCCAAAGTACTTATCAAGGCACATTTAGACTAATTCTTAATTAATCAAGCCAAAGTACTAATCAAGGCATCACATAGAATTATTCTCAATTAACAAGCCAAAGTACTTATCAAGGCACAAATAGAATAATTCTCATTTAACAAGCCAAAGTACTTATCAAGGCACATTTAGACTAATTCTTAATTAATCAAGCCAAAGTACTAAGTACGTACATTCTTTTCAAAAGACTCCTTTCCAAATAGAACTTCCACGATACTAACAACCGTAGTATCAAGTCCTATCCACCTTTCAAGACAAGTCACAATACCTTTTTAGAAATACAATTACCGGCTTCTAAATCAAGTGACTTCTTTATTAAAAATCTTAAGCAATTGGTACCTTTAAAACAATTTGCCCTTCCTTAACACAAGTTATTTCTTTGATTACTTTATTAGGGAAAACCATTCTCTTAACCTTCCATAAAGCCGTTATAACCAACTTCCCATAAAGCCGTTATAACCCTTTATGGTTTAGACCAACACGTTCCTTTTATAACCAAGAGACTTCTACTTTTTGAAACCAAGTATTAAATACTTTCAAATCAATTCGCATAACTTTCAAAAATACAATTAGTCTCTTAACCTTTAGAAAACAAGTGACTCCTTTTATTATAAAACCTTAGGCAATTAATGCCTTAAAAACAAGTGGCCTTTTCACTAAAATCAAATCACTTATCTTTCCATAAAGCAAATATAACTAACTTCCCATAAAGCCGTTATATTCACTTTATACCTTAGCCAAAAACAATTTCCTATCCAAGTGGACTTATACGCTTAAAACGGAACAAGTATCACATACTTTAAAACTCTTCAAGTCCCTTAACTTTAATAAAACTCAAGACATCCTTTATACTTTCAAAGAAGTGAGTTAATCTCCCAACTCCCCCGACTTGGCTATTCACAAACTAGTAAAGGATATCAAGGTGTCAGACGCTCACCGTACTACATACGTGCAACTAGTCATGCTCAAAGATAGGAAAAGTTCTACATAGAGTAGATCACACAACTACCTCTTAACTTCTAAGAGTAACTGGAAACATGAAATGATACCACATGTATATTCCATACATAGAATCATGCCAAATAAGGAAGAGGTTCACATACCTCGCGACGATTGTCGACAAGTAGCAATATGCTCCAAAGTACATCAACCTTGAGCTACTCCATTCTTCAAGTAGGATACGCTATACTTAGTACTTCAACCTATCATGGTCACAATACCTCCATTAACCTCTTACTTCAAACGTAGAATATTCTAAGTGCTAAGTCGCCAAATTCTACGGAAAATCGGACAGCACTTCCTTTGTTTTTACTTACTTTGCCACCTTTTTCAAGGCCGAATACAATAACCAAACAGCCCCAATTGGCTCACAATTTCTATAAGGTACTCCAATACAAATAAAAACTAAACAGCCCCAATTGGCTCACAATTTAGAAAGTAGTCCAATACAAATGAAAAACAAACTAAAAGTCCAAATTCGGCCACCTTGAGTTCAACCTTACCAATTCTTATTCAATTTCCATTTCAATCCAAATTGGTAGCATAATATGATATCAAGTCGCATTTGATTATAACTACCATAATCTTCAAGTCAATAACATGCGACGATTCTAACAACGATTAAATTGTAATCCAACTTATCATGGCTTACATTACATTTCGGATTTCCAAGGCTAAAATCGATCCATAATCATTATAAACTTCTACACATATACTACATACTAGCAACATGTAAAGCTAACAACATAATAAATAATCTTGTAACACTTCAAAGAACGAGATTATACCTCGACGATTCTTAATCCAAATTCCAATCCGAAGTCGCTCCTTAGTAGTTTAGAACCTCTCCAATACACTTCAATCCGCTTGTTGATACCCTTAGAACAACACCAACAATTATCCTTCAAATCCCCAAACAAAACCTAGAAAGACCATTAGGTTTTCACTTTGCGACTAACCCGAAAACTCTCTCTTTCCAAGATTTTTCTATAGAGATGTGTTTACAATACACCTAAGAACCTTGGTTTAAAGTGTGGAATCAAATGGTCAAGAAACGAATTTTTTTCTTCCTTTCCTATAGTGAACCCGAGAGCCTCTTCCAAGAGTTCTTCAAATTTTCAAGAAATATGGCTAAGTGTTGGCTCTCTCTTGCTACTAGTAGTGTAATAAAGGGTCGCTGAGGACAAGATGTAACCAAATGGGTGGTTTAGATGAAGTCTTACAAAAATATCAAGACTAATTGACCTTTGACTTAGTCAACATTCTCATGCCACAACTTTCAAGACATTAGTCATCCAAGACTTATGGTAAATGACCATATTGGCCATGCCTAAATTCGACCAAGGCATCATAAGGGGGGGGGTGACACGTGTCGCCCTCCCATTCGTCACAATAATACGTTTTCCCGAAAATTTCATAATTCCGATAAATTTTTACAAGCCTCAAATCTTAACACTTGTGAGTTCTTACCTACGTTCTTACACCATGTCCTGTAAAATACGGGGTGTAACACATACCTCGCGACGATTGTCGACAAGTAGCAAAATGCTCCAAAGTACTTCAACCTTGAGCTATTCCATTCTTCAAGTAGGACACGCTATACTTAGTATGTAACGACCCGATCCGGGGCCCGTTACTGGTGCCTTACCCTGGGCACCCTAGTGATACATACATCAGAGAAAATCAGCGGAACATAAAACATGAGTCATTTAACAAGGGATATAATAAAAAAAACAGGCCAACCAAAAACAGTTGCCTTCAGTATATACATAAAACCTGAACAGTTTAATCCTTTTACAACCCTGCCCACAACAAGATTACATGCACTTAAGATATACACGACTATGACGGACAGGCCTCGCCATACCCTCGAATGTACAAGAACCTACAACTCAGGAACACCTACTAAAAGATAAGCCTCCGAGAAACGGAGCTTCAAATGCGCTGAATCGTGATCCTATGAGCGAGGATCCACGATCGATGTACCTCTACCGCAGATTGAACGCACTTCGGCGAGGTCGATAACAGTACCAAGTATGTGAAACAGCATAATATCAGAATGAAATCATACTAGTCTATATAAAGCAGAGACATGTATGATAACCAAACTACGCTCACAACATAAAACACTATCACCTAATATAACTATGGGTCTCACGCCCACAACATCAATCGAGTTCGCATTACATGCCGCATGCCCTGAATCAGACGGTGTAGACATGTCCATGATGCAACAATAATACCAATGTCCCATGGCCACATGCCCCGAATTCTGACGGTGTAGACATGTCCATGTGACTCAACAACAAGATAGCAATCCAAATGGAAGCATACCCGCAGCGCTACGATCGTGTCGATGTCCAAAGGGAAACAATAAGACAACATTCCAAATGGACGATACCCGCAGCGCCACGATCGCGGTCGTGATGTCCAAAGGGAAACAATAGACAAGATTCCAAATGGACGATACCCGCAGCGCTACGATCGTGTCGATGTCCAAAGGGAAATCACAAGGCGATAATCAAATGGAAACATACCCGCGCGCTTACGATCGTGTCAAGATATCCAAAGCGATTAACCACAAGACCTTAACCAAAATGGAAGCATACCCGCGCGCCACGATCGTGTCGTATGTCCAAAGCGATTAACAACAATAATACTATCAACAGAACGCATCTGCGGAATTTCTCCGCCACCGCCGCACGCCCAAGTAAGTTCTCAACTACCAACCGACCTCTATCGAGACGCGTAATACGTAAACACAACGCTTGTACAATAAAGACTATCATCACAAGATAGGCAAGTTTCACAACAACAAGCATAGGCAAGTTTCACACAACTCAAAGTACTTTCATTTTATGCCAAAGTCCGGGTTTTTAACCCCAAAGTACTACATACGTTAAGTTCTTTTAAAAGAGATCCATTACTTTTATAAAAGTCACCCGATACCCGTAGTATTAGAATGACCAACCCATCTTCCTTTTCAAAATCAAGTAACAACATTTCCTTTCCTAAGTTCCAGTTTGCCTAGTTTCAATTACTCAAGCTTCTTATTTTCAAATGGTTTCATAGTTCCCAAACTTAATCACTTGATTCCTTTTAGAACAATTGAGTAACATATGTCATATATGTGAGTAGTTTATTCTTGTTTATAACGATCTTATTACAAAGACCATGATCTAGAAAATGTAATATCATTTTGTCTCATCTTAGCTTCTATGCAGATGGAGGTTTCTACTGTTTTAATACAACACATCATTATTCAATACATTTTCCTTTATTAACGCTGCAGTGGTCTGTCGATACACATTCTGATTTCCGAAATCAGTAAAACATTATTCCTTTAAAAACCAAGTACTCATTACTCACGAATGAGGTTTCACACAACATTCACATTAAAACAAATAAGTTAAGTCTCTTATCTTATAAGATCAAGTCTCTTAACTTCTAACATCAGTAAACCATTTTCACCTACATAAGGTCGTTATAACTAACTTCCCATAAAGCTATTATAACACCCTATGTTTTAAACCAACCAAATCACTTAGCACATGTACGCCTACCGTACTACATAGTTCACACATATCATGCTAGAAGAGATAGGAAGAGGTTCACATACCTCGCGACGATTTATCGACAATAAGCAAAATGCTCCAAGTACTACAACCTTGCTAGCCCTTTCCACTCCTCGAGTAGAATACGCTACTCTTAGTACTTTCACCTATAAAGGTCACAAACGTCTATTAACCCCAAAACACAAGTTTTCTATCTTTCTATAGAAAATTCGCAAAGACCTCCCCGCAACAACAGAAATCTCCTCCTCAATCGAGGCCGGCTACCAAGCCAACCAAGGGGGTTTACACGCCTACCCGACGTGTACAATTCTACTCGAATACTACACAAGTCTACCGCAATACACCCCATGTAAATACATTCATCGCTTTATTCTTCAGGCTTAAGTCAAAAGACATTGCCGAATACTAAGTATAGTTCCATATATAGTATACTTCAACTATATACTCTAACAAACATGTAATTTCCAATTACAATAGAGGGACAAGATAATTACCTCGATAAGCCCAAAATTATCCGAGTTTAATGTCGCCTCCCGAGCAAGGTTTAGCTCCACTCCACGCGCCCAAACCACTCCAAACAACCCTTAGAAGTTCTAACCAACTTCTACTCACATACTTCAACCAACTAAGATTTCCTTAGGGTTTCGGTTTGAGACTAAAAGGACAAAAGGTAGTATTTCCGGACTCTACGTAAAGAGGTATCTTTGGAATACTACAAGGTACAAGGCTAAGGTATTTTGGGCATTATAACAATAGGTGGAAGACAACTTTCTACCAAGGGGTAGGCTCGCTAGCACAACTAGGCTGGGAGTGGGGTGTTCTCGCCAAGGCCTCTTTCTAAGGGGGAGAAGGGAGTTGGACGAGAGCAACAACAAGGGAGAGGGAGGGATTTCAAGACTTAGACAAAGTGAGGAGTGAATGAATAAGTCTTCACAAGGGAGGGGTATTTATAGCAAAGCCAAAGGCCAACCAATGGCCAAGATCTAGCCAAGTGCTACACAAGTGTAAGGCCAAGATCAAGCCAAGTGCACCCTAACCCTACTCCACAAATATCTACACAAATATCTACCACAACTTGCCCATCAATTCGGCCCTAGCCGCCCCTTCAAGTCCACCAACGAGAGGGTGCCAAGTGTTGCCCTCTCGTTGGCCCAAAACGTTCCGTCCCTCGGAAAAATTCGCAAAAATACTAAATGACATAGCCGGAATTTTCCTTCGTAGTTTAGTAAAACGCTTCGCCAAAAACGACTTAATCGGGTGCCATGACAATAAATATTTCGCCAAGTGCCACATGGGGTGACACGTGTCGCCCCGATTCGCCTGAATATTTCGTCTTCCAAAATATCCAAAATACCGGAAATCTCAAAACAAAGCGGGCACAAAATCAGAATTTCTCCCGTGGCCCCACGTGACCATTTCCAAAATAAAATCTCAAAATTCTAATATAATCTATGAAGTCCAAATACCAAACTGGGAATCCAATTCCCATTAACGAACCTTTTTCTTCACAAATAACCTAAACTTTTCCGTCAAAACTCACATCTTTCTTTCTTTTCAAAATTTCGCCGCACTCGCACGCACGCCCTCACATACATACCACGCAACTACGGGTATAACATTCTCCTCCTTAGAAACATTCGTCCGAATGTTCCTTCTCAAGACGGATATCGATGAAGTTCCTCTAACAAGTTGTCAACGCCACACCGCCAACGAAATAACACACGTTATCTTCCTCCTTACTCGTTGTACTTTCTCAACACTAGAACTCTCCCAAGACGTACCATACTTCAGTCTTTACTCGCTCTCGAAAATCTCCGAGTCACTACCTCCAAACTTGGTCATCTTACTAACCTCAAACTTCCTAAGGCCATTCCCGCCTTTACGAACCGCTCGGTCGAACGCGTCCACGAACTCATACGATGATCATACAAACTTGGGCCTAGCATCCTCGTGACCCTACCACCTGGCGGGACCACCCAGAACTGACCCCACCCCAAACCGGGTTACGGGTTGACCCGCAAATGGTCCTCAACCCGACCCCCAACCGCGCCAAACTCTTGTTCCCCGATCCGGAACAATCTTACTAATTCACATCATGAAAGCTACCACTTCCATCTCACACTACCCGTGGACTTATCACACAAATAAATCCCACGCATACTACTACTCTGATAAGGGTCAAAAATAAATCTTTAACTCAAGACGACCTTACCCCTAAGGTCTCAGTCGTGACATAGTCTAAGGTTCACACTTACCATGCCCCCATACGTATCCTCCCAACTAACCATACATTCTAACTCACACATATCACAATGCTATCCGTACATAGCACACAATAATGAGACCATCATAACCAGCATACCAAAACTCTAGAGGGTTAAGGATATACCTGAAGCTACCGCTCCACTCTAATCATAGGCACCACTGCAGGCGCATAGTAGGCGTGATGAACCACCACGATCTCGGCGTCGAGTCGTAACATCCGCGCTTCCTTGGTCGGACGCTCGCAAATGGCCCTGCTGGCCGCATGTAAAACAAACTCCCAATCTAGCACGACACTCTCCAAAATGGAGTCTACCACAATGGTCACAACGAGGTAGGGGTGGCTTCACCGTTAACACCGCTTCGCCAAAATCTGAACCTCGAGCCCACGACCGCCTCAAGACGTGGAGGACTACTGCACCGTGGGGGTATATAACTAGCCTGCTGCTGAGGCGGTCCGCCTCGAAAACCACCAAAGGACCGCCGCCCCGGCCCTCTTCGCTGATCCAGTCATTCCGCCGACCCTCCGTGCCTCACATCCTAGCGCATGAGCTCGCATGCGGCAATGTCCATGCCCAACAAGAGAAACACCCGCACAAGATTCGCCATATAATCATCAAGCCCGTGACGTGGCGATGCACCCTATCCTCCATATTCGCAACTAGCGCAGGGACATATCGAGCCAAAGAATCGAACTCGACATTGTACTTCGACAAGGCGCCTCTCGCCTTAGTAACAAAAATCGTTTACTGCGCCTCCTCATCCGCGAGGCAAGAAGTGCGTGAGGAAAGCCCCCAAAACTCATCCCATACCGCTGAGGTGCATGCTCTCCCGAAAGCTCCTATGAATCAAACCAATCGACGGTATCACGCAGCCGATGCGAACCAAAGGTCACAGACTGTTTCAAGCCTTGATCACCCGTGATGATCCGTCAGAATCGCCGGATGAACTCCTCGCGATCATCCTCGTGCCTCGACCCATAAAACTCGCGCTACAACTCGTAAAGTCCGAAGCCTCAAACTATTCGCCGGGGTGAACCATCGTGCTATCGAACCGAATCGCCAGATCCACTGCCTCATATTCGCCACAACCTCGCCAATAATCGCCATCTCTCGTGACCCATCTCCCCGCCTGCATCGGGACCGAGGCTCGTGCATCAGAGTCTCATCGCCCATCGCCGCGCTCTAAACTCACAGCCGGGCGGGCGCGCGAAACCCGCCGTCAAGCACAACCTCGTGTCGCTCGCTCGCGCTCGCATTCTCTCAGATCTCACTAGCAAGACTCTCGGCCGCTTTGCCCTTCTCGGGCTCTGGCTGCTTGCGCGAGGCATAATCGTAAAAACGAGATACGCTGAGGGGTACAACTTACAACACGACTCTAAGGCACGATCTCTGAATGAGAAGAATGGAAACTAATCCTAAATGTCTCAGCCTCCTCGATTATAGATGTGGTGCACAACACATCGATAATCAAGACTTACTAGACACGGTCAGAGACACTTTCCGAGGATTAATCGCTCGATACCACTTTTGTAACGACCCGATCCGGGGCCCGTTACTGGTGCCTTACCCTGGGCACCCTAGTGATACATACATCAGAGAAAATCAGCGGAACATAAAACATGAGTCATTTAACAAGGGATATAATAAAAATAAAGCAACCAAAAACAAGCTTTTCAAGATATACATAAAACTCCGAATAGCTTTAATCCTTTTACAACCCCGCCACAACAAGATTACTGCACTTAAGATATATTAATGACTATGACGGACAGTGGCCCCGCCATACCCCCGAATGTACAAGAACCTACAACTCGTGGAACACCTACTAAAAGATAAGCCTCCGAGAAACGGAGCTTCAAATGCTACTGAATCGTGATCCTATGAGCGAGGATCCACGATCGATGTACTCTACCATGCGGATGAACGCAGCCGAAGGAGGTCAAGACAACAGTACCAAGTATGTGAAATCTGCATAATATCAGAAATGAAATCATACTAGTCTATATAAAGCGGGAGACATGTATGATAACCAAACTACGATTCACAACATAAAACGATCATCACTCCAATATAACTATGGGTCTCACGCCCACAACATCAATCGAGTTCGCATTATGGCCGCGTGCCCCTAATATCGCGCCGGTGTAGACATGTCCATGATGCAACAATAATACCAATGTCCCATGGCCACATGCCCCGAATTCTCAGACGGTGTAGACATGTCCATGTGACTCAACAACAAGATAGCAATCCAAATGGAAGCATACCCGCGCTACGATCGTGTCGATGTCCAAAGGGAAACAATAAGACAACATTCCAAATGGACGATACCCGCAGCGCCACGATCGTCGGTATGTCCAAAGGGAAACAATAGACAAGATTCCAAATGGACGATACCCGCAGCGCTACGATCGTGTCGATGTCCAAAGGGAAATCACAAGGCGATAATCAAAATGGAAACATACCCGCAGCGCTACGATCGTGTCGATATATCCAAAGCGATTAACCACAAGACCTTAACCAAAATGGAAGCATACCCGCGCGCCACGATCGTGTCGGTATGTCCAAAGCGATTAACAACAATAATACTATCAACGCGAACGCACTGCGGAATTTCTCCGCCACCGCCGCACGCCCAAGTAAGTTCTCAACTACCAACCGACTCTATCGAGAGACGCCAGAATACGTAAACACAACGCTTGTACAATAAAGACTATCATCACAAGCATAGGCAAGTTTCACAACAACAAGCATAGCAAGTTTCACACAACTCAAAGTACTTTCATTTTATGCCAAAGTCCGGGTTTTAACCCCAAAGTACTACATACGTTAAGTTCTTTTAAAAGAGATCCATTACTTTTATAAAAGTCACCCGATAATTCGTAGTATTAGAATGACCAACCCATCTTCCTTTTCAAAATCAAGTAACAACATTTCCTTTCCTAAGTTCCGGTTGCCTAGTTTCAATTACTCAAGCTTCTTATTTTCAAATGGTTTCATAGTTCCCAAACTTAATCACTTGATTCCTTTTAGAACAATTGAGTAACATATGTCATATATGTGAGTAGTTTATTCTTGTTTATAACGATCTTATTACAAAGACCATGATCTAGAAAATGTAATATCATTTTGTCTCATCTTAGCTTCTATGCAGATGGAGGTTTCTACCGGTTTTAATACAACACATCATTATTCAATACATTTTCCTTTATTAACGCCGCAGTGGTCCTGTCGATACACATTCGATTTCCAAATCAAGAAACATTATTCCTTTAAAACCAAGTACTCATTACTCACGAATGAGGTTTCACACAACATTCACATTAAAACAAATAAGTTAAGTCTCTTATCTTATAAGATCAAGTCTCTTAACTTCTAACATCAAGAAACCATTTTCACTACATAAGGTCGTTATAACTAACTTCCCATAAAGCTATTATAACACCCTATGTTTTAAACCAACCAAATCACTTAGCACATGTACGTCTACCGTACTACATAGTTCACACATATCATGCTAGAAGAGATAGGAAGAGGTTCACATACCTCGCGACGATTTATCGACAATAAGCAAAATGCTCCAAGTACTACAACCTTGCTAGCCCTTTCCACTCCTCGAGTAGAATACGCTACTCTTAGTACTTTCACCTATAAAGGTCACAAACGTCCATCAACCCCAAAACACAAGTTTTCTATCTTTCAATAGAAAATTCGCAAAGACTCTCCCCGCAACAACAGAAATCTCCTCCTCAATCGAGGCCACTACCAAGCCAACCAAGGGGGTTTACACGCCTACCCGGACGTGTACAATTCTACTCGAATACTACACAAGTCTACCGCACATACCCTATGTAAATACAGATTCGATTCTTTATTCTTCAGGCTTAAGTCAAAAGACATTGCCGAATACTAAGTATAGTTCCATATATAGTATACTTCAACTATATACTCTAACAAACATGTAATTTCAATTACAATAGAGGGACAAGATAATTACCTCGATAAGCCCAAAATTATCCGAGTTTAATGTCGCTCCCGAGCAAGGTTTAGCTCCACTCCACGCGCTCAAACCACTCCAAACAACCCTTAGAAGTTCTAACCAACTTCTACTCACATACTTCAACCAACTATGAAGATTTCCTTAGGGTTTCGGTTTGAGACTAAAGGACAAAAGGTAGTATTTCCTGACTCTACGTAAAGAGGTATCTTTGGAATACTACAAGGTACAAGGCTAAGGTATTTTGGGCATTATAACAATACTGGAAGACAACTTTCTACCAAGGGGTAGGCTCGGCTAGCACAACTAGGCTAGGGGAGGGTGTTCTCGCCAAGGGCCTCTTTCTAAGGGAGAAGGGAGTTGGACGAGAGCAACAACAAAGGAGAGGAGGATTTCAAGACTTAGACAAAGTGAGTGAATGAATAAGTCTTCACAAGGAGGGTATTTATAGCAAAGCCAAAGGCCAACCAATGGCCAAGATCTAGCCAAGTGCTACACAAGTGTAAGGCCAAGATCAAGCCAAGTGCACCCTAACCCTACTCCACAAATATCTACACAAATATCTACCACAACTTGCCCATCAATACCGCCTTTTCAAGTCCACCAACGAGAGGTGCAATGTGTTGCCCTCTCGTTGGCCCAAAACGTCCCGCCCCTCGTAAAAATACGAAAAAATAATAACTGACATCGCCGGATTTTTCCATTCGTAAGCTTAGTAAAACGTTTCGGCCAAAAACGACTCTAATCGGGTGTTGTGCACAATAAATATTTCGGCCATGGTGCCACGGGGTGACACGTGTCGCCCCGATTCGCCTGAATATTTCGTCTTCCAAAATATCCAAAATACCGAAATCTCAAAAACAAAGCGGGCTCCACAAAACCAGAATTTCTCCCGTGGCCCCACGTGACCATTTCCAAAATAAAATCTCAAAATTCTAATATAATCTATGAAGTCCAAATACCAAATCTGGGAATCCAATTCCCATTAACGAACCTTTTTCTTCACAAATAACCGGAAACTTTTCCGTCGAAAACTCACATCTTTCTTTCTTTTCAAAATTTCTGCCGTACTCTCGTACGTACGTCCTCACATACATACCCTGCAACTACGGGGTATAACATAGTACTTCAACCTATCATGGTCACAATACGTCCATTAACCTCTTACTTCAAACGTAGAATATTCTAAGTGCTAAGTCGCCAAATTCTACGGAAAATCGGACAGCACTTCCTTTGTTTTTACTTACTTTGCCACCTTTTTCAAGGCCGAATACAATAACCAAACAACCCCAATTGGCTCACAATTTCTATAAGGTACTCCAATACAAATAAAAACTAAACAGCCCCAATTGGCTCACAATTTAGAAAGTAGTCCAATACAAATGAAAAACAAACTAAAAGTCCAAATTCGGCCACCTTGAGTTCAACCTTACAATTCTTATCAAATTTCCATTTCAATCCAAATTGGTAGCATAACATGATATCAAGTCGTATTTGATTATAATAACCATAATCTTTAAGTAAGTAACATGCGACGATTTTAGTAACGACTAAATTGTAATCTAACTTAACATGGCTTACATACATTTCGAATTTCCCAAGGCTACAATCAATCCATAATCCTTATAAACTTCAACACCTATACTACATACTAGCAACATGTAAAGCTAACAACATAATAAATAATCTTGTAACACTTTCAAAGAACAAGATTATACCTCGACGATTCTTAATCCAAATTCCAATCCGAAGTCGCTCCTTAGTAGTTTAGAACCTCTCCAAGACACTTCAATCCGCTTTTTGATACCCTTAGAACAACACCAACAATTATCCTTCAAATCCCCAAACAAAACCTAGAAAGACCATTAGGTTTTCACTTTGCGACTAACCCGAAAACTCTCTTTTTCCAAGATTTTTCTATAGAGATGTGTTTACAATACACCTAAGAACCTTGGTTTAAAGTGTGGAATCAAATGGACAAGAAACGAATTTTTTTCCTTCTTGAAGGACATGAACCCGTGAGCCTCCTCTTGAGCTCTTCAATTTTTTTCATGAATTTCTAAGTGTTGGGCACACTATTGCTACTAGAAGTGTAATATAGCACATTGGAGGGTTAAGATGCAAACAATTGGGTGGTTTGGATGAGTTCTTAGTAAAAATCAAGACTATGTGGGTCCTTGACCAAGTCAACATTCTCAAGCTCATTAATTGGAAGACTTAGTCATCCTAAGGCTATGGTCAATGACCATTGTGGCCATGCCTAATTTCGTCCAAGGCATTCTAAGGGGGGGGTGACACGTGTCGCCCTCCCATTCGTCACAACAAAACGTTTTCCGATAATTTCATAATTACGATAATTTTTTTTTTTCTTACAAGTCTCAAATCTTAACACTTGTGAGTTCTTACGTACGTTCTTACACCATGTCCTGTAAATACGGGGTGTAACATTACTAATGGTCTTTACACTAGTCTGGGGTAAACATATCTCGTGCAACCTATTTTTAACCATAGTCGTATTCTCCTTTATTATTCTGGTCCTATCCTGCGTCTAACAACATGGGTACATGCAACCCCATAATACGCAAACTGTCCTTTTTCGTGGGGAAGAGAACTTATCTCCCTATCTTGAACTTTCCTTGGAGTCACAACCCTACTCACTGGGTCCTCTTGCGGTCCAGTAATTAGCTAATCATCACGCCCCGCCTTTAAGTTCGTGTAGATTTTCCAACCTACCAAAGATGCCCTCAGCTTTCCGCCGGCAGCACTCGTACTTATTTTTATTCTTGCCTTGTACATTTTCCTGAAATTATCCGGAAGGTCGTGGCCCTGACCGCCACACCAAACCAACTCCAAGTACCTCCAAGGGCACTTAAAATAACTTCCTCCAAATTCAATTATTACATACTTCCTGCGTCAATTTACCCCAAGTCACACAGACTTAAAAATAAAACAATGTCAAAGAAGGAAGGATAATTCACTGGTTACCACCACTTCTCTTCCTTTCCACTCGATAAACTGCCACGGAAACCGTACCAATCAATCTCTCTTATGTAGTCCACGTTGGCATAACAAGAGGCCAACTAGCCCGAACTCATAATGACCTCAATGTCTGTCATAATATGGTTGGGTCCAACGACTTTATCGTTACCGTCAATTATTATCTAACCGCTCAGCTACCACCCAACACTCACGGGTGTAGTCACATCGAAAGGTCCTCATGGATTCAGGTTCCATTTCCTTATTCTTGGTTGCTCTTTCATCGGTCGTTACTCTTCCCGTACTCCCAAACTTATTCTAGCGCACGACATAGCCTTCATATTGTTTCGCCTCAAATCTCCGAGTTACTAAATTAAACAATACAAGGCCCATTCCGGCTCACAACTGGAACGGTGGAACACGCCCACGAACCCGTAAAATGACTAACTAAACTTGGGCCTTGCACCCTCGTGACTGTCACATAGCGGGACTACTACTAATCGATCCCATTTCCTTTCAAGTTATGGGCGACCCTAAATAGATCCCCAACCGACTCGGCCGTATTTAACTCTTTCCTAGGTCCTGCCTTAACTTTTACTACCCGAGAAGGCCTTATATACCTAAGGTCTCGGTGGTTATCCACATTTTTAGGCTCGCAATTTCCATGCTCCAAGCCTATCTTATCACCTCTCAGAATCTGTACAAGAACTTCTCGTAATATCATAATCGTGTTGTCTTGACCACAACAACCATACTTTCTTCGTCCGGATCTCGCCCGTACAATTCCCTTAAGCATACCACGTAGCTTAAGTTGCTAACATAGTCTTCCACTTAGTCTCTTAATTAACTTCTTAAGGGTCCATTACCTTTTCCGATAACTCATCATTTCCTAATTATCTCAAATTAGCACGTAAAACCTTGATGAGAATTCATTAAACTGTTTCATACCTTCCCGGTATTTATTTAGTCCCTTCCAAATCCTGGTAATCTAAATCATTCTAGGCAACACGCGTCTGACCCTCATACATAAATTCGCATAGTTGTATGTCACAATACCAACTACAACCATTACCAACCTGGATACGCAATCCACGTAATCCTTCATGGGTCATCACGCTTTCTCGTATGCAAACAATCATAACTTGTTAGGAGAGACGACTCTAACCATACAGCTCTATCGCACGATCTTAGAGTGAGAAGAATGGAAACCAATCCTAAATGTCCTGCAGCCTCCTGATTATAGATGTGGTGCACAACACACCGATAATCAAGACTCTACTAGACACGGTCTGTAGACACTTTCCGAGGACTAATCGCTGATACCACTTTGTCAGACCCGACCGCTCGCGATCGTGCCCTACCCAGGCACCCCGCTGTATACATCGAGAATAGCGCGGAACATACACAACATACAAAAACCTAGACAAGAATTCAACAACAAAGCTGGCCGATAAGGCCACCTTCCGTAAAATATACTCAATCCGAAATGTAATAAAGACATTTTTCTTTTCTTTTCAGCCCAATACACAATGTGACTACAGACCTCTAAGAATAACAACTCTGGAGTGACAGGCCCCGCCATACCCCTGAATGTACAACAACCGACAATACCAGGGATAAGCCTCCGAAATGAAGGAGCTTCTCAACAGCTGAACAGTGATCCTAAGAGCGAGGATCAGCAACCTGTACTTTACTGCGGCGTTAACGCACTCGGCGAGGTCGATCAACATGTACCAAATATGTGAAATCGCATCAGAATGAAATCTTAAGTCTAAAATAAAGCGGAGACATGTATGATTACTCAATTAATAACGATAATCGTGCCTTACTAACAATGAGAGTAAATAGGAGTATACTTACAATATAAAGTAGGAGGCTCACGATCAAAGCAGGACCACCCGCCCGCAGTATCATTAAGCAATCCTATTCCTGGGACTATTTCACCCGCATAGATCGCGTGGACCCGCATGAGGTATTCCTCGTGATAGTCGCACTACCGCATGGGACTATTTCACCCGCATAAGCCCATAAGGACTCGCATGAGGTATTCCTCGCATCATGGGTAGCAAATCCACGGAAACAAGTGGTATAACGTCTTGGGGGTTTACCCCTCATTTATACTCTTACCCTGAAGCAGGTGGTATAACGTCTTGGGGGTTTACCCCTCATTTATACTCTTACCCTAGCTCAACCGGCCATCATACATAACATAAGCCCTACCGGCTTATCATACAATAAATAAGCAAGTTAAGAAATCCCCCTAACTTCTTATTAGCCTTATTCATATACATTCTCATTTTAGTTTACTTAAGGCACTAACATGTCATTATAAAATCCGGGAATTTAACCCAAAGTACTACGTCTTCTATTCTTTTAAAAATGACTCTTTTTCATATATAACTTCCAAGATACTAATAACCGTAGTATCAAGTCATAACTACTTTTCAAGACAAGTCACGATACCTTTTAGAAATACATTTAGGCTTCTAAATCAAGTGACTTCTTTCCTTTAAAACCTTAGGCAATTGATGCCTTAAATCAAATTGCCTTTCAATAAATCAAGCCATTTATCTTTCCATAAAGCCAATATAACCAACTCCCATAAAGTCGTTATATTCACTTTATGCATTAGTCAAGTACAATTTCCTATCCAAGGGACTTATACGTTTAAAACGAAACAAGTATCGCATACTTTAAAACTCTTCAAGTCCCTTAACATACTTAAATTACTTAGAGTAAACCACTCTTTAAACTTTCCATAAAAATAAGTATCAAAATACTTTCAACATACTTAAAGTCTCTTAACTTTGAAAACCAAGATATCCTTAACATTTAAACAAGTGAGTTAATTCCCTAACTCAATCAACTTGGACATTCCTAAAATAAGCCAAGGATGTCAAATGGACTAGATTGTCAAAATCTTGTACGTCTACCGTACTATATACGTGAAACTAGTCATGCTCAAAAAATAGGAAAAGTTCCACATACCTCTTCGGGTCAAACCACTTGTCAAGTACAAATTCCCGCCCGTAGTATGTCAACCTATAATATTCACAATACGTCCATTAAGGCCTTACTTCAAACGTAGAATATTATAAGTGTTAAGTCTCTAAATTCTACGGAAAATCGGACAGCACCTCCTTTGTTTTTACTAACTTTGCCACCTTTTCCAAGGTCGAAATACAATAACCAAACAACCCCAATTGGCTCACAACAATATAGAAGGTAATCCAATGCGAATGAATAACCAAACAGCCCCAATTGGCTCACAATAATATAGAAGGTAATCCAATGCAAATGAATAACCAAACAACCCCAATTGGCTCACAATAATATAGAAGGTAATCCAATGCAAATGAATAACCAAACAGCCCCAATTGACTCACAATAAAATAACAATACCAATTCTTATTCAATTTCCATTTCAATCCAAATGGTTTAGTATAACATGATATCAAGCCGCAATCGATTACAACTACTACAATTCTCAAGTAGGTAAACATGCGACGATTCTAAATTAACGACCAAAATTGCATTTCAATTTCAAAAGGCTAATCATGTCATTTTCGGTTCTAGGCTTCTACTATCCATGTCACTTATCAAACTTCATAACACAAATCACATGATCACTTCTAACTTATAATAACGTGGAAACTTCAATTACAAAAGTAAAACGAAGGTTATACCTCAATTAGCCCAATTATGATCCAAGATCACAAGTCGCTCCTTAGCAACTTTAGCTCCTCCTTTCGACGTTCCAATCCACTCCAAGCAACCCTTAGAAGCTTAAGAATAACTCATCTTCAAGTTCCAACTTCAAAGTTGAATAACCCTTTAGGTTTTCGCCTTGCGACTAATACGAAAACGCCTCTTTTCCGAAATCTTTCTTTTGAGAAAACCTTACAATACTCTTAGGAACATTGATTTAAAGTGGGGGAATTATTGGACAAGAATTGAAAATTTTCCTCTTGGAAACTTGTCAAAACCGTGAGCTTCCATAGTGAGCAAGACAAGATTTTAATTTTTCTTTAAGTGTAGGGAATGACAAAGTCTTGCTACTAGTAAGCTTATATAACAAAATGGAAGGTCTAGATTAGTACATATGGATGGCTCGGATGTGTTTCACATGGATCTTGCCCAAGTGGCCCTTGGACTTTTAGTCAACAATGTCAAGCTAAGTCATTTGCAAGACTTGTCTTCCTAACAATGGTTAAATGACCCTTTTGTCCTTGTTAAATTTCGTCCAAGACAACATAAGGGGGTGACACGTGTCGCCCTCCCATTCGTCACAATATTTCGTTTTCCGACAAATCCAAAATTCCGATAAATTTTACTCGTCTCAAACCTTAACATTTGAGTTCTTACGTACGTTCTTAAAAACATATCCTGGAATTTCCGGGGTGTAACATTGATGGACTTGGTGAATTTTAGACCAATCAGAGACCGTCAACCGAATTTTAGAAAATTTGTGAGTTAAAGTTCAAAAAGTCGCGAATTTGAGTTTCTTAGTTTAGAAATGCAATAATACGCGTCGTCGACCATGACGAAGTAATGTGTGTTGATCACCAGCCTGTTTTTGATGGATTAGATGAATTTTTGGACAATCAGAGATCATCGATCGAATTCTAGAAAATTTGTGTGCTAATACGCACCGAAATTGTAAAAAATCACGAATTTATGTTCCTAGGCTTAGAAATTCATTAAAATTCAACATCGGCCATGGCAAAGTAATGAATATCGATCACAATACTCTTTGTGATGAACCGTGTGAATTTTAGGCCAATTAGAGATCGTCGATCGGATTATAGAAAATTTATGTGCTAATATCCACCAAAAGTGCAAAAAATAACAAATTTGAATTTCTAGGCTTAGAAATGCAATAATATGTGACGTTGGCCATGACTAAGTTATGGGTGTCGATCACCAGCCTATTTGTGATGGACTGAGTGAATTTTAGACCAATCAGAGACCGTCAACCGAATTTTAGACAATCTGTGAGCTAATACCTACCGAAAGTGCAAAAAATCAGGAATTTGAGTTTCTTGGCTTATAAATGCTATAATATGTGACGTTGAAAATGACTAAGTTATGGGTGTCGATCACCAGCCTATGTTTGATCGACTAGGTGAATTTTAGACCAATCAAAGACCGTCAACCGAATATTAGAAAATCTGTGTGCTAATACCCACTAAAAGTGCAAAAAAGTCGCGAATTTGAGTTTCTTGGCTTAGAAATGCAATAATACGTGTCGTCGACCATGACGAAGTAATGTGTGTCGATCACCAGCCTGTTTTTGATGGATCAGATGAATTTTAGGACAATCAGAGATCATCAATCGAATTCTAGAAAATTTGTGTGCTAATACACACCGAAATTGTAAAAAATCACGAATTTATGTTCCTAGGCTTAGAAATTCCATAAAATTCAACATCGGCCATGACAAAGTAATGAATATCGATCACAATACTCTTTGTGATGAACCGTGTGAATGTTAGGCCAATCAGAGATCGTCGATCGTATTCTAGAAAATTTATGTGCTAATATCCACCAAAAGTGCAAAAAATCACGAATTTGAATTTCTAGGCTTAGAAATGAAATAATATGTGATGTTGGCCATGACTAAGTTATGGGTGTTGATCACCAGCGTATTTTTGATGGACTGAGTGAATTTTAGACCAATCAGAGACCGTCAACCGAATTTTAGACAATCTGTGAGCTAATACCAACCGAAAGTGCAAAAAATCGCGAATTTGAGTTTCTTGGCTTAGAAATGCAATAATACGCGTCGTCGACCATGACGAAGTAATGTGTGTCGATCACCAGCCTGTTTTTGATGGATCAGATGAATTTTAGGACAATCAGAGATCATCGATCGAATTCTAGAAAATTTGTGTGCTAATACGCACCGAAATTGTAAAAAATCACGAATTTATGTTCCTAGGCTTAGAAATTCAATAAAATTCAACATCGGCCATGACAAAGTAATGAATATCGATCACAATACTATTTGTGATGAACCGTGTGAATTTTTGGGCAATCAGAGATCGTCGATCGAATTCTAGAAAATTTATGTGCTAATATCCACCAAAAGTGCAAAAAATCACGAATTTGAGTTTCTTGGCTTAGAATTGCAATAATATATGACGTTGGCCATGACTAAGTTATGGGTGTCGATCACCAGCCTATTGTTTATGGACTGGGTTAATTTTAGACCAATCAGAGACCGTCAACCGAATTTTAGATAATCTGTGAGCTAATACCCACCGAAAGTGCAAAAAATCTCGAATTTGAGTTTCTTGGCTTAGAAATGCTATAATATGTGACGTTGGCAATGACTAAGTTTTTTTTTTTTTTTTTTTTTAAAGCATTTTTTTCATTTTATAGATAAGCAGAACAATTACATAGGGTCCCACCAGGGAAGTATAATCAAGACGGACTAGTCCTTGTCCTACTACACCTGTTACGACCAAAATCTATCTAACTATCCGGAATGAAGAAAAAAGGAACTTGACAGGATCAAGTATTCCAAAATCAGGGCGAAGTTTATAATGCACTCCGCCATGTTACAAAAGTGTTGAGCAAAAGCTATCAAAAACCAAAAAACTAGTTTTGTGTTGAGTTTGTATATCCTCGGTGTCCTTTCGATCAGGTTAGAATATATAAGTTCACCATGTACTGTTGTGTAGTCCGAGTGTCCAAAAATAGCCAAAAAACTTAACTTCTCTATTTGCATCTTCTCATGAGCTCACGATATTCTCAGATTGCCGATGCATTGTATACATTACATGGGATTGAGCTAAAGAAGCTAATACCACCCATAGTAATGTTTCCAATGCATCAGTTCTGTCTGTGACTGTCACTGTTTGCATAATATTCAGCAGCCTCCACCATTTCATTTCACTGGGGTCACGCCAATGATGTATCTGTTGTGGCAGTTGGAGTTTGCTGTTCTTACTGTTGTCATCTCTGTTGTCAAATCTTTTAGAGGTTCTTCCTGTTGTCATTTCTGTCACCCCTCTTCTGTGGTTTGTCTCCAATTCCTTATTCATAACTTTGGTGTCATGTGAGTAGTATCCAGTATTTGTTCCTGCTGTGGTTAATGATTTTGCTGAATTCTCACAATAGTATCCTGCAGATTTCCTACAACTGCTGTTGATTTGATTCACTGTACCTGCAAAAAAGATAATATGGTTAGTGTAAAGGATAGTCTTTATATTCTCCTCCCATAGGATTTGAATATAAAGATTTTCTTCTTCCTTGGTGTCCTCCTTTTCCTTCATCTCCTCTTCTGTTTTCTTCTCAAGTAAGGACATAATAACTTGTCTGAGTTTAGGATCCTTCTCCCTTTTGTGTCCAAATCTGAAAATCTATAAACCACCAGATCATCAACATCCAAAGCATAATTAGCTAAGTGATCTGCCAGCTGATTGCCTTCCCTCAAGATATGAATAACTTCAAAATTATTTATGTCAAGATGTAACCAGATTTCCTCCACAATGTTTATAATCCTCCATGGTGGCCTCCATTCTCTGTTAATCACTTTGGTCATAGTCATTGAATCAGTTTCCACAACCACAGGGCTTATATGATGCCCACTACAGTATCTTAAGGCCATTAAAATTGCAAATGCCTCAGCTTCTATGTTGGTTTTCTGCCCTATCTCCTTTGCCTCTGCATATGTCAAATCCCCATGTTCATTCCTCACACATAAACCATAAGAGCTTCTACCTGGATTACCTCTTGAAGCACCATCTGTATTGCATTTCCATGTACCTTGTCTTGGGAATTTCCAAAGAACTTTAGTAAAGGTCCATGTGGGAGTGACCCTCTCCATAATTTGAATGATGTCAGTCCATCTATAGGGAATATGTTGCATTTTACCTCGAAGAATATTCTGGATTGTACTGGAAATTTGGAAAATCACCCTATTGATGGAAGTTTTCTTGTCATTCTGCTCGTTACATCTTTTCTTCCATAACTCCCATACAATAATAGCAGGCATAGCCTTGTAGATGTTCTTCATATTTGGACTGGCCTTAGCTTTCCACCATTCTCTCACAATTTGTTTAAGCAGCTTCCCACTGGTTGAGAATCCAGCAGCTTTGGAGAAGTATTCCCAGACTTGTTTTGCAGAATCACTATGTGCAAAAACATGTTCTATTGATTCTTCCTGCGGTGTGGAACAACATGTACATCTGGAAGCCATCTGATATCCCCATTTTTTAACCACATCATTCAGTGGAACATTGTGGTGCCAGATCCTCCAAATTGAAAATGAAATTTTAAAAGGCAACTCTTTATTCCACATGTTCTTGTAATCTTCCTGCTCCATTGTTCTATTCCTTATTAGATTCCATGCAGATTTGACAGTAAAATGTCCTGTTGAATCAAGAGTCCACCAAGGTTTATCCTCATCAGTGGCCATTGGAGGGGCCAAATTCTGCAAAATAAAATCAGTAACTTCCCTTGGGAGGTGTTGTCTCATAAGTCTGACATTCCATATCCCATCCTTGACTATGTCCTGTACCCTCTGAAGATCTTTATTAATGACAAAGTCTGCTGGAAGTATTGAATAAAGAGGACCTTTACTTGTCCAGTTATCAAACCAAAGGGAGCAGTTTCCTTTCTTGACTTGCCATAGAATGTGTTGTTCCATGTGATCTCTGGCAAAAAGCATGTTCTTCCATGTTTGTGAGCCTTTCCTCCAAATTGTGGTAATGTGATTATGTTTCTTGAGGTATTTGTTGGTAATATAAGAGTTCCACAGAGATTCTTTGGTTCTAAAGTTCCACCAATTTTTCATATTAAGAGCCAAGGAAAGGTCTTGCAAGTTTCTGAATCCTAAACCTCCTTCAGCTTTAGGAAGGCAGACATTGCCCCATTTAGCCCAGTGCCTGCTGTTTTCACCCACCTTGTTGCACCAAAAGAATCTCGCACAAATCTTTTGGATTCTTTTCACCACAAAAATAGGAGGATTAGAAGCAGATAGCAAGTGAATTGGCATGGCTTGTAGAACATGTTTAAGCAAAATGGCCCTACCACCAAAGGATAAGAGTCTTCCTTTCCATCCTTCTAATCTATTTCTGATATTTGAGATGGTCCCAGCAAAGAAAGACATTTTGGCCTGGCTATAATATATGGGGCATCCCAAGTACATGATAGGGAATTCCTGTCTCTTAATAGCAGTAATCCCTTCCACATCAGTGCCTTCCTGCATATCCACCAGATGGTGCATATAAATACCACTTTTCTGTTTGTTGATCAGCTGTCCTGAAGCCTTCTCGTATTCTGTTAGGGTATTCATGATCTTCTGCAGAGTTTCTGGACATTGTGAGGCAAAGATTATTGTGTCATCAGCATAGCACAGATGATTAATCTTAGGACTCCATTTAGGTAAGCTGAAACCACAGTAACCTTGATAATTGAACAGAGAATTCAGAGCTCTAGATAGTACTTCTGCAGCAATGATGAATAAAGCTGGTGAAAGAGGATCACCTTGCTTAACTCCTCTAGAGGATTTGAAGAAACCATGAGGCTGTCCATTCACCAGAATAGAGTACCAGTTATGCCCGACGATTTCATGAATGTGACCAATAAAAGTTTCACAGCATCCTATTTTCCTGAGAACTTGCATCAGAAAGTTCCAAGACAACCTATCATATGCCTTGGTCATATCAAGCTTCATTATTACATTCGAGTGACCCTTATTTCTCCTACCAGGATTTGATCTCATATCAGTGACTATTTCCTGTGCCAGCAGAATATTCTCCACAATGCTCCTGCTTTTGACAAACCCTGCCTGATTTACAGATATCAGTTGTGGCAGGCACCCTACCAATCTGTTGTGGATTACCTTGGAGATAACTTTGTTGATGAAGTTACTAAGACTGATAGGTCTTAGATCATTGAAGGTTGTAATCCCCTTTTTCTTGGGTATCATGATAATATTGGTATGAGTGACAAATCTAGGAAGAATTGAGCCATTAAAGAAGGCTCTGACCATATCCACCATATCTTGGTGCAGAATGTCCCAGCACAACTGAAAAAAGTAACCATTGAAGCCATCTGGACCACCGATCGTGAGGATTAAGCCCAAAAGCGCTCTTTCACTTCTTCCTCCATTGGGATGTCAATAAGTTTCCTATTCTGATCTGCAGATATACTCACATCACCATTGTCCAGAAAATTGAGAAAGTCCTGATTTTCGAAATTTCCTTCTTCTTTGAATTGATTTTGAAAGAACTCAATCAGTATGAGCTATCTCCTGCTCATTCTCCACCCAATCCCCCAGCAATTCTGAATTCTAGATAGGGATAGTACCTTCCTTTTCCCTTTAACAAAAGCATGAAAGAATTTAGAATTTTTATCCCCTTCATGAACCATTCCATCTTGGCTTTTGTTTCCAGAATCCTCTTCTATGCTTTGAGCCCTTAAAAGCTCAGCTTTCACCTTCTGCCAATGCTCCCTATTCTCAGCACTAGGGTCTTCATCAAAATTCCTTTGATGTACCTCCACCACTTCTTCCATATTGGTGATGTTTTGGAAAATATCACCAAATGTCTCTCTACTCCATTTAGACAGAACCAATTTAATATTCTTCAGTTTGGAGTGCATATTCCAGAATGGATTACCATTGACCTCCACATTCCAGTTGTCCCTCACAGTAGCCTTGAATGTTTCATGTTTTCCCCAGAAATTCAGAAATCTGAAAGGCTTTTTAAACTTTTGAGAACATTCTTTGAATTCAATCAACATGGGTGCATGGTCCGACCACTCTCAGAAATGCGATCTCCAACCTGTAGTCTTGTTGTATCTTGAAATTACCCAAACATCTGTCCAGTCTCTTGAAAATGCAATTATCCCCTGTTCTTCCATTCCACCATGTGTAGGTTGTGCCTTTATAACCTGTGATCGAAGGGCACCCAATTGAATACATTGCCTAAAGTCTTCCACTTCGCAAATGTCACTGTTGCCTCCATGTTTCTCCTCTTCATTTGTGATGACATTAAAGTCTCCTCCAATCAGCCAAGGTGTTGTAATTCTAGCTGATTGGTGGATTAAAGTGCTCCAAAGATTTCTTCTATCAGACTCCTCACAGCTTGCATAAATGACAGTAATGACCACTTCCTTCCTGAGAGCTTCATTGACTAATTTGAAAGTTATCTGTTGATCATCATTGCGTACAACAGTAGGCTGCCAATCTTCATGTACAAAAGCCCAGATTTTATCATTCGTATTGTGAAAAGGTATTACATTGCCCAATCTACTGCTGTAATTTTCTATCCTACTGGAAGGCTGAAATGGTTCAGACAGTCCAATAAAGAAGAAGTTCTTCTTGTTGTGCATTCTCAGAATTCTTGTAAATGCATGATTTGTGTTAACAGACCTGATATTCCAAATTATGGCTTTCATCATCATTAACAGTTAGAATTGGATCCAGTCTTTCTTATTGTCTGGGTTCTCACTTGAGTTGGAGTCACAGGATTCTCCCTTGAAAACTTCTTCTTTGGTACCCCGGCAACAGGTTCATTTTTCTTTGAATCAGCATCCTTTTTCTGTTGCTTTTGTTGTCTTTCACTCGCATTGGTATCCTTCTTTTTCCTGTTTTTTATGTTAGCAAAATTTGGTACTTTTATTGGAGTTGTTGCTTTGGCCATAGCAAGCTCCTGAGCATCTGATGTGATCTGAAAGTCATCAAATCCCTCCATGTCATCAGTTATCTCCTTTTCATGAATTCTAGACTCTTCCCTCTCATCTGAAGCTTGTACCAACATTTGTTGATTCACTGCCTGTATAGGGTTGTTATGCTCTTTGTCATTGTCTTTGAGTCTTTCACTATCAGCCCTGATATTTCCAAATTGTGGAGCTGTTATTGCTTCTTCTGGGCTATCTAATATCTGCATATCCCCCAAAATATCTCCTTTTTCTAATAGGGCAGCTCCTCTTTTGTCTGCTCCTTGTTCCTTCTGAACTTTCATAATCAAATCAGGAGGGTCTGGAGGTTTATTAGCTTCCCTCCCATCTATTGCATCATCATCAGTAAAAGAGTCAGTAGTCAACAAATCCTGATCTGAGTTTTGCACCTCACTTCCCTCCTCAATTGTATTATCAGTGGATTTGTTGCAAGGAAAGCTTCTGCTTTCTATATTACTAGTGTCATTCTGGGTTGTAGAAACCCCAGGCTTGTCATAGAAGGCATCTTGGATCCAGTCTTTGGTAATCTGTGGATTTTTCATAGAGTTATCAGTAGGTTGGTTCATCTGCCTGTTATCTGCCACCACTTTGTAGCCATTAATTATTGTAGCCGCGTTATCTGTTGTCTTCTTCTTTCCTTTGTTGATTCTCCCTTCCTCTGTTCTCTGGTCAGTGCTTATAAGTGTCAATTGTTGAACACCTCCTAGCATCTGATTGTTCACATCCTCTTGGGCAGCTTCATCAATAGTCAATAGCTCATATCTGTTATTGTTAGTATCTTCTTTCTGGTTGCCTTTTCCCCTGGAGCATTCAGCATTCCATCTCTCCTTGTCCATGGCCTTAGAGTTCCTGTTCTTTGCATTGTTCTGCCATATGTTGTAGTCTCCAATTACTCCTCCACTGGACAACTGCCTTGGGTATGGCTGTTTGAAGGTTTGATCTTTTGAGGCCTGTTTTGCTTCACCCGTATTCTCTTTATTATTGTTCACTTCACCCTTCATGCCTTGACTTCTCCAGCATGTTGTCTCGTCATGGCCCTGCAGTTTACAATGTCTACAGTACTTTGGCATGTAGTCATACTTGATATCTATCCATTGAGACTCAATTTTTTCATTTTTTGTCACTTGAATTTGGAATCTGGTGGGATGCTCCTGTAGTAGGTCGATTTCAATTTTCACTCTTGCGCAGCTTGGTCTGGACTTATTCTTAGTAGCGCTATCAGTAGCAAGAGGGTTGCCCACAGCAGATGCAAATGAGAACAAATGATCTTCACCAAACCAATTAGGGGGCAGGTTTGGGAATGAGATCCAAATCACTGCGATGCTAGTTTCTTCGGCAGGATTGAAGGTTGGCGACCATTTAAAAGTACGCATTGGAATTTTCCAATTCTTAGAATCCAGCCAGAAGCAAGGTTTAGACACTAACGTAATATAATCTTCAAAAAGATCGCACCTCATAAGAACATGCCTATTGCAAAGTAAACCAGTTCTTACCCTTCCTTTCAATTCACATTGTCTGGGAATAACATTCCTGAGGTATTCAATATCCGTCCAACCATGGCTGAATTTCCCGATAACAGCGAATTGGAGTTCCTGTCGAGAAATTGTGTCCAAGACTTCCTTCTCATCAAATAAGAAAGTAGGTTCGCCATGTTGTAAGATGCACGACCTGAATTTACTACTGTCTGGTTTGTGAGCCAGAGATTCAATGACCGAAGTAGTGGGAGCAGGAGCAATTACGGCGATTGGGCATACGTTCGTGTTGATATCGTATAGTAGCAGTAGAAAATGTTGGAGGAGCATCGACCTCAGTGGGAGGTCGACCAGCCGCCGCAAGGGCCATGAGTTATGCAAATTAGTATTGCCTAAATCGCATAAGCATGGAGAGACCTCAAAAGTAGACTCGAGGCTGGTAAAGGGTAGGAGGGTGTAGAGGGGTGGTCTAGAGTGCACAGGAAACCACAGTGGGTGATTCCCGGGGAGTGGAAGTTGCCGACGATAAGTGGAGGTCGCCGGCGACAAAGGCTAAAAATTGTGAGATAGATTTATGAAAGGAGAAGGTGGTGGAGAGAGAAAAGCGTGGTAGGGGTAGGAGACGAGGGTGAGGGATGTTGAGGCGACCACAGTGGGTGGTCGCCCACTGGAATCCGGTGGACGGAGCTGCCTAGCGGCGAAGAAACCTAGTAGCGGCCAGAGCTACAGCACATTCTCTCTCAATGAAAAAGTTATCAATGACTAAGTTATGGGTGTCGATCACCAGCCTATTTTTGATGGACTTGGTGAATTTTAGACCAATCAGAGACCGTCAACCGAATCTTAGAAAATTTGTGAGTTAAAGTTCAAAAAGTCGCGAATTTCAGTTTCTTAGCTTAGAAATGCAATTATACGCGTTGTCGACCATGACGAAGTCATGTGTGTTGATCACCAGCCTGTTTTTTATGGATCAGATGAATTTTTGGACAATCAGAGATCATCGATCGAATTCTAGAAAATTTGTGTGCTAATACGCACCGAAATTGTAAAAAATCACGAATTTATGTTCCTAGGCTTAGAAATTCAATAAAATTCAACATCGGCCATGGCAAAATAATGAATATTGATCACAATACTCTTTGTGATGAACCGTGTGAATTTTAGGCCAATTAGAGATCGTCGATCGGATTATAGAAAATTTATGTGCTAATTTCCACCAAAAGTGCAAAAAATAACAAATTTGAATTTCTAGGCTTAGAAATGCAATAATATGTGACGTTGGCCATGACTAAGTTATGGGTGTCGATCACCAGCCTATTTTTGATGGACTGAGTGAATTTTAGATCAATCAGAGACCGTCAACCAAATTTTAGACAATCTGTGAGCTAATACCTACCGAAAGTGCAAAAAATCAGGAATTTGAGTTTCTTGGCTTATAAATGCTATAATATGTGACGTTGAAAATGCCTAAGTTATGGGTGTCGATCACCAGCCTATGTTTGATCGACTAGGTGAATTTTAGACCAATCAGAGACCGTCAACCGAATTTTAGAAAATCTGTGTGCTAATACCCACTAAAAGTGCAAATAAGTCGCGAATTTGTGTTTCTTGGCTTAGAAATGCAATAATACGCGTCGTCGACCATGACGAAGTAATGTGTGTCGATCACCAGCCTGTTTTTGATGGATCAGATAAATTTTAGGACAATCAGAGATCATCGATCGAATTCTAGAAAATTTGTGTGCTAATACGCACTGAAATTGTAAAAAATCACGAATTTATGTTCCTAGGCTTAGAAATTCAATAAAATTCAACATCGGCCATGACAAAGTAATGAATATCGATCACAATACTATTTGTGATGAACCGTGTGAATTTTTGGGCAATCAGAGATCGTCGATCGAATTCTAGAAAATTTATGTGCTAATATCCACCAAAAGTGCAAAAAATCACGAATTTGAGTTTCTTGGCTTAGAATTGCAATAATATATGAAGTTGGCCATGACTAAGTTATGGGTGTCGATCACCAGCCTATTGTTTATGGACTGGGTTAATTTTAGACCAATCAGAGACCGTCAACCGAATTTTAGATAATCTGTGAGCTAATACCCACCGAAAGTGCAAAAAATCTCGAATTTGAGTTTCTTGGCTTAGAAATGCTATAATATGTGATGTTGGCAATGACTAAGTTATGGGTGTCGATCACCAGCCTATTTTTGATGGACTTGGTGAATTTTAGACCAATCAGAGACCGTCAACCGAATTTTAGAAAATTTGTGAGTTAAAGTTCAAAAAGTCGCGAATTTCAGTTTCTTAGCTTAGAAATGCAATTATACGCGTTGTCGACCATGACGAAGTAATGTGTGTTGATCACCAGCCTGTTTTTGATGGATCAGATGAATTTTTGGACAATCAGAGATCATCGATCGAATTCTAGAAAATTTGTGTGCTAATACGCACCGAAATTGTAAAAAATCACGAATTTATGTTCCTAGGCTTAGAAATTCAATAAAATTCAACATCGGCCATGGCAAAATAATGAATATCGATCACAATACTCTTTGTGATGAACCGTGTGAATTTTAGGCCAATTAGAGATCGTCGATCGGATTATAGAAAATTTATGTGCTAATTTCCACCAAAAGTGCAAAAAATAACAAATTTGAATTTCTAGGCTTAGAAATGCAATAATATGTGACGTTGGCCATGACTAAGTTATGGGTGTCGATCACCACCTATTTTTGATGGATCGAGTGAATTTTAGACCAATCGAGACCGTCAACCGAATTTTAGACAACTGCGAGCTAATACCTACCAAAGTGCAAAAATCGTGAATTTGAGTTTGGCTTATAAATGCTATAATATGTGACGTTGAAAATGACTAAGTTATGGGTGTAGATCACGATCTATGTTTGATCGACTAGGTGAATTTTAGACCAATCAAAGACCGTCAACCGAATATTAGAAAATCTGTGTGCTAATACCCACTAAAAGTGCAAAAAAGTCGCGAATTTGAGTTTCTTGGCTTAGAAATGCAATAATACGTGTCGTCGACCATGACGAAGTAATGTGTGTCGATCACCAGCCTGTTTTTGATGGATCAGATGAATTTTAGGACAATCAGAGATCATCAATCGAATTCTAGAAAATTTGTGTGCTAATACACACCGAAATTGTAAAAAATCACGAATTTATGTTCCTAGGCTTAGAAATTCAATAAAATTCAACATCGGCCATGGAAAAGTAATGAATATCGATCACAATACTCTTTGTGATGAACCGTGTGAATGTTAGGCCAATCAGAGATCGTCGATCGAATTCTTGAAAATTTATATGCTAATATCCACCAAAAGTGCAAAAAATCACGAATTTGAATTTCTAGGCTTAGAAATGCAATAATATGTGACGTTGGCCATGACTAAGTTATGGGTGTTGATCACCAGCGTATTTTTGATGGACTGAGTGAATTTTAGACCAATCGAGATCACAACCGAATTTTAGACAATCTGTGAGCTAATACCTACCGAAAGTGCAAAAAATCAGGAATTTAAGTTTCTTGGCTTATAAATGCTATAATATGTGACGTTGAAAATGACTAAGTTATGGGTGTCGATCACCAGCCTATGTTTGATCGACTAGGTGAATTTTAGACCAATCAAAGACCGTCAACCGAATATTAGAAAATTTGTGTGCTAATACCCACTAAAAGTGCAAAACATTCGCGAATTTGAGTTTCTTGGCTTAGAAATGCAATAATACGCGTCGTCGACCATGACGAAGTAATGTGTGTTGATCACAAGCCTATTTTTGATGGATCAAATGAATTTTAGGACAATCAGAGATCATCAATCGAATTCTAGAAAATTTGTGTGCTAATACACACCGAAATTGTAAAAAATCACGAATTTATTGTTACACCCCGTATTTACAGGACATGTTTTAAGAACGTACGTAAGAACTCGCAAGTGTTAAATTTGAGACTTGTAAAATTTAACGGAATTATGGAATTGTCGGAAAACGTATTATTGTGACGAATGGGAGGGCGACATGTGTCACCCCCCTTATGTTGTCTTGGACGAATTGAAGCATGGACACAATGGTCATTTGACCCTTGTTTGGAAGACTAGTCTTGCTAGTAAGTCAAGCTTGAGAAGGTTGACTAAGTCAAAGGGTCCAAGTCTTGATATTTTATAAGATTTCATCCAAATCACCCATTTGTCCACACCTTGACCCTCCATGTCCCTTATAATACTACTAGTAGTGTGAGAGAGCCCAACACTTAGCAAAAATTTACAAAAAATTGGATGAACATAGGCATAAGCTCTCGGGTTCACCATTAGGAAGAAGGAAAAATTTTCGTTTCTTGTTCATTCAACTCCACACTTTAAACCAAGGTTCATGAGTGTTATGTAAGTGTATCTCAATAGAAAATCCTAAAAAGAGAGTTTACGTATTAGTCGCAAAGTGAAAACCTAGTGGCTTTCTAGGTTTTGGATCGACGTTTGAAGGAAAGTTGTTGGTATGGTGCTAAGGGTCTCAATAAGCGGATTGAAGTGTATCGAGAGGTTCTAAACTACTAAGGAGCGACTTCGGATTGGAATTTGGATTAAGGATCGTCGAGGTATAATCTTGTTCTTTGAAAG
The DNA here is from genome assembly GCA_029844215.1 of Przewalskia tangutica. Taxonomy (NCBI): domain Eukaryota; kingdom Viridiplantae; phylum Streptophyta; class Magnoliopsida; order Solanales; family Solanaceae; genus Przewalskia; species Przewalskia tangutica. Next base: position 17,715,779 of record CM056720.1, on the reverse strand, counting down.
TGTTACAAGATTATTTTTTGTTGTTGTTGTTAGCTTTATATGTTGCTAGCATGAAGTTGATATGTAGAAGTTTATAATGATTATGGATCGATTTTAGCCTTGGAAATCCGATATGTAATGTAAGCCATGTTAAGTTGGATTACTAATTGATCGTCTATTAGAATAGTCGCATGTTAAATTACTTGAAGATTATGGTTTATATTATCAAATACGACTTGATATCATGTTATGCTACCAATTCGGATTGAAATGGAAATTTGATAAGAATTGGTAGGTTGAACTCAAGGTGGCGAATTTGGACTTTTAGTTTGTTTTTCATTTGTATTGGACTACTTTCCAAAATGTGAGCCAATTGAAATGTTTAGTTTTTATTTGTATCGAGTACCTTATAGAAATTGTGAGCCAATTGGGGCTGTTTGGTTATTGTATTCGGCCTTGAAAAAGGTGGCAAAGTAAGTAGAAACAAAGGAAGTGCTGTCCGATTTTCCGAAGAATTTGGCGACTTAGCACTTAGAATATTCTACGTTCGAAGTAAGAGGTTAATGGACATATTGTGACCATTATAGGTTGAAGTACTAAGTATAGCGTATCCTACTGGGAGAGTGGAATAGCTATCAAGGTTGAAGTACTTTGGAGCATTTTGCTACGTGTCGATAATCGTCGCGAGGTATGTGAACCTCTTCCTTCCTTTGGCATGATCCTATGTATGGAATATACTTGTGGTATCATTTCATGTTTCCTTCTACTCTTAGAAGTTAAGAGGTAGTTGTGTGATTTACTCTATGGAGAACTTTTCCTATCTTTTGAGCATGACTAGTTGCACGTATGTAGTACGGTAGACGTACAAGACTATGACATTCTTTACTTGTTTTATGTAATGCCAATGCCAAGTCGGGTGAGTTAGAGATTAACTCGCTTCTTTGAAAGTATAAAGGATGTCTTAAGTTTTATTAAGGTTAAGGGACTTAAAGAGTTTTAAAAGTATGTGATACTTGTTAGTTTAAATGTATAAGTCCCTTGGATAGGAAAGTGTATATGGCTAAGGTATAAAGTGAATATAACGGCTTTATGGGAAGTTAGTTATATTTGCCTTATGGAAAGATAAATGACTTGACTATGTAAAGAGACAACTTGATTTTACGGCATCAATTGCCTAAGGTTTTATAATAAAAAGGAGTCGAGTTGATTTGGCTAATTTACGGCACAAATGAGAATAAGTATCGAACAAGCCACTGCATCATTAATAAAGGAAAATGTAATGACAATCCATTATGTTAAAACAAGTAGAAATCCTCCATCTGCATAGAAGCTAAGATAAGACAAAATTGTATTACATTTTCTAGATCATGGCTACTTGAATAAGATCGTTATAAATAAGTATAACTTATTCACGACGCACCAAAGATTTGTTACTAATTTTAAAAGAGTTTACGTATGAAGCTTTTAAGACTTTGAAACTTGTTTTCTTAAAAGATAAGAGACTTGAAGTATTTTGAAAGTTAAGAGAATTGATTTGAATGTATAAATCTCTTAGTTATAAAAGGAATGAGTTTGTCTAAAACCATAAAGGGTTATAACGACTTTATGGGAAGTTGGTTATAACGGCTTTATGGAAGGATAAGAGAATGGTTTTCTCTAATAACGAAATCAAGGAATAACTAGTATTAAGGAAGGGCAAATTGTTTTAAAGGTACCAATTGCTTAAGGTTTTTAATAAAGAAGTCACTTGATTTAGAAGCCGGTAATTGTATTTCTAAAAAGGTATTGTGACTTGTCTTGAAAAGTAGATATGACTTGATATTACGGTTATTAGTATCTTGGAAGTTTTTTTTTTAAAAGAGAATCATTTTAGAGGACTAGAGGCACGTAGTACGTTGGGTTAAATTCCCGGATTTTATAATGACACGATTAGTGCCTTAAGTAAACAAAAATGAGAGTGTATATGAACAGGCTAATAAGAAGTTAGGGGATTTCTTAACTTGCTTATGTTATGTATGATAAGTCGGTAGTGCTTATGTTATGTATGATAAACCGGTAGGGCTTATGTTATGTATGATGGCCGGTTGAGTCAGGGTAAGAGTATAAGTGAGGGGTAAACCCCCAAGATGTTGTACCACCTGCTTTATGTGTTGTTTGACGACCGGTTGAGTCAGGGTAAGAGTATAAGTGAGGGGTAAACCCCCAAGACGCTGTACCACCTGCTTTATGTGTTGTTTGAGGACCAGTCGAGATAGGGTAAGAGTATAAATGAGGGGCAAGCCCCAAGACGTTATACCACCTTCTCCAGGGTAAGAGTATAAATGAGGGGCAAGCCCCAAGACGTTATACCCCCTGCTTTACCACCTTCTCCAGGGTAAGAGTATAAATGAGGGGCAAGCCCCAAGACGTTATACCACCTGTTTTGATTGATATTATGGGTGTGAGACCCATGGTTATGTTTTACACTTTCACCGCCGATGATGGGGATTCCACGGGCATGCTTTGATATTGGTGTGACTTGATCGCGTCCCAGTTGGGCCGGGTAGATATGTGTCCCTCCGTAGTGGGCCGGACTATGTTATGAAAGATAAGTAAGTTATATGGTAATGAACTTAATGATTCTTTTTCTAATAATGTACGTAAGAATGTGACTATAACTTTTATTGGGAATGGAAAGGTTAATAAGGTACGATTAAGTTCATAAGTGGTAATGACACGCAGGATCCGTATGTATTTTTATACTTGTCCTTGTCATTCTTTTGTACGATTATGATCTGCTTATCGCACGTTATTTCGCTCCATATTCGCATTTTTGTTATCGACTTCTTCGTGGCCGCGCTCATGCCCGCAGTTTAGGTACACATTGTGGATCCGCGAGCGTAGGATCCCGGTCAGAAGTTGAGATGGCTCCAGTGTTCGAGTTGTCACGTTTATGTTTATTCGTGGTACGGCGGGCCTTGTCCCGCCACGCTTGTTATGACAAAACTCTTAGGTCCGTAGTCACATATCGGGTCGCTTTGTAAAAGAAATGAGGCAACTGCTTCGGTTGTATTTATATATGTTCAGGAAGGTAGCCCTATCGGCTAACCTGTTGTTTTACTTCCGATGTTTTATTTATAAGTTTCATGTATGTTCCGCTGATTTTCTCTGATGTTTACCTGTAAGGGTGCCCAGGTAGGGCATTAGTCGCGGTCCCGGGGTCGGGTCGTGACATTTATGTTCCTAGGCTTAGAAATTCAATAAAATTCAACATCGGCCATGGCAAAGTAATGAATATCGATCACAATACTCTTTGTGATGAACCGTGTGAATGTTAGGCCAATCAGAGATCGTCGATCGGATTCTAGAAAATTTATGTGCTAATATCCACCAAAAGTGCAAAAAATCACGAATTTGAATTTCTAGGCTTAGAAATGCAATAATATGTGACGTTGGCCATGACTAAGTTATGGGTGTTGATCACCAGCGTATTTTTGATGGACTGAGTGAATTTTAGACCAATCGAGATCCAACCGAATTTTAGACAATCGTGAGCTAATACCACCAAAGTGCAAAAAATCGCGAATTTGAGTTTCTTGGCTTAGAAATGCTATAATATGTGACGTTGGAAATGACTAAGTTATGGGTGTCGATCACCAGCCTATGTTTGATGGACTAGGTGAATTTTAGACCAATCAGAGACCGTCAACCGAATTTTATAAAATCTGTGTGCTGATACCCACTAAAAGTGCAAATAAGTCGCGAATTTGAGTTTCTTGGCTTAGAAATGCAATAATACGCGTCGTCGACCATGACGAAGTAATGTGTGTCGATCACCAGCCTGTTTTTGATGGATCAGATGAATTTTAGGACAATCAGAGATCATCGATCGAATTCTAGAAAATTTGTGTGCTAATACGCACCGAAATTGTAAAAAATCACGAATTTATGTTCCTAGGCTTAGAAATTCAATAAAATTCAACATAGGCCATGACAAAGTAATGAATATCGATCACAATACTATTTGTGATGAACCGTGTGAATTTTTGGGCAATCAGAGATCGTCGATCGAATTCTAGAAAATTTATGTGCTAATATCCACCAAAAGTGCAAAAAATCACGAATTTAAGTTTCTCGGCTTAGAATTGCAATAATATATGACGTTGGCCATGACTAAGTTATGGGTGTCGATCACCAGCCTATTGTTTATGGACTGGGTTAATTTTAGACCAATCAGAGACCGTCAACCGAATTTTAGATAATCTGTGAGCTAATACCCACCGAAAGTGCAAAAAATCTCGAATTTGAGTTTCTTGGCTTAGAAATGCTATAATATGTGACGTTGGCAATGATTAAGTTATGGGTGTCGATCACCAGCCTATTTTTGATGGACTTGGTGAATTTTAGACCAATCAGAGACCGTCAACCGAATTTTAGAAAATTTGTGAGTTAAAGTTCAAAAAGTCGCGAATTTGAGTTTCTTAGCTTAGAAATGCAATAATACGCGTCGTCGACCATGACGAAGTAATGTGTGTCGATCACCAGCCTGTTTTTGATGGATCAGATAAATTTTAGGACAATCAGAGATCATCGATCGAATTCTAGAAAATTTGTGTGCTAATACGCACCGAAATTGTAAAAAATCACGAATTTATGTTCCTAGGCTTAGAAATTGAATAAAATTCAACATCGGCCATGACAAAGTAATGAATATCGATCACAATACTCTTTTTGATGAACCGTGTGAATGTTAGGCCAATCAGAGATCGTCGATCGTATTCTAGAAAATTTATGTGCTAATATCCACCAAAAGTGCAAAAAATCACGAATTTGAATTTCTAGGCTTAGAAATGCAATAATATGTGACGTTGGCCATGACTAAGTTATGGGTGTTGATCACCAGCGTATTTTTGATGGACTGAGTGAATTTTAGACCAATCAGAGACCGTCAACCGAATTTTAGACAATCTGTGAGCTAATACCTACCGAAAGTGCAAAAAATCGCGAATTTGAGTTTCTTGGCTTAGAAATGCTATAATATGTGACGTTGGAAATGACTAAGTTATGGGTGTCGATCACCAGCCTATGTTTGATGGACTAGGTGAATTTTAGACCAATCAGAGACCGTCAACCGAATTTTAGAAAATCTGTGTGCTGATACCCACTAAAAGTGCAAATAAGTCGCGAATTTGAGTTTCTTGGCTTAGAAATGCAATAATACGCGTCGTCGACCATGACGAAGTAATGTGTGTCGATCACCAGCCTGTTTTTGATGGATCAGATGAATTTTAGGACAATCAGAGATCATCGATCGAATTCTAGAAAATTTGTGTGCTAATACGCACCGAAATTGTAAAAAATCACGAATTTATGTTCCTAGGCTTAGAAATTCAATAAAATTCAACATCGGCCATGACAAAGTAATGAATATCGATCACAATACTATTTGTGATGAACCGTGTGAATTTTTTGGCAATCAGAGATCGTCGATCGAATTCTAGAAAATTTATGTGCTAATATCCACCAAAAGTGCAAAAAATCACGAATTTGAGTTTCTTGGCTTAGAATTGCAATAATATATGACGTTGGCCATGACTAAGTTATGGGTGTCGATCACCAGCCTATTGTTTATGGACTGGGTTAATTTTAGACAAATCAGAGACCGTCAACCGAATTTTTGATAATCTGTGAGCTAATACCCACCGAAAGTGCAAAAAATCTCGAATTTGAGTTTCTTGGCTTAGAAATGCTATAATATGTGACGTTGGCAATGACTAAGTTATTTTTTTTTTTTATTTTTTATGAAGCCGATATGATTTTATATATAAAAAGATGTACAGGGGGCCCCCGTAGGGGAAAATACACTGCTCATCAGCAGGAGTGCAAAAAGAAGGACGATGCAATAATCAAATAAGCAATGATCATCACCGAGTTTATAACATACTCGATGATGATACTACAAATGCGGATACAAACAAAATGAAGATACAATGTAAGCCTAAAGCTATAAAATACCTCCGCATACAAAGTCTTGATCAAGTGTCTCTTCTGTCATCCCCGGATATTCTAGAAATCGATCATGTACTAGGAATTCAGGTCGGATCCGATCGGATCTTGTAGTGATGGATGAGGTTGCCCGATGTGTAATCTTTAGAGCATCTCTGTCGGAACCAATGGGCTGTGCGCCGAGCCATCAACGCATCTGTCATTTTCCTAAGTATCCGATCTAACTCGCCGAGATCAATCCCATGTATTTTCCATTTCTGCCGTCTCATATCTGCTATCATCCGCCGCTCACGTGCGATGAGTGTAGAGGCTGATGTGCACAGTAACTGTTCCTCTTCCTTTCGGGCCTCTCTAATGATATCCAAAGATGGGCCATAGTTGTTCGCGCGTGTCACCCGCGACTCGACGCCAACTGAGCTGTTCTCGCTTCCATGAAGGTTTTGATGAAATCTGTGCATTGCTCAGTTAATTTCATCACCGTTCGCAATCTCAGATCCTGAATATCCCTGTTCCTAATCGGAACAGCCCCGTCTGAACCAGTCGGAAGCGCTGGTGTAACCTGTGGAATCTCATCACCCTGAAGCCTTATGCCCATAAAAGGATCAGAATCATCCGTGTAAGCATCCGATACCTCAGGAGTGCAATCTGCTACAGCTGGTGTATCCATCACTGTATCCCTATCCTCATCAAATAAGTCAGTCATGGCTTCCTCATGGATATCAACCTCTACCTCTACATCATCATCCTCAGCAGTGACAAACTCATTACCACAAATCCTCCTCACACTATCGTAAGAGGTCGCTAGTATAAGCTTGGTTCAAAGACACAGAATTCTTGGCTAAAGAAGGTAGCACAAGATTAACAGTAGGGGAAGAGGGAGCGGAAGAAAAGATAGGGCGTTTAGCTTTGGCTTTCCCAATATCCAGTGGGGATAATGGGTGAGTAAGGGTGAGTGAGGGGAGGGGTGTGGTATCTGGAGGGGGGGTAGGTTGGGGGGGAGGGGTGGGGGCCGGAGGTGGGATGGGTTCTGATGGAAAAAGGGGGGTGATGTCAGGTAGAGATGGCTGTGGTGTGGTCTCAGGTGGGTTTGGTTCAAGAGGAGGGGGAGGGTGAGTGGTCTCAGGTGGGGTGGGCAATGTGGTAAGGGGCTGAGTTATAGTAGGGAGGGTGGGGATAGGTAAGGTGGAGGAGGTGCTAGCAACGGTGGGAAGTGATTGTGCCATGAATTGAAATAAAGGAAGGGAGTTTTGTTGATGGTTCGGAGTAGGTGTGGGGGTAGGTAGTGGAGTGGGGGTGAGTGGAATTTCTGAGGGTTGTGCTATAGAGGTTTGTGTTTTTTTATTTGGAGGTTGTTTTTGGTTAACTTTAGATTTTTGAGGCTGGTTTTGATTCCCAGTATTTTTGGTCTTTGGCTTTTGAAACCAGTATTGCTTGGGCCTGGGTTTCATTTCCTAATCTGCCACCCATCTATTTTGAAGAGTCTACTTTACTATCATTTGCTTCTGTTGTGGGTAGACCGATATGTATTGATACCGCAACAAAAAATAAGACCCGACCTAGTTGTGCTAGGGTGAAGGTTGAGTTAGATTTGTTGCGTGAACACCCCAAACAAATCCAAATCCAAATCGCCAAAGAGGGAGGTATTCAAACGAATTTCTATAAGATTCAGTTTGACTTTCTCCCAAAGTATTGCACTAATTGCTCCCTTCAAGGACATGATGTGCACGGGTGTTGGAAACTCAATCCTTCGATGAGACCTTTGAAGGACAAAGAAAACACCCATCCTGCTCCTCCTCCTCCAAAAGACAACCTACAAAATCCAAATCCCCCGGATAATCCAAACAAAACAAACAATCCACCCAAAAATCCAAATCAAGCCAAAGAAGTCCCAAAAAATCCAAATCAAGCCAAAGAGGCCCCCAAAAATCCAAATGACTGGCAAACAGTTGCCAGTAAAAAACGAAAGAAAAATACTCCACAAGTTCAAAAGCCAAAGACCAAAAATACTGGGAATCAAAACCAGCCTCAAAAATCTAAAGTTAACCAAAAACAACCTCCAAATAAAAAAACACAAACCTCTTGGGGCTTGCCCCTCATTTATACTCTTACCCTATCTCGACCGGTCGTCAAACAACACATAAAGCAGGTGGTACAGCGTCTTGGGGGTTTACCCCTCACTTATACTCTTACCCTGGAGAAGGTGGTATAACGTCTTGGGGCTTGCCCCTCATTTATACTCTTACCCTATCTCGACCGACCATCAAACAAGACATAAGCACTACCATGTCTTTTATAAAAATCCGGGAATTTAACCCAAGTACTACAAATAACGGAAGCATACCCGTGGAATCCCACATCACTGTCGGTACGTCCAAGTAACTTACAACAAGACAGCCGGCCCTCCAACCGAGAGTCACGACAACGTAATAAAACATAATACTCGCACTCAAAGGCTATCACCAACACATATAGGCTAATTCTCAATTAACCAAGCCAAAGTACTTATCAGGGCATACTTAGACAAATTCCCAATAAATCAAGCCAAAGTACTAATCAAGGCACACTTAGACAAATTCTCAATTTATCAAGCCAAAGTACTAATCAAGGCATCACATAGAATTATTCTCAATTAAACAGGCCAAAGTACTACGTACGTACATTCTTTTTAAGAGACTCCTTTTTGTGTAAAACCCCAAGATACTAACACCCGTAGTATCCAGGCTCGTGTACATTTCACATAAGTCACAATACTTTTATAAATACATTTCTGGCTAAATCAAGTGACCCATACATAAAAGCTTTAAGCAAGTGATACCTTTAAATCACATTGCCCTTCCTTAAAACAAGTTAATTCTTTGATTACTTTATTAGAGAAAACCATTCTCCTAACTTTCCATAAAGCCGTTATAACCAACTTCCCATAAAGCCGTTATAACCCTTTATGGTTTTAGACAAAACTCTTTCCTTTTGTAACCAAGAGACTTCTACTTTTTGAAACCAAGTATTATATACTTTCAAATCAATTCTCTTAACTTTCAAAAATACAATTAGTCTCTTAACCTTAGAAATCAAGTGACTCCTTTTATTATAAAACCTTAGGCAATTGATGCCTTAAAATCAAGTTGCTTTTTTACTAAAATCAAGTCATTTATCTTTCCATAAAGCAAATATAACCAACTCCCCATAAAGTCGTTATATTCACTTTATGCCTTAGCCAAAAAATATAATTTCCTATCCAAGGGACTTATATGTTTAAAACGGAACAAGTATCACATACTTTAAAACTCTTCAAGTCCCTTAACTTTCATAAAACTTTAGACATCCTTTATACTTTCAAAGAAGGGAGTTAATCTCCTAACTCACCCGACTTGGCTATTCATAAAACTAGTAAAGGATATCAGGGTGTTGTACGTCTACCGTACTACACACGTGCAACTAGTCATGCTCAAAAGATAGGAAAAGTTCTACATAGAGTAAATCACACAACTACCTCTTAACTTCTAAGAGTAACAGGAAACATGAAATGATACCACAGGTATATTCCATACATAGAATCATGCCAAAGGAAGGAAGAGGTTCACATACCTCGCGACGATTATCGACACGTAGCAAAATGCTCCAAAGTACTTCAATCTTGATAGCTATTCCATCCTTCAAGTAGGATACGCTATACTTAGTACTTCAACCTATAATGGCCACAATACGTCCATTAACCTCTTACTTTAAACGTAGAATATCCTAAGTGCCAAGTCACTAACTTCTACGGAAAATCGGACAGCACCTCCTTTGTTTCTACTTACTTTGCCACCTTTTTCAAGGCCGAATACAATAACCAAACAGCCCCAATTGGCTCACAACAATATAGAAGGTAGTCCAATACAAATGAATAACCAAACAGCCCCAATTGGCTCACAATTTAGAAGGTAGTCCAATACAAATGAATAACCAACTAATACAAACTACAAGTCCAAATTCGGCCACCTTGAGTTCAACAATACCAATTCTTATTCAATTTCCATTTCAATCCAAATTGGTAGCATAATATGATATCAAGTCGCATTTGGTTATAACTACCATAATCTTCAAGTCAATAACATGCGATTCTAACAACGATTAAATTGTAATTCAACTTAGTCATGGATTACATTACATTCGGATTTCCAAGGCTACAATCAATCCATAACCCTTATAAACTTCAACACATATACTTCATGCTAGCAACATGTAAAGATAACAACAATAAAAAAAAAATCTTGTAACACTTCTAAAGAACAAGATTATACCTCCACGAAACTTAATCCAATCTTCAAATCCGAAGTCGCTCCTTAGCAACCTAGAGCCTCTTCAAGACACTACAATCCGCTAGTTGAGACCCTTAGAACAACACCAACAATTTTCCTTCAAGCTTCCAAACAAAACCTAGAAAGACAACTAGGTTTTCGCTATGCACTAACCCGAAAACTATCTTTTTCCGAGATTTTTCTATTGAGATATGCTTACAATATCCTCAAGAACCTTGGTTTAAAGTGTGGAGTTGAATGGACAAGGAACAAAAAAAATTTCTTCTTCTTGAGAGAGAACCCGTGAGCCTTTTGCTATGTTTCTTCAATTTGTGTGGAATTTTTCTAAGTGTTTTAGCTTGTCTACTACTACTAGTATTATATAGTGCAAAGTAGGGTCAAGATGCAAACAATTGGGTGGTTTGGATGATCTCTTATAAAATATCAAGACTTGTGGGACCTTTGACTTTGGTCAAGAAACTCAAGCTCATTAATTGGAAGACTTTGTCATCTTAAGACTATGGTCAATGACCATTTTGGCCATGCCTATTTCGTCCAAGGCATCAATAAGGGGGGGTGACACGTGTCGCCCTCCCATTCGTCACAACAAAACGTTTTCCGACAATTTCATAATTCTGATAATTTTTTTTACAAGTCTCAAATCTTAACACTTGCGAGTTCTTACGTATGTTCTTAAAGCATGTCTTGTAAATACGGGGTGTAACATTCTTCCCCCCTTAGAAACATTCATCCTCGAATGTTCTTTCGAAGTCCAATCTAATTAAAACGCGACATAGTCTCATTATACTACACCCTTCTTACGACATATGCCACCCATGGCCACATAACAATTTTATACTAAGATGTCATCCTTGGCACTCACGACGCCAACCAGCCCATACTTATAATGACCTCAAAGTCCGTCATAATCCCCTCTACTAGGTCTACTAGGGTTCCGACGATCAGATCATCACCGGGAAAACCTCATATTCCCGCTCAGCTACCACCCCACATACACTCACGGGTGTAGTTACCTCGAAAGGTTCTTATGGATTCAGGCTCTATTGCTTTACACTTGGTTGTTATCTTTCTTACTGGTCGCGCTCTTTCCGTACTTCCAACTCATACTAGTATACATAACTTCCATACCAATTCTGGCCTCTAATCTTTGGAGTCACTCTATAATACAATATACGACTATTTCCGGCTTTCATGACCTGGTTCCGGTGGAACGCGTCCACGAACCCGTAAAACCATTAACTAGACTTGGGCCTTGCGCCCTCGTGACCCCGTCACGTAGCGGAAATACTACCAACTGATCCCACTCCATTCCAGTCCATGGGGAGACCGTGCAGTCCTCGGCACTCAGCGTCGCACTTAACTCTTATTCTTGGTCTATAATAAATCTTTCTACCCGAGAAGACCTTGTACATCTAAGGTCTCAGCGGTCAGCGATATTCTTAGGCTCGCAATTTCCATGCTCCAAGCCTACCTTATCAGTCCCCCCGTAAACGGGTACAAAAACTTCTCATAATACCATGACCATGTTGTCTCGATCACAACAACCATTGCTTACTCTATACAGACCTCATCCGTATAATTCTCTTAAGCTTACTACGCAGCTTAATCTATTAACATGACATTCCGTTAAGTTCCTTAATATGGCGTCTTAAGGGTTCACTACCCTATCAGACAGCTCATCCTTTCCCAATAATCTCAAAATAAAACACAAGACCTTGGCGAAAATTCATTAACTATTCCATACCTTCCCGGTATCTAGTTAGTCTTTACCACTCTTGGTAAATCTAAAACCATTCTAGGCAACCCATAAATGACCCTCATACATAACTTCGTATAGATGTATGTCACAATACCAACTATACTATATCATTACCAACCTGGATACACAATCCACATCGTCCTTTCTGGTCATCTGCTTTCTCGTAGTGCAATCAACATAACTCGTTAGGGAGACGACCTACAACAACAGCTCTATGCACGATCTCGGTGAGAAGAATGAAACCAATCCTAAATGTCCTGCAACCTCGATTATAGATGTGGTGCACGACACACCGATAATCAAGACTCGACTAGACACGGTCTGTAGACACTTTCCGAGGACTAACTGCTCTGATACCACTCTTGTCACGACCGACCGGGGCGCGATCGTGCCCTACGGGCACCCTGCTCGTATACATCGAGAATAGCGGCGGAACATACACAACATAAACACGTGTGTAAATAAAAGCGTCACGAGCTAGCCGATCGTGCCGCTTCCATAATATAACATAATCAAAGTACAACTCGATTCTTACCAACCACATATGTGAATACGCACTTCTAGGAATAACAATCGAGCATCGTGGCGGGGACGGGGCCGCCATACCACGAATATACATAAATCTACTACCTCAGGGAAACCGTAGAAGAGATAAGCCTCCGGAGCAAATTGAGCTTTTCTCAAAACTGAACCGAGATCCTATGAGCAAGGATCACCAACATGGGTACCTAAAACCTGCGGGCATGAACGCGGCCCGAAGGGGTCGATAACAGTGCGAATATGGAGCGAAATAACGTCTGATAAGCAGATCATAACTGTACAAAAGAATGACAAGGACAAGTACAAAAATACATACCAGATCCTACCGTGTCATTACCACTTATGAACTTAATCGTAGCTTATTATCTTTTCCCATTTTCAATAAAAGTTATAGTCACATTCTTATGTACATGATTAGGAAAATCATTAAGTTCATTACCATATAACTTACTTATCTTTCATAACACAATCCGCCCTTTATGGAGGGCGATATACTACCCGGCCCAATTCAGGACGCGATCAAGTCACACAAAATAGCAAAGTGTGGCCGTGGAATCCCCCATCACTGCCGACAGCTATAAGTGTCAAATATAACCATGTGACGCGCCCGTGGCATCCCCCACCATTGTCGGCGTACATCACGACCGTCGGGGCCGTGGATCGTGCCTTCAAGGCACCCAAGTAGTCATACATCGAGTAATCACGGAAATATAAAGCAAGACATGAAACGATTTATAAAATAAGACCACGCTTATGTGAGAAAACATCGCCTTTCGGCATATATATATATAATCATGGTTTAGCGATTACATCCGAAACTCGTACAACATGACTACAGCACTTAAGGAAATATACAACTATGGCGGGACAGGGGCCGCCATACCCTGCATACAAAACTATCTACAACAGGAGATCATACCAAAAGTAGAGCCTCGGAAGAGATGGAGCTCCGACACCAACGTAGAGATCCTAAGGATGCGGATCTAGCACTGCTTGCCCACTGCGGCATGAACGCAGCCCGAAGGAGGTCGATAACAGTACTAAGTATGCGAAATCGTAAAATACTTAAATGAAAACATATCATTTTAAAACCAGTTTACAAATATGTGTGAAACAACGAGAAACGCACGTGAGTACATCACAAACAAGAGCAACAATAGGTAATCGTAATAGGTCTTGTCTAGGCCGCGAATGATCGAAAGCAGGCCACTCGCCCATATCATCATCGTGCAAGCCTAATCTGAACTCGAGTCGCGTAGGCCACTCACGTGGGCGCGTGAGGTATAACCCGCATCGAGGGTAGCTACTCCTCGGCATCGCCCCGACTCGTTGTCGCATGGCCACATAGACGCGTGAGGTATAACCCGCATACTAACACGGAACTCTCGTAGCTCGCGCAGGCCCCCTGGACCCGCATGAGGTATTCTCGAATCATGGTCCTGCATCGCTGAGTCTACCCCGCGTCGGAGCGACTTAACCCGGTATCATCTCAAGAGGTGAGTGATAGTATACTAACATAACAACTTATCTTTTAAACAACATAAGCACAACAAGGATACTCACCTATACAAACGTTACAAGATACTAACACACATAGCATCATATCACGTCTACTTATCAAACCATCTTTATTATTCTTTTCACAATATAAGTCCGTTATAAACACATAGGCAAACTTGTTTCTTTTATAAATCTTAAGTGGTTATACTTACTTCCCATAAAGCTAGTATAACTCTTAAACCAATTAGTTCTCTTACATTAATATGATTGAGAGTCTTTTGAAATGTTTTGATTCTCTTTTTTTATTCAGCTTAAGCGTGAGGCATTCGTAAGTATTATTCGAGCTTAAGCGTGAGGCATTGCCGTAAGTATTATTCGAGCTTAAGCGTGAGGCATTGCCGTAGTTATATTGTAAAATATCATGCTTTAGGAAGAATCACATACCTTCTCGTGAAAACCACCGCCAAGTTGAATATGTCATGCAGAGAGTCACCTATAATAGTCACAGATATCTATTAAAGACTACTCAAGGTCATTCTAAGCAGAGGGTTCATAATTCTACGGTAAGTCGGGCAGCACTTCCCTACCCGTGAGCTATATAAGTCTCTGTGAAAACAAATCTATGTAAGTATAGTTTGATTATTCTTCTTTAAACCGCCCTACCGTGATAATGATTCAATTCTATTCGTGATATACTTCTAAGTATTTATACTTATCCATACTACAACAAGATAAATATTCTAATTCAAAAGAGGTTAGGATTATTACCTCGGTAAGCCCAATAATATCCTAGAAAAGTCGCGCTGAGCAAGGTTTTGCTCTAAGTTGTATGCTCAAGAACCCAGAAGTTCTTCACAACTTCTACTAAGTACTAAGGTATTTGGGCTAGGGTATTTTGGGCATTATAACGATACAAGAAGGTAACTTTTCTACCAAGGGAGGGGGGTAGATCTTTGGCTAGGCTAGGGGGGGGTATTCGGCCAAGGCCACTTAGGCTAGAGGGGGAAGAGGGCTTGGACGAAATGGCTAACAAGGGAGAAGGGAGGATTTTCAAGACTTGGAAAGTAATTTGTGGATGAAGAACTCTTCATCTTAAGGGGGGTATTTATAGGTCAAGAAGTGGCCAACCAATGGCCAAGATTTAGACAAGTGCAAGGCAAGTGTAGGGTGAGGATTAACTAAACACAAATATCCTACCAACTCCTTGACTTGTGCACAAGGCACAAAAAACGTGCACCCTATTGTTCAAATCGTCCAAATGGACGATTTCAAGTCCATCAATGGGAGGGTGCCAAGTGTTGCCCTCCCGTTGGTCCAAAATGTTTCGTCTCTCGGAAAAATCCGCAAAATAAGAAATGGCATAGCGGAATTTACTCATTTAAAGTCGTGGAAACGTTTAGTCGGAAAGCGATTCTTTTAGTGAGTTGTGTACAAAATAAAACGTCAAGGCTTATCTTTAAGGCTAGACTTTCGTGACGTATTCCCTTACGTACATACTGAAATACGGTATAACATTCTCCCTTAGAAACATTCGTCCGAATGTTCCTTCCAAACGATTATCGAAGAAGCTTAAGCGATTGTAAATGCCACACACGCCACGAGCAACACTTAGGCGTAAACGATAACGAAAATTTACAAGTAGGAAAGTGAATTTACGGAGGTGTGGGAATAGGTGAGGATACTTCCGCCTCATGTCCTCTCGGCTTCCACGTCATCTCTCCCCGAGCTCGTTCGCCACAAGACTTTGTGGAAGCCACGTCCTTGGTCAGACGCCTAACGACGATCGACTATCGCTATGGAATCTCCTCATACGATAACCCTCGATCACTGGACATCGTCAATCGGGTGTACCACAGATGGATCCGATACATCTCGCCGGCGTAGATACGTGAAAAACCGGATGCATCGCCTCGGATCGGACGGCAGATCAACTCATAGGCAACCTTGCCTACCTGCGGACAATCGAAACGGCCCGATGTACCTGGTGAGTTTCCCCTTCTTCCGAATCTCATCACACCCCATGGGTGACACCTTAGGAAAACCCAATCATGAACCTCGAACTCAAGATGCCGACGACGATGATCTGCATACGACTTCATCGACTACGAGTGTCGATAGCGCTCTCGGATAAGCTTCACCTTATCCACTGCTTTGTACCAAATCTGGTCCCACTAGCCGCCCTCGCCCACATCGAACCAACCTATAGGCGATCTGCACTTCCTCCCATACAAGGCCTCATAAGGCGCCATCCCGAATCTTTGGAGTGGTAGCTATTATTATCTGCGAACTCAACTAGAGGCAAATGATCCTCCCAACTACCACTGAAGTCAATAACCGGGCTCGCGAGATATCCTCGCAGTGCGGATAGTGCGCTCTGCTGTCCCGTCTGCGTGGATGAAATGCGATTACTCGTGCTCACTGCGTCCCTAAACCCCTCGGAAGGACCTCGAGTTAGCCGTGGAACCGGGCTCCTCATGCGATATGATCGAGTAGGGACTCCATGCGATCGACGATCTCTCGGATGTAAAGTCCGCATAATCCTCAGCCGAAAAAGTCGTCCTGACGGGAAGAAAGTGTGCGGATTTCGTCAGCCTGTCGACGATAACCCATATAGAATCATGTCTCCTCTGAGTGCGAGGTAATCCTGTGATGAAGTCCATGTTGATTACCTCCCACTTCCAGGTCGGGATCTCAATAAATGCGTAACAAACCACCGGGCCTCGGTGCTCTACCTTCACTGCGACAACATGGGCGAGCTACGAACTCGCAACGTCCTCTTCAAGCCATCCCACCAATACACGGATCTAAGGTCGTGGTACATCTTGGTCGACCGGATGGATAGTAACGCGCCGTGTGCTTCCCAAGAACTCTGCCAAGTCACGAAACATCCGAACACACGATGCGCCCTCAAACCTTAGCACCCCATCAGTGCTACCTCAGGACCGCCCTCACGAAGAGGCGTATCACGATATCGAATCAAAGTGGATCCTCGAGCGTTGCCTCTTCACCTCGCCGGCGATGGAAGACTCGGCAACCTCACGAACTCTAACCCATCGCTATCGTAATCAATCAAGCGGACACAAGGCTCGCTAATCGATGCAAATCACGAACCATGTCCCTCCTCTCTAGTTGTACATCGATAGGCTCCCATCGACTACGACTAAGAGCATCCGCCACATTGGCCTTCGGGTGGTACGGGATATCAACATCGTAATCCTTAAGCAACTCTAACCACCGTCTCGCCGTAAGTTCGGCTCCTCTGGTGAAGATATACCGGAGGCTCTTGTGGTCCGTATAAATATCCACGTGAACCCCATACAAATAGTGCCTCAGATCTTGGCGTGAATCACGGTGCAACTCCAAATCATGGGTGGGGTAGTTCCTCTCGTGTTTCCTCGGTGTCGGGATGCATATGCTATAACCCGCCATCTTTGCATCAACACACATCCCAACCCGATGCCCGACGCATCACAATACACGACATAACCATCTCGACCTCCGGAAGAGTAAGAGCGGGGCGGTCGTCGATCTCTCTTTCAAGAATCGAAACCCCGCTCCAAGCATCGATCCTGGAACTTGGCGCCACGAGTCGGCTAGTCAATGGTGCGAGATAAGCAAACTTCTCCACGAACCGATAATAACTGCAAGGCCCGAGCTGCGAACCTCTGCCGAGTAGTAGGTCTCGCCAAGTCTCGATCGCCGATCTTGGCGTATCAACTCGAATGCCATCGGCCCACAATATGCCCAGAAACGCCATCAAGTCACCAAAACTCACATTTGGAAAACTTGGCGTATAATCTGCAGTCTGGAGAATCACAAGCCATCGCCTCAAATGCTCGCGTGCTCGCTTCTGGCGAGAATAAACCAAGATATCATCAATGAACACTATCACAAACGTGTCCAAAAATGGTTTGAACACTCGGTTCATCAAATCCATGAATACCACGAGCATTGGTCAACCCAAAAGACATGACCACGAACTCATAATGCGTCTGGGTCCGAATGCGATCTAGGGACATCCACCTCTCGACACGAACGATGATAGCCCGACGCAGATCAATCTTGGAGAAACATCTCGCGCTCGCAACTGGTCGAACAAATCATCAATCACGGGAAGGGGTATCGTTCTTAATGGTCACCTTGTTCACCGTAATCAACACACATGCGCGGCGTCCGCCCTTCTTCTTCACGAACAATACGGCGCCCCAGGGAAACACTGGCCTAATGAAGCCCTTCTCCGGAAATCCTCGGTGGTCCTTCACTCTCTCAACTCGGCGGTGTGCCATTCGTATGGCGGAATGGAAATAGGCGAGTATCGCAATATGTCAATACAAAACTCAATCTCCTCTCGGGAGGATACGGGAGGTCATCCGGGAACACGTCTGGGAACTCGTGACTATGGAACCGATGAAAATCTGTACCGCACCTCGATATCAAACACTCGAACTAGATGGTAGATATACCCGCCGCACCATCTTCCTAGCCTTGAGGTAGGAAATAAACCTACCCTCGGCGATCTGGTGCTCCTTCCCACTCAACAACCGGCTCGCCGAAAGCTGGAACCGTACTACTCTCTCTCTGCGGTCTACATTGGCATAGCATGAAGCTAGCCAATCCATCCCCATAATCACGCCGGTCAATCATCTCCAACTCTATCAAGTCGGCGGTCCGACGATAAATGGTCACAGGACAAGCCCTATATACCCGCCGAGCTACCACCGAATCACCCACTGGCGTAGCTACCTCGAAAGGGTCTATGGACTCAGGCTCTATCCCTATCCTACTAGCAACAAGGGGAGATATATAGGACAGAGTAGAACCCGGATCTATCAAGGCATAAACATCAAACCCAGAAACTGATAAGGTACCTGTGACGACATCAGGTGAGGCCTCCTGATCCTGTCGGCTGGACAAAGCATAGATGCGGTTCTGAGGACCGCTAGAACTGGGACCCGAGCCACGACCTCTGCCGCGACCTGCTGACCCATGTGAACCCTGCCCTCCGGGGCGAGTAACTGTAGGAGATGATGAAGCGGCAACAGAACCTGAAGGCTGAGCCCTACCACCAGCGCTGCCCCCGGTCGGACAGTCCCTCGCAAAGTGACCCTGCTGGCCACAACTGTAACAAGATCCATAAGTAGTACCACACTTCCCGTAATGGGATCTACCGCATCGGCCACACTGGGGGGGTGGTCCCGATCGGCCAGTACCTCTGCTACTCTGGACGTCTGAAGCCCTGGGGCCCTGGTCTGCCCTCGAAAACTCTGGCTGTGCTGAGGACGGTGCAGGAGTGCTCTGAGCTGGCTGTGGTGCGAATCTAGACTGCTGCTGAGGCCGCCCACCACGATAACCACCAGAAGACCCTCCCGTCCTGGCCTTCTTCTGCTGCTGTCTGTCCACTCGTCGACCTCTGCGCTCCTCGCATCCAAGGGCGTGAGCCTGCATGCGGGTAATGTCCATACCCGGCTGGAGAGAAACCCCCGCACATGACTCGGCCATATAGTCGTCTAGCCCGGTGACATAGCGGTGTACCCTATCCTCCATATCTGCTACCAATGCTGGGACATATCGAGCCAATGAATCAAACTCGACATTGTACTCGCGACGGTCGTCCTCTGCCTCGCCAGTAAAAATCTATCGGCCGCGCCCTCTCATCCGTGGAGGCGAAGTGAGTGAGAAAGCCTCGAGAACTCATCCCAGTAGGCGGGGACGCGTGCTCTCCCGGATAACTCCCGTGAATCAAACCAATCGATCGCGGTATCACGCGCAACCTATGTGAACCAAAGATCACGGACTCGGTCTCGGCGCCGATCACTCTCAAAATCCTGAAGGCGACGGATGAACTCCTGCGGATCATCCTCCGGCCTCGACCCATAAAACTCCGTGGCTCTGACTCAAGAAGTCTCGTAGCCTCAAACTCTCTCGCCTCGGGTGAACAACGGTACGACCGGGTGGGTGGGCTGAACCGCCGCGTCAGCCTCTCTCCGTGTCGGGCCTGACTTTAGCCAAAAGTCGGGCCATCTCCTTGTACCCTAACTCCTCCGCCCAGGTGTGGGACGGAGGTGTGGAGTGCGTGGTTCTTTGCCGGGCGGCGTCATAGAACTCGCCGTCTCGGTATAGACCGGGCACGAGCCCTCGTGACTCTGGGTGTCTCGCTAGCGACTCCTCTGCCTTGCCGCCTTCGGGCGGGTTGCCTTACGTGGAGGCATAATCATTACAGAAAGGAATACGTTAGAGGGTCCAACCTATAACACGCCTCTAAAGCACGATCTCGTAATGAGAAGAATGGAAACCAATCCTAAATATCTTATAGCCTCCTCGATTATTGGTGTGGTGCACAACACACCGATAATCAAGACTTCTACTAGATACGGTCGTAGACACTTTCAGGATTAATCGCTCGATACCACTTTTGTCACGACCGTCCGGGCCGTGATCGTGCCTTCACCGGCACCCAGTAGTCATACATCGAGTAATCGGGAAATATAAAGCAAGACATGAAACAGTTTATAAAATAAGACACGGCTTATGTGAGAAAACATCGCCTTTCGGCATATATATATATAATCATGGTTTAGCGATTACATCCGACATCGCACAACATGACTACATGACCTCTGAAATATACAACTATGGCGACGGGGCCCGCCATACCCCTCGTACAAAACTATCTACAACAGGAGATCATACCAAAAGTAGAGCCTCGGAAGAGATGGAGCTCCCGACACCAACGTAGAGATCCTAAGGATGCGGATCTAGCACTGCTGCCCTTACCTGCGGCATGAACGCAGCCCTCAAGGAGGTCGATAACAGTACTAAGTATGCGAATCAGTAAAATACTTAAATGAAAACATATCATTTTAAAACCGGTTTACAAATATGTGTGAAACAACCGAGAAACCGCGTGGTACATCACAAACAAGAGCAACAATAGGTAATCGTAATAGGTCTTGTCTAGGCCGCGAATGATCGAAAGCAGGCCACTCGCCCATATCATCATTCGCAAGCCTAATCTCGACTCGAGTCCGCATAGGCCACTCACGTGGGCCCGCATGAGGTATAACCCGCGTCGGGTAGCTACTCCTCGGCGTCGTCCGACTCGTTGTCGCGTGGCCACATAGACCGCATGAGGTATAACCCGCATACTAACTCGAACTCGTAGCTCGCGTAGGCCCTGGACCCGCATGAGGTATTCTCGAATCATGGTCCCAGACCGCCTGAGTCTACCCCGCATCGGAGGGCAGCTTAACCCCCGGTATCATCTCAAGAGGTGAGTGATAGTATACTAACATAACAACTTATCTTTTAAACAACATAAGCACAACAAGGATACTCACCTATACAAACGTTACAAGATACTAACACACATAGCATCATATCATGTCTACTTATCAAACCATCTTTATTATTCTTTTCACAATATAAGTCTGTTATAAACACATAGGCAAACTTGTTTCTTTTATAAATCTTAAGTGGTTATACTTACTTCCCATAAAGCTAGTATAACTCTTAAACCAATTAGTTCTCTTCTGTTAATATGATTCAGTAGTCTTTTGAAATGTTTTCAGTTCTCTTTTTTTTTTTTATTCAGGCTTAAGCCGTGAGGCATTGCCGTAAGTATTATTCAGGCTTAAGCCGTGAGGCATTGCCGTAAGTATTATTCAGGCTTAAGCCGTGAGGCATTGCCGTAGTTATATTGTAAAATATCATGCTTTAGGAAGAATCACATACCTTCTCAGCGAAAACCACCTGCCAAGTTGAATATGTCGCGCGCAGAGAGTCAGCCTATAATAGTCACAGATATCTATTAAAGACTACTCTGAAGGTCATTCTAAACAGAGGGTTCATAATTCTACGGTAAGTCGGGCAGCACTTCCCTACCCGGTGAGCTATATAAGTCTACTGTGAAAACAGTCCTATGTAAGTATAGTTTGATTATTCTTCTTTTAAACCCTTCTACTGTGATAACAGTTCAATTCTATTCTGTGATATACTTCTAAGTATTTATACTTATCCATACTACAACAGTATAAATATTCTAATTCAAAAGAGGGTTAGGATTATTACCTCGGTAAGCCCAATAATATCCTAGAAAAGTCGCGCCTGAGCAAGGTTTTGCTCCTAAGTTGTATGCTCCAAGAACCCTAGAAGTTCTTCACAACTACTACTCAGTACTAAGGCATTTGGGCTAGGGTATTTTGGGCATTCTAACGATCCCAGAAGGTAACTTGTCTACCAAGGGAGGGGGGTAGATCTTTGGCGAGGCTAGGGGGGGTATTCGGCCAAGGCCACTTAGGCTAGAGGGGGAAGAGGGCTTGGACGAAATGGCTAACAAGGGAGAAGGGAGGATTTTCAAGACTTGGAAAGTAATTTGTGGATGAAGAACTCTTCATCTTAAGGGGGGTATTTATAGGTCAAGAAGTGGCCAACCAATGGCCAAGATTTAGACAAGTGCAAGGCAAGTGTAGGGTGAGGATTAACTAAACACAAATATCCTACCAACTCCTTGACTTGTGCACAAGGCACAAAAAACGTGCACCCTATTGTTCAAATCGTCCAAATGGACGATTTCAAGTCCATCAATGGGAGGGTGCCAAGTGTTGCCCTCCCGTTGGTCCAAAATGTTTCGTCTCTCGGAAAAATCCGCAAAAATAAGAAATGGCATAGCCGGAATTTACTCTACGAAAGCTGTGGAAACGTTTCGTCGGAAAACGATTCTTTTAGTGAGTTGTGTACAAAATAAAACGTCCAAGGCTTATCTTTAAGGCTAGACTTTCGTACGTATTCCCTTACGTACATACTCTGGAAATACGGGGTATAACATACACATACACAATAGATATATATATCTCCTGCCCGTGGAATCCCACATCACTGTCGACAGCTATAGGTGTAAAATATAACCATGGGTCTCACGCCCATAATATCAATCAAAGCAGGTGGTATAACGTCTTGGGGGTTACCCCTCATTTATACTCTTACCCTGGAGAAGGTGGTAAAGCAGGGGGTATAACGTCTTGGGGCTTGCCCCTCATTTATACTCTTACCCTATCTCGACCGGTCGTCAAACAACACATAAAGCAGGTGGTACAGCGTCTTGGGGGTTTACCCCTCACTTATACTCTTACCCTGGAGAAGGTGGTATAACGTCTTGGGGCTTGCCCCTCATTTATACTCTTACCCTATCTCGACCGACCATCAAACAAGACATAAGCACTACCATGTCTTTTATAAAAATCCGGGAATTTAACCCAAGTACTACAAATAACGGAAGCATACCCGTGGAATCCCACATCACTGTCGGTACGTCCAAGTAACTTACAACAAGACAGCCGGCCCTCCAACCGAGAGTCACGACAACGTAATAAAACATAATACTCGCACTCAAAGGCTATCACCAACACATATAGGCTAATTCTC
The DNA here is from genome assembly GCA_029844215.1 of Przewalskia tangutica. Classification (NCBI taxonomy): domain Eukaryota; kingdom Viridiplantae; phylum Streptophyta; class Magnoliopsida; order Solanales; family Solanaceae; genus Przewalskia; species Przewalskia tangutica. The sequence goes on along the minus strand of CM056720.1, from coordinate 17,692,295 downwards.
AATTAACCAAGCCAAAGTACTTATCAGGGCATACTTAGACAAATTCCCAATAAATCAAGCCAAAGTACTAATCAAGGCACACTTAGACAAATTCTCAATTTATCAAGCCAAAGTACTAATCAAGGCATCACATAGAATTATTCTCAATTAAACAGGCCAAAGTACTACGTACGTACATTCTTTTTAAGAGACTCCTTTTTGTGTAAAACCCCAAGATACTAACACCCGTAGTATCCAGGCTCGTGTACATTTCACATAAGTCACAATACTTTTATAAATACATTTCTCGGCTTCTAAATCAAGTGACCCATACATAAAAGCTTTAAGCAAGTGATACCTTTAAATCACATTGCCCTTCCTTAAAACAAGTTAATTCTTTGATTACTTTATTAGAGAAAACCATTCTCCTAACTTTCCATAAAGCCGTTATAACCAACTTCCCATAAAGCCGTTATAACCCTTTATGGTTTTAGACAAAACTCTTTCCTTTTGTAACCAAGAGACTTCTACTTTTTGAAACCAAGTATTATATACTTTCAAATCAATTCTCTTAACTTTCAAAAATACAATTAGTCTCTTAACCTTAGAAATCGAGTGACTCCTTTTATTATAAAACCTTAGGCAATTGATGCCTTAAAATCAAGTTGCCTTTTTACTAAAATCAAGTCATTTATCTTTCCATAAAGCAAATATAACCAACTCCCCATAAAGTCGTTATATTCACTTTATGCCTTAGCCAAAAATATAATTTCCTATCCAAGGGACTTATATGTTTAAAACGGAACAAGTATCACATACTTTAAAACTCTTCAAGTCCCTTAACTTTCATAAAACTTTAGACATCCTTTATACTTTCAAAGAAGGGAGTTAATCTCCTAACTCACCCGACTTGGCTATTCATAAAACTAGTAAAGGATATCAGGGTGTTGTACGTCTACCGTACTACACACGTGCAACTAGTCATGCTCAAAAGATAGGAAAAGTTCTACATAGAGTAAATCACACAACTACCTCTTAACTTCTAAGAGTAACAGGAAACATGAAATGATACCACAGGTATATTCCATACATAGAATCATGCCAAAGGAAGGAAGAGGTTCACATACCTCGCGACGATTATCGACACGTAGCAAAATGCTCCAAAGTACTTCAATCTTGATAGCCATTCCATCCTTCAAGTAGGATACGCTATACTTAGTACTTCAACCTATAATGGCCACAATACATCCATTAACCTCTTACTTTAAACGTAGAATATCCTAAGTGCCAAGTCACTAACTTCTACGGAAAATCGGACAGCACCTCCTTTGTTTCTACTTACTTTGCCACCTTTTTCAAGGCCGAATACAATAACCAAACAGCCCCAATTGGCTCACAACAATATAGAAGGTAGTCCAATACAAATGAATAACCAAACAGCCCCAATTGGCTCACAATTTAGAAGGTAGTCCAATACAAATGAATAACCAACTAATACAAACTACAAGTCCAAATTCGGCCACCTTGAGTTCAACAATACCAATTCTTATTCAATTTCCATTTCAATCCAAATTGGTAGCATAATATGATATCAAGTCGCATTTGGTTATAACTACCATAATCTTCAAGTCAATAACATGCGACGATTCTAACAACGATTAAATTGTAATTCAACTTAGTCATGGATTACATTACATTCGGATTTCCAAGGCTACAATCAATCCATAACCCTTATAAACTTCAACACATATACTTCATGCTAGCAACATGTAAAGATAACAACAATAAAAAAAAAATCTTGTAACACTTCTAAAGAACAAGATTATACCTCCACGAAACTTAATCCAATCTTCAAATCCGAAGTCGCTCCTTAGCAACCTAGAGCCTCTTCAAGACACTACAATCCGCTAGTTGAGACCCTTAGAACAACACCAACAATTTTCCTTCAAGCTTCCAAACAAAACCTAGAAAGACAACTAGGTTTTCGCTTTGCGACTAACCCGAAAACTATCTTTTTCCGAGATTTTTCTATTGAGATATGCTTACAATATCCTCAAGAACCTTGGTTTAAAGTGTGGAGTTGAATGGACAAGGAACAAAAAAAATTTCTTCTTCTTGAGAGAGAACCCGTGAGCCTTTTGCTATGTTTCTTCAATTTGTGTGGAATTTTTCTAAGTGTTTTAGCTTGTCTACTACTACTAGTATTATATAGTGCAAAGTAGGGTCAAGATGCAAACAATTGGGTGGTTTGGATGATCTCTTATAAAATATCAAGACTTGTGGGACCTTTGACTTTGGTCAAGAAACTCAAGCTCATTAATTGGAAGACTTTGTCATCTTAAGACTATGGTCAATGACCATTTTGGCCATGCCTATTTCGTTCAAGGCATCAATAAGGGGGGGTGACACGTGTCGCCCTCCCATTCGTCACAACAAAACGTTTTCTGACAATTTCATAATTCTGATAAATTTTTTTACAAGTCTCAAATCTTAACACTTGCGAGTTCTTACGTACGTTCTTAAAGCATGTCCTGTAAATACGGGGTGTAACAGAATCGAAGGACAAGGATACTATGGAATTGACGGGCTTGAAAAGACGAAGCTATTGGGATAGGTTTCGCCTCCAATGGTTAACGGAGGTGGCCGGAAATGGCTAATAACCGGCGAATTTACTATTCATGACGGGAATCGCCTAAGGGCTGCTATTATGAAACACCAACCTGATTATTATGAAAGAGTTCAATGACTAAGTTATGGGTGTCGATCACCAGCCTATTTTTGATAGACTTGGTGAATTTTAGACCAATCAGAGACTGTCAACCGAATTTTAGAAAATCTTTGTGCTAAAGTGCAAAAAGTCGCGAATTTCAGTTTCTTAGCTTAGAAATGCAATAATATGTGACGTTGGCCATGACTAAGTTATGTATGTCGATAACCAGCCTATTTTTTATGGACTGGGTTAATTTTAGATCAATCAGATACCGTCAACCGAATTTTAGATAATCTGTGATCTAATACCCACCGAAAGTGCAAAAAATCACGAATTTGAGTTTCTTGGCTTAGAAATGCTATAATATGTGACATTAGCAATGACTAAGTTATGGGTGTCGATCACCAGCCTATTTTTGATGGACTTGGTGAATTTTAGACCAATCAGAGACCGTCAACCGAATTTTAAAAAATCTGTGTGCTAAAGTGCAGAAAGTCGCGAATTTCAGTTTCTTGGCTTAGAAATGCTATAATATGTGACGTTGGAAATGACTAAGTTATGGGTGTCGATCACCAGCCTATTTTTGATGGACTAGGTGAATTTTAGACCAATCAGAGACCGTCAACCAAATTTTAGAAAATCTGTGTGCTAATACCCACTAAAAGTGCAAAAAAGTCGGGAATTTGAGTTTCTTGGCTTAGAAATGCAATAATACGCGTCGTCGACCATGACGAATTAATGTGTGTCGATCACCAGCCTGTTTTTGATGGATCAGATGAATTTTAGGACAATCAGAGATCATCGACCGAATTCTAGAAAATTTGTGGTGAACCGTGTGAATTTTAGGGCAATCAGAGATCGTCGATCGAATTCTAGAAAATTTATGTGCTAATATCCACCAAAAGTGCAAATAATCACGAATTTGAGTTTCTAGGCTTAGAAATGTAATAATATGTAACTTTGGCCATGACTAAGTTATGGATGTCGATCACCAGGAAATTTTTGATGGACTGAGTGAATTTTAGACCAATGAGAGACCGTCAACCGAATTTTAGACAATCTGTGAGCTAATACCCACCGAAAGTGCCAAAAATCACGAATTTGAGTTTCTTGGCATAGAAATGCTATAATATGTGACGTTGGCAATGACTAAGTTATGGGTGTCGATTGTCACGACCCGACCGGGGCATCGCGGTGCCACTACAGGCACCTCTACGAATAAACATCAGAGAAAATCAGCGGAACATACATGAAACTTATAAAATAAAAACAACAGTAATAAAACAACAGGTTAGCCGATAGGGCTACCTTCCTGAACGTACATACATAAACGAAGCAGTTGCCTCCTTTCCTTTACAAACTGACCCACAAAATGTGACTACAGACCTCTAAGAGTGTTAACATAACCACTGTGGCGGAACAAGGCCCCGCCGTACCCCTGAATATACATAGCCATGACAACTCCGGAACATTGGAGCCATCTCAAAATCTTTGAGCAGGGATCCTAAGCTCGCGGATCCATAGCGTAATACCTAAACTGCGGACATTTAACGGCCACGAAGAAGTCGATCTAACAGTACCGAATATGGAACAGAAATAACGTCTGATGCGGATCATAATCGTACAAAAGAATGACAAGGACAAGTATAAAAATACATACCGGATCTGCGTGTCATTACCACTTATGAACTTAATTTCACATCAATATCTTTTCCATTCCATTAAGAGTTATAGCCATATCTTACGTACTTACTTAGGAGAAGTCATTAAGTTCATTTCTGTCTAACTTACTTATCTTTCATAACATAGTCCGCCCACTACGGAGGGACACATATACTACCCGCCCAAACTGACGCGATCGATCACACGATATCAAAGCACGCGTGGAATCCCCCATCACCGCCGATGACTAAAAGTGTAAAACTTAACCATGGGTCTCACGCACATAATTTCAATCAAAACAGGTGGTATAACGTGCGGGGTTGCCCTCATTTATACTCTTACCACGGAGAAGGTGGTAAAGCGGAGGGTATAACGCCTTGGGGCTTGCCGCCATTTATACTCTTACCCCGGAGAAGGTGGTATAACGTCTTGGGGCTTGCCTCATTTATATCTTACCCTATCTCGACTTGGTCAAATAACACATAAAGCGGTGGTACACTGTTATACCCGTAGTTGCGGGGTATGTATGTGAGGACGTGCGCATTTCTGGAGAAATTTTGAAAAGAAAGAAAGATGTGAGTTTTTCGGAAAAGTTTCGGTTATTTGTGAAGAAAAGGTTCGTTAATGGGAATTGGATTCCCAGTTTGGTATTTGGACTTCATAGATTATATTAGAATTTTGAGATTTTATTTTTGGAAATGGTCACGTGGGGCCCACTGAGAAATTCTACGGTTTTGTGGGGCCCGCTTTGTTTTGAGATTTCCTAATTTGGATATTTTGGAAGACGAAATATTCTGGCGAATCGGGCGACACGTGTCACCCCATGTGGCACCTTGGCGATTTTTACCTTTGTGCACAACACCGGTTAGAGTCGTTTTTCGACGAACGCGTTTTGCGTAACTGCGAAGGAAAATTCGGCTATGTCGTTTTGTATTTTTGCGGATTTTTCCGAGCGGCGAACATTTTTGGACCAACGGGAGGGTGACACTTGTCACCTCATTGTGGTTTGAGAGGGCCTGGTAGGAGGTTTTTAAGGCCCTTTTCATGGGTCTTTGTTTGTGAGGATTTAAGGAGTAGGTTAGGGTGCACTTGTGCCAATCTTGGCCATCCACTTGCCCCCCACATGGCTTGATCTTGTCCGTTGGTGTCCCTATAAATACCCCCTTGCTTGAAGGTTTTTTCTTCATCCCTCATTTCATTCTAAGTCTTGAAATATCCTCCCCTTTAGTGTTGTTCTCGTCAAAGGTCTACCCCCTTTTGAGGAGCTTGGCGAGAGGCTTCCCTCCCTTTGTGAGGCTTGGCGTGGGGTACCCACTGCCTAGTTGTTTTCGTATAATACCCTCCTCGTGGTATTGAAATACTCCTAGTATTGTTATAATGCCCAAAATACCTTAGCCTTGTACCTTGTAGTATTCCAAAGATACCTCTTTACGTAGAGTCCGAAAATACTACCTTTTGTCCTTTTAGTCTCAAACCGAAACCCTAAGGAAATCTTCATAGTTGGTTGAAGTATTTGAGTAGAAGTTGGTTAGAACTTCTAAGGGTTGTTTGGAGTGGTTTGGGCGCACGGGTGGAGCTAAACCTTGCTCAGGATCGACATTATAACTTGGATAATTTTGGGCTTATCGAGGTAATTATCTTGTCCCTCTATTGTAATTGGAAATTACATGTTTGGTTGAATATATAGTTGAAGTATACTATATATGGAACTACTTAGTATTCGCAATGTCTTTTGACTTAAGCTCAAGAATCGAATCGTATTTACATAGGGGTGTATTGCGAGAGACTTGTGTAGTATTCGAGTAGAATTGTACACGTCCGGTTAGACGTGTAGACCCCCCCCTGGTTGGCTTGGTAGCCGGCCTCGATAGAAGAGGAGATTTCTGTTTGTGCGGGAGAGTCTTTGCGAATTTTCTATGGAAAGATAGAAACTTGTGTTTTGGAGTTAATAGACGTTTGTGGCCTTTATAGGTGAAAGTACTAAGAGTAGCGTATTCTACTCGAGGAGTGGAAAGGGCTAGCAAGGTTGTAGTACTTGGAGCGTTTTGCTATTAGTCGATACTCGTCGCGAGGTATGTGAACCTCTTCCTATCTTTTCTAGCATGATTGTTGTGAACTATGTAGTACGGTAGACGTACATGTGCTAAGTGATTTGGTTGGTTTAAAACATAGGGTGTTATAATAGCTTTATGGGAAGTTAGTTATAACGACCTTATGTAAGTGAAAATGGTTTACTGATGTTAGAAGTTAAGAGACTTGATCTTATAAGATAAGAGACTTAACTTATTTGTTTTAATGTGGATGTTTGTGTGAAACCTCATTCGTGAGTAATGAGTACTTGGTTTTAAAGGGATAATGTTTCGATTTGGGAATCGAATGTGTATCGACAGACCAACTGCGGCGTTAATAAAAGGAAAATGTATTGAATAATGATGTGTTGTATTAAAACCAGTAGAAACCTCCATCTGCATAGAAGCTAAGATAAGACAAAATGATATTACATTTTCTAGATCATGGCTGCTGTAATAAGATCGTTATAACAAGAATAAACTACTCACATATATGACATAGGTTACTCAATTGTTCTAAAAAGGAATCAAATGATTAAGTTTGGGAACTATGAAACCATTTGAAAATAAAGCTTGAGTAATTGAAACTAGGCAAGCGGAACTTAGGAAAAGAATGTTGTTACTTGGTTTTGAAAAGGAAGGTGGGTTGGTCATTCTAATACTACGTATCGGGTGACTTTTATAAAAGAAATGGATCTCTTTTAAAAGAACTTAACGTATGTAGTACTTTGGGGTTAAAAACCTGACTTTGGCATAAAATGAAAGTACTTTGAGTTGTGTGAAACTTGCCTATGCTTGTTGTTGTGAAACTTGACTATGCTTGTTGTTGTGAAACTTGCCTATGCTTGTGATGATAGCCTTTGTTGTGCAAGTGTGGTATTTCTGTGTTCTGGCGTCTCGATAGGGCGGTCGACTTGTTGAGAACTTACTTGGGCGTCTTTGGCGGTGATGGAGAATTCCACGGGTATGTTTCCATTTTGATTCTTGTCTTGTTGTTGATGTCACATGGACATGCCTACACGATCACGAGAATTAGGGGCATGTGGCCATGCGGCCGGGTTGATTACCCGATATATTGTTATTGTGGTTACATGGACATGTCTACACCGAGGTAGAATTACTGGGGCATGTGGCCATGGGGCATTGGTATTATTGTTGCATCATGGACATGTCTACACCGATGCAGAATTCCGGGGGCATGCGGCCATGATGCGAACATGATTGATGTTGTGGGCGTGAGACCCATAGTTATATTTGAGTGATGACTTGAGGCGTGAGTCCTCGATCGATATGATCGCTTTTATGTTGTGAATCGTAGTTGGGTTATCATACATGTCTCCCCTTTATATAGACTAGTATGATTTCATTACTGATATTTTCTGATTTCACATACTTGGTACTGTTGTCTTGACCTCCTTGGCTGCGTTCATCCGCAGTAGAGGTACATCGATCGTGGATCCCCGCTTAGGATCACGATTCAACGTATTGGGAAGCTCCGTTTCTTGAGGCTTATCTTTTGGTATGTGTTCCACGAGTTGTAGGTTCTTGTACATTCGTGGTATAAGCGGGGCCCTGTCCGTCATAGTCGTTGTAAATCTTAGAGTGCATGTAATCTTGTTGTGGCGGGGTTGTAAAGGATTAAACTGCTCGTGTTTTATGTATATCCAAGGCAAGCTTTTTGGTTGCTTTGTTTATTTATTATATCTCTTGCTAAATGACTCATGTTTTATGTTCCGCTGATTTTCTCTGATGTATGTATCACTAGGGTGCCCGGGGTAAGGCACCAGTAACGGGCCCCGGAACGGGTCGTTACAACAGCGTCTCGGGGATTTACCCCTCACTTATACTCTTACCCTGGAGAAGGTGGTATAACGTCTTGGGGCTTGCCCCTCATTTATACTCTTACCCTAACTCAACCGGCCATCATACATAACATAAGCCCTATCGGCTTATCATACATAGCATAAGCACCACCAGCTTACCATACATAACATAAGCACTACCGACTTATCATACATAATATAAGCAAGTTAAGAAATCCCCTAACTTCTTATTAGCTTGTTCATATACACTCTCATTTTTGTTTACTTAAGGCACTAACATGTCATTATAAAATCCGGGAATTTAACCCAACGTACTACGTGCCTCTACTCCTTTAAAAATGATTCTCTTTCAAATAAAACTTCCAAGATACTAATAACCGTAGTATCAAGTCATATCTACTTTTCACGACAAGTCACAATACTTTTTAGAAATACATTTATAGGCTTCTAAATCAAGTGACTTCTTTCTTTAAAACTTTAAGCAATTTGTACCTTTAAAACAATTTGCCCTTCTTTATTTCAAATCATTTCTTTGCTTACATTACTGAAGAAAACCATTCTTTTAATCTTCCATAAAGTTGTTATAACCAACTTCCCATAAAGCCGTTATAACTCTTTATGTCTGAGACAAATTCATTCCTTTTATGACCAAGAAACTTATACTTTCAATTCAAATCACATAGCTTTCCAAATCAAGTATTCTATACTTTTAAATCAATTCATTTCTTCCTTTAAGAATCAAGTCTCATAACTTGAAAATAAAGTCCCTTAACCTTTTAACAATTGAGGTCCATAGTCTTAAAACTTCATACGTAAATCCTTATAAATTAAGTAACATATACTTGGTGCGTTGTGAATAAGTTATACTTATTTATAACCATCTTAATCAAGTAGCCATGATCTAGAAAATGTAATACAATTTTGTCTTATCTTAGCTTCTATGCGGATGGAGAATTCTACTTGTTTTAACTTAATTAATTGTCATTACATTTTCCTTTATTAACGCTGCAATGGCTTGTTCGATACTTATTCTTATTCGTGTAGTAAATTAGCCAAGTCAACTTGGCTCCAAAATACCTCTAACGACTCTTACCAACATCCCCCATAAGACTTGGTAAGAACTTAGGATAACTTATACATAACCTTTACGTAGAGTAAATCAACATACATACCTCTTAACTTCTAAGAGTAGAAGGAATCATGAAATAGTACTACATGTATATTCCATACATAGAATCATGTCAAAAGAAGGAAGAGGTTCACATACCTCGCGACGATTGTCGACAAGTAGCAAAATGCTCCAAAGTACATCAACTTTGAGCTACTCCATTCTTCAAGTAGGATACGCTATACCTAGTACTTCAACCTATCATGGTCACAATACGTCCATTAACCTCTTACTTCAAACGTAGAATATTCTAAGTGCTAAGTCGCCAAATTCTACGGAAAATCGGACAAAGACTTCCTTTGTTTTTACTTACTTTGCCACCTTTTCAAGGCCGAACACACTAACCAACCAGCCCCAATTGGAGCACAATTTCTATAAGGTACTCCAATACAAATAAAAACTAAACAGCCCCAATTGGCTCACAATTTAGAAAGTAGTCCAATACAAATGAAAAACAAACTAAAAGTCCAAATTCGGCCACCTTGAGTTCAACCTTACCAATTCTTATCAAATTTCCATTTCAATCCAAATTGGTAGCATAACACGATATCAAGTCGTATTTGATTATAATAACCATAATCTTTAAGTAAGTAACATGCGACGATTTTTGTAACGACTAAATTGTAATCCAACTTAACATGGCTTACATACATTTCGAATTTTCCAAGGCTACAATCAATCCATAATCCTTATAAACTTCAACACATATACTACATACTAGCAACATGTAAAGCTAACAACAAAATAAATAATCTTGTAACACTTTCAAAGAACAAGATTATACCTCGACGATTCTTAATCCAAATTCCAATCCAAAGTCGCTCCTTAGTAGTTTAGAACCTCTCCAAGACACTTCAATCCGCTTGTTGAGACCCTTAGAACAACACCAACAATTATCCTTCAAATCCCCAAACAAAACCTAGAAAGACCATTAGGTTTTCACTTTGCGACTAACCCGAAAACTCTCTTTTTCCGGAATTTTTCTATTGAGATATGCTTACACTACCCTCAAGAACCTTGGTTTAAAGTGGGGAATCAAAAGAACAAGGAACAAATTTTTCTCTTCTTTTCCTTAGTGGAACCCGAGAGCTCTCATGGAGTGGTCTTCAATTTGCAATTTTTCTAAGTGTAAAACTCTCCCTCTACTAGTAGTAATATATAAAGCACCTAGGAGGGTTATGATATAAACACATGGATGGCTTAGATGTAGTCTTACATTAAAAATCAAGACTTATTGACCCCTTGACTAGTCAACATTCTCATGCTACACATGCTTGCAAGACTAAGGTCCAATGACCCTCTTGCCCTTGCATTTTTCGACCAAGGCATCACATAAGGGGGGGGGGGGGTGACACGTGTCTCCCTCCCATTCGTTACAATAACACAATTTCCGACAATTCCATAATTTCCGATAAATTTTACAAGTCTCAAATCTTAACACTTGCGGGTTCTTACTTACGTTCTTACACCATGTCCTGTAAATACGGGGTGTAACATCGATCACCAGCCTATTTTTGATAGACTTGGTGAATTTTAGACCAATCAGAGACCGTCAACCGAATTTTAGAAAATCTTTGTGCTAAAGTGCAAAAAGTCACGAATTTCAGTTTCTTGGCTTAGAAATGCAATAATATGTGACGTTGGCCATGACTAAGTTATGTATGTCGATCAGCAGCCTATTTTTTATGGACTGGGTTAATTTTAGATCAATCAGAGACCGTCAACCGAATTTTAGATAATATGTGATCTAATACCCACCGAAAGTGCAAAAAATCACGAATTTGAGTTTCTTGGCTTAGAAATGCTATAATATGTGACATTAGCAATGACTAAGTTATGGGTGTCGATCACCAGCCTATTTTTGATAGACTTGGTGAATTTTAAACCAATCAGAGACCGTCAACCGAATTTTAGAAAATCTGTGTACTAAAGTGCAAAAAGTCGCGAATTTGAGTTTCTTGGCTTAGAAATGCTATAATATGTGACGTTGGAAATGACTAAGTTTTTTTTTTTTTTTTTATGAATTCGGATTAATTTTATATATAAAAAGAAAGTACATGGGGCCGTCGGAAAATACATCGCCATCGTGAGTGCAAAAAGAAAGAAGATGCAATAATCAAATAAGCAATGATCATCACCGAGTTTATAACATACTCGATGATGATACTACAAATGCGGATACAAATAAAATGAAGATACAATGTAAGCCTAAAGCTATAAATTACCTCCGGGCATACAAAGTCTTGATCAAGTGTCTCATCTCGCCATCCCCAGACATCGTAAAAATCTGATCATGTAATAGGAGTCCTGGGTCTGGATCTGGATCTGGTATTGATGGATGAGGTTGCTCGATGTGTAATCTTAAGAGCATCTCTCTGTACTGGAACCAATGGAACTGGGTCTGGCTGAGCCAGCAATGCATCTGTCATGGCCCTGAGTATCCGATCTAACTCGTCAGTACCAATCCCCATGTATTTTCCATTTCCTGGCTGTCTCATATCTGCTATCATCTGCTGCTCTGTGCGCTGATGAGTGTAGGGCTGATGTGCCTGTACCCTGTTCCTCTTCCTTTCAAGGGCCTCTCTAATGATATCCAAAGATGGGCCATAGTTGTTCGCGCGTGTCACACCTGTCTGTCTCTGACGCCACAACTGAGCTGTTCTCGCTTCCATGAAGGTTTTGATGAAATCTGTGCACTGCTCAGTTAACTTCATCACCATTCGCAATCTCAGATCCTGAATATCCCTGTTCCTAATCGGAACAGCCCCGTCCGAACCAAACGATAGCGTTGGTGTAACCTGTGGAATCTCATCACCCTGAAGCCTTATTCCCATAAAAGGATCAGAATCCCCCGTGTAAGCATCCGATGCCTCAGGAGTGCAATCTGCTACAGCTGGTTTATCCGTCACTGTATCCCTATCCTCATCAAATAAGTCAGCCATGTCAACAAAATTATCATCCTTGTCAGCCATGGCTTCCTCGAGGATGTGACGCCCCGAAAATCGGGCCCGTCACTGGTGCCTTACCCCGGGCACCCTAGTGATACAACATCAGAGAAAACCAGCGGAAAATAAAACATGAATCATGAAACAAGAGATATAATAAATAAACAGGCCAACCAAAACAGTTGCCTTCAGTATATACATAAAACCCGAACAGTTTAAACCTTTTACAACCACGCCACAATTACTCTGCACTTAAGATTTACAACAACTATGACGGACGGGGCCCGCCATACCCACGAATGTATAAGCATCTACGCACTCGTGGTAACATACCAAAGATAAGCCTCAAGGAACTGAGCTTTCAATACGCTGAAAGGTGATCCTAGCGGGTATCGACAGCCGATGTACCTATAACTGCGGAATGAACGCAGCCCAGAAGGAGTCGATCTAACAGTACTAAGTATGTGAATCAGAATATCAGTAAATGAAATCATAATAGTCTATATAAAGCGGGAGACATGTATGATGACCAAACTACGATATATAACATATAACCGATTATCAAGCGAGGACTCACGCCCTCCAAATTATCACTCGTGCCAGTGGAATTTCTTCCTCACTGCCGGCAGTTTATGATATAACAATACCAAGGATTATACATGAACACCATGTCCCACGTGTTATAAAAGCATGCAGACAAGTATAACTACGAATCCGACCGCACCAATAATACAATGCAACCAAAACACGGCCGTCACGGGCAAGTGCGGCCGACTACGGATACAAGGCCGGCCACGCGGTGACCGGGGCAATCTGGTGACCACCAGGACCAAGGCGTATCACGAAACTTCGTCACTATCTTGAACAGGGCAAGTCACGGTGACTACGAATACCAAGGCGAATCGATCCACGAGGCGGCAATCAGAGCCGACCACCGGATACCCAGGCCGAACAGTAAGAAACCTCAACCAGTCAACCGGCCCTCTATCGAGAGACGCGGTAACACAAAAACACCACACTTGCACAACAAAGGCTATCATCACAAGCATAGGCAAGTTTCACAACAACAAGCATAGGAATGTTTCACCACAACAAGCATAGGCAAGTTTCACATCACTCAAAGTACCTTCATTTTATGCCAAAATCCGGGTTTCAACCCTAAAGTACTACGTCCGTTAAATTCTTTAAAAGAGATCCATTACTTATCAAAGTCACCCGATACCCGTAGTATTAGAATGACCAACCCACATTTCTTTTCAAAATCAAGTAACAACATTCTTTTCCTAAGTTCCAGTTTGCCTAGTTTCAATTTCTCAAGCTTCTCATTTTCAAATGGTTTCATAGTTCATAAACTTAATCACTTGATTCCTTTTTAGAACAATTGAGTAATATAAGTCTCACGTGAGAGTAGGTTATTCTTGTTTACAACATTCTTATTACGACCATGATCTAGAAAATGTAATATCATTTTGTCTCATCTTAGTTTCTATGCGGATGGAGGTTTCTCTTGGTTTTAATACAATTCATCATTATTCAATACATTTTCCTTTATTAACGCTGCGGTGGTGCTGTCGATACACATTCGATTTCCAAATCAAGAAACATTATCCTTTAAATAAAACCAAGTACTCATTACTCACGAATGAGGTTTCACACAAACATCCACATTAAAACAAATAAGTTAAGTCTCTTATCTTATAAGATCAAGTCTCTTAACTTCTAACATCAGTAAACCATTTTCTTTACCTCTCTTAAGACATTATACCTAACTTCCCATAAAGCTAGTATAACTCTTTTTAAAACCTTTTAAAACAAAGTGTTACTCTCCCTTCCAAAACGATTTATAAATCTTTTGAAATACATCAAGTTCTTTATTATAACAAGCCAGTTATAATTCACATCAGTTACCTTTTAAAACCACAAAGTATTTTCTTACCTACATAAAGCCGTTATAACCAACTTCCCATAAAGCCGTTATAACACTTTATGTTTTAAGAACAATCAAACACGATTAACACGTATGCGTCTACCGTACTACATAGTTCACACATATCATGCTAGAAGAGATAGGAAGAGGTTCACATACCTCGCGACGATTTAACGACAATAAGCAAAATGCTCCAAGTACTACAACCTTGCTAGCCCTTTCCACTCCTCGAGTAGAATACGCTACTCTTAGTACTTTCACCTATAAAGGCCACAAACGTCTATTAAATCTTAAACACACGTTCCCATCTTTCTACAGAAAATTCGGCAGCACCTCCCCCCCCCCCGCAACAGCGTAAATCTCCTCCTCTATCGAGGTCGGCTACCAAGCCAACCAGGGGGGGGTTAACACGTCTAACCGGACGCGTACAATTCTACTACACAGTAATGCTACATAAGTCTACTGTAATACAACCCTAGGTAATTACGATTCGATTCTTCTCTTTATTATCCTTCTATGTGATTCTTGCTCAATTCTTCATTCTTCGAGCTTAAGTCAAAAGACATTGCCATAATACTAAGTTCGATTCTATATATAGTATATAACACTATATATTCAACACTTATGTAATTTCCAATTACAATAGGGGACAAGATATTTACCTCGATAAGCCCAAAATTATCCGAGTTTAAAGTCGCTCCGAGCAAGGTTTAGCTCCTCCTCCGAGTGCTCCAATCCGCACTAAACAACCCTTAGAAGTTCTACGCAACTTCTACTCCATACTTCAACAACGGGTGAAGATTTTCCTTAGGGTTTCGTGTAGAGGCTAAGGAAAGTATAATCGTATTTTCCGGGTTTTTCGTACAAAGGGTACTTTGGAAAGTACTACAAGGTATTTGGGCTAAAGTATTTTGGACATTATAACAATACTTAGGAGAGTATTTCTATACCACAAAGGGTATTATACGAAACAACTAGGCTAGTGGGTACTTACCAAGGCACCACCAATGGGGAGCTCGGCAAAGGGAAAGGGGTGTGGTGGACGAATTTCACAAGGAGGGAGGAAGAGAACTTCAAGACTTAGGCAATTTGTGGATGGAGAAAGTCTTCACAAAGGGGAGCTATTTATAGGCCAAGCAAAGGCCAACCAATGACCAAGATCCATCCATGTGTTAGGCAAGTGTAAGGCCAAGATCAAGCCAAGTGCACCCACAAAACACTCCACAAAACACTCCACAAAACAAGCCACAAAACAAGGCACAAAAGGAGGGACCAATCGGCCAAGGCCAAGCCTCCTCTTTGCCGTCCAATGAGGGTGACAAGTGTCACCCTCCGTTGGTCCAAAATGTTCCGCCGCTCGGAAAAATCCGCAAAATACTAAATGACATAGCCGAATTTTCCCAACGTAAGTCGTGGAAACGTTTAGTCGACGACTCTTATTCGCACTTGTGCCCAAATTTCAACCAAAGCCAATTCTTAAGGCAAAAAAATTTTATACGTGCGCCTCACGTCATACTGCGGAAATACGGTATAACATTCATCCCCTTAGAAACATTCGTCCGAATGTTCCTTCAAGGTCTCAAAACAACAGCGTCGAGATAGTCTTCCGCTATATCGTGCGAAAACAATCTGCCACACTGCCACAAAACATACGCTCACTTTTCCCTTCTCGTAGTACTCGCCACGAACACTCGAACTCGTTTTAGTATCCGTACCACACTTCCAACGCTCGCTTTCCAACCTCGAGTCACTACCTCCAAACTTGGTCATCTCACTAACCTCGATTTCCCTAAGGCCATTCCGGCCTTCACGAACTGATTCGATCGAACGCGTCCACGAACTCATACGATGGTCATCTAAACTTGGGCCTAGCACCTCGTGACCTACCACCGCGGGACCACCCGATCGACCCGCTAAACCGGGTTCGGTTGACCCGCAAATGGTCCTCAACCCGACCCCAATCGCGCCAACTCTTGTTCCCGATCCGAACAATCTTACTATTTCACTTCATGAAAGCTACCACTTCCATCTCACACTACCTGTGACTTACCCTTTTCACTAACTGTGTTTCTAAATCACATTTTTGCACAAAGCTATCCAAACATAACATTAAACACATCAACGACATCAATACAACAAAACTCTGAGGTTAAGGATATACACAAACTAGGCGGTTCAAGGACCGCTAAAGCTGAACTCCACCGCGACCTCTGGGGCCTTCCGGTGTCGAGCATCCTGCTGCTACGGAAGGTGAAGAACCCGCAATCGCTCTAGTAGTCCATGCTATCCTACCAGCTACCCGCAGTCGGACGATCTCTTGCCGATGGCCTGTTGGCGCAAAATAACAATCTCCCGAGTTAGTACGACACTCTCCCTTATGAAGCTTTCCACAACGCCACACCGAGACAAGGGCAACCTCATCCGCGAGCACTCGCTCCTCGAAAATCTGAAACACAGGAGCCCCGACCTGCTCCTGAATTTCCCGAAGGTCCCGAAAGCTGGGGAGGACCACTCTGTACTGACGGAGGTACATAACTAGTCTGCTGCTGAGGCGGTCCGCCTCGAAAGTCACCAAAGGACCCTGCTGCTCGCCTCTTCTGCGACTTTGGTCATTCCGCCGATTTATCCGCTCACATCCAAGTGTATACGCTGCGTGCGGCAATGTCCATGCCCGGCTGAAGAGCTACACCCGAACAACTCTCTACAAGGCAATCATCGAGCCCTGTAACATATCGGTGCACTCGATCCTCCATACTAGCTACTAACGCGGGGACGTACCGGGCCAATGAGTCGAACTCCACATTGTACTCCCGAACGCCGTCGCTCTGCAGAACACCAAAAATCATCGGCGAGCCCTCCTCATCCGGGAGGCAAGAAATGTGCAAGAAAGGCCTCGAGAACTCGCTCCATACCGCTGGAAGTGCATGCTCTCCTCGACAGCTCCCAAATCAAACGATCATCGCGGTATCACGCGATTGATGTGAACCTAGCCACCGACTCGATCTCCGATGCCTTGATCACTCTCACGATCCAGAATCGCTTGATGAACTCTGCGGATCATCCTCGTGCCTCGACCCATAAAACTCGCGGCCTACAACTCGGAAAATCCGTAGCCTCGAACTATCGATCTAGGGTGAACCATCAGCTCATCGAACCGCTGCGTCCGGCTATCCTCAAGTCCGCCTGACAACGGCCATTAATCGCCTACTCTTGTAACTCATCTCCTCTGCTCCGGTGCGGGATCGAGGCTCGGTCTTGTGGTCTCTGCCACGTTTACTCGCAGATCCTCTGCCGCTTTGCCGCCAGGCGGGTTGCCTTCGCAGAGGCATAATCGTAAAAACGAAACACGCCGGAGGGTCCAATCTTATCACACGCCTCTAAGGCACGATCTCGTAATGAGAAGAATGAAACCAATCCTAAATGTCCTATAGCCTCCGATTATAGATGTGGTGCACAACACGATAATCCGCACTCTACTAGACACGGTTCAGACACTTTCCGAGGATTAACTGCTCTGATACCACTTGTGACGCCCCGAAAATCGGGCCCGTCACTGGTGCCTTACCCCGGGCACCCTAGTGATACAACATCAGAGAAAACCAGCGGAAAATAAAACATGAATCATGAAACAAGAGATATAATAAATAAACAGGCCAACCAAAACAGTTGCCTTCAGTATATACATAAAACCCGAACAGTTTAATCCTTTTACAACCCTGCCCACAACAGTGCTACAGACCTCTAAGATTTACAACAACTATGACGGGACAGGGCCCCGCCATACCCCTGAATGTATAAGCATCTACAGACTCAGGGTAACATACCAAAAGATAAGCCTCCGAAGGAACGGAGCTTTCCAATACGCTGAAAGGTGATCCTAAAAGCGGGGATCGACAGCCGATGTACCTTTTACCTGCGGCATGAACGCAGCCCCCCGAAGGAGGTCAGTACAACAGGTACCAAGTATGTGAAACTGTCAAATACTGTAAATGAAATCATAATAGTCTATATAAAGCAGGAGACATGTATGATGACCAAACTACAGTATATAACATATAACCAGTTACATCAAGACAGGGACTCACGCCCTCCAAATTATCACTCGTGTGTGGAATTTCTTCCTCACCGCGGTTTATGATATAACAATACCAAGGATTATACATGAACACCATGTCCCACCGTGTTATAAAAACTGCAGACAAGTATAACTACGGATCCGACCGCACCAATAATACAATGCAACCAAAACACGGCCGATACGGGGCAAGTGCGAGCCGACTACCGGATACCAAGGCGGCCACGCGGTGACCGGGCAAGTACGAGGTCGACCACCGTGACCAAGGTCAGATCACGAAACTTCGTCACTATCTTGAGCAGGGCAAGTGCGAGGTGACTACGGATACCAAGGCCGAATCAGTCACGAGACGGGGCAAGTACGAGAGCCGACCACCGGATACCCAGGCCGAACAGTAAGAAACCTCAACCAGTCAACCGGCCCTCTATCGAGAGACGCGGTAACACAGAAACACCACACTTGCACAACAAAGGCTATCATCACAAGCATAGGCAAGTTTCACAACAACAAGCATAGGAATGTTTCACCACAACAAGCATAGGCAAGTTTCACATCACTCAAAGTACCTTCATTTTATGCCAAAATCCGGGTTTCAACCCTAAAGTACTACGTCCGTTAAATTCTTTAAAAGAGATCCATTACTTATCAAAGTCACCCGATACCCGTAGTATTAGAATGACCAACCCACATTTCTTTTCAAAATCAAGTAACAACATTCTTTTCCTAAGTTCCAGTTTGCCTAGTTTCAATTTCTCAAGCTTCTCATTTTCAAATGGTTTCATAGTTCATAAACTTAATCACTTGATTCCTTTTTAGAACAATTGAGTAATATAAGTCTCACGTGAGAGTAGGTTATTCTTGTATACAACATTCTTATTACAGCAGCCATGATCTAGAAAATGTAATATCATTTTGTCTCATCTTAGTTTCTATGCAGATGGAGGTTTCTACTGGTTTTAATACAATTCATCATTATTCAATACATTTTCCTTTATTAACGCTGCAGTGGTCTGTCGATACACATTCTGATTTCCGAAATCAGTAAAACATTATCCTTTAAATAAAACCAAGTACTCATTACTCACGAATGAGGTTTCACACAAACATCCACATTAAAACAAATAAGTTAAGTCTCTTATCTTATAAGATCAAGTCTCTTAACTTCTAACATCAGTAAACCATTTTCTTTACCTCTCTTAAGACATTATACCTAACTTCCCATAAAGCTAGTATAACTCTTTTTAAAACCTTTTAAAACAAAGTGTTACTCTCCCTTCCAAAACGATTTATAAATCTTTTGAAATACATCAAGTTCTTTATTATAACAAGCCAGTTATAATTCACATCGCTACCTTTTAAAACCACAAAGTATTTTCTTACCTACATAAAGTCATATAACCAACTTCCCATAAAGCCGTTATAACACTTTATGTTTTAAGAACAATCAAACACGCTAACACATGCACGTCTACACTGCTACATAGTTCACACATATCATGCTAGAAGAGATAGGAAGAGGTTCACATACCGCGACGATTTAACGACAATAAGCAAAATGCTCCAAGTACTACAACCTTTAGCCCTTTCCACTCCTCGAGTAGAATACGCTACTCTTAGTACTTTCACCTATAAAGGCCACAAACGTCTATTAAATCTTAAACACACGCTCCCATCTTTCTACGTAAAATTCAAGAAGATTTCCCCGCAACAAACAGAAATCTCCTCCTTCATCGAGGCCTGCCACCAAGCCAACCAGTGGGGTTAACACGCCTAACCGACGCGCATAATTCTACTACACAAGAATGCTACATAAGTCTATCAGAATACAACCCTAGGTAATTACGCTCAGCTTCTTCTTTATTATCCTTCTATGTGATTATCGCTCAATTCTTCATTCTTCAGCTTAAGTCAAAAGACATTGCCATAATACTAAGTTCATTTCTATATATAGTATATAACACTATATATTCAACACTTATGTAATTTCCAATTACAATAGGGACAAGATATTTACCTCGATAAGCCCAAAATTATCCGAGTTTAAAGTCGCCTCCGAGCAAGGTTTAGCTCCTCCTCCGAGTGCTCCAATCCGCACTAAACAACCCTTGAAGTTCTACGCAACTTCTACTCCATACTTCAACAACGGTGAAGATTTTCCTTAGGGTTTCGTGTAGAGGCTAAGGAAAGTATAATCGTATTTTCCGGTTTTTCAGACAAAAGCGGTACTTTGGAAAGTACTACAAGGTATTTGGGCTAAAGTATTTTGGACATTATAACAATACTTAGGAGAGTATTTCTATACCACAACAAAGGGTATTATACGAAACAACTAGGCTAGGGGTACCTTACGGCCAAGGCACCACCAAGGGGGGGGGGGAGCTCTCGGCAAAGGGGGAAAGGGGTGTGGTGGACGAATTTCACAAGGGAGGGAGGAAGAGAACTTCAAGACTTAGGCAATTTGTGGATGAAGAAAGTCTTCACAAAGGGAGCTATTTATAGGCCAAGCAAAGGCCAACCAATGGCCAAGATCCATCCATGTGTTAGGCAAGTGTAAGGCCAAGATCAAGCCAAGTGCACCCACAAAACACTCCACAAAACACTCCACAAAACAAGCCACAAAACAAGGCACAAAAGGAGGACCAATCGCCAAGGCCAAGCCTCCTCTTTGCCGCCCAACGAGGTGACAAGTGTCACCTCCCGCTGGTCCAAAATGTTCCGCCGCCTAAAAATCCGCAAAAATACTAAATGACATAGCCGAATTTTCCCAACGTAGTCGTGGAAACGCTTCGCCGAAAACGACTCTATTCGGCACTTGTGCCCAAATTTCGAACCAAAGCCAATTCTTAAGGCAAAAAAAAAATTTTATACGTACGCCCTCACGTACATACTCTGGAAATACGGGGTATAACAGAGGACATCAACCTCTACCTCTACATCATCATCCTCAGCAATGACAAACTCATTACCACAAATCCTCCTCACACTATCAAAAGAGGGGCTGCTAGAACAAGCTTAGTTCAAAGACACAAAATTCTTGGCTAAAGAAGGTAGCACAAGATTAACAGTAGGGGAAGAGGGAGCGGAAGAAAAGATAGGGCGTTTAGCTTTGGCTTTCCCAATATCCAGTGGGGATAATGGGTGAGTAAGAGTTAGTGAGGGGAGGGGTGTGGTATCCTGGAGGGGGTAGGTTCGGGAGGTGTGGGGTCGGGAGGTGGGAGAGGTTCTGATGGAGATGGCCTGGTGTGGTCTCGTGGGTTTGGTTCAAGAGGAGGAGGTGAGTGGTCTCGGGAGGGGTGGGCAATGTGGTAAGCGGGTTATAGTAAGAGGGTGGGGATAGGTAAGGTGGAGGAGGTGCTAGCAACGGTGGGAAGTGATTGTGCCATGAATTGAAATAAAGGAAGGGAGTTTTGTTGATGGTTCGGAGTAGGTGTGGGGGTAGGTAGTGGAGTGGGGGTGAGTGGAATTTCTGAGGGTTGTGCTATAGAGGTTTGTGTTTTTTTGTTTGGAGGTTGTTTTTGGTTAACTTTAGATTTTTTAGGCTGGTTTTGATTCCCAGTATTTTTGGTCCTTGGCTTTTGAACTTGTGGAGTATTTTTCTTTCGTTTTTTACTGGCAACTGTTTGCCAGTCATTTGGATTTTTGGGGGCCTCTTTGGCTTGATTTGGATTTTTTGGGACTTCTTTGGCTTGATTTGGATTTTTGGGTGGATTGTTTGTTTTGTTTGGATTATCCAGGGGATTTGGATTTTGTAGGTTGTCTTTTGGAGGAGGAGGAGCAGGAGCAGGATGGGTGTTTTCTTTGTCCTTCAAAGGTCTCATCGAAGGATTGAGTTTCCAACAACCGTGCACATCATGTCCTTGAAGGGAGCAATTAGTGCAATACTTTGGGAGAAAGTCAAACTGAATCTTATAGAAATTCGTTTGAATACCTCCCTCTTTGGCGATTTGGATTTGGATTTGTTTGGGGTGTTCACGCAACAAATCTAACTCAACCTTCACCCTAGCACAACTAGGTCGGGTCTTATTTTTTGTTGCGGTATCAATACATATCGGTCTACCCACAACAGAAGCAAATGAAAGTAAAGTAGATTCTTCAAAATAGATGGGTGGCAGATTAGGAAATGAAACCCAGGCCCAAGCAATACTGGTTTCTTTGGTCGGATCAAAATGCACATCATACTTCATAGAACGCATCGGATATGACACGTTCTTCCATTTAATATCAAATGATCCATTAATAGACATCAAGATATCATAATCATCCTTATTGGAGCATCTAATTAGGACATGTCTACTAAATAGATAACCAATATTCACATAAGCCTTTAATTTAATCTGCTTGGGGATTTCAGTCCTTAAAAATTCAATATCGGGCATGCCATGACTGAATTTCCCAATAACAGCCCATCCCAACTCCTGTCTAATCACCAACTCCTCAATTTCAGATTGTTCAAACATAAAAGTAGGTTCTCCATGTAAGAAAGCTACCTGTTTCGGTGCCAACGGAGGTTGATTGTTTTGAGTAGATGCACGGACTGCGTGAGAATATTGCTGACCAATTCCAGGTGGTTGGGCAGCCAGCATTGCCGCTGGCTCGCGCACATCAGATCGGCTGGCCGCCACGCGGCGTAGCTCGCCGGAAAATTCCATTTTTATCCAATGATAATGAATTGTTGCATTGAGGGAGCATTAGTGGAGGAAAATCTGCTGAAATGGACTGAGCAACCTCACCGAGGTCGCCTGCCGCCATCGCCGCCATTGCCGCGGCAAGTCACCTAAAAGATGGCGATATCAATACCGAATCGCTGAGATTCGTACCTTAATGAGTTTTGTAGAGCTTGTTGAGAGGAACACATTGGTACCACACTCGACCGACAATGCTCGAATGACCGGAATCGGCGATGAATGGAATATCGACTTGGTCGTCCCGGCGATCCGATTGAATTGAAGGTCGAGTGGTGCAAATGACGGCCGAGGAGACGGTTACCGTATTACTCACTATCGCCGATCAACCACGTGTCACCGGAAACGCCCGCGGCGCTAAGTTATGGGTGTCGATCACCACCTATTTTTGATGGACTAGGTGAATTTTAAACCAATCGAGATCACAACCGAATTTTAGAAAATCAGCGCACTCACTAAAAGTGCAACAAAGTCGCGAATTTGAGTTTCGCTTAGAAATGCACAATACGCCGACCATCATGACGAATTAATGTGTGTCGATCACCAGCCTGTTTTTGATGGATCAGATGAATTTTAGGACAATCAGAGATCATCGATCGAATTCTAGAAAATTTGTGTGCTAATACGCACCGAAATTGTAAAAAATCACGAATTTATGTTCCTAGGCTTAGAAATTCAATAAAATTCAACATCGGCCATGACAAAGTAATGAATATCGATCACAATAATATTTGTGATGAACCGTGTGAATTTTAGGGCAATAAGAGATCGTCGATCGAATTCTAGAAAATTTATGTGCTAATATCCACCAAAAGTGCAAAAAATCACGAATTTGAGTTTCTTGGCTTAGAATTGCAATAATATGTGACGTTGGCCATGACTAAGTTATGGGTGTCGATCACCAGCCTATTTTTTATGGACTGGGTTAATTTTAGACCAATCAGAGACCGTCAACCGAATTTTAGATAATCTGTGAGCTAATACCCACCGAAAGTGCAAAAAATCTCGAATTTGAGTTTCTTGGCTTAGAAATGCTATAATATGTGACGTTGGCAATGACTAAGTTATGGGTGTCGATCACCAAATTTATTTTTGATGGACTTGGTGAATTTTAGACCAATCAGAGACCGTCAACCGAATTTTAGAAAATTTGTGAGTTAAAGTTCAAAAAGTCGCGAATTTGAGTTTCTTGGCTTAGAAATGCAATAATACGCGTCGTCGACCATGACGAAGTAATGTGTGTCGATCACCAGCCTGTTTTTGATGGATCAGATGAATTTTTGGACAATCAGAGATCATCGATCGAATTCTAGAAAATTTGTGTGCTAATACGCACCGAAATTGTAAAAAATCACGAATTTATGTTCCTAGGCTTAGAAATTCAATAAAATTCAACATCGGCCATGACAAAGTAATGAATATCGATCACAATACTCTTTGTGATGAACCGTGTGAATTTTAGGCCAATTAGAGATCGTCGATCGGATTATAGAAAATTTATGTGCTAATATCCACCAAAAGTGCAAAAAATAACAAATTTGAATTTCTAGGCTTAGAAATGCAATAATATGTGACGTTGACCATGACTAAGTTATGGGTGTCGATCACCAGCCTATTTTTGATGGACTGGGTGAATTTTAGACCAATCAGAGACCGTCAACCGAATTTTAGACAATCTGTGAGCTAATACCTACCGAAAGTGCAAAAAATCAGGAATTTGAGTTTCTTGGCTTATAAATGCTATAATATGTGACGTTGGAAATGACTAAGTTATGGGTGTCGATCACCAGCCTATGTTTGATCGACTAGGTGAATTTTAGACCAATCAGAGACCGTCAACCGAATATTAGAAAATCTGTGTGCTAATACCTACTAAAAGTGCAAAAAAGTCGCGAATTTGAGTTTCTTGGCTTAGAAATGCACACACGCGTCGACTACGACATGAAGTAATGTGTGTCGATCACCAGCCTATTTTTGATGGATCAGATGAATTTTAGGACAATCAGAGATCATCGATCGAATTCTAGAAAATTTGTGTGCTAATACGCACCGAAATTGTAAAAAAATCACGAATTTATGTTCCTAGGCTTAGAAATTCAATAAAATTCAACATCGGCCATGACAAAGTAATGAATATCGATCACAATACTCTTTGTGATGAACCGTGTGAATTTTAGGCCAATTAGAGATCGTCGATCGGATTATAGAAAATTTATGTGCTAATATCCACCAAAAGTGCAAAAAATCACGAATTTGAGTTTCTAGGCTTAGAAATGCAATAATATGTATCGTTGGCCATGACTAAGTTATGGATGTCGATTACCAGACAATTTTTGATGGACTGAGTGAATTTTAGACCAATCAGAGACCGTCAACCGAATTTTAGACAATCTGTGAGCTAATACCAACCTAAAGTGCAAACAATCACGAATTTGGGTTTCTTGGCTTAGAAATGCTATAATATGTGACGTTGGCAATGACTAATTTTTTTTTTATAAGGCGATTTTTATTTATCGAGAATAAGGATACAGGGGGGCCCAGAGGGGAAAAGTAAAGTACAAGACTACCTGACTAATCCTACTGAGGCACGCAGGCCTCTAAAAGCAAGAGTGCAAAAAGAAAGAAGATGCCAAAATCAAGTACTCTATGATCATCACAGAGTTTATAACACACTCTGTAATGATGTTACATAAGATAATGCTAAAGTAATGAGAATAAATTATAAGTACAAAGGTAAAATCACGCTTTGGCCTTATAAAAAATTCTAGATGTTGTGTCGATTCCTTGTCCTCTTCCAAATATTGTTGGAACTTGATCATCTATATCTGGTTCTATTGGGTAATGCTGCTGTGGCTGGAGACACTGTGTTTTTCCTTGGTCGTCCTCTTGTTTTTTTGGCACTTGATGTGATGCGGGTCGCCCCTTATTTTTCACTTGAACTCGATATTCTTATCGGTTCACCACCATTCTATCTGAACTCGTCGTGAGATGGACTTGCCCCTATGACTCGCTCCTCTTCTCTCGCTTCTCTCAGATTCTTTGATAGCATTTCATATTCGCCGCCTTCATCCGACTCAAACTCATCATCTTCCTCCTCATAATCATCACCGTCAGGCTGATTTTTCATAGTCTGAATCAAGCTGTTCTTCTTCATCTGTAACTTCATACTCCTCTTCAGTATCATTACAATCGCTACCCGAGGATGTAGTGCCATCAGATTGATTTACTGCTTCCCGATTGCTGTCTCCATTTATGTCAATTAGTTTGGGAACAGAAGCTTCAGGTGTAGTTACACCAGTTGCACGAGCTGCTGCAGCTCTAGTTGTTCGTTGAGGCATGTATCTAGTTTTGTGTGTTGTGATGCTAGCCATAGCAATCTCCTCGGCATTTGATGTAATCTGGAAGTCATCGCTACTGTCAAATTCATCACCTGTAGACTCAAAATCCTGTGCAGACGAAGCATCAATTCCAGCAGCAACACTGCTTGTCCCAGGGACCTTAGCAGATGCTGCAGTTGGAAAAGCACCCGCAGCAGTAGCAGCAGTAGCAGCAGGGACAGCAGTAGCAGTAGCAGCCGCAGCAACAGCAACATCAGCAGGAGTAGCTTGTTTGACAGCAGCAGCCCTAGCCGCAGTAAGCAAAGAAGAGCCTTAGCAAATTTCAGCCTCGACAGAGCAAGAAGCAGAAGAGCAATGGCAAAGAAGAAGAACATCATCTCTAGCAATGCACTGTAACCTGCACTGGCAAAGCAGAAGGAATAGCAGCAGTAGCATTAGCAGGAGCAACAGGAGCAACAGTAGTAGCACCAACAACAGCTTCAGTAGTAGCAGCAGCAGCAGGGTTAGCAGCAGCAGCAGCTTCATCAACAGCAGCAACAGTAGTGGCAACAGCAGCAGCTTCAGTAGGAACAACAGAAGCAGGGGCAGCTGCAGCAGCAGCTTCATCAACAACAGCAGCAGTAACATCAATCTCCCCAGCAGGACCAATTTCTGCAGCAGCAGTAGCTCCACAATCAGGGGCATCAAGAATGGAACAACACCGCAGCCACGAATCGCTTCCACAACATCGCCAGCCATCGCAATAAAGATCGGCAATGTGCCGCAAATTCTTTATGAACCACACCACCGCCAATGATCACTACCACAACAACATCAAGACCATCCCTAACAAAGCATCATCACCCGACAAAATGTTAAAGGCATTGGAGTTTGATAGAGGGTTGTGGTTTTGGTTTTGAGTGTTTTTGTGAGGTTTTGTGTTTTTGTTGTTTTGGACGGTTTGCCATTCCTTTTGGTTGTCTCGGCCCTTTCTTTATGTTGGGTTTTGTTTGGAATAGAGTCCGGAACTTATTTTGGAGTGTTTGGATTGTTATTTGGAAGAGAAGGCTTAACTATGGGTGGAGGCAAATGGGGGGTAGGCTTCTCCTTTGAAGGTCTCAAAGATGGGTCAAGTTTCCAACATCCATGCTTATCATGACCTTGTAGGCAACACTTAGTACAATATTTA